>CM070071.1:7227675-7942050 GCA_036320875.1 Cotoneaster glaucophyllus
GATTTTGGCAGATCCAAATACATGATGATAAATATAAAACATCATTTGTTACTCCTTTTGGTCATTATGAATGGAATGTAATGCCTTTCGGCCTTAAAAATGCACCCAGTGATTTCGGCCTTATGAATGAAATATTTAATCAATACAGTCATTTCTTCATTGTTTACATTGATGATGTCCTCATTTATTCCAAATCGATAGATGAGCATTGGAAACATTTAAATATGTTTGCTAGAATAATTAAGTCCAATGGATTAGTTGTCTCAGCAACCAAGATTAAGTTATTCCAGACCAAAGTCAGATTTTTAGGATACAATATCCACCAGTCCACAATTCAACCCATATATCGAGTAATTCAATTTGCAGATGAGATCACTGATAAAATCCAATTACAGAGATTTCTAGGATCTTTAAATTATGTTGCCGAATTCTATCTCCATCTCATACAGCAATGCAAACCCTTATTTGATCGTCTCAAAGAGAATCTTTCACCTTGGTCTCATACTCATACTTTCATTGTTAAACAGATCAAATCACATGTTAAGATCTTGCCTTGTCTTGGCATTCCAACTCCCAATTCATTCAAAATTGTTGAAACTGATGCCTCTGATATTGGTTATGGAGGTATTCTTAAACAGTCAATCTCTTCAGGATCTCCTGAACAAATTGTTCGTTTCCATTCAGGAGTATGGAATCCAGCACAAAGTAATTATAGTACTATTAAAAAAGAGATATTATCTATTGTATTATGTATTAGCAAATTTCAAGATGATTTACTAAATCAGAAATTTTTGGTACGAGTCGATTGCAAATCTGCAAAACATGTTCAAAACATTGCATCAAAACAAATTTTTGCACGATGTCAAGCCATATTAAGTATTTTTGATTTCGAAATTGAATATATTAAAGGCAGCCAACCCTCATTTTTTAACTAGAGAAGTTTTGCAGGGGAAGAATGACAGACAAAAAACATAATCAGAGAAGGCTTCCTACCACCCTACCACCACCAGTCAAACAAGAATCAAACCTAGATTCTTCATCGGCCTTAGCCATTACCAACCGTTTCACTCCCTTAAGTTCCACAATAGGAAACCTGAGACCACACTACCAATCACCCCGTCCAAACTACCAAACGGCATTAGTCAGTCCATATGATCCATATTCAACCACAACCTATCAATCCTCAAAATCTCAATCAGCTAGTTACACCAAAACATCACAATATGTCAAAAAGAATCCCAATGAATATCTTTTTAGCATCCCTTTCAACATTCATCAAGAACAAGCACCAGAAAAAATAGCCACAACAGTTTTCCCTCCCAATTTTCATTACCAGCCTACTGAATCATTCAAAAACCTCAAATATTACTAAGTCATTCTCAGTGAAACTGAATCCATTTCAATCAAACCGCTTTACAGCAAAACCCATGAAAATAAAATCCTTTATCATTCTCTTTACATCGAAAAGTTTATAACCGAATCAGAATGGGGTCTCCCCCTCTACCAGATCAAACCCCTTCATACATAGCATGTTCTCATTCCCAATAACCATTACAATTATTTTGATTACATCCAAGCATGGACTAACATTTTCCTCCATCAGACAGAAGACTTTAGTCATTCATGGTTTATCAATTTTGACAAAAGTTTCAGATTAAATTTCCCAGCATGGTTTCCAAAATGGTGGTCAGTTCATGGCCCAACAGCCAGCCTTCTACCAGAAGACCTTATGCAAGTTTTATCATCTGGTTTCCAGAAGAAATTTGACAGAAGCCGATTCAACTACAGAATTACACTCCTCGCGTTATTCATGGCCAAGTACAAAGTTCCATGGGTTCTAAAGTGGAATTATGAAGTTGAAATAGGTGAAGTCTATAGATCAAGATCAGTCAAGTGGTGGGATAAATTCAATCATAAGAAGATCATCAATCTGGTCCTCTCGGAATTTCCCGTCACTCCAACTCCAGCTATTTTACAGCACAACCAACAATGGCGTTGCCAACAGTTCCAGAACAATCCTTGTCAGACATTAGTCCATCTTTATCCCTCAAAGGAACAACCAAGTTATCAAAATCAACAAGTTCAAAGAAGAAAGAAAAATCATCCCAGCTCAAAGGATTTAGCCCAACAGCTAATGGCCGAAGTAGCTTTACTCCATGACGAAGAATCAGATTCTGATGCTTCGGACGCATCCTCTCAACATCCAACCAACTAAGCAAGATCTAGCATATTATCAAGATTCCCAAGACCCATTTGATCTGTAATAATTTGTGCATGTGAAGACCCAGCAGCAAGGCATGTGACGCCAATAGGAAACATGTCATTTCTCACACCGAAAGCAGTAGCCATCATTTCAGATGCTAGACAATTCACAAATTCAAGAATAGTAAAATCACTTTTTTCACTATTCATCAGCAGTAAAATCAGGTTATCATTATGCAGTAGCCACGTGATCCAACAGTCATCCAGCTTTAATCATTTCTTTCATGCTCAAAAGACCAGCGAGATTCTCGGCTCCAATCATTCCATCTAATAATTTCCAGTCTATTAAAAGAAGACTCAAGATTCATTTCAAGAAGGCTAAAAACTTCTGCGCATTCTCTAGAATTAGAACATAAGCAATATTAGCTTGTAATATTCCGGTTTAAATTTATAAACACTCAATCATCCAGGATGCCTTGCGTGCTTCAGTACTTTTAATTTACACTCAGTTTATTCATTATGAAAATATTCTTCATAATGAAATTAATGAATTTAAAATAATGATGCAGATATAATTGAAAATAAGTTTATTGCAAACTTACGATGAGACTTACAATTGGTTTACTGACGATTGAGTCAGCAAATGTTTTTGAAATCAAAAGTACTGGAGCACGCAGGCATCCTGGATGATTGAGTGTTTATAAATTTAGACTAGAATATTACAAGCTAATATTGCTTATGTTCTAATTCTAGAGAATGCGCAGAAGTTTTTAGCCTTCTTGAAATGAGTCTTGAGTCTTCTATTAATAGACTGGAAATTATTAGATGGAATGATTGGAGCCGAGAATCTCGCTGGTCTTTTGAGCTGGAAAGAAATGATTAAAGCTGGATGACTGTTGGATCACGTGGCTACTGCAGAATGACAACCTGCTTTTACTGCTGATGAATAGTGAAAAAATGATATTACTATTCATGAATAGTGAATTGTCTGGAATCTGAAACGATGGCTACTGCTTTCAGTGTGAGAAATGACATGTTTCCTATTGGGGTCACATGCCTTGCTACTGGGTCTTCACATGCACAAATTATTACAGATTATATATATATATATGTGTATGTATATATATATATATATATATATATATATATATATATATATATATATATATATATATGTATGTGTGTGTGTGTGTGTATTTAGTGATCTGTCGATGAACTTGATGCACCTTGACGAGTGTGCCTTTTAAGTTTTGTTGTTTTATTTTCTCTTTTACATAATCAAACGACACGGTAGGTGATAATAATTTTCTCGAACCTATGTCCAAAGAATAAACGAGACTGATAATATATATGCGCAAGCTACCCACATGCAACTTAAAAAATAAGCTCACCAAAAGAAACTTGGACTTATAATATTGTCATCATGCGTCGCGGGCAAATTGTTAATTGATAAAAAAATAATTCTTCTACCTAATTCAGCTAACAGATGCAAAAATAGAACATATAGTATGGTTCATTCTCACTTTTACAACCCCCACAAAAATCACTAAATTAATAAAGTAGCTGAACCCTCTCTTTCTCCTCTTCCATTAAAAGCCGATCTGAAACTAATTAAGATGAAGCATTAATATTTCTGAACAAGAAAGAAACAAGAGTGAAACCCCTAGAAATGGCCTCTCGAGTAAACGTTCAGGAAATTGTTAGGTGTAACCCTTTGCAGGTCCCTGAAAAATTCCTCGTAAGTAGGAGGCAAGAAGACGAGCCAAAGAGTACGGCAGACGCGTTTGATCTGTCTTCGAGGATTCCTATCATTGATCTTTCTCTACTATCGAGAGGGCACAAGGAGGAGCTCAACAAACTGGACCAAGCTTGCAAAGAATGGGGATTCTTTCAGGTGATCATATCGTAAATGTTATAACTAGATATATCTTTTCTTGTCAAATGTTATACTTATATAATGGTATTGCTATAGATGAATGTTTACATTTTTTGGCTATGAACGTATGTGAACTACATGAATTCAAGCAATAAATAACTTGATCAATAATCATCTACCGTCTAGCAACACATAGAAGACAACTGTCTTACGTATTATGCTGTCAGACAGTCTAGCACTACAATATATCGATCTTCCTCCGAAGTTTTTGAATCGATAGATACTTTTCAAGTTATAATATATAGAGTTTAACAATATTGCAGGTGGTGAATCATGGAGTGGCAACAGAAGTGCTGCAGGGGATGAAAGATGCAACGGTCAAGTTCTTTGAACTTCCGTTAGAAGAGAAGAATAAAATTCGTTTTCCACCGGGTGGGATTGACGGCTACGGTCAAATCAAAGTAGTTCCGGAAGGGCAGGCAATTGACTGGTCTGACGGACTGGTTCTCAATATTTATCCAGCCAACGGCAGAAACCTTGAGTTTTGGCCAGACTCGCCAAATGGATTCAAGTATGTTTCTAAACTTAATTCAAGGAAGTATATTGTTTCTTCAAACTTGAAACAATTGTGGCATGCATAAATCGGAAATTAGGAACTATAGTAATATGGTAAACATGTTGTAATGGCAGAAGTTGAGAAAAAAGAAGCAAAAGCAAGAGTGTAGACAGAGAAAAGTATGGGAGGATTTTATTTTATTTTAAATAATTGTTAATTAGCGTTACTGTATAACTTCTTTTAATCTAGGATAAGGCTTATTTATTGATTTTATCCCTTATAATTGGATTTGTCTCAATTTATTCCCTAAAATTGTCAAAAATCGAGCCATTTCACTTCATTAATGTTCATACTGGCAAAGATTTGGCAGCTTAAAGGTTTAGGGTAGTACATCTTCAACCACAAGGATTCATCTTTTGCCAGCGTGGTATGAAGTGTTTAGACTGCCTTTTCATTTTAACGTCCATAGGATGAAATGACTTAGTTTTGTCAGTTTGAAGGGGCAAAATGAGCCAAATCCAATTTCAAGGGTTAAAGAGAAAATAAAAAAGCAGTTTCCAGATCAGCAAATAAGAGCCCTTAGGATATCTAGATGTGGAGTGTTGGAACTCTATCAAATATGATTGACTTGGAATTTTCTTTGAGCAGCATTGGGTAATCACAACATATGCTATATGTATGTGAGATTGCAAAAGAATTTGGGAAGAATATAGGAAGTGTTGTGGTCTATTTTATCTGACAAAGGGAGAGAGAGCCGGCGGCAGAGAAAGAGAGGAAAGAGGGATGTGTGTTTGTAGAATTGTAGGAGAATTGTGTGTTTATCCCTCCTACATTGAACCTTTATTTATAATAATAAGATGAATCCCCAAGGAATATCAGTTACAATAGGAAAGGATAAACCCTAATCTAATCTAACCTAGGATTTACACAATCATACTTTAATTAGGAATGTTTCACAACACTCCCCCTTGAGTGTGTAAATACTCAAGGTAGATTTAGCATCATACAGAAGTTGAGGAAGTCGACTCGTCAGTGCTGATTCCAAGGAACAATACTTATTCTCAATAAGGTAGGAACTTGCATAAGTAGTAAGTCTCACTAAAAACCCTAAGGCTATGGCAAAAACCCTAGTAGGGACAAAATCCATAGTCTAAGAAAAAATGCGTGAGAGAATGCAAAGTCAAAAGAAACATCTAGATGACATCATCAGGGATATGACCAGCCCAAGGTGGGTGCCTCGTTAAAACCTAGTTAGGTAGCAAAAACCCAGTGGGAAAAATGCTCCTAATCGTAGGGAAAAAGAGTACATTAAGATCAAGCAAGTATCTACAGGATACTCCCCCTGAGTTTGACATAATTCCAAAGAGAAATAGCAAAGTTACAACTCAGAAAGTTACGCATACCAATTCCATGAACAAGCTTCTGAAACGTCGTCTTCGGCAGTGATTTGGTGAAGAGGTCAGCCAGATTATCTTGTGAACGGATTTGCGTGACTTCTATCTTCTGTTGCTCTTGTTGTTGGTGTGAAAAGAAAAACTTTGGCGCAATATGCTTGGTGTTGTCTCCTTTGGTGTAACCCTTGTTGAGTTGTTCGATGCAAGCTGCGTTGTCTTCAAAGATCGTCGTCGGGACATCAACAGCGGGATGAAGATCGCAGGAGCTTCGAATATGGCCCACTACTGCTCTCAACCAAAAGCATTCCCGAGTTGCTTCATGTAAGGCGAGGATTTCAGCATGGTTAGACGAAGTGGCAACTAAGGTCTGTTTAGTTGACCTCCAAGATATTGCGGTGCCTCCAACGGTAAAGACATAACCCGTTTGAGAGCGCGTCTTGTGCGGATCAGATAAGTATCCTGCGTCGGCATAACCAACAAGGCGAGAATCAACTCGAGGAGTACCTGGTACGGTATTATTCGAGGATCCGTAGGGATAGAACAAGCCCAAATCCGTAGTACCCTTAAGGTAACGGAAGATGTCTTTTACGCCAGTCTGGTGTCTGCGTGAAGGTGCATTACTGTATCTTGCCAAAAGATTAACAGCGAAGGAGATGTCGGGTCTAGTGCATTGAGCTAAGTACAATAAAGCGCCTATTGCACTTAGATAAGGAACTTCAGGCTCCAAAATCTCTTCATCATCCTCCTTCGGACGGAAGGGATCTCGTTTTGCATCTAGCGTACGAACGACCATAGGAGTACTCGAAGACTTCGCTTTATCCTCACTAAAGCGGCGCAACACCTTCTGGGTGTAGTTCGATTGATGTACTAGGATTCCATCCGAACAATGCTCTATCTCGAGATCGAGACAGTATCGAGTTTTACCTAGATCTTTCATCTCAAATTCCGACTTCAGGTGCGTGGCAGTTCTCGCGAGCTCTTCAGGAGTTCCGATGAGATTCATGTCATCGACATATACTGCAACAATCGCAAATCCGGAATGTGACTTCTTAATGAACACACAAGGGCATAATTCGTTGTTCACATATCCCTGACTAGTCAAATACTCACTCAGACGGTTATACCACATTCTTCCTGATTGTTTCAAACCGTAGAGTGAACGCCTCAGCCGAATTGAGAGCGTGTTTCGAGGTTTGGAAATATTTGAACCACTCAATGTAAGTCCTTCGGGAACTTTCATGTAAATTTCCGTATCAAGATCCCCATAGAGATACGCGGTTACTACGTCCATCAGCTGCATATCCAGTTTTTCGGAAACTACCAAACTGATAAGGTAGCGAAAAGTAATCACATCCATAATGGGTGAATAAGTTTCGTCATAGTCAATCCCGGGGCGTTGCAAGAAACCTTGTGCAACAAGACGAGCTTTGTAACGCACAATTTCGTTCTTCTCATTACGCTTCCGAACGAAAACCCACTTGTAGCCAACGGGCTTCACATGTGGAGGAGTAGGAACTACAGGTCCAAACACCTTACGTTTCGCAAGCGAATCGAGTTCAACTTTGATTGCTTGTTTCCAGTTTGACCAATCAGCTCTACGTCGACATTCATCAACGAAACGCAATTCAATGTCATCGCTCAACATGATCTCAGTAGCTACTGCAAATGCTAATGCATCGTCGACAATCATCTCATTTCTACGCCACACATCATCTAAGCTAGCATAATAGACCGAAATCTCACGATTCTCGGGAGGAGGATTCGTCTCTTCAAGGACGCTTCCATAATCTAGAATTTCCTCATGAGTTGGGTAGAATGAGTAAGCGATAGTCGGATTCACGGTAGGTTCTTCAGGACCTTGTGCCGTGGTTTTCCTCTTCCGGGGGTGTGAATCCTTTGAACCAAGGGGTCTGCCACGCTTTTGTGTAGGGGCAGATGATTGGCTAGCCGCTAATGTACGTGGATCACCTGAATTGGCGTCCCGGGCTTCCAGGAGGGTAGCCCGTCGTACATTTGGTACATTTATCTTTGCAGGTGTATTCGCAGCTGGAATGTGTGATCTTGTCACGCGCGCTAGATCGGTGAAAGCATCTGGCATGCTCTGAGCTATGCTCTGAAGATCTAATATGCGCTGCACTTCAGTTTCAGACTGAGCGGTACAGGGATCTAAATGAGACAGAATGGGAGTCGTCCACGATAATTCGCGTCGTTCTTCAGGAACATTGACGTTCTTATCTCCCCCTAACGACGGGAAGACTGTCTCATAGAAGTGACAATCCGCAAAACGAGCGGTAAACAGATCGTCTGTCAAAGGTTCTAAGAAACGAATAATCGAAGGGGAATCATATCCGACATAGATTCCCATCCTTCGCTGAGGCCCCATTTTTGTACGTAAGGGCGGCGAGATTGGCACATATACCGCACAACCAAAAACACGCAGATGCGATATGTCTGGTTCGTATCCGGTAACCAACTGAAGGGCACTAAATGGTTGTGTCGCAATAGGCCTCAGGCGGACCAACTTTGCTGCATGCAATATTGCATGGCCCCAAGCAGCGATCGGGAGCTTAGTACGTATGACCAACGATCGAGCAATCATTTGTAAGCGCTTAATGAAAGCCTCTGCCAGGCCGTTCTGGGTGTGAACATGGGGTACAGGATGTTCAACTTCAACCCCAATCCGACATGCAATAGTCATCAAAAGTTTTAGATGTGAATTCTCCAGCATTATCCAATCGAATAGATTTGATCGGATAATCAGGGTGGTGAGCCCTGAGCTTGATAACCTGAGCCAACAGTTTGGAGAATGCAGCGTTCCTTGTGGACAACAAGCACACGTGTGACCAACGTGTGGAAGCGTTAACCAAAACCATAAAGTATCTAAATGGTCCGCATAGAGGGTGAATCGGTCCACAAATGTCCCCCTGAATCCGTTGTAGAAAAATGGGAGGATTCGAACGAATCTTGTCAGAAGAAGGCTTAGTGATAAGCTTTCCCATTGAACATGTTTGACATGCGATTCCTTGGATCGAACCTAACTGCGGGTTAGGGGATGCCCGTGTGAAGATTTGAGGATACGGCGCATCACTATTCGTCCAGGATGTCCCAAACGATCATGCCAAAGTGTAATTTCGTGCGCGGTCCCAGTAGTAGGGCCGGCCACATAGTGGCATTCTATGGGGTGTATGGTCGTAGTATACAGACCACTCGGGTTACGCTCCATCTTCTCTAGAATACGCTTCTGGCCATATTCGTAGGAAGTTATGCACAGAAATTCGACTCCGTTTTCTACGTGGGTTTCAGCGTGGTAATTGTTATCTCTAATATCCTTGAAACTTAGCAACGTTCTTCCAGAACGTGGAGAATAGAGTGCCTCAGCAATGGTCAAGATTGTACCATTTGACAACATTATACGTGCCTTACCGTATCCTTCTATCAGGTTGGATGGGCCTGAGAGGGTTGTCAGAGGTGCATGAAGTTAGTGAAATAGATGCGCTCACGCAAAACTATGTGCGTGGTTGCACTATCTGCCAGACAACTAACTTTCCCACTAGTCATACCTAGAATGAAAAATTATTTTGAATCGGTCACATGCATAAAAGTTTATACAACAATTATCAATTCAAAATAATTTCATTTATTCAAGGTTTAAAACTGAATATCCAAAACAAATCACCAACTAATAATCCAAAACATAAAGGAAAATTGTTCAAAAATCAACCAAAAACAAGGGGGGGGGTTCGGCCACTAGATGGAATTCGGCCCCATTTGTCTTATTTCAACTAAAAAAATAAGTCTATGTCTAAGAGTCTAATCTTCCATAGGGGTGGTATCCTCCTGAAAATCAGAAACCTCCATCTTTGTAGTCTCTGGTTCGTCCACTTGCATGAAGTTTGATTCAAACTTCTTACGACGAGAATGATATTCATCTACAACCTTCTTGGGAGCACGGCAAACATGAGACCAATGGTCCTTTGAACCACATCGATAGCACATATCGTCATCCATGGTTTTAGGTGCTTTGCCTTTATTCTTGAAGTTCGGGGCCTGGGGAGCGAGGTTTGAGCCCTTATGGGCTTTGTTTCCTCCCTTGGGTGGGCCTTGGCTCTGTTGACCTTGGTGGGATGGCTTCTGGCCGCCCCTACCACGCCTCTTTTGGCGTTGTGGGTGCTGATGAGTGCTATAATGTGCTTCGGGCACAGCAGTAGCCCCAGTAGGTCGAGCTTGATGATTCTTCATCAACAATTGGTTCTGCTTTTCAGCAAGAAGTAAAACAGAGATCAAATCCGAGAACTTGGTGAACTTCTGAGCTCTATATTGTTGTTGTAGGACAATATTAGAAGCAGAGAAGGTTGAATAGGTCTTCTGCAGGAGATCCTCTTCAGTCAAAGTTTCATTGCAAAACTTGAGAAGTGATCGGATTCGACAAACTTCAAAATTATATTCATTCACAGACTTAAAGTCTTAGAAGCGCAAGTGCTGCCAGTCGTGTCTTGCTTCAGGCAAGAATATGTCCTTTTGGTGATCAAAGCGATCAGCCAAAGCGACCCATAATGCACGTGGATCCTCTTCAGCAAGGTACTCAGTATGTAAGGCGTCATGGAGATATCTTCGAATGAAGATCATAGCAGTGGCTTTTTCAGCTTCGCCAACAGGTTCATCTGTTGCTTCTTCAATGGCCGGACGCAAGTTCTTTACAGTGAGGTGGAGCTTCACATCTTGAACCCACTTGAGGTAGTCCCTTCCAGAAACCTCCAAAGCGGTGAAGTCAAGTTTGTTCAAATTTGACATGTTCCTATCACAAAATAGATGGACAAGATGTGGTTAGTGTAATGGAGAAAAAATCAATCCATTCACGTAGGAGTAGAACATACAGGTTCTAATAGACATGTATTGGTTTAATTTTGCATGAAAAACTGCAGGGTTTTCATGGGTGAGTTGTGTAAGTGAAAACTTCAGGTTTTCAAACAAGGCATGTTTATAAGAAACTTCAGGTTTCAAAATAATTATGAACTTCAGGTTCATATGTTCCTGCAGGCAAACACAAATATATATGCAAACAAATATGCAAAAATATAACTTTAGGTGTATAATTATAATTGAATTTGAATTATTTTGGACTGCGGGCCAAATTAAAGTGTGGGTGAAAAAAAAAATTTAGGCCTAAAAATAATTAGGCGAATAAAAATTCGGGGCCCAAAAATATAAGCGCACAGGGGTGGCTTAAAAATTGATGTCGTGTGACCTAGGCCCAAAAATTGGGCTAGGGGTCTCGGGTGTAGGCTGCAGGCCTACAGGGGAGAGGGCTGGGCTGCTGCAGGCAGACCAAAAATTTTTTCAGGGTTGGGCCGCTGCAGGCAAGCCCAAAAACAATAAAAAATTGTTTTTTTTTTTTTCGCAGGGCCAAGGAGCTGGAGCCCACTAGGGCTCGGGTTGATAGAAACAGAACAACCCAACGGCGCTGAGTGTGCTTGGCCGAGGAAGAAGACCGGAAAATTTGGGACGGCGTCACTGCAGGTGGTCGAAGGTCTGGCAAGCCATGGTTCGTTGAAGAACCAGATGTTTGTCGACGGAGAAAAAGAGCTCGACGTCGAGGGAAAAAAAAACCGAATGAATTCAATTGAATTCGAGGGAAAACCCATGAAATTCTTCTGGAATTTCTAGAAATCGTTGGCGAAAACGATGGGTTGTGTCCAATTTTGCACGACTACAGGTCGTGTTGCGTCGAAAAATCGACATCGGAGACCAAAGCTTCAGGCCGTGGGTCTGGACGGTGGTGCATTAGACGCACCGTTTCGGTTCAAGGCTTGCGGCCTGGGTGCTCGGTTTGGGTTGGGCTTGCCAAGCTATCGCAGACTGCTGGCCTGGTGCTGGTGGCCTTACATGATGCAAAGGCACGGGTTCGAACAGAACCCTAGTCCCTAATTCCAAATTTTTTCAATTCAATTATATGCATATATAATTCAATGAATCACATATTTACAGTGATGCATATGCAAAATAATATTTTCAATGCATGTACATATGTAAGATTCAATTCATAACCAATATCAAATTCACATAATTTCAGCAATTATGGTTATGAGGCATACACAATTTATGTAGAATCTAAAATACGTAAAACGTAAAGTTGGGTCATGCATCATGGTGAATGTTCATGCTATCAGGGCTTGCAAAATATCGAGTTAAAAGCCGTTGTTTTGAAAGAACCTGATTGCGTGATGATATGGATGAACTGGTTTGATGCAGAAAATTCTCCAACGTCAAATTCCTAAGCGCAGCGGTAGGAGCGTGCTGATAACGTGTTGTGGTCTATTTTATCTGACAAAGGGAGAAAGAGCCAGCGGCAGAGAAAGAGAGGAATGAGGGATGTGTGTTTGCAGAATTGTAGGGGAATTGTGTGTTTATCCCTCCTATATTGAACCTTTATTTATAATAATAAGATGAAAGGATATTCCTTGGTCCCCAAGGAATATAAGTTACAATAGGAAAGGATAAACCCTAATCTAATCTAACCTAGGATTTACACAATCATACTTTAATTAGGAATGTTTCACAACAGGAAGATTTTATTTTGTTTTTCAAATAATAATTGTTAATTATTGGCGTTTTGTCAAAATGGTTCACAATGGGCCTTCTCTTAGCGTAGTATAATACTATAGATTAGGAGTTGGGAGCTGAAATAAAACTACTTAGACAAATTTTTTAAAATAAAAAAAGTAGTTAACAATGAGAATTTATTTTTATACTCTTTTCTTAAATCGTATGCGTAATACTCAAACAAACAAAAAAATTCACCTGCATATAACATATTATTAAACAAGAGAAGTATAGTGTGACACAAAGATCAATGACTAGCCATCGTTAATGAGTGTGAACCTCACCTAAAACTTATGAGCGTCACATTCACCAATAATTCAAAGTCACCCACACGTGTGAAAGTGAAGCTAAACTGTAACTCCCAATTTATTGATAAATGCTTGTCTTCATCGTGATGAAGGGAGATTATTGAGGAATATTCAAGTGAAGTTAAAAGAGTTGGGGAGGAGCTCATAGAATCACTTTCAACAATTATGGGGATGGAGAAGGACACTCTTCTTGGTCTACATAAAGAGTTGTTCCAAACCTTGCGGGTGAACTACATTCCTCCCTGCTGTAGGCCTGAGAAAGTGTTAGGTATAAGGCCACACTCCGACGTAACCACCATAACCGTACTCATGCAAGAAGACAGCGTAATCGGATTACAGATTCGAAAAGATGGCCAATGGGTGCCCGTGAAGCCAATTCCGAACGCTTTCGTTGTGAATGTGGGAGATGTTATTGAGGTAACGATGGTAATTTAACTGTAGTATACCAAAACAGTACATTTATTAATTTTGTTTAAGGTTTGTTTTTTGGTAATCTTGCGGCAGATATGGAGTAATGGGAAGTACATGAGTATTGAACATAGAGCTGTACCAAACGAAAGCAAAGCGAGGATATCTTATGCATCATTTATTTTTCCACATTTTGATGACGAGATTGAACCAATTGATCATCTGGTGGAGTCATCAAGAATGTACAAGAAAGTCAAATATGGAGATTATCTGGTGAAGGCCATGACAGAGGATTTTATAGGGAAGGAACACACTGGAATGGCAAAGATTGGAAGTTAAGCAGATATTACAGTACTTCTCACACATCCTTTGTTAATTTTTGTTCTTTGATCTTCTTAAATTCATCTAATTCGACGACCGAAAATTAGAAAGAGTATTTGAGAAGTAAAAAGAGTTGTGTGGATATCAAACCCCATAATAAATTATCCAAGCATGTTTATTTTGGTTTCCGTGTAGCTGCAATATACTTTGCAGAGGTGTGATTTTCGAAGGATCGGATTGAAAGTAAAGTTTTTAATTTCATTACACAAACTTCGGGTCATATCAAAATTTCAAATTCAAAAATTTCAATTTTATTTAAAATTTTTGAAATAATTTTCCGAATCAAAGTAATCTCATAATTTAAAAAAAAAATTCAGAAATCATGTATTTTACAATTCTCGAGCTTTTTCTTCATAACAGAGCCATTGTATGATTTAGAGTTTCTTCATACTCAACCATTCGACTTCTTGATGCTCTAATTGTTCTTCTTTCGTTCATTGTGTTTGACTCTTATTTGGCACAGTTTCGTTTCATAATATATGGCCAGATGAATTCATGTTAAAAGGAAAAAAAAAATGTTGTATGATCGAATTGTTCTTTTACTCTTGCTTGGCACAATTTGCTTCTTTTTCTTCTTGTTAGTATCACGATTTGCTGTCAAAGTATCAGTTTTCTTATTTCTTTAAGTACATGTTTGACGTCCCTCTTACTGTTACAACTACATCATAATCAATTAGCCAAAGTTTGGAACCTAAATATATATATATAGGATCAAACTCTGTTTACTACCCTCAAGTTTAGTGGTTTTCAACATTTAGTACATGAAGTTTTTTTCATCCTAGATTCATACCTAAAGTGTTAATTTTGGGACAGTCTCATACATCCGTTAGTCAAACTGTTAAGTATGCCGTTAAGTGATGACGTGGCGCTCATGTGGACAATGACTGGGTGCCACGTGTCATTAAAAATATTAAAATATTAAATTTTTTTTTTTCTTCTCCTTACTCGCCGACCCGGCCTTTTTTTTTTTTTTTTTTTTTTTTCCTCTTCTTTCTTCTTCTTCTTCTTCTGGGTTGGGGCCGACCCGTTTTTTTTTTCTTTTTTCTTTTTTCTTTTTTCCTTCCTCGTCGACCAGTTTTTTTTTTTTTTTTTTTTTCCTCCTCTTCTTCCTTCTTCTTCTTCTGGGTTGGGGCCGACCCGTTTTTTTTTTTTTTTTTTTTTTTTTTTTCTTCTTCCTCTTCTTCCTTCCTCGCCGACCAGTTTTTTTTTTTTTTTTTTTTTTTTTCTTCTTCTTCTTCATCCTTCCTCATCTTCTTTCTTCTTCTTCTGGGTTGGGGGCGGGGAGGAGAAGGGATGGGTTTTTTTTTTTTTTTCCTCTTCTTCCTTCCTCTTCCTCTTCTTCTTCCTCTTCTTCCTTCCTCTTCCTCTTCTTCTTCTTCCTCTGGGTTGGGGGCGGGGAGGAGAAGGGAGGGTTTTTTTTTTTAATATTTTTCTGACACGTGGCGCCCAGTCATTGTCCACATAGATGCCACGTCATCAGACTTAACAGTTTGACTAACGGATGTATGAAATTGTCCCAAAATGAACACTTTAGGTATGACTTTGGGACGAAAAAAACTTGATGTACTAAATGTTGAAAACCATGAAACATGAGGGTAGTAAACTGTCTTTTGCCCATATATATATGTCATGTTTCAGGCATATAGCAGATTAACACAAGTCACTTACGAGAAAACAGTGAACAATGCATATGGGCTCTAAATTGCTTATATTTTGTGCCTTTATTATTACACAGTATCTTTATTCAAAGATTTTAGTTTCTATGAGCAGTTAATGCTTTTACGGATGACTTTGATTCTTCGGAACATTTTCAAAGGAGATGTTAAAACTGTTACATAGGCATATAACAGTAAAAAATAGCAGCAAAGTCTCTCCAACTGAGCCTTCAATTTCTTACGTGGCGCTGAGTACATTGAAGACAAAACCTTCTGCTGTCAAATTTATTTAGTATTTTTTTAAAAGGATTTAATGCAATATATAATAAATGTTGTGTATTCTAAGAATTTGATTGGTTGCCTCCATAAATAGACCCCACAAAGTGATAAAAAGTTTTAGAATGACATTATTATTTAACATATTGGATGGATAAAAAAAATTGTACAAAATGTCAAATTGCCACATGAGCCATCAAATATCAACTTGATGTTTTAAATTTGACATCTCCTTTAGAGATACACTTACACTATATTATGATGATTTCATATCATATAAGAGACCATGACCTGAAGTACCTCTACTTCTCATCAAATACTGAGAACTGGACCTTTTCGTTCATCAATTTTTTATCTTACGCATGAGACGGAGCTAGAAATTTCTTCTAGTGGGGGCAACTTGAAAAACAACTAAGAAGACATTATAGCATGACTTATACCCAGTATGACAATGAGGATGATTTCAAATGACGAGGTATCATAATTGCAATGTTACAAAAATTTCAGTAGTAGTGGAAGGTGACAAATTGATGAGAAAAATATGAATACATGAGAGGCGGAAGAGGGGTTTTATGGTTTGAATGACAGAACAAGAGCACATTTGCTCATATTATTTTGATATAAAGTATTAGTAGTATGAATGTTTGCTTGATATTAGACACATGTATTTTCTTCAAAGATAACACGTATATGTGTGTATATATATATATATATATATATATATATATAGGAATTGCTTAAGGGGAGGGATCCCCATTTTTTAAAAAAAATGGGGACACGCTCCCCACCGTTGGATTTAACTTTAATGAAATTGTGTGGTTGAGATTGTGTGGCTTGTGTTTTAATCTTAACCACACAATTTCATTAAAGCCAATCTAACAGTGGGGAGCGTGTCCCCATTTTTTTTTTAAAATGGGGATCCCTCCCCTTAAGCAACCTGTATATATATATACATATATATATACATACATATATATATACATACATATATATATATAATTGTAATGTGCAGCTTAACCATCAAATTACTTGAGAGGGAGCATCTGCCCCCAGTGGGCCTTCATTGGCTCCGTCCATGCATCGCCAAATAATATGAATTTAACGTTTGTATTCAAGCAATTGGGAGCCTATACTCATTGTGTCTACAACCAAATGGGTATATGACTATGAGAGCAACATTACCATTAGCAATACTCACGACAATTTTGGTCGATGGTTTTAGGGTGTTTATCTGTCTAGAATCACAAGTCATATGTTTAATAACAGTGGAATCAATTATCCATGTATTATTTGTAATAGATGTAGAAACATTTAAAAGTCTTACCATCGTTACCATATCAGCAAGCAAGGCAGACCTTTTCTCAGCTTCATGTTAGGAATTTCCTTAACTTCGTCCACTCAGCCACGCGATTTGTTACATTGGGATCAGGAGTCTTATCCCAATTATCTGAATTGCCAAGAAATTCAAAACAACAATTTTTTGAATATGCCTTCATGCCACGGTGAAGACACTCTTCGTTTGGCAGCTCGAACTGTATTGACTATTTCGGTCGGATAGGATAAAAACCACCAGAGAGTATTGACTAAATTATTCGAGCCTTTGGTGCAATATCAGACTAACAACCATATTATTTATACTGTGTTTGGTACTGAACAGGATAGGACAAGGGAAAAAAAAATTGACAAATCTTTGTTTGTTTGTTGAACTTTTCTGATATTTATATCTATTGAAAACCACACAAATTTTCAAGTAACAAGAAAAATAGTAAATTCCATACTTCAAATTCAAAATATTTTCCAATAACATAAAAGAAGGTTCACAAAAAACAACTACAATCTTTGACAATTCTGAAGCAATCTCAGGTTTTGGATCCACTCATTCCCAAAAGCAGCTTGTAAAACTTCACCCAACTTATCAACTGATTCAGAAAGCATTTCTTTAAATATCACAGCAAGATCATTATCATTAGCAGCTCTCTTCCTTGAAAACTTTGGTGAAATGATAACTACGCAACTCAAGTGGATAGAAGAAAACCACACCCGGAGCAACAAAAGAAAGCCTAAAAGTTAAGAGCAACAGAAGAAAACCACACCAGCTGATTAAAACTGCATCAGCAGCAAGAAAAAATAGTAGCAGGAAGGATAAGAACAAGCAGAGAAACACAGTCAAACGAGTCAGGATAACATCTTGGCTAGACGAAACCAGAACAATTCTATTCAACAGCCAATCAATAGAGCAATACTTCAACACCCAATCAACAATTCTATTCAGTAAACCACAACTGCTAAACGAAACCAAAATAAAGCAATACTTCCAACACCCAATCAATAGAATGCCAGACCAAAAGGAAATCATAACAAAGCAATACTTCAACATCCAATCAAATAGGCACATGAAGCACACTCCCACTCCCACTCTACCCAATCACAAGCAAGATATGCATTCCTCATTCTTCAAGTTCAATTAAAAATTAACACGAAATACTATCAAATTTCATACCTCTGAGCTACTAAGACAGAAGAAATAGGCACATGAAGCACTTCACCTAAAAGCACTTAAATCGTAAGAAAGTTGAGAACAAACAGATTAACCGCACAACCCAGTTAGCTAAACCCATCAGAAATAAAAAAAACGCATGCAGCCACACAAGTCCAACTATTGAAATATCAAAACATCACTGACAACCCATTTCTCTAAAAGCATCAGAAACTCAACGCCCAATTCACAAAACCCACCAAAATTTGATCTCTGTGGGTGCAAAATCTTAAACGTACACAGCAAAAATAAGAACCCGTATGAATAAAAATTGGAACTTTATACCCAAAATCGAAGAGGCGTACCGGGCGAGCGCTGCGGTTTTCGGGTAGCCGGAAAAAAGCAGCAGCGTAACGATAAAGACGAGGAGAAAGTTGGGTGCGAGTGGTGAGGAGAAAGATAGTGAGCTTCTGTAGTGAAAATTCTAACTCGACCCCAAATTTGACCCCAACAGCAAACCCTAAAATTCGAAAAATTATAATTAAAACACAAAATTACATAATCAGAGAGAAAACAATAACCAGATTCAACCAATTGAAAGAAAATTGCAAGAAAAATAGGAGGAGGGGGAAGAACAGAGGGAGAGGCGGAACCTAAGAAAAAGAAGAAAAATGAAAATACGAACTGTGATGCAAACGAAGAAGAAGAATTTGAGAAGACGAACCTGGGATTCAGACGAGAGAGGAGTGCGTCTGGAGAGGAAGGAGAGAGCGAGAGAAGCCTGACTAAATTATACCATGCTTTTGGACGGTATAAGGAAGAGGGTAAAGACCGTATAAAAAAGGTGGGCCTGGATTATTTAATCCGGTGCCTATTTAATTCAAACGGACACCAAACACCGTATTTCGTATTATTAGTACTACTCGATATCTTATACGGTGTGCTAAACAGGGTCTTAGTGGATGGACGGTACGCCATAACAACCCCTCTCAAAATAAGAGCCCAACAAAAAAAAAAAACAAATGTTTTTTTTTTCTTTTTTTTTAATCTTTCCTTTTTCTTTTTTTTTTTCCCTTTTTTCTTGAGAGATTATATTTACACTCCAAATTACTTCCCCCACACTCTTTTAATTTTAAAATATTTTTCTATCAAGTGTTACTGGTGTGTAAAAAATATTAAAAAATAAAAAAGTGTACGGAAAGTAATTTGGGGTGTGTAAGTGTATAATCTCTCTTTTCCTTTCTTTTTTTTTTCCTTTTTTTTTTCCTTTTTTTTTTCCCTTTCTTTCTTAGAATGTGCAAAACAAAGGCCCAATGATTTTCTCCAAAACGCACAAAACAAGCAATGGGCTTGTTGCAGCAGAGATAGTGTAGAAAAGAGGTTCAGAGTTGGGTTGCAGGCGCGAGGTGGTTTTAGTAAACAGCAGAAGGTCGAACCGTGAAAAGCGGGGAAGAGTGCGATCGTCAGATCGCAAGTGCAATTAGGGTATTTCAAGATCATAGCCTGGTATGAGATAGAGAAATTTGGTGGTCAACTGGCGAGTCAGGCAACTAAAGGGAACGAAGGTCGAGATTCACAGAAACAGAACAGAACGAACAAAACGAAACGAATGCGTAACACAACCAGTGGCGCGGTTGGTGGTCGGACGATGCGTTGCACAACTAGTGGTGAGGCTGGTGGATCTGGCATTGGGTTCTACACACAACAGCGTGGTTTTTTCTATTTTTTTCTTAATCTGGCGTTGGTGCCAAGAAGAGAATGCTCTGTTAGGAATAATATTATGTATTTTATTCATCTCTAAATGAGGAGGTTATAAGATATTAGAATCATGTCAATAAAGAAAGAAATAATTTACATGAAATCATTGTAGAACAAAAAATAATCCCAAAAATCGACAAGGCGACACGTGGACTTTTGCTCAAGAAAGACAAGATTGCTCTCATTAAATGGGCAGGGTCAAGCGTCCCCACGCGCAGCTCAGCATCCTTGGAAGTTCAAGCAGCTGACTACGACTGCTCAAAGTCTCCCTGCTCGTGGCAAGGAAAAGTCAAAGGCATTAAAGATAGGTTTAATTGCCAAATCATATCTTTAATGCAACATTATCAAGTAATAATTCATATTTCAATCAATTAGGGATATTTCCACCATTATCCCAAGATATTATCTCTTAATTAATATCTTGGGAATATTCTTATCTCATTCATCCAACGGATGACACACCTTGGCCAATAGGATGCCACCATGTGTAGGCAAAACCTTACACCCATGGTCGGCCACTACCTCCCTATAAATACCTTCATCACCACCAAATTTTGATAAGCTTTTCTATATACAAAAAATCCTAAACACTCACTCTATTCAGAGAAACTAACTTAGGCTTCTGAGATCCATTCATCAACCCCTCTCCATTCATCGTGGGCGCGTGAGGCTCGGTCTTTGATTAAAGGTGTTGATTGTTTTGTAGGTACTTTTTGTTCAAGACTAAAGCTGGTGGAAATTGTCTACCTCAAATTGGTAATTTCATTGAGAGTTTAACTCAAATGCTCAAAGAAGACTCTCGCTTTCAACGTTTTAAATTTTTCGTTGATATGTGAATTTTCCCACACGTTCCTATTCCTAGAGTTTTTATAAATTCTTTGAAATAGCCCTGGTGAAGATGACGGAAAATTATGAAACCACGACGAACGAAACTTCCTACATTTAAGGATACAAACTGATCAATGGAGATCGCGACATCACTTCTTGAGGCTTAACACGGCAAGAACCGCGACACTACCCCCATGTCGAAATGGCCTAGAGAACTTCATACCCACGGTGAACAGGCTGCAGTGCAGCAGTGAGCCCAGGCCCATGCCACTTTGCAGTAGTAGCAGACCCAGGCATGTGACATAAGGTAGCCAAACACGGCCCAACACGAGCTAACCCAACCTGCAGCCATAGTTGCCAGGGTTGCAGCCCAAGCCTCTGCCCTAGCAGCGTAGGCCCAACAGTAACATGCCCTATGAAGGGCGAGCAACAGGCAGGCTAGACACGGCCTAGGCCCAGTGCGTACCTAGTGCCCAGCCCATTCCTGCTGCCCGACTCGCTCTTGCGGTCCAAGATCGATTCAACCGACCCAACTTCAAATTTTGGATCGAGGGTATTTTCACCCCCTTTTTTTGCAAATTTGACTTGTCACCTGCTCGAATTTTGCACCCAGAGTCGACTATATTCCACCACTCATGAAGACACATACAGTCCAAGCTCTTTCACCCCAACTAGAGAACAACATATATCCCAACAAGTTGCATACAAGCACCCTCACGCAACATACTACCTTAGTGAATCAGCATTTGTAGTATATTAAGATGCAGCGCGCCCCAAATAAGGTGTCTAGAAACAGGACAAAGGCAGGCGACGACATTTCCTTCTAGCAACGTCTCGGCAAGCAGCCACTCAACCAGCCGCGAAGCGAGTGTTCAGATAGCATTCACGCCTGGGTTCCCAGGATATCGTTTTCTCTCACCAAGCACGCAGAGAAACATGCATTCCTGACTAGGCCCAAAGGCAAGTGTGCATTCACGGTTGGGACCGCATTCCGATAAACATCACGGACATAATTCCAAGTGAATAGCTCATTTACGGCTTGGCCCGTAAGGAGTATCCTCTACCTCACATCGGAGTAGGCAGTGCAGCAGACGGAGAGAAGTAGTCACCCAATATAGCTCAAGTTCAACTAGCACTCTGCGCTCATCTTAAACATGAGCAGCCTGCTCGCCAGCCAGAGACGAACCACGTGCACCGCAGCTGCGACACAGACTAGCAGGTCACCGTCGGTGCAGTCGGAAGCCCCTGCTGCCCCTGTAGACGCAAATTTAGAAAAAAAAAGTAGAAAGACTCTTAACTGAGCGATTGCGCGGATTCTAACGCATTGAAACCACTAATGAAGCGTTTAGTAGAGACGTAACCAGCATGAACAGGTCATATTTCATAGGCGAGATCAAGTAGATGGAGCCCTAACGCAAGTTCAACATGCCATATTTCACCATTTTCAAGGGTGATGGAAACCCCAAGAAACACCTGAAGCACTACCACATCGCATTGATCATTTACCAGAGTAATGATGCGCTCATGTGCAAGATATTTCCCACCACTTTGCAAAGCGAGGTGTAAGATTGGCTCCATACCCTGCCACCACGGAGTTAAGACGAACTTTCCTTGATTTTCACCAAGGAATATTCATCCTACCGCTCGATCAAGAATGAGTCTGACCACTTTTTCAAAGTATTTGAAAGAGATGCTTCGTGACTATGTGAAGAGGTTCAAAACGAAGAAGGCTAAGATAGTCAGATGCATCGTCTCGATAGTTAGTGTAGCCTTTCGAAAGGGCTTCCCAGTAAACCACCCGTTATTCGAAGAATTGATCATGAAAGAAGACTTGACTCTGGTAGAAAAACATGCACTATGTGTAGAAGCCTGTTGACCCAACAAAGCACCCGAGCAGCCTCGGAAAGAGTCAGAATAAGCCTAGAAAAAGATGGACTGAAGCTGTTCAACGATAAGTACAAGCCGTGGACTAAAGCAGGGACCGTTCCCTTACGATATGAGGCCTAACGCCCAAGAGCTACACCAAGTTCTCAATCCCGATCAACCAAATCCTCCGCAACCTCAAATGAACCCTGCTTCAAGTTGCCAAAGTCATCAAGATGAGATACCTTTAAGTGGGATCGTACCAAATAATGCTCGTTCACAGAGCCCCTGGTCACACGATCGACAATTGCTTTACTTGGAAAGACTGACTCGAGAAACTCATGAAAGAAGGCAAGTGTGACAATTACCTGGACAAGCCAACTGCAATCCCTAAGAGGAATACAGATACATAACCACCTACCAAGATAATTCAAATCAAAGGCACTTTTCGGCAAATTCGAGCACTTGTGGGCCACCAACAAATCCAAGAAGCGAAAAATCCAGCAGGCGAGATCAGTCTCCCAAGTTCAAACAATAAGCGCCGAACTAGGACTGATCCACGGCTTCACCATGTAGGACGCCAAAGGTGTACACTTCCCTCACGAATGGTCTAGTGATATCTGTCCAACTGGCCCATGCTAGAGTCGACAGAATGATGGTGGACAACGGCAACACAGTCAACCTTCTTCAGTTTTTTATGATTCAGCAAATGGGCCTAAAAAACACGATTGTACGCAGAGCTAAGGTACTCACTAGATTCAATGGTCACACCTCGACTGCCATCGGCAAAATAACACTTGACGTGAGAACACCACTAGTTGTCTCTAAGCAGACGTTCATGATATTCAACGACCCGTCTCCCTATAACAAGATTCTAGATCAACCCTGGCTAGTGAGACTAGGCGCTGTAACCTTTGTCGACTACCAGAAAATCTAGTTCCTTATCCTCGAGAGGATGAGAGATCAAGTCAGACCAGGCCGCATCCCGAAAATGCACTATGCAAGTTTTGAATGAGTCAAAGAATAAGTCTTTTACCCCAGAAGAAGCCACTGAGGTGTAGAACAACCAGTGTTCTTAAAATCGGCCTAGGCGGGAGCTCGCTAGGTGGTCTAGGTGGTTTAGGCGGTCTAGGCGGCAGTCTTGGTTGCTGCAAATCCCAAACTTCCTGCAACTCTCGCAACAAATCTGAAACTTTCGATGTCATCCGTAGCAGCAAAACCTCAACAATCTTTTGCAGCTTGCCGTCTATGAACAAGAAAGAGAGAGAGAGAGGGGGAGAGAGAGAGAGAGAAAAGAAGAAAAGAGAAGAGAGATAAGGTATTTGACATTTAATCTGAAGTGGGCGAGCTGCAGATTCCCTGATTTAGTTTGAGGAAAGACTTTGAAAGCGATAAGGAAGAAGGAGAAACGAAAAGGTAGAATATAAAAGGTTTTTTCCAATTTTCAAAGGGTCAAAAGGTATGATGATATGGGGACTCCACCCTTGGGAATGTGAAAGAAGTGGAGTGGCACACGGTTTTGAATTATGAAACCACCTACTATGTGGGCTTTTTGTCTTTTCAAAAGTTTGAGATTTATACATTATATATATATATATATATAGGGTTTAGAATTATATATAGTATAAGATAAAACTATATATATATATATATATATATATAAATGTTATATGAATTTTTTGGATAATGTTTTTTTTCCCCTTAGACCATCAAATTATGTAGATAAAATAAATAATATATAAAAAGAATTATCCAAATCCGCCAAGGCACTAGGCCCCAGCTCGCTGCCCGACTAGCGCCTAGCATTTTTTAGAACCATGAGAATAACGACCTAGCTACCAAATAGCAATTATGGCAGACAAATCAAGAAGATGGCATCCGAGACGCAGTATTGGCAAACGAACCAAGATGAAAACTCGAAGAAGATGCCGAGTACACCGTTCTTGATCCTTAACAGTTGAAGAAGAAGGCTAAAATCGACTCACTTCTGAGCCCGCATGAAAAAGAGGAACTCACAATTTTCCTTAGGGAATAACACGACATTTTGGCATGGTCACCTATCGAGATGCCCAACATCGATCCCCAGATAGCTTGCCACAAGCTGTATATCGACCCCACTGCCAAACTAGTGATCCAGAAAAGACGACATTTCGCACCCGAAAGAGTGGCAATCATTAAGGCGTAGATTGACAAGCTACTGGAGGCTGGATTCATTGAGGGAGTGGCACAATCAGCATGGTTTACCAACATCGTGCTGGTGATAAAAAAAAAAAGAGAACGGCAAATGGAGAGTTTGGGTGGATTACACTAGCCTCAACAAGGCATGCCCTAGATATCACTATCCAGTTCCCAAATCAACTTACTGGTAGATTCAACCTCAGGAACCAGCTGCTCAGTTTCTTGGACGCATACTCAGGCTACAATCAGATTGCAATGCATAAGCCTGACAAAGAAAAAAAAACGTATTCGTGATCGAGTGAGGCACATACTGCTACAAGATCACGCCTTTTGGCTTTATGAATGTAGGAGCTACTTACCAACAACTCGTAAACATGATGTTCAAGAAGCATATTGGAGTAACCATGGAGGTTTACGTTGACAATATAGCGATGAAAGGCAACCAGCGGTCAGACCACATCAGCTTGGGTTTTAATACAATTACAATTAAATTAGAAGGATTCTTCGTAGTGGGTTTTTTTTTTTTGTTGAGTGTTGCAGTGAGCTTTAACATGCAATTTAGATCCATACGACTCAAAATTTGGGAGTGTTGCAGATGGTTCATAGTTGAGGAAGACACATACCGTTGTTTTACTCTGAGCCAATTTTTCCTTTATTTACAATCCGATTGAATTGTGTACAAAAGTTGTCATATGTTTCCACAAATTTATTCAAGAAGATTCAAAAAGAACTTTGACATTAAGAACCTCATCAATTTTTTATTTTTTATTTAAAAAAAAAAAGCAAGAAAACTGAAAAGATAGAGCAGAGTTTAATCCACCATAAAAAAACGGGAAGCATGAAAGCAGGAAAATGAGTTTTCTAATGGTTCATGGATTTTAAGTGTTTTTGTTTTATTAAGTTGTCACATATTTTAAACCTTTGAATCCAAGCTAATATAATTTATGACTATATTTGGACTTCACATGTCCTCAAAATAAAGATCTTAGGAGAGCAGGACTATACTATGTCCATGTTATTAGGTTGACAAGGAATTAATGTTTTAGGTTGTAGCATTAATGAAGATACATGTCCATGATAATGAAGTTTTTAGGCCTAGATATGCTTTTTTTTATTTGTTATAAGCAGTAACTTTATACTATATTAGTCTGAGGAAAATGTTTAAATCCTCGTAGTATAATGAAAATAAAAAATCTATCTATCAGGACAATTTATTGTTTAGCTTTGGGCTATTTTTTAAACCCAAAAAAGAGAGATACGAGTCCGTGTTGTAATTACACTGAAAAAATCCTCCTTCCAAATAGTGAAAAGATAAAAATGATGTGGGATTTATAATATTTGTCGGTGGTAATATCGTTTAACTTAATGCATCTTTAAACATGTACATTTTAAGTTTTTTTTTTTTACATAATCAAATGATTGTTGACGAGACGGATAATATATTACACGCACATCACCACACATGGAACTTAAAATATAAGCTCACCAAATGAGATTTGGACTTACTGAGGGCGTATTTCAAGTGAAGTTAAAAGAGAGCTCCTCGAGTCTCTTTCTGTAGTTATGGCCTATGAGGATGGAGAAGGACACTCTTCTTGGTCTAGATGAAGAGTTTCTCCAAGACTTGGGGATGAACTACATTATTCCTTCATGCTGCGTCGCTGATAAAGCCCCAGGTGTAAGTCCACACTCTGACGCAAGAATCTTAACCGTACTCATGCAAGAAGACAATGTAACCGGATTGAGAATTGGAAATATGGCAACCTGGGAGCCGGTGAAGCCGATTCCGAACACTTTCGTTGTGAACGTGGGAGATGTTGTTGAGGTAAAAATGGTGATTGAAGAGGAGTACAATATTTTTCTTTAAGCTTCATTTTCAGTTATTGTTCTGGCATATATGGAGTAATGGGAAGTACAGGAGCATTGAACATAGAGCTGACGCAAATGAAGGGACAGAGAGTATATCTTATACATCATTTATTTATGCATCATTTATTTTTCCACTTATTAATGGGAAAATTGGACCATTTGATCATATCGTGAAGTCGTAAAAAATGTACAAGAAAGTCAAATATGGAGATTACCTGTTGAAGTCCATAGACGGGGGGTTTCAAGGGGAAGCAACACGCTGAAATGGCAACGATTGGAAGTTAATTAAGCAAATTTAAAGTCTTCAAAATCATAAAACTAAAAAGTAAATAATAAACCAAATTCAACCATGCACGTTGATTTTGGCATAGGTGTGATCTTTGGAGTAGTCGGATCGGAATAAAGTTTTCAATTTGATGGTTATATTAAAATTTAAAATTTTGAAATTTTAGAATCAAAGTATTTCGAAATTTTGTAACATAAGTCGGAATTCATATGTTTTACATGTTTTTTTTTTCAGATATTCTTGAAAAAAAAATTATATGCAATCTTTTGTTCTTTCTTAATATTTGATATATACTTTTGTATAAATTCAATTAATTTTATATTATACTAATGTGTTTATCATTTTTAATATGCAAGTGTATGGTTAAAAACTTGAATAAAATTCATCAAAAACTAACAACGAATATAACAAATACCAAAGATAGTTACAACATACATTTGATAAATAACTATAAGAAAAACTAAAATATGTTTTATCAAAATAATTTTGAAAAATTTTCGATCGGAATTTGGAGTTTTAAAAATCTCTCAATGCATAAAAGATAGCTACTTATGAAAGTATAAAAGATAAATAGTTCTTTTCATATTGAATAATATATATATACACACACATAAGTGTATGGTTATACTTCTAATAATACAGAGACATAGCAATAGATGGTTAAATTGGAAAAATACTAATTTTAGGAGTGGACCAATGGCCTGTTTCTCTATATATTTGACATGCATGGTATTAGAGCGGGTTTAATTGGGGTCATGTGGGTGTGTGCCATGCCCGAGTTATCAGGTTCAATATAACACCATGCTTCCGCACTTAATGGCGGATGTGAGATTGGTGGCATAGATGTGCATATTCACTATGTGGTGGTTTCACGTGAGGTGACGTGTTGAATAGAAGTCTCACACAATAAATTGAGAAAACTAAATATAATTTATAAGTGTATGGTTCTACTCCTATTAACACCGGCATCTTATATATATAACTCAACACTTAGCAATAGATGATTAAGTTGAGACAATACCAATGATTCTCTTTGAATATCTGACACTTCAAACGTTGTCGGAATTTTTGAATCATCCATAAAGATTCCCTTTTGAAATGCGTTGATTTGTTATTACTGAAAATAAGAGGTTGATAGTTGATACATGTAAATAAACTTGATTGCACGTTGCTAACACTGCTTAATAAAAAATGATATATCTATGTACATGCTACACACATGCAGCTTATAAAATAATACATCACTAAATAATAAAACATATAATGCTGTTCGTCTCTAATCAACAATTGTTACCCTTGTTATTTTATTGATACCTAAGTCCACTAATCAACACGACAATAGAACATTGTTCATCCCTCACCTACACCACCCAAAAAAAATCACTAAATTAAGGAACGTACGTTAGGTCAACCCTTAATTTCTTTCTCCATTCTATGTCCCCTCTGAAACTGGTAGGCTGAAGCTCTCTTTTTTTTTTTGTTGAACAAGAAAGACACAAGAGTGAAAACCCTAGAGATGGCCTTTGCACTAAATGTTCAAGAAATGGTACGGATAAACCCTTTCCAGGTCCCTGAAAAATTCCTCGTGAGAGGAAGGAAGAAGACGAGCCAAATAGTAGTGCAGACACGTTTGATCTTTCTTCAAAGATTCCTATCATTGATCTTTCTCTGCTCTCGATAGGGCACAAGGAGGAGCTCAACAAACTGGACCAGGCATGCCAAGAATGGGGATTCTTTCAGGTGATCATGCCCTAAATATTATAACTGTCTATATTTTTCTTGTCACACGTCTACTGCTGGATATATATATGAACGTACCTAAACTACACGAATTCAGGAAAAAATCAACCTGATCGATCAACTATCTTGACCTGCTGTCTAGCGCAACATATATAACACAGCCGCACATAGGTCTTACGTATTAATTGTTAAACTGTCTGGCAATACAAGCGTCCGAAGTCTTTGTATTGACAGATACTTTTCGAGTTATATAATATAGTAAAACATTACTGGTGGTGAATCATGGAGTGCAACAGAACGGGCTGCTAGGGATGAAAGATATCGTTCAACCTTGTATTTCTAATCATCATAATGAAAGTTTGTTGTCTCTTGTTACAGACGAGGAAATTTTGGGATGCTGTGAGTACTATTGGAGCTCTTAAAGCCCCGGGTCCTGATGGTTTGAGTGCAGCCTTTTTTCATGGTTACTAGGACCAAATTAAGGACTCTGTTTCCTGTTTGGTCAAGGATTTTTTCCAAAATGGATCCAGCTTAAGGCTCATAAATCATACTAACATCGCTTTAGTTCCTAAAATAGATAATCGGAAACTGTTAGTTACTATAGGCCTATTAGTTTGTGTAATGTTAGTTATAAAATTATCACAAAGAGCGTCATTAAGCGACTAAAACCTCTGTTAGATCTTTGCATCTCTCAAAATCAAGGTGCTTTTGCTCCGGGTAGAGCCATTTAGGATAATATTTGATAGGTATTTTTACCACCTGCAAAAGTAGGGATAAAAACACATAAAAATACTTGCAAGAGTACAAGGTTGTCGTAGTATAGCAGCTCAAGCAAGGTCGTTCTCCACAGGGATTGAATGAATAATTTGTATCAGATCAAATCTTGGTTAATTACTTAAAACAAAGTTTGAGAAGAAATTGATTTTGTGATTTAAAATAATAAAAACGAAATTAATAGAAAATAATTAAATAAAATGCCAAAATAAAATAAACTAAAAGAAAATAGTTTTTGAAAATTAAATTGTAAAAGCCTAGGGTTTCGCCGTCACCTTAACAATCCTATGTAGTTCTTCCAATTACTTATGAATTACACATGCATATTTTGAAGGTTAGATTTTCCTAATTTGTACTCTACTTGGAACCTCTAACATAGAACGTATATCTAACATGCAATCCGTCCGGACGTTCGGATCAAATCTGAACATGAAAGACTCATTATGCTTTATGAAAACCCTTTGAAAAACCATGCAACCCTTAAGACGTGGTGTTCATCCTAAGTGAACTTGCACATATTAATCACAAAAAGCCTTCGTCAATTTCAGGGAACCTTCCGACCAAAATTGCATCAAATTACTTTTCTAAAGATCCTAATGGTAGCTAAGCATTAAGACAATTAGATAGTTTCAAGTACAGTGATTAATAATTCAAAACTTGCATGCATAATATCATAAACAAATTGAAAAGAAACTACATATTCTTGCTAAGGCTTGTGGCCTCGCCCTAGCAAACGGAATTAGTTACTAGCAATCATACAACGAAATATTATTAAAAACAAGGATAGAAAACACCTTGAAAATAAACTTCAAAAACCCTCTAGAGTAGTGCGTGCTCCTCTCAATGTTGCGGCTCCTTACCCTAATGGCTAACAAGCCTTATTTAAACTACTTCAAAATAAAATCCTAAAAGGTATTGGAATAAAACTAGGAAACATAATTAAATGATAAAAAAGAAAATAAAAGGTTTCCTATTTGAACTAGAATTCGGAGTTCTCAGAAAATCAGACTTTTGACTGACCAAATCAACTCCGATTTGGTCTCAAAATGTCTCTTTTGAAATATGAAGACGTCCTCTACAAATCCTCAGAAGGAATCTTCCTCAAAATATGTCATCTTGACCTCCAAAATACCCAAAACGTCCAGAAACATCAATCTGGAAAAGCTGCGCGCTGGGCCTTCTTTTCATCGCCACGGTCAAACGGCTTGTTAGAAAAATCTAGAATTTCGATACAATCATCTTGAAAGACTCATGAACATCCTCCAATTAGAATCACTCCAAAATTCATCCGTTTGATCACTTTTTGCTCCAGAGGAAGTCGAATGTCCTACATTGAAATATATAACAAAGTATCAAAATTCTACCAAAATAACCAATAAATTATAACTAAGATTAGGGTAAAATATATAGTATAATATGGACTCATCAATATTCTTATTGCTCACGAAATGTTTGCTGGTTTCAATAGGATGAAAGGAAGAACTGGAGCTATGGATGTCAAGCTGGATCTAGAAAAGGCATATGATTACTTAAACTGGGATTACATTCGATATGTTCTTCTTAGATTTGGTTTTGATAATCGTTGGGTTGAATTAGTTATGGAATGTATTACTTCTCCTTCCTTCTTTGTGCTTTACATAGGCGACCTCATGTTTATTTTTATCTGAAGCGGGGAATTAGACAATGGGACCCCTTGTCCCCTTATATTTTCATCATTTGTATGGAACCATTAATTAGACACGCCGAGGGTTGCGAGGAAGATTCTTTAAATCCTTAATATGTTTTCTAAGGCGGCAGGCCAACAAATAAACTTTCATAAGTCATCCTTGTATTTTTCCAAGAATGTCATTTCTCCAACTAGAATTGATATTGTTAATATTTTACAGATTCAACATAAAACTACTATTGGTAAGTATCTATGAATTAATGGAAATGAGTTACTTAATAGGGTTAAGCAAAAATTAGCTAGTTGGAAAGCAAGCACTCTTTCAAGAGCAGGGAGGCTTACTTTAATTAACTCTAATCTAACGGGTATGCCCAATCATGTTATGTCTTGCTCTAAGTGTCCTAACAAGATTGTCAATAAGCTTAATAAAGAGTGTAGGGATTTTCTCTGGAGTAGGGACAAGATAATCTTTCTAGTGGCTTGGGATTCGATCTGTGCTCCTAAGAAAATGGGAGGTTTGGGAGTTAGAAGACTTGATCATTTTAATAATGTTTGTCTCGCTAAATTGGGTTGGAAGGTAATGACTGAGGAGGATAATTGGTGAGTGAGTTAGTAAAAGTAAGTATCTTAGAAAGGAAAATTTTCTAGATAATAAAATTAGACAAAATTATTCTTTTGCTTGGAAAGGTATCTTGAAAAGTAGGGATGTTATTTTTAAGGGTATAAGATGGAAAGTGGGTAATGGTAAGGACATTTTATTCTTGTCCCACAACTGGGTTTCTCCTTACCTGTTGTTCCATCTCTTACCCAATATTGACAACCAAAACATTTATTGGGACTTGAAAGTTAGTGAACTTATTGATAATTATTGTTGGGATAGGAGAAAGCTTTCGCAAGTAGTTAGTAATGAAATTATGAGGAAAATTTGTAATATTACAATTCCTTTGCAAGATTCCAAAGATGTGCTAGTTTGGGGTCCAAATACAAATGGTAAGTTCTCTGTTAAATCAGCTACTTGGATCCAGAAAGGGACTTTGACTCAATCTACAAAGCATAAGTTAATTAATACGATATGGAAGCTTAATATTCCTCCTAAAGTTAAGATGTTTGTGTGGTTGTTCATTCGTGACAAATTTCAAACTAGAAAAAGATTAAGTCATATTGTAATTAATAGTGATAAGATGTGTCCTTTTTGTAATTCCGTAGGCGAGGACCAAATGCATTTATTTTTTAATTGTGGTGTCACTAAATTGATTTGGTACCTTTGTTCAATTAAGCCGGACAATTTCACTAATGCTAACTTCGACTCGGCAATAGACTGGCTAAATTCTTTAAAGCATGTTGATAAGGAAGTTCCTAGTCATTTGAGCTTGTGTTTGCTCCTTTGTTGGCAAATTTGGAATGACCGTGATAATATGGTGTTCATAAATGTTTTGCCCATCCCGGCAAGATCTAAGTTATTGGCTATATCTATGGGTGAGCGAGATCTTAAAGCCAATGGTAAAGGTTTGAGAAGAAATACTGATGATACTTCTACAATTGTTAAATGGCATCCGCTGAATAAAAGTTTTGTTAAGTTAAATTTTGACGGTTCAGTGGCTAGGAACAAGGTGGCGGCAGGATTTGTCTTAAGGAATCATAATGGGTAGCTTATTGGAGGCGGAGCCTTAAATCTGGATGGTGCCACTACTTTAGAAGAGGAGGCTAGGGCTCTCAGAGAGGGCCTTCATTTTGTTCAGAGGAAGGGCTATACAAAGATTATGGTTGAATGTGACTCTAAGTTGATCATTTAGTCAATGTTGGACCGAGGTGCGACGCCAAGGAATCTGTTTTCTATTATTGAAAATATCAAGTGGACGGTGACCAATTTTGATTGCATTGACTGGAAATATATTTATAGAGAGGCTAACTTTGTGGCGGATGCCTTCGCTCTCCAAGGCCTTCTTATTACTGATTGTCATATTTGGGATCATTGTATTCCTTCATTTGCTCTTCATGCTCTTCAATTTGATTCTGTAAGGAACAGTTGTACTCGAGGGTTTTCCCTTTAATATATTTTTCTTGATTCAAAAAAAAAAAAGAAAAAAAAATTGTTAACAACTATTTTGACCTTATCATATAAACTTTTGTCATATTAAAATAAATTTAGTGGAATATAAATTGAGTCATTATTGGCACTTTATCTGTATACCAAACTCATTTTTATATTTTTCTCAACAACTTTTTAGTATTTTAAATGAAAAAAGCTATTTGACCGTTTTTGTAAATAAAAAAAGTACATAATCATTTACACACAATAAAATTAATTAATTATAATATAAAAGAAAGTGTAGCGTGACAAGAAGATAAATGACTAAACAACGTCAATGAGTGTGACCGTCAATACAACGTCACATTCATCAACGATGTTAAAAATTAACCACACGTTGAAGTGAAGTTACCAAACTCTATCACTTCCAATTTATTGATAAATGTTGTGTTTTCATAAAAAAAAAAATGATAAATGTTGTGTTGATGACGATGAAGGGATACTTTTGACGCATATTCAAGTGAAGTTAAAAGAGTTGGGGAGGAGCTCCTAGAGTCCTTTTCTATAAATATGGGGATGGGGAAGGACACTCTTCTTGGTCTACCCAAAGAGTTGCACCAAACCCTGCGTTTGAACTACATTCCTTCTTGCTGCATGCCCGACAAAGTCGTAGGTCTAAGACCACACTCGAACCCAGGCACCATAAGCATGCTCATGCAAGAAGGCAACGTAAACGGATTACAGATTCGAAAAGATGGCAAATGGATGCCCGTGACGCCGATTCCGAACGCTTTCGTTGTGAATGTGGGAGATGTTACTGAGGTAAATATGGTAATTGAAATGCACCAAATTAATAAGGAGTACAATAACTTTGTTTAAGCTTCATTTTTTTTTCTTGTTACGACAGATATGGAGTAATGGGAAGTACAAGAGCATTGAACATAGAATCGTCGCAAACGAAAGGAAGGCGATAATATCTTCTTTCTTTTTTTGAAGAAAGGAGCATATATTGAACCAAGGGAACCAATACAGCAAGCAGCAACCAACAAGAAAAGCCTACAAGAGGCTAAACAACCAGTACAGAGAAGAGAACACAGCATACAGTGCTAAAGAGACACTACCAACTAGAGCAAGCGTCGCCCCTACACCGCCTACTGGGTGGAACTAGTGAGGACAAGGGAGTCCATCGTTACTTAGAACAAACACCAGCGAAGAAGGAGGTCGATCGACCCAAATAGAATCGCTCAACTCCGGGGAACGATTCAACGCCAAAGTATGCGCTGCCACATTGGCTGATCTTGGTACCCAAGACCAGCGACAACTCTGGAAGGAGCCCCCCAGTTGTCTAACCCTCTCCAAAGTAGGGTACACCTCCCAAATGCCAACAACCGAACTAGACAAATAGGAAATAAGATCCGAAGAGTCCGATTCAGGAAGGCGATAATATCTTATGCATCATTTATTTGTCCACATTTTGATGTGAAAATTGGACCGTTGGATCAAATGCTAGACACATCAATAATGTACAAGAAAGTCAAATATGGTGATTATCTGATGATTTCCTTGATTGGGGATTATATGGGGAAGGGTCACACTGAAATAGCAAAGATTGCAAGTTAAGAAAAATGTTGACATTGTCAAAACCCAGAAGACAGAAACCTAAAATTAATCGGGTCTTCAAGTGCAAGTGATGACCTTTGAGTAAAGCTTGTTAAAAAAACTGAATCATAAGCATTGTTTGTGTTATATTTACTTCTTCACCCAAAAAAAAAAAAAATGTACTTTCCTTTGGTTTTGGTTACGAAGATGTACTTTCCTCTTGAAAGGGATTATCTTCGGAGTCCTTCCACCAAATCCAACAAATCAGGGGATCCAGCTCCTTGAATTTTGATCCAAAGGCTATAACTTCCTTTGTTTGTAATCGTTGGATCAAATTTCAAAGATCCAAATTCCCTGATTTGATGGATTTAATGAAAGAAATCCGAAGAGAATCTCTTTCCCTATTAGCTAAGTGAAACATTCTCTTGCCAACAAAAGCCATGTAAAATAATCAAGCCAAGTGATATAATCTCTTGCCAACAAAAGCCATGTAAAATAATCAGGGCCGTCTCGATGGAGGGCCAAACACAACGAAAAATATTTGTTTTGGGATACGTTTCAAACTTTCTATATTTAAGAAGAAAAAAATAATGCGTGCTACGAGTGCACATTAAAAATTTTAAGGTGCCAATAATAACCCTTATTTTGTTTAAGGAATAACGTCGGATGTAATTTTATAATTATGCAAGCAAAACTTCCTGTGAATCCAAATGACATACAAGTGTTAGGGTGAGGGGGAGTGAACGAAATTACAGTGATGCGTACAATTACATTTAGACCCTTATATGATATATCTATTATCTAGCTGGCATATTGTATATCTTTTCTCAATAGTTACAGTAGGGTGCGGAGCACCAAATCATTAGGGTTTTCATTTCCTTCTACTATATATATGTAAGGTTGCGCCTCTTTGATAGCTATGAGAAATATGACAGCACTTTTATCTTTGATTTCCTTATTGCATTTACCTCTAGCTTAATTTTCTTGAAAGGATCATACCAATTTGGCATCAGAGCCAGGTTTATGGCAAGAAAAAACCAAGCTCCACCGGTGGAATCGAGTTATGCGGTGGTAGCCATGGACACCCAAATAGAACATCTCACCACTCAACTCTATGCGATGCAAGAGACAGTAGCGACACTGTCTACACACCGAGATAAGTTTCAGACCGGCATGGCGGAGTTGCAACGATCTATCACGATGTTGACAAATCAGCAAGCCCAGTTTCAGGCGACTTTACAAAACCAACAATTTGACCTTCGACGAACGATGTTGGAGGAGATTCGTCAAATTCGAGTCGAAACGAGGCCGCCGTCGACTGAGAGAACATCATCGGTCCCGACTTTTGGATCGATTTCTTTGCCACCTCCGTTCACAGTGTTGGGAGCAACATCTATCCCACCACCGAGCTCTATTTCTGAAAATCCCATCTTGGGTTACACCACAACTTTTTCACCTTCTTCCCATCAATTGCCGCTGCAACCCCACTTAACAACAGTGGGACCGACTCTGACCTGTAAAGCATCTCCGTCTACCACCAAATATAGCCTTAATCACACATCCATTCCAAATTCCATACCTTACCCCTCACCATACTTAAACGCCACCCTTCCTCCATAACCTACAGCTGCAATACCGTCATCAACATTACCAAACTACCAATTTCATTCCCATGCTAACCCATATGGTAACCATATGGTCCAATTAGAACCAACACCCCAAGGATTGCACAATGGGATGAAACCCATGAAGTTGGATTTGCCTAAATTTACTGGTGATGATCCGTTGAGCTGGCTTGCCATAGCTGGGAGATTCTTGACCTATCATGAGGTCCAAGGCATATGAAGGGGCAGTGGCAGCAATGCACCTAACCGAAGATGCTGCCTTGTGGATGAGCTCTTTTGAATCACGGTTCCAAAGCAACGATTGGGGAAAATTTGAAGAGGAATTGCTTAAGCGATTTGGCTCAGGCAATCATGCGAGTTTCACGGCTCGATTATCTCACATTCAACAAAATGGGTCTCTCGAAGATTATATGACAGAGTTTACTCGCTTGTCTTGCCGAGTACCTGATTGGACAGATGACCAACTTAAAGGTGTGTTCATTGGTGGGCTGAAGGAAGAATTGAAACATGATGTGTTGGCTCAATTTCCCCATTCACTATCTCAGGCCATGGAATTAGCTCAAATTTACAATGTGAAGACCCAAAATATTCGAACCTTTAATCGTTCCATTAAGCCAGCTCCATCTAATCCCCAGACCTTCCAGAACCGTAAATTTAGCCCCTCCACAAGCTTCACAAGTTCCTCTTACAAACCCAACAATTCTTCACAAAATCTCCCCACCAGGAAAATTACTCAAGCAGAATACCAAGAAAAAAGGAGAAAGAACGAGTGTTTTTTTTGTCCAGAAACTTATGCCCTGATCAAAGTGTACAAGGTCTCAATCCCAAATACTGATGATTGTGGCTACTCCGGATAGTAGTGAAATTGAATTCGCACAAGAAGAATTAAAAGATGATGATGATACTTGTGATTTAACAAATACTGAAGAACCTGTTTCGATGTATGCCCTCACCGGATCCATGTGCCCACGAACGATGAGACTTGAGGGTAAGATTGAGAATCAGGTTATTCAAGTGTTCATTGATTGTGGGGCAACTCATAATTTTTTAAATCCAGTTGTGGCAAAGAGAGCGGGATTGAGAATCAATTCTGCCTTTAACAAGCGCATTATTGTCGCCAATGATGCAACTCTTACAACTAAGGTGGTGGAAATGCAAGGCTATACTTTAAAAAGAGATTTTATGTTGTTAGCAGTATCGGGTTGTGACTTGGTTCTAGGAGCAGAGTGGCTAGAACCTCTTGGCATGATAGGTTGGCATTTCCTGAATAAGACCATGGATTTTGATGTTGATGGAGTACATTATTGTCTACAGGGACAAACTTCCTTTGATGCCTCTGTAGTTAATTCATTTGTGATGGTGAAACTCCTCAACCAAGAGAAAATGGGGGGTCATTGCTCAGTTGGTATTAGTTCCAGATGTTGAGCCACCTACACCTTCAGTCTCACCTGAGATTAGAGAACTCATTGATCAATTCAAAGACTTGTTTGAAGCGCCAGCATGCCTCCCTCCAGAACGGACATTCGACCATCGGATTCCTTTGATCCCTGGCATTTCCTCGATAAATGTGCGCCCATACAGGTATCTGTACTTTCAGAAAATTGAAATTGACAATATTATTAAGGAAATGTTGGATGCAGGTATAATTCTAGCTAGCAGTAGTCTACACTCTTCCCCAATTCTTTTGGTTAAGAAGAAAGATGGCTCTTGGCGTCTCTGCATTGATTTTCGAGCATTGAATGCTGCAACCGTGAATGATAGATATCCAATTCCGGTAATAGATGAATTGTTGGATGAGTTGCACGGTTCAACTATCTTCTTAAAACTGGATTTACGATCTGGTTACCACCAAATCAGAATGAATGCGGAGGACATTTCGAAGACTACATTTCGTACTCATGAAGAGCATTACGAGTTTCTCGTGATGCCGTTTGGGCTTACCAATGCCCCATCAACTTTTCAGTCACTAATGAATGATATATTTCGTCCTCTGTTGCGCACATATGTTCTGGTTTTCTTTGACGATATCCTAATTATAGTGCCAACATGTCAGATCATCTTCGACATCTTTCTGAGGTTTTCTCTTTGTTGCGCACTCATTCATTAAAACTGAAAATGTCGAAGTGTTCCTTTGGGCAGAGTAGTGTGGAATATTTGGGTCACATCATTTCTGCAAGTGGAGTTGCAGTTGATCCACAAAAAATACAAACTATTCGTAATTGGAGTAAATTATCGCAAGTTTGTGCGGGATTTTAGGTTTGGCTGGATATTATCGCAAGTTTGTATTTCTGCAAGGTTTTTTAGGTTTGGCTGGATATTATCGCAAGTTTGTGCGGGATTTTGGAAAAATTGCTTGCCCACTTACTGATATGTTGAAACTTGACAACTTCAAATGGACTTCAGCCTCTGAAGCAGCGTTTGAACATCTTAAGCTAGCCCTTTGTTCCACTTCAGTGCTAGCTTTACCAGATTTTAACAAGCAGTTTACGGTGGAATGTGACGCTTCGGGCATTGGAATTGAGCAGTCCTCTCACAGGACAAACATCTCATTGCATTTTTTAGCAAACCACTGTCCGGATCCAACTTGAATATGTCGGTATATGATAAAGAGATGCTTGCGGTTGTTTATGCGGTCCAAAAATGGAGACCTTATTTGTTGGGACAACAATTCAAAATTGTTACCTATCACCAGACAATTCGATATTTTTTGGATCAACGAATAACTACACCCAATCAACAAAAGTGGCTCTCTAAGTTACTTGGCTATAACTATGTGGTTGAATACAAGGCAGGTGCTCAAAACATTGTTCCTGTCCTGATGCACTTTCAAGAAAAGAGGAAATTCACATGTTGATGGGATTGTCACAACCAATTTTTGAGGGTATTGAAGAGATACAAAAGGCTTGCACAAATGATCCTGAAGCTTCAGTTATTTTCAGCAACATTCGGAACAACCAACCGCACCCAAAAAATTACTCCGTTCAAAATGGCATGATGTATTATAAGCATCAACTTTTCGCTCCTCAAACTTCACAGTGATGCCACACATTGCTCCAAGAATTCCATTCCTCTGTCACTGCAGGGCACTCAGGATATTTGGCAACCTACAAACGGTTGTCTCGAAATTTTATGTGGCCAGGAATGAGAAAGGATATCAAGGCATTTGTGGCAACTTGCGATACATGTCAAAGGCAAAATTATGAAGCTATTAGACCACCAGGTCTCTTGCAGCCTTTACCAATCCCCACTGATGCTTGGCAAGACATATCTTTGGATTTTATTGAAGGTTTGCCTACATCACAACACAAAATTGCGATTCTCGTTGTGGTGGATAGACTTACTAAGTACGGGCACGTCATCGCACTCTTACATCCCTACACGGCAGTCAACATGGTTGATCTCTTCATCCAAAACATATTTCGTCTCCATGGAATGCCAAGATCCATAGTAAGTGACCGTGATCCCACCTTTCTCAGTCAATTTTGGAATTCATTCTTCAAATCACAAGGTTCATCACTTTGTCGAAGCTCTGCTTACCATCCTCAATTTGATGGGCAAACAGAAGTATTGAATATGACGCTTGAACATTATTTGAGATGCTTTGTGGGTGACAAACCATCATCTTGGACCACATATTTACCTTGGGCAGAATGGTGGTACAATACGTCTTTTCATTCCAGTATTCAGATGACTCCATTTGAAGCACTTTACGGAAAACAACCCCCCACAGTTCAAGCTTATATCCCTAGCTCCACTGCAGTTCATCAGGTTGACATTGATTTACAATCACGTGATGACTTGCTATCTCGTCTTCGCCACAATATGTTCTTGGCTCAAAATAGAATGAAACACAAAGCTGACAGACACAGGACAGAGTGTGAATTTGAAGTAGGTGATTTGGTTTTTCTAAAGCTGCAGCCATACCGTTAAGCTTATGTTGCTTCTCGCCAAAATCACAAGTTATCTCCAAGGTATTATGGCCCTTTTAAGATTTTAGCAAGAGTTGGCAAAGTGGCATATCGTCTACAGCTTCCTCCCAATTCTAGAATTCATAATGTGTTTCATGTGTCACTGCTAAAGAAAAGAATAGGTGATTCTATCCCTTTCTCACCCACCCTCCCACCTCTGGATTGCACTATTGGAGCAATGCAATGGACACCTGCAAAAGTTTTGCAAAGAGGAATGTTTAAAGTCAAGAACAAGCTGATTCAGTGGCAAGGACTTCCTGAAGAAGATGCAACTTGGGAAAATGTCGACGACATCATTGCTCGCTTTCCTCAGTTTCAATCCTGAGGGCAGGCCTGTTCTCAGCGGGGTGGATTTGATGCGTACAATTACATTTAGACCCTTATATGACATATCTATTATCTAGTTGGCATATTGTATATCTTTTCTCAATAGTTACAGTAGGGTGCGGAGCACCAAATCATTAGGGTTTTCATTTCCTTCTACTATATACATGTAAGGTTGACCCTCTTTGATAGCTATGAGAAATATGACAGCACTTTTATCTTTGATTTCCTCATTGCATTTACTTCTAGCTTAATTTTCTTGAAAAGATCATACCATACAGCTAAAAAGTTTGATACACTTAAACAAGTTCCCTGAGCGAGCTAAATACAGGCAACATAAACGGCCATGGCTATGTTATTAATTCGTCTGTGAGCTACCATTGGTATCATCTCTGGCACCGGAATTACCGTGAGTGTTTGCTGCGTCGGATGGAGGACCTAATCCTAGCAGCAAAGGAGGAGCTTCTTTCTTTTCAGTAGCAGGTTTTGTATCAGCAGGATTTAGAGAAAAAGCTCTAAGACGAGGCTCAAAAAGCTTGCTCGCTACATCAGGTGGCGGTGCATCTTCTCCAGGGAGAACAAGAAGCCCCTTCTCACGAAGAGAAGATGGCTCGTTGTAGCAGGCATTCCACAGGGAGTCCACTAGTTGCCTCTCCTCTCTAGCTGCACCGAGATCCTCAGGAGACATTGAACTGATACTTTTAATTCGTCCTTGAAGAAGTTGCTTCAACTTCTCATCTTCATCAGCTAACCTACTATTGGCCCCATCAGTTTTGTCTTGGGCAAGCGCAAGAAGGCCCCGAAGTGCAGCTTCTCGTACATCTAGATCTTCACTAGAGGCAAGGTGCAACATTATGCGCGGAAATCCTAGCTCAGTTACCACGTTGCAATCAGAACTATTCTCGTGCAGTAGGAACTGAATCAAGTTCAGGGCTTTCCTGAAAAAATTGTTGATTTTCAAGAAATTCAATATTGAAGGCACCAAAGGATGAAAAAATGAAGTCATAAACAAGGGAAGATTTCCAAATAGATAATTCATTACAGTTTCTTAACATGTTTTAATTTCTTCAAAAAATAAGTAAATAGCTCCAAGTGAAATAAATGAAGATATAACTAAATCCTTGTAACACACCACTACCTCTGGAATCTCACGTTTTCAGAAGCCAAAGCATCTCTTAAGGCTGCATAACCATTTGCCAGACGAAATGCAGTAATACCGGGTTTGTAGTGCCGGATCAAAGCTGAAAAGTAAATATTTGCAAGCAAAACCTACATTAACATCCTTCAGAAGAAAGCGCACAACTTAAACAAAAAAGTTTGCATGACTAAACAGCAAACACAATTCATCATAACACCAGAATAGGCACATACAGGAAATTGCGCCGAGAGCTTTGGTTCGAACTGTGACATCAGGGTCAGATGCGAGATTAGTAAACAGATATGCCAAGCCATTCGCTTCCATAACCAATTGCTGGCTCTTGGGGTTGTTCTGTACAATAGTTGTCACAACTTCTGCAGCCTTGGCGCGGATATTAGCATGGGGATTCTTTAGGTGACCAAGAAGCGGGACCAAACCGCCAATGGAATGAAGATCTAAAACACATACATCAACATCCAATGAGACACGCCAGATTACAAATTGCAATTACCATTATGCCGGTAAAGTACCCACATATCAATACACAAAACTCTCCTCGCTGTAAATTAGACTAGATCAGAATATCGCTCGAATTAAAACAAAACGATCAAGAAAAAGGCTAAGAAATGTTACCATTGGCCATATCGATAGACTCAACATGCTCCTGCAACTCATCCAACAAATCTGCCACGAACCCAAAAGAATTACCACTAAAAAGTTAACAAATTCGTTGAAAACTCCTCAGTAAACAAAGAAAAACTAAAACTTTACTAATTAAATTGAAAAAAACAGGGAAGGAAAAAACCTTCAATAACAGCAGGAGTAACTCCTTGAGCTTCCAAAACCTGCTCAGGAGTTTGCATTACAAGGGTTATCTCCTTCATCCGCTTCACAACGTCGATGGTCTGCGACTGCACCGCTTCCATAAACCACTTCCGATCCTCCTCGCTATTAAATCACAAACCAACCAATTTAATCTATATTAACTCAACTTATTTGCGTAATTAGTATTACTTTGGGTGCGAGAGGGCTAATTACCTCAAACTGCGATTGGGGCGAGTGCAATCGGAGTGGGCAAGGCTCCATTCAAGCAGTCCTTCCCAGTTGGGTCCGCCGTCCGCCATTGTTGCTTCGTCTTGGAGGAACAAGCAATTACAAAGGAGGGAGATTAACGGGGTGTATTCAATCGGGAATTTGAGAGATTTTAGTGGAATTATAAATCCATAGATTTTTATGGAGTTTAATTGATTTATAGAGATTCCATATAAAATTTTGATTCAATTCCCTCGAAATCTCATGGGGAGATGTGAGATTTATGGATGCCTAAAATACACTACGAAATCTCTCAAATTCCCTCTAATTCCTCAACTTTTTCAAATTCTTTAAAATCAATTTATAATTTAATACACCTGGAATGTTATAAACTTCTTTAAAATCCTAATTGAATACACTCGGATTTATAAGGATTTTAATAAACTATCTTAAAATCCTGATTGAATACACCTTGAATCTCAGAGAATCACTTAAAATCCTGATTGAATACCCTTAGATTCATTAAAAGAATTAAAATCCCTCCAAATCCCAATTGAATACACCCCCCTAAAGCAGCAGCAGAGTTATATAGGAAGAATCAAGGACGTAGGGTACAGCTCGGACTCCTGACTTCAGAGGTTCCTGAAACGTCCGGTAGGTTCTGGATTGTTTGAGCTACTCTACGACTGAAAAGAAGACACGAGGTGCAGGCCAACGATTTGCTGGGCCTTGCCGGCTTGAGAGCTGGTAGTAAGATTAGGTGGGCTGGGATTTTGAGGCCCAATGAATTGTTAAGTAGGAGTTCGTTCTAGTTACGTCTAATTCTTTCAAAATGAAAAATCATTCTCATCTGCCTTCAAATATGTCTTGAATATCGAGTATTATCCAGTCTAATCAATCCTCGATATCAAACAAGACCAAATTACCTCAATCACAAATATATTGCAAACTAACAAAGAAGTGAGAACTTGTTTTTTTAATTTCATGGTCATTTACAAAGAAAGCTCTAATAATCAGACATGGAACCGATCACTAGATTGGTTGTGCCATAACTCGGCTAATTCAAGGTATGTTGAAGCTTGAAAGTAGAAGCAAATTTAAGGTATGTTGAAGGTAGAGGCGAATAATTTTCCACATTGAGAGGATTACAAGTAGACCAGACATGAAGAAAACTTTATCCCATATAATCCTACCGTTTTGATGAGAATTTGAACGAATAAGTATTTTAATGAGTAATGCATATTCTACCATCAAGTTGAACTCATTTTTTGTCTTTTAATCCTTCAATATACTTTAAATAGTGTGACACACCCTGACCGAGATCGAGGCATGCTGGCCGTCACGTGAGGGTGACGTAGCCATGTGCACAGTGCGGAAGCAATATTATAGAAAGATTTACGAATGAATAGAAACAAGCTTCAAGGAGTACCAGAACAGAAACAAGTGTGAATACACAATCAGAGCGTAAATAGTCTAGGTGCAGTCAAGCATAAAAAGTATTCAATTAATTAACACTCGAAGGTGGTCCTACATAGGTGATGGTCTGTCAGAACCTCCGTTGTGTCCCCGTGAGCCACCAACAAAGTTACCTAATACCTGGAGGGGCGCAAAACAAAAGCGTGAGTGGGCAAAAACAAAGTTTTTCGAAAAATATTTCTTTAAGAAACAGTTATATCCATTTGCCGTAAAACCTGTATACTTTCCCAGAAAATAGTATATACATATACTAAATCTCAACTGAAAATCATCATTGTCAATACATGCGAGCAAATCATGAATATGCCATGCCATGCAACTAAATCATCAGGTAAGTAATTCGAATGCAATATCTCATCAGCTGAACTCTAGCTCATAAATCATGCCTGCACACGAGTCGAACCCACTTATAGTGGTTTATACGACATAACTAGGTGTAAAACAATACGCTCTAGTGCTACAATCACGTGAAGACTGTGCGAATGATCGCGGGTCACCTACGAGTCGAACCCACTGAAAGTGGTCTATACGACAGGACTGTGCACCTAACTTGGATCCAAGATGAGTGTGTGGTGCGAGAGGTGAACATCACATGAAAGACTGTGCCCCTAACCCTGGGCGGGAGCACTAACACCGGGGTGCAGGTTAATGAGCTCTCGATGCATCTCATCATACACTTCATAACACAACTTCTTATTAACAACACATAAACTTACCTGGAACTTACCTGAGACCCGCAGCACCAACAATCATGCATAAACAATTCATAATGCATATTCATTAATAAAAATATACTGGCATGGCAATTCATTGATAATATCATTTAAAATGCATATTCTGGGAAAAATACTTAGTATATAGGTATATACGGAAAACCAAAAGCCCACTCACTGGTAAGTGGATGGATTGTAGCCTCCGTGCTTAGCCTGGCTACGCTCGTCCTCCGGATAGGTCTCGCTTATGTGAGAAACAACTATAATAACGTTATTTTAAAGCACATAAACGAAACTAGGAAATAACTTCTCAAACATTGCTCAATTGGGGTGTTTGAATATACCAAAATGATCTACACAACCTCAGGAACATCCCCATATTTTTAGACTAAATTTTTGAGGCCCCACGCGCCGGCCAAGGCACGACTAGACGTGCTGGCCATGCGCAAGCACAGTGGACGGAAACCTAACTGCCGTTAGGAATATTCCGTTAGAACCTTAATAAAATTTAATGGCGTTACCTGACGCCGTTAGAATATTCCGTCAGACGGAATATTCGCTCGTCTTCTTCCTTCGACTCCGGTGACCGTTGCCGTCGCCGGAAAACTGGGAAATCGAAAAACCTTGATATCTCAGTCAATTCTTAAACAAATTACCTCAAATTTGTCTCAAAATGAAGCTTACAACAATTAGAGCACAACCTTACCAATTTCAAGCCTTGAAAACCACAGGATCTCGCAGGAGAAGCCTCGATAATCCGGCCAAAATTTGAAACCCTTCGTTCTCGCTATTTCGACGTCCAATTTCCTCCAACAAAGTACTATGAGCTTCGTGGGAACCTCCTAAAGCTCCCTATGAGCTTAAAAACTCCTAAAACACACGATTTTACATGAGCATGAATAGTGCATGAAAATGGGGTTCGGATTTCACAGGTTTTCAAAGGATTTCTTACCTGAAAATGGTACCATTCAACACGTAAGAACCTCAGAAGTCCAATGAAGGTCTTAAAACTCTCGATCCGTGCAGTTTTGGGTTGGTTTGGGTATGGTCCGTACACTTGCAGAGTGAGGGAGAGAATGAGTCCAAGAGTGAGAGAGATGAGAGAGAGTGTTTCAGATGTGTGTATGTGTGTGTGGTTCTCACACAGCCAAACAACCCAACAAAAATCTAAGTTTAGTTTCTAATTGGTCCACAACTAGAAACTACCACTTAACTAATCTAAAACCCTAACAAACTAACACTTAGTCCAAAAAGGTTCCCAACAACTTGGAAACACACTAATTGGTCCAAAACCAAACATTTTGGGCCTCTAAGTTTAGCCCAAAACGAGAATTCAACCCAACGATCAAGGGTAAAATCATACTTTCACATTTTTAAGGATAATAAAAGTACAATTTTTCGGGACGAGCTGTCACAATCTACCCCCCTTAAGAAATTTCGTCCTCAAAATTCAAACAACAAAATACATAACTGTTACTCATAAAACAAGCGAGGATACATATCTCTCATCCGATCCTCAGTCTCCCAAGTAGCTTCTTCCACTAAATGGTTTCTACACAGAACCTTTACCATCCGAATGGTCTTGTTTCTTAGCACATTGTGCTTCCAATCCAAAATCGTCACTGGCTCCTCTTCATAAGTCAAATTCCGGACTGATTTCTAAGGGTTGAGGAGGTATAACATGTGAAGGATCTGAAACATAGTGACGAAGTATAGAGACATGAAATACATTGTGCACTCTAGCCAACTCCGGAGGCAACTCAAGCCTATAAGCAACTTCACCAACTCGCTCGATGATCTGGTAAGGTCTGATGTACCTAGGGCTTCGCTTACCCTTTTTCCCGAACCTTACAACTCCTTTCTAAGGCGATAACTTCAAGATTACCCAATCACCGACCTTAGTGGCATGTCTATCAGCAAGGCTCTTCTGTCGATCTTGGGGCGCTTTCAAATTAGCTTTAATCACCTGAACATTCTGAGTAGTCTCCTCTACTATCTCAGGGCCCACTAATGGTCTTTCACCAACTTCCGACCAACACAACGGTGTACGACAAGCTCTACCATATAGTACCTCAAACGGTGCCATCCTGATGCTAGAATGGTAGCTATTATTATAGGCAAATTCCATCAAATCCAAGTTTGCATGCCAATCATCACCAAACTGAAGTACTAAAAATCTTAGCCTATCTTCCAAAGTCTGAATCGTCCTCTCCGACTGACCATCTGTCTGAGGATGGTACGCTGTGCTGTAAAGTAGATCTGCACCAAGGGCCTCCTGATAAGTTGCCCAGAACTTAGAAGTAAATCTGGGATCCCGATCTGAAATAATACTCACTGGTGTGCCGTGATACTTCACAATCTTGATCAAGAACAGCTCAGCTAATTTGTTCAATGAATACTTTTCCCTTACTGGAATGAAGTGCGCTGACTTGGTAAGTCGATCTACGATCACCCAAACTCCATCATAACCATTCCGTGTACGAGGAAGCTTGTACACAAAATCCATAGTGATATTTTCCCATTTCCAATGTGGAACGGGAAGTGGTTGCATCAAATCAAACGGTTTCTTCCTTTCAGCTTTGACATGCTAACAAACTGCACACCTACTAACATATTTAGCAATTTCTCTTTTTATACCTAGCCAATAGTAAAATGGTCTGATGGTATGATACATCTTAGTGTCTCCTGGATGCATGGCATATGCAGAAATGTGTGTCTCATCAAGAATTTCTTTCTTTAATCCCTTAATATTTGGCACGTACATCTGTTTGTCTTGCATAAGCTTGCCATCAGTCTCACGAACTCTGAGATCCTTTTTCTTTCCTTCAGAAATTGCAAAAATTAACTCTTGAACTTCCTCACTATTTCCTTGAGCTTCGAGAATACGATCAATCAAAATGGGCCTAACTTGGAAACTAGCAAGTAAGGTTTCCTCTCGTGCTTCCACCAAGGCTTCCTCTTTTTCTTCTAGTCCCAATTTCACTCCGGTGGACCTCAATTCTGCAAGAAGAGGAACAGAAGATGCGTGCAATGCATTAACTCGACCTTGGGACTTCTTACTCAGTGCATCAGCCACTATGTTTGCATGACCACGGTGATACTCAATCGTGCAATCATAATCACTGAGTAATTCTATCCATCTCCGCTGCCGAAGGTTAAGATCTTTCTGAGTGAAAATGTACTGAAGACTTTTGTTATCTTTAAAGATCTTACACTTCTCACCATAGAGATAATGTCTCCAAATCTTCAGAGCGAAAATGATGGCTGCTAGTTCCAAATCATGTGTAGGATAATTCCTTTCATGAGGTTTCAACTGTCTCGAAGCATGAGCAATTACCCCACCATGTTGCATCAAAACACATCCCAGGCCATTCAAAGAAGCATCGCTATAAATCTCAAAATTACCACTGTCGTCTGGAAGTGTCAGAACAGGTGCATGAGTGAGATAGTACTTAAGCTGTAGGAAACTTTGTTCGCAATTCTCATCCCACTCAAACTTAACTTCCTTCCTAGTCAACCTCGTAAGTGGTAAAGCAATCACTGAGAAATCCTTAACAAACCGTCGATAGTAACCTGCTAAGCCCAGGAAACTCCGTACCTCGGTGACGGTTCGTGGCTGTTCCCAACTCTCCACAGCTGCAATCTTCTGAGGGTCCACCCGAATTCCTTGAGCAGATATGACATGACCCAAGAATGCCACTTGATTTAACCAAAATTGGCATTTACTGAACTTGGCATAAAGGCGATGTTTCCTCAACTTCTTCAACACCAAAGAGAGATGTCGGACATGATCTTCCTTAGTTCTAGAGTATACCAGTATATCATCGATGAAGACAATGACGAATCTGTCAAGATAATCCTGGAATACTTTGTTCATCAAGCCCATGAAAGTTGCTGGTGCATTTGTTAATCCAAACGGCATCACAAGGAACTCATAATGACCATAACGAGTCCTAAAAGCCATTTTAGGGACATCATCACTCCTAATCTTCAGCTGATAATACCCAGACCTCAAATCAATCTTCGAGAACACACAGGCACCTCGAAGTTTGTCAAATGGATCATCAATGCGTGGCAATGGATAACGATTTTTAATCGTTACCCGATTCAATTGCCGATAATCAATGCACAGCCTCAAGGTCTCATCTTTCTTTTGAACAAACAACACTGGGGCTCCCCAGGGTGAAACACTCGGCTGAATGAAACCTTTATCCACTAATTCCTGCAACTGGGTTTTCAATTCTCTTAACTCAGCAGGAGCCATTCTATATGGAGTTAGAGATATAGGGTCTGTACCTGGAAGTAAATCGATGGAAAACTTCACATCTCTATCAGGCGGTAATCCAGGCAAATCATCAGGAAAGACATCCGGAAAATGCCTAACCGCTCGAACTTCCCCCACACTACTGGAGTAGTATCATTCAGCACAACGTGAGCTAAGTATCCCTGGCACTCTTTATTCAATAACTTCTTTGCCCTCAAGGCAGAAATAACCCCATGTCTCACTCCACTACGTTCACCTACAAACGTAACTCCGGGTAAACCTGGGCGACGAAAAGTCACCGTCTTCTCACAACAGTGGATGTCAGCATAGTTATAGTGTAACCAGTCTGCTTCCAAAATCATATCAAAGTCCGCAAGATCTAATGGGAGAAGATTAGCTGGCATAACTACATCTTCAATCAATACAGGACAACCCAGGTAGATAGAGCTAACATAACACTTTTCTCCTCTAGGCATAGAAAATTCTAACTCATAACCCAGAGGTGTAGATTGAGGTTGAGTCAACTGAGCAAATGTATGAGAAATGACAGAATGGGTAGCTCCACAGTCAATTAAGACTCTAGCAAAATGACCAAGAACATTAGACGTACCCATTATTAAATCAGGATGGTTCTGGGCGTCCTGCAAAGTAATGTTGTTGATACGCCCATGGGCTTGCTGTCGTCTTCCTCGACCTCTACTAGCGTGCACACCTCGGCCCTGCGTACTACGCCTCTGACTTGCCTGACTGTGTTGTCTCGACGATCCAACACTACTGGCAGCAACATCAATCTGTTGTGGCTCCCCCAGACTACCACTGTGATCCGCCGACTGAATATTGACCCATGCTACTCTGTTGATAAGGCATGTATCCTCGTGGGTACTGGCCATAACCACTCTGCTGATAGGGATCCTGGGGGTACTGATACTGCCCTGAGGCATAAGAAACGGGATCCCCCTGGTAATGGTACACCACCTCGACCTGTCGGAACATAACCACTAGGTCCTGAAAACTGTTGGGTCTGAACTGGCGGTGGTAAGGAAGACTGCTGTGGTTGCTGAAGCCTCTGCGGATTCTGGGAACAATACTTAGCTAGATGCCCCGTCTGACCACATGTATAACACCCGCTGCTACTTCGACGACACTCTCCAAAATGTCGATTATTGCACCTACGGCATAAGTGAGCGCCTGAACCACCTGCCTCTCTTGGCCTCTGAAAGCGGGATCCTCCAGTGAACCTACCACCTCTCCTCTAACCGGTGGCATTGAAACCACCACTGGAAGAATTAGAACTAGTCTAACTTTTCTTAAAACTCTGAGTCTGTCGAGGTCCCTGAGAAGATCGTCTTTTGCCTTTATCGTACTTCTTCAGATTACTACCTTTTTCTTCTTCTTCTTCTTCACTCTCACTAAGCATTTTATCAGAATCCTCAATCCTTAATAAGACATCGTAGATCTTCTGATAAGTAGCACAGGGTAGAATAGTCGTCATAGAGCGCCACTTCTTCTTAGTACCCAACTTAAAGCGGCGAAGCATCTCAACTGGATTAGCAGCAACTTCCGGATCGTAGCGGGATAAATCAGTGAACTTCCTGTAATACTCATTAGCAGTTAGCTTCCCCTGTTTTAGGTTAGTGAACTGTTGTTTCTTCTTATCAAGATATGCTGGAGGAATGAATCTCTTATAAAACGACCGTCTAAAATTCTCCCAGTTTGCTTTTTCCTCAGGTGACCACCCATAAGTCTCCTGATTCCACCAGGATGCAGGCTCTCTACCCAAAAACCAAGAAGTTGTCTTGACCCACCTTTCAGCAGGGAGGCTGCCTTGACTCTGCATAACCTGAAAAGTTTTCTCCACATGCTCGAGCCAACGCTCAGACCCTTCATGGCCCTCATTACCCATAAAAGTAGGCAACTTCAGATTATACATTGTCTCTAAATGAGTCCTCTGGGGAGGGCGAAGTGAAGCCTGAATGGCATTAGCTATAGCTTCCCTTAACTGGGCAACATTGGGGAAACTAGGCTCAACTGAAGAACGTGGATCTCTACGAGGCGGCATAATTCTGACAGAAGACATCACAATGATTAGATTACTCACAAAATATGCAGGACTGCGAAACCTAGGCTCTGATACCAAACTAACACACCCCGACCGAGATCGAGGCATGCTGGCCGTCACGTGAGGGTGACGAAGCCATGTGCACAGTGCGGAAGCAATATTATAGAAAAATTTACGAATTAATAGAAACAAGCTTCAAGGAGTACCAGAACAGAAACAAGTGTGAATACACAATCAGAGCATAAATAGTCTAGGTGCAGTCAAGCATAAAAAGTACTCAATTAATTAACACCCGAAAGGTGGTCCTCATAGGTGATGGTCTGTCAGAACCTCTATTATGTCCTCGTGAGCCACCAACAAAGTTACCTAATACCTGGAGGGGTGCAAAACAAAAGCGTGAATGGGCAAAAACAAAGTTTTTCGAAAAACATTTCTTTAATAAACAGTTATATCCCCTCGCCGTAAAACCTGTATACTTTCCCAGAAAATAGTATATACATATACTAAATCTCAACTGAAAAATCATCATCGTCAATACATGCGAGCAAATCATGAATATGCCATGCCATGCAACTAAATCATCAGGTAAGTAATTCGAATGCAATATCTCATAAGCTGAACTCTAGCTCATTAATCATGCCTGCACACGAGTCGAACCCACTTATAGTGGTTTATACGACAGGACTAGGTGTAAAACAATACGCTCTAGTGCTACAATCACGTGAAGACTGTGCGAATGATCGCGAGTCACCTACGAGTCAAACCCACTGAAAGTGGTCTATACGACAAGACTGTGCACCTAACTTGGATCCAAGATGAGCATGTGGTGCGGGAGGTGAACATCACGTGAAAGACTGTGCCCCTAACCCTGGGCGGGAGCACTAACAACGGGGTGCAGGTTAATGAGCTCTCGATGCATCACATCATACTCTTCATAACACAACTTCTTATTAACAACACATAAACTTACCTGGAACTTACCTGAGAACATCCCTACATCTACACAACCTCAGAACATCCCCATATTTTTAGAATAAATTTTTGAGGCCCCACGCGCCGCCACGCACCGGCTAAGGCACGGCCATACACGCCGGCCACGCGCAGGCACAGTGGACGGAAACCTAACTGCCGTTGGGAATATTCCGTTAGAACCTTAATAAAATTTAATGGCGTTACCTGACGCCGTTAGAATATTCCGTCAGACTTGACGGAATATTTGCTCGTCTTCTTCCTTCGATACCGGTGATCGTTGTCGTCGTCGGAAAACTGGGAAATCGAAAAACCTTGATATCTAAGTCAATTCTTAACCAAATTACCTCAAATTTGTCTCAAAATGAAGCTTACAACAATTAGAACACAACCTTACCAATTTCAAGCCTTGAAAACCACGGGATCTCGCCGGAGAAGCCTCGATAATCCGGCCAAAATTTGAAACCCTTCGTTCTCGCTATTCCGACGTCCAATTTCCTCCAACGAAGTACTCCGAGCTTCGTGAGGACCTCCTAAAGCTCCCTATGAGCTTAAAAAACTCTCAAAACACACGATTTTACGTGATCATGAACAGTGCATGAAAATGGGGTTCGGATTTCACGGGTTTTCGAAGGATTTCTTACCTGAAAATGGTACCATTCAACACGTAAGAACCTCAGGAGTCCAATGGAGGTCTTAAAACTCTCGATCCGTGCAGTTTTGGGTTGGTTTGGGTATGGTCCGTACACTTGCAGAGAGAGGGAGATAATGAGTCCGAGAGTGAGAGAGAGGAGAAAGAGTGTTTCAGATGGGTGTGTGTGTGTGTGGTCCTCACACAGCCAAACAACCCAACAAAAATCTAAGTTTAGTTTCTAATTGGTCCACAACTAGAAACTACCACTTAACTAATCTAAAACCCTAACAAACTAACACTTAGTCCAAAAGGTTCCCAACAACTTGGAAACACACTAATTGGTCCAAAACCAAACATTTTGGGCCTCTAAGTTTAGCCCAAAACGAGAATTCAACCCAACGCTCAAGGGTAAAATCGTATTTTCACATTTTTAAGGATAATAAAAGTACAATTTTTCGGGACGGGCTGTCACAAGTGAGTTATTCATTAGGATCTATTCCTATATGCCAAAAAAGGCCCGAAAGTCAATGTTTGGAGATTCAGTTGATTGAGATTTACAAGATGAACCCGCTTATCCGTTGCGCTCAACCCATCACCCCATTTGAAAGGTCTTCTCTTCTATGGCTTGATATCATATTAGACAACGGCTAACTTAAAAAGTTTAAATTTTATAATAATAGATCGCCAATGCATATCAAATTTAGAATACGTACAATACAACTATATGTTTATCGTCTCATCATCTAAAAAATTGTCTGATCACCTATACGTACGTGTAATCTGATAAGATGGGATTTGCATTTGCCTCACACTTATTAAATAATTATATATATAAATTAATGGTGGTGGAAACGTGGAATATTCTGTCTCCCATGATAATACGTTCATGTCTTTTGGAATGTGGTAGGAGAGCCACTACTTCCGCTACTCTTTCTCTTCAGTGAGCTGTAACCTGTTAAAAGAAACTCCCCACGACATGTCGCCTTTGTGTGGCCCAATCCCCACGGCAGTCGACGCACTCCATTGCGTATGCAGTTGCGTATATTACTCTCACGTACCAATTATTTTCCTTATTGAGCACTTTTTCGTTTTTTACACTTTGCCTCTAAGGTGTTTGGCGGTTTCAGTTTGGTCCTTAACAGAACTTTGGTCTCCAGTTGGTTCTTCAGTTTTTCAAGTGTTTTAGTACAGACATAAAGTGCAGACACAAGTGTGGCATGTAACACTTTTTTCATGAGCTCAAGTTTGAATTCTCATTTTTGTATTTTAAATTTGTTTAAAGTAAAACATTGTATCAAAAAATTTACATGAAGTGATTTTGCACAAAAGACGACAAAATGACATGTCTGCTACCAACATGTCCTTCATCTATTAACACATGAGTGTTTTTGTCATTGGATAAGTATTTATGTTATAAACAAGCTAAATTGATCACAGTCGAATCATTTGGTTGATTTGGAGTTATTCGTTTAATCATAATTGAAAAACATAATAGTTTCCACTTCAAAAAATTGATGGTAATCGAGTTAACAAAACAATTGGCGATAAGAGAGTGTTTAGTGTTTCAATCCTTCATAGAACACCATATTAGACCTAGAATTCTAAGCCTCTCTGATTATATATCAGTATCTCACGTAACTAATAATTCTCTCTATACATCTGATCTCTTTCTATAATTTAAAAATTAACGATCTTTAAGAGGTGGTCGAAAAAAAAATATGGATAAAATTTTGTTAATTATTAATTGTGTCAATTTTTTATACACAATGTTTAAAGTTTAAAATAGTGTTGTCATTTAAACATAATGTTTAAAGTTTAAGCACCAACTTGGAACCATAAAAAAAATAAATAAATAAAAAAAGTCGAGGACCAAAATAGAACAACCACTTATATATAGGGGTAAATTTGTAGTTAAAGATTTATATCTTTCATATTTTAATTTAATTAAAATTAATTTTCGCTTTGGGCCAATGCCAGCGTAAATACCACGCTTTAACGAACAACGCGCTCCGCTTCGCTTCACCTCCTTCGAAACCTTTGCTTTCTCATTTTTCACCCACCTCTCTCCTTCTCTCTCTCTACCTCTCTCTCTTCTCTCCTCTTGCTTCTCTGGGCCTCCAATCCCACTCGACGATCTGAACTCCCCAGATTTCAATTGCATTCATCTGGGTCGCCGAGCTTCGATTCCAATCCAGCAAAGATTCAATCTTTTCCCAATTTCGAAAACGGGGGAGAGAAAGCATCTTTCCCTCTTTCTCTGCAATTTCTAGGGTTTCCGATACCTTCATATGGCTTCCATGGCAGCATCGTCCTACTGGTGCTACACGTGTAGCCAATCGATTCAAGTTCGGGTTCGGACCCAAGATTCGATCCTCTGCCCCGATTGCGGAGCTGGGTTTATTGAAGAGATCCCGACCCCGACCCGATCTTCTCCGCTACACCACCCTTTTCCCACCGCCGCGATGTTCCTCGACAGCGCCCCGGTTTCTCAGAGCCCGAGCCCGCCTAGACTTCGCCGGAATCAGAGAAGCGGCCGCGATCGGTCCCCGTTTAACCCGGTCATCGTTCTCCGGGGCCCACCTGATGCTGAATCTGACCCGGGAAGCTTCGAGCTGTTTTACGATGACGGAGCCGGGTTAGGCCTCCGCCCGCTTCCGTCGTCCATGTCGGATATCTTAATGGGGTCGGGTTTCGACCGGTTGCTCCACCAGTTGACCCAATTGGAAAATGGCGTCGCGCGGCTCGACCACCCTCCGGCATCCAAAGCCGCAATCGAGTCCATGCCCGTCATTAAAATCGCCGACAGCCACGTCTCGACGGAGTCGCACTGTGCCGTTTGCAAAGAGGCATTCGAGCTCGACTCGGAAGCTCGCGAGATGCCGTGTAAGCACATCTACCACTCAGATTGTATCTTCCCGTGGCTTTCAATCCGAAATTCGTGCCCGGTTTGCCGGCACCAGCTCCCGACTGATGTGAGAGGCCCGCGCGGCAGTGGCAGAGCATCGCCGGAGAACAATGGCGTGGTAGGAGAAGAAGAGCCAGTGGGGTTGACTATTTGGAGATTGCCCGGTGGTGGATTTGCCGTGGGGAGGTTCACTGGAGGCAGAAGAGCCGCAGAGCGTGAGCTCCCAGTTGTTTACACCGAGATGGATGGTGGGTTCAATACGGCGGGTGCTCCTAGGAGGATTTCATGGGCATCTAGAAGAAGGGCCAGAGAGAGTGGTGGATTTGCTCAGGCTTTTCGCAATTTCTTCTCCTTTTTCGGGAGGCTGAGAAGCTCGAGAAGTCGGTCTGGTAATGTGTTCAGTAGATCATCGCGGCGGAGGAGCCAGCGTTGGGCTTTGGAAGACAACTGATTGAGGTTTAGTGTTTTGTTTTTATTTTGCGGGTTCTATATTAATGTCGGAAGGCAAAGTTTGTACATTTGTTGTTTGTTTGGTGTAAATAGCAATACATGACGGGGAATTGAAATCGAGACTCGGAAGAAGAGATGGAATTTTTGAATTGGTAGAGACTAGGAATTAGTTTCCACCCATGTGGGAGGAGGAGGAGGAGGAGGAGTGTGCGGTTGGCATGGAATTGGGAGGTTAGTTAACGGAGGTACTAGGCTTTGTGTTATTGTTTGTATTACTGTTAGGATTTTCGGCCGTCGCTTGTTGCAGATTTGCAGTGAAGTGACTTAGAAGGTGATGGCTGTTTTGGTCGAAAGTGATTGCTGCTTCACTTGTTTGATGCTATTGAGTTGCATTTTTATGTTAATTTCATTTGGTCCAAAATGATGCTCAGAAATCCGCAATTTCATCTCAAGCAAACTCAGTTTCAATCCTTGCCAGTTGCCAGCATGATTAGAGCGTGAAGGAAACTTTTTCCTTTAATCCTCTAATCCTATCTTTCTGTGGGGATTGAAATTGATAAGTTTTCTTATTGAGTAATTCTTCTACCTTCAAGTTGGGCGCAATTTTTTCATTTCATCTTGAACAGCAGGTTATCCATTCCAGTCGAAATTCTCAACACCAACAAAGCTAGTATTCGCGACTCTCGGTCAATTTCAATGAGCACTTCTTCTATCTGAGTAATGCCACTCAGGAATATCTTCCTGGCTAAACATCATTGATGTTACCACAGATTTTATTCCCAACCTACAAACATGAATTGAATTACTACTCTAAGCTATAGCGACAAGACATTTATGTGGTCTATTCTGTTTGCTTGTAAAGAAGTATTTCTCCATGGCCATCCTTTTTGTTCAAGTTTCTTGTGTTGGATCATGGGGGTATTGACTTCTGTGTGAAAAGTAGACTAGTGGATGACTCTTGGTCTGCAGTACCAAACCTTTATGTGTAATAGCCACGTAGCTATCTCATGAGGTGGAGAAAATGTTCCGTATCAACAAGATAAACACGTGATTGTATACAATAATACAATTGGTTACACTCGAGAGTCTGATCTGCATTTCCATGTAATGTCTAATTGACCATATGGCTCATCCACAGCAATGCTAGTCTCGCCCCATCACCCTCATTGCCAATTATCCTGCTCATCCACAGACCACAGCAATGCACCCCCTGGATCTTAACGTGCCACAGCCCACAAGGTGCTGCCTCTCAGTCGCTGCCACAGCCATTGCTTTCACAAGTCACGCAACCGTTCGTTTACTTCCAACCATCAGTTAGTGACTAGGCCTCCACAAGATTGAGGAAAAGGAGAGAAGCAAGGGGCCGCTTGGACCTCTATGTTTTATTTTCCTTTTTCTTACAAGCGGTGTTTGGAGGTGGGATTCGAACTCAGGATCTCGATGCAGATAAATGCCCTAAACTTGTTACCTGTTGAATCTGTGAAGTAGGCAGCATTGGCGTGGACCCAGCCTTATCTCAAAAACGACAGAAATCTTTGAGTTGTGCTGATGTGGCCTTATCCATTTAAAATTAACCAATATCCATAGAGCGATAGACCTTGAACACAAACCATAACCTTTCCTCTTCCACCCTAAGAAACTCAAATTACAAAATTATCTCCGAGATGGGATCAATGTCTTCTCCTCTGACAATGATTTCTCCACAACCACTGAAACAGTCGGCAGTGGCGGTCGGCCGGAGCCCCTCCCTCTTCAGAATGCACTCTGAAAAGAAGAAACCGTCAACGGTGGTTGCTGCTGTTGGAGATGTATCAGCTAATGGCACCCCTTACCTGATTGCTGGTGCTGCTGCTGTTGCTTTGCTTGGAACTGCGTTTCCAATCCTCTTCTCCCGGAAGGACCTGTAATTACTTATGACTACCCCTCTTGCATTTGATTGGTTTCCTTGTTTTCTTAGCATGATTCCATTTAAATGGAAGCTTGAATTGTGCTTGCTGTGTTGATTCTTTAGGTGTCCAGAATGCGACGGAGCAGGTTTTGTTCGGAAGGGAGGGGAAACTTTGAGAGCAAATGCAGCGAGGAAGGACGAGGCTCAGATCGTCTGTGCTCGTTGCAATGGCCTTGGCAAGCTCAACCAAGTAGACAAAAGATAGAATACTCTATGCCTCTTCCTTCCCTTCACATCCTTCTCTGTTTTGTAACTTTAATCTCACCTACTGTCGCGTAAAACTTTTGGTTAATCATCACCATGCCATATACGTTGGCTGTTAGATATATAGTCCGTTTATAAAACGATTTATTGATGTGTCATCGATATTCTGTTGATATTATTGTAGCCAATGAAATGTATTTGCATGTTTTCAATAATGTATTGACAATATTGAAGGTGTATCACTCACGTACAAACGGCATTGCATCCTTCACATGTTTATTAGATAACGAATTGTTAATATTGTGTTGATATCATGTAACTAACAAAACGTACCAACGTGTTATCAATAATGTAATTTATAATATCGATATAATATCTTTAATATATGTTATCATGCACAACATCATAGATTACATCTTGCAAATAGCATTTCTAGGCTGCCTGAAATCCAATAAACAAGAAATGGTTGAAGCAACTACAAGAATAAGAAATGGTTCTAGGCTGCCTGAAAATCCAAGAAACAAGTGAAGTATGTCATGGTTGCGCTATAGGCAAGCATTACATAGACTCATTTCCCAAGAATCAAGGATTGAGAGCAAACGAACCACTTGAGTTAGTACACTCAGATGTGCGTGGTCCTATGCAAATTCCAACACTTAGTGGCAACAAATATTTCCTCACATTTATTAATGATTATTTAAGAATATGCTAGATTTACTTACTGAGAAAAAAAGTCTGAAGTATTTCAAGTGTTCAAGAAGTACAAGGCAATGGGGGAACTTCAAAGTGGTTTTAAATTGAAGAGGCCTCATAAGTGAAAGTCTTGTCCTGGAAACACAATTAACTGTTGTCTATACTCCTTAACAAAATGGAGTGGCAAAAAGGAAGAATAGAACAGTTGTGAAAATGGCAAAGTGCATGTTGCATGAGAAGGAACTTCCCAATAACCTTTAGGGTGAAGCCGTTCACACTGTTATGTATCTCTTAAATAGGTGTCCTATAATGGGATTATACAATTTGACACCTTTTGAGGTCTTCAGTGGAAGGAAATCAGGGATAAGACATCTCAAGGTATTTGGTTCAGTGTGCTACTAACTCATACCAAATAACTTGAGGCGCAGCTTGAGGAGACTAGTGCCAGAGGCATTTTCATTGGTTATAGCACATGTGAGAAGGGCCACAGAATCTTCAATCCTAAAACACTGAAGGTGACAATATCAAGAGATGTAATCTTTAATGAAAATGGCAAATGGGATTGGGAGAAGGGCAAGTTGGAAGAGGAGTGTGTTCTACTCATTTCAAATGAGATCATTAAAGAAGATGACTTAGGGGAGGAAATCTTTGCAAGTGAATTTCCTACACCTCAATCTGAGCATTGAGAAGCCCAAAGTTCTCGATAATCAACATGTCACTACAAGAAGTTCTCATTGTGTTCCAATTGATTCTGAGAACTTTGATTCAACACATTTGAGATGGAAAAGCCTGAGTGAAGTTTATGAAAAATGCAACATGTGCATTGTTGAGCCTAAGAACTTTGAGGATGCCTCAGTAGATGAGTAATGAGAAAAGCTATGAGTGAGGAGATTTCTAAGATAAACAAAAATAACACATGGGAATTGGTGAACATGTCATATGACAAGCCAGTGATTGGTGTCAAATGGGTGTACAAGGCCAAGTTAAATCTAGATGGGTCAATCCAAAAGAACAAGGCTAGACTAGTGGCAAAGGGATATGCACAAATGGCTCTCATTGCACTAGCTGCAAAAGAAAGAGGGACTGTTTCAGCTAGATGTAAATTTTGCATGTCTAAATCGAGTATTGAAAGAAGAGGTATAAGAAGAGAAGGTATATACATTGCACAAGGCATGGTATGGGTTGAAACAAGCTCCAAGAGCATGGTATGAGGGGATTGATTCATATATTGCTCACTATGGTTTTCAAAAGAGTATCAGTGAGACAACTCTTTATAGTAAAACCAAAGGTACTGCAGGAATCATCATTGTAGCAATTTATGTGGATGATATTGTCTATACTAGAAGTGATCAAAGTTTGATGGAAGAATTCTAGGTTGATATGATGAGCAAATATGAAATGACAGATTTGGGCCTTCTACACCATTTCCTTGGAATAGGGGTTATGCATACTGAATCAAGTATCTTTATACACCAGAAAAAATTGTTGAGAATGAGTCTCATCACATTGATGGGAGGAAGGACCTTTCATTGGTTTATGAGAGGTTGGGCTACTCATCATATTGCCAATTGGTTTTATGGTGGAACCCCAACTTTCTTCATGGTATCAGAGCAGGTTGTCCCACATGTGAAGCCAAACGGCCAGACACGCTCCATGTCACCCCGTTGTGTTGTCCACGTGTTAGGCTTGAAAATTTGCCACGTGAGGGGGTGTGTTGAGAATGAGTCCCACATTGATGGAGGAGAGACCTTGCATAGGCTTATAAGAGGTTGGGCTACTCTCCATATTGCCAATTGGTTTTATGGTGGAACCCCAACTTTCTTCAAAAATGTGCTACTTCTTTGCTCAAGAAGTTTGGATTGCAAGATTGTAAATCAGTGTGTATTCCACTTGTTCCAAATGATAAATTAAGAAAGGATGATGGGAGTGGTGTTGCTGATCAGCTCAGCATAGAAGGATTGTAGGGAGCTTGTTGTACCTCGTAACAACAAGGCCAAATATAATGTATGATGCATGCTTGTTGGCAAGGTTTGTGCACTGTCCAACTAATAAGCATTTTAGAACTGCAAAAGAGTCTTGAGATATGTGCAAGGAAAACTAGATTATGGCTTGGAATACGAAAAAGGGAAAGGAAGTGTGTTGATTGGCTACTGTTGCAGTGATTATAGTGGTTCTGAGGATGACACGAGAAACACTTCTGGTTATGCATTCACATTTGGCGGTGGAGTGTTTGTAGGCTTCAGTTAAGCAACAATATGTGGCTTTATCCATTGCTGAGGCTGAGTACATTAGTGCTTCAAAGGCTACTGCACAAGTAACATGGCTAAGGTTTGTATTTTTGGTGCGTTTCAAACTGAAACAACCCCTTTGAATTGTGATAGTACCTCTGCAATAGCCATTGCTGTATAAAAATGTCATGTGTCTTAAGCTCATAAGCTGATAAGATGAATGGCTAGGATTGGATGATGTAATGTTGGGATAATCCCCCTCTATGTAACCGTGGGAGAATTGAGCTTGTGATTGGTTCATTCTCTCTCACACACATTTCATGCGAATTGAATGGAATAGTGAGGTCATAGCCCTCTGCGAGTTTTTCTGGAAATTCCTCTTCATTCTCTGCAACTTTCTTTTCATTCTGAATTCTTCTCTCCTTGATTTTGTGTACCTCATCCTCAATAGCTTATTGCTTCCATTTCAAAATACTAACACATTGCCGTTATTTTTAAGACTTGGACTGTTAGACATTCTAATTTTCAAGGTTTCAAAAATGGGTGACATAGTAATTTACATTTACCTTGTCCTGCAGTGTTATTTTTTGCTTCTTCATATACGCTGGCGTAGCAGTATGTGGCTTTATGATTTTTGGAGACTCAATCCACTCTCAGTTCACTCTAAACATGCCCAAACGGTTTGTTGCTTCTAAAATTGCAGTGTGGACAACAGTATGGTTCAAGAGACTTGGTTCCCTTTCATATATAAATCCAAACTATCGAATTATGCCCTAGTTTCGAAATACATTTTCATCAGGTTATTTTTTTCTCGATCATAAAGGTTGTGAACCCAATGACAAAGTATGCCTTGACGATGACGCCGGTGGCCTTGAGTTTCGAGGAACTCTTTCCCGAAGCTTGGATGGGATCTTACATAGTTTCGATCTTTGTTCGAACACTTCTAGTTCTATCAACTTTGGCTGTGGTGATGAATTTTCCTTACTTTGGTAAGTTGTTGAAAACTTTTTGTTTTAACCATGTCATGTTATGTTGTTGGATTGTCAATATCAACTACTAACAAAGTTTATCTGATTGAGTTTTATTTGACAAACGAGTGACATAGCTTATCAGACTAGCATTTCCTTTTGAAATAATAAGATAAGGCCAAACTCTAAATATAAATTCATTTTGTGAATTGGAAAATGCAGGCTTTGTGATGGCATTGATTTGATCCTTAGTAGCAATGCTAGTGGTGAGTAACTTCTTTCTTATTTTCTTTCTTATATATATGTAGAATTTTTCAGGTCGACGGGGACCCACTCCAACAATATCGATACTAACCCCACTTAACCACCTGCCTAATTCTCAAGTGTGGAGTTTTATCACAAAAGGCATCCCACTTTACCATCTGCCTAATCCTCAGGTGTGGATTTATTACAAAAGACATTGATGTTAGTTAGATAGGGGTATTTCTATTTAAACTACTTTCTCTTTGGGCCTCTGGCTGATGTGGGACAATGGGTTCCAACACTCCCCCGCACGTGAGACCCCATTTTATGGGTCATACGTGGAGATCCACACATCGGCAACCATGTGGAGCCAAGTCGGGGCTCACCCATCGCACGGGGCCAAACGGGGACCCACCCAATCACGTGGCATCTTTGGCCTACGTGGAGCCATGTCGAGACTCACCCATCACGCGGGGCCAAAGGGGACCCACCTAATCACGTGGCAACCCATCCCCTGGCTCTGATACTATATAGAAAATTTTCAGGTCAACGTGTCGATGACTCACTCCAACAACACCGATACTATCCACATTTTACCACCTGGCCAATCATCAAGTGTCAGGTTTTATCACAAAATGTCTCAGTGTTAGTTAGAGAGGGGTATTTCTATTTAAATTGCTTTCTCCTTGGCCCTCTGGCTGGGACAATGGGTTCCAACAATATATGTGCATAACCCTACAGCATTGGGTGCAGTTCATCAATGAGTTAAATTAATTTAGTTTTTCTTGTGTTCCTTGGCAGGCTGTTGTCTTCCCATGCGTGTGTTATCTCATGCTACACAGAGGTAAATTACATAGTAGCCCCTCAGGTTTAAGGTCTATTACAACCCCATACAACATCTTTAAAACATTTCACTTTCATACCTCACATACTATTTTATTTCAAATAATACCTCTGTTACATTTTCCATCCATTGATCTGTTAAGCGCTGCATGGCTACCACATTTACGCCATGTGGCTGCCAAATGTGTGCCACATGGCAAAATAATAATTTTTTAATTTTTTTTTTAAAACCTAAATCTTCTAAATATATATATAAATAAAATTAAAAAAAAAAAAAAAAAAGAAGAGGCTGAAATCCTCTCTTCTCCCCACCCCCAAACCCTAAAACCTTCTTCCTTTCTTCTCCCCCATCTTCATCTTCCCCTGCAACCCAGAAAAAAGAAGGAAAAAAATTGCTGAATGAAAACCCCCACCCTCGTGAACCCCAAATCAGAAACTCATGAAGAAGACCTCCCCCACTACGACCCCCTGCAAACCCAGGGAGGAGGAGGAAAAAAAAAAGTTGAATGAAAGTGAACCCCCAAATGACCCCCTGCAACTCAGGGAGGAGAAGAAAAGAAGAGAGAGAGAGAGAGAGAGAGAGAGAGAGAAAGAAAGAAAGAAAAAAAAAAGCTGAATGAACCAAATCAGAAACCCAGGAAGAAGCGTCCCTCCCCCCCCCCCCCCCCGCATCCCTCCCTCCCACGACCCGCTTCACCTTCCCCCCCCCCCCCCCCCCACCCTCCTTCCTCCCGCGACCCACTCCCCCCCCCCCCCCGGGTCCTTCCTCGACCCACACACCCCTTCCCCGCGTCTTTCCTCCCGCGACCCACATCACCCCCCTCCCCAACTCCACCCATAAACCCACATCCTTCCACACCCACCCTCTCGCACACCCCCTACTCTTCACACACCTTACTCCTTAAATCCACACGGAGGAATGTAGAGGGGATGTGGGTTTTTTTTTTCCTTCTTTTCTTTTTTATGGGGTTGCAGGTGGAAGAAGATGAAGATGGAGAAGAAGACAGGAGGACACTACTACAAAACCATTTATTAGTGTCGCTATGAAAACCGCCAAAAAACGTTTATTACTGTCGGATTTTAAGCAAAATTCGACAGAAAATGGATGCAGTGGCGGATATAATAAGCGACAGAATTGCCAGCATCAGGAAATGAAGTTTCTGACAGAAATATTCTAAAACCGATAGAAATTGTGTCGAATATAACCGACAGAAAATATATTAATACTGAATAAATGAGAGCTTTTCTGTCGGATAAAACCGACAGAAAATCTAAAACCGACAGCACTTCTGTATGATTTAACCGACAGATACTTTATTAATAACAATAAATAAAAGCATTCTTGTCGGATAAAACCGACAGAACATATATTAATAAATAAATAAAAAAATATAAACAACCACTTTCTGCATTCTTCATAGCCGCTCACTTTCTGCATTTTACATATCCCCTGCATTCACTACATTTTCCATATTCACAGCAAGATCAAACATTCACATTCCATTAGAATCACTCAATCACAGCAAGCATTGCCCATTCAATTGAATCTGTGAGATCTATGATAATGGAGAGCTCTGTCATTCGAATGAAACTCGAAATACTTACAGTGTTGATGAGATCTATGATAATGGAGAGCTCTGCCATTCGAATGGTGCGCCAGCTGCAAGTTCTCCACCATGCTCTGCCATTGCCACAGCGTTGCCACGCTCTCTTTCGAGCTCTCCTTCTGCTTCTTGTTCTCGTCTTTCTCCACAGCCCAAACGAAATAAATTCTCCGAATCAAATTCTGCCGCTTCTCGTCGTAGCCTACATCACTTTAATCAAATAAACAGATAATTAGGGTTTCCGAGAAATCAAAAGTTGATGCCTGTTTGGTTGCCGAGAAAATAAAATCAGACAAAAAAAATTGCTTTTGCATCTCCTTCAATCGATTATTGCGCCCTAGACCTTGTAAATATAACATGAAACCCATAATTTTCTTCTCAATTGAGTCGAGCACTTCTTGAAAATATAACATGAACCCTAGAATCTTCTTCTCAATAATTTTCTCGGCATCCAAACAGAAAACAAGACAAAAGAAAATAATCAGAAAGACGAAAACATACTACATGTATATAATAAAGATGGAATTTTTCTCTTTAAGACGGGATTACCTTGAGAAGCAAAGTGAGCCTACTGGCCATTTCAGTGTTCTTCAAATTTGCAGGAATCCCGTGCTGTTTACAAAGTGATTGAAGTTGCCTCCTCTTCATCGCACGGAAATCCATCTCTCTCTAATCACAAATTCAAAATTAAGGATTCAAAATTGGAAACACAAATTGAAACCCACATCTTAGAAAGCACAAAATTAATATATGAAATAACGTAGCTTACTAGCACCGGTTCTTCTTCGCCAGTGAGAAATTGGCCTCCCATAAACATCAGAAGCTTTCGGAGGAAAAGAAAGTAAGAACGAGCGAAGGGAGAAGGCACCGGGGTTTTATTTTGGAAATATTTTAATTACTGTCGGTTAAAACCGACAGACATATTTTTTAACCGTCAGAAAAAAAATTTAACTGTCAAAATTTTGCAACGATTTTAAATTTCCCCCCAAAAAAATAGCGGCAAAATTCCCTCCCAAAATTTTAAATCCCCCGCCAAAATTTTGCTACGGTTTTAAAAAATAAAATAATAATTGTTTGGTTTAATAAATAATATTTATTTAAATAGAATACGTTTTTAAAAATTAAATAAATAATTGTTTGGTTTAATAGATAATAACCCATGTAAAATATGCAATAAATAAACAAAAAGATAATTGCACAATGAAAATGTCATCACACAAACTAAATATGGTCTAATTAATACTTGAAAAACATAAATAAAAATTTAGCACAAATTACTTTTCTCACTTCAAAATTTAGGCAAATTTAACGGAGATATGCATTCTACGAAACTAGTTTCAATGATCTAACCGTCAAACTTGTTTGTAGATAATATAAGATCGCATACGTAAAAAATCGCAAAAAAAAAAAAACATTCAGAGATTAGGTAACGAAACAAAAGTTTTCGACGGTTATAAACAAAAAATCACAATTTAACGGTTATTTTTTACAGCTACACCCCTCGACCCTATAAGAATGCATTGAATAAATTCGATCTTCAATTTAAAATATGTACACTATTAGATACCACAAAATCTTATTTTATATTTGATGGGGAAGTATAACATTAACTCTAAGTGTTTGTTTAATCTACCGTTTTGATGCGATACGCATTCTACGAAACGTTTTTCAACGATCCAACCGTCAAACATTTTTGTACACACTCCAAGATCGTATACGTAAAAAATCGCAAAAAATAAACATTCAGAGATTAGGTAACGGAACAAAAGTTTTCGATGGTTATAAACAAAAAATCATAATTTAACGGTTATTTTAGCTCCGATTTTGATGATTTTTTACAGCTACACTCCTCGACCCTATAAGAATGCATTGAATAAATTCGATCTTCAATTTAAAATATTTACACTATTGGATACCACAAAATCTTATTTTATATTTGATGGGGAAGTATAACATTAACTCTAAGTGTTTGTTTAATCTACCGTTTTGATGCGATACGCATTCTACGAAACGTTTTTCAACGATCCAACCGTCAAACTTGTTTGTACACACTCCAAGATCGCATACGTAAAAAATCGCAAAAAACAAACATTCAGAGATTAGGTAACGGAACAAAAGTTTTCGACGGTTATAAACGAAAAATCACAATTTAACGGTTATTTTAGCTCCGATTTTAATGATTTTTTACAACTACACTCATCGACCCTATAAGAATGTAATGAATAAATTTGATCTTCAATTTAAAATATTTACAATAGTGGATAATACAAAAATCATATTTTATACTTGATGGAAGTATAACATTAACTCTAAGTGTTTGTTTAATCTATCGTTTTGATGCGATACGCATTCTACGAAGTGTTTTTCAACGATCCAACCGTCAAACTTGTTTGTACACACTCCGAGATCGCATACGTAAAAAATAACAAAAAACAAACATTAAGAGATTAGGTAACAGAACAAAAGTTTTCGACGGTTATAAACGAAAAATCACAATTTAATGGTTACTTTAGCTCCGATTTTGATGATTTTTTACAGCTACACTCCTCGACCCTATAAGAATGCATTGAACGAATTCGATCTTCAATTTAAAATGTTTACACTAGTGGATACCACAAAATCTTATTTTATACTTGATGAGGAAGTATAACATTAACTCGAAGTGTTGGTTTAATCTACCGTTTTGATGCGATACGCATTCTACGAAATTTTTTTCAACGATCAAACCGTCAAACTTATTTGTACACCCTCCAAGAGCGCATACGTAAAAAATCGCAAAAAACAAACATTCAAAGATTAGGTAACAAAACAAAAGTTTTCGATGGTTATAAACGAAAAATCACAATTTAACGGTTATTTTAGCTTCGATTTTGATGATTTTTTGCAACTACACTCCTCGACCCTATAAGAATGCAATGAATGAATTCGATCTTCAATTTAAAATATTTACACTAGTGGATAAATCGTATTTTATATTTAATGGAAGTATAAAAAATATTTAAAACATATGTTTATTTATTTATTTTTAATCATAATGAAATTTTAAAATAATAAAATCAGACATGATAGAGTACACCAGATGTTCATGTGTGTTTATGTGCCAGACAATGTGCTTTGTGACGCATTGAAAAAAATTGTTTGAATTTCTTTATATCTTGTTGCTTGCCTGTGAGGGAGCATAATCCTTATTACAAAAATGATAGAGCTTCAAATTGTAGTTTGTTGTTATTATTCTCTCATAAAATTTATGGCTCGTGGGAATTAGGTTCATTAGACTTTAGGATCATGAGTGGAAAAAAAATTAAAAATATGTGTTTATTTATTTATTTTTATCAATATAACATTTTAAAATAATAAAATTTTCATTTTTGTCGGTTATAACCGCCACCATTAACTTAAAAACAGCCATAATCTGTAAAAAATATTTAAAAAAAAAAGATTCAAAAATCCTGTCAGTTATAATCGACAGGATTTTTGTTATATCCACCAGTAAATATCCGCCAGGAATTTATGTCGGATATAACCGACATGATTTTTCTAATATCCGCCACTAATTAAATGATGTGTCGGATTTTATTTATCCGACATGAGGTTTCTAATATCCGCCACCACCATTCGCCAGCTAAAGCTAATATTGTAGTAGTGGGAGGAGGAGGAGGAGGGGTGGGGAGAATGAACTGAAGGGTTTTTTTTTTTTTCCTTCTTTTTCTGGGTTGCAGGGGGAAGAAGATGAAGATGGGGGAGAAGAGGGGGGATAAGAGAGGAAGGGTTTGGGGCTTGCGGGGAGAAGAGAGGATTTCAGCTTTTTTTATTTATTTTTATGTGTATATATATATATTTAGAAGATTTAGGTTTTTTTTAAAAAAAATTAAAAAATTATTATTTTGCCACGTGGCACACATTTGGCAGCCACGTGGCACAAATGTGACAGCCACGTCAGCGCTTAATGGATCAATGGATGGAAAATGTAACAGATGTTTTATTTTGAAATAAAATAGTACGTGAGGTATGGAAGTGAAATGTTTTAAAGATGTTGTATGAGGTTGTAATAGACCTTAAACATGAGGGGCTACTATGTAATTTACCCATTAACAAAATTGCAGGTAATTAAGAAGCAAACCATCATTGTACTAAATGAAATTTAATTACCGGAAATCTTGTGTTATAAAATGGTTTTCACAATGGTTTCTTGTTCTAAATTTCAAATTGCAACCTGCATTATGATTATCATTGTCGGGGTGGTGTGCTCTATTATTGGAACATATTCTGCAATTTCAAGAATAGCTGAACAATTTGTGGAGTGAAATAGAAGGAAGAATTTCAAGTCCCACCTGTATACAAATTTACAAACCATGATGTGAGAATTAATTATCTGAAGATGTGCTCATTCGTGTAACTACCGATCAGCTTTACAACTTTCAACTGGGGTCTTAATTCTTTCAGAGATATTTCTTCCTTAGTTAACACAGCCTAATATACTGAAAGGGATTCGCTACAGGATATCTAGTTGAGAGAACGAATACGTGTCATTCTATTATTGGTTTGTTCGACCATGTAATACAAATTGTTGTACTTCATTAAGACTTAATACAAATAGAAACAACAAGAGATAGATTTTATTATAACTCGGGTGGTATCTCAAACAAAGCATTACTTGATTTAGGTTAAAATACTGTTACTGTGATATTTTAATTGTAAGTAAGTTTTTCTCTGGCCTTCCCATGCAGATAGCTTTATTCTACACATGCAACTAACTTTGTCCTTGTACTTGCTCAATAATGGGCTTCATTTGATTCCAGTTTTCTGATTCACGAGCCAAATAGGACCAGGAGCAATCCATTTGGAGAAATAGAGACTAATCATGCAAGAAACAACAGGAGTCCTGGTCCTGCCCCTCGAACAATTCAGCATAACATGTGCAACCGCCCTGAACGTTATGTTTGTAGTATTCACAATTTACACATTGGTTTGCACATTGGTTGCCTCACCACCCATGCATATTGGATCTCACAATTTAATATCAACAAACGTAGGCCTAAATATTTCTCTCTTTTCTAAAAGACCATACCTGTTTAACTCTATATTATATTATGATCATGGTGAAGCTTGCAAGGCTGCAATTGGAGAGAATCTCTCATAAAACATGTTTATACGTTTCGTTCTGTCCCGCTCGTTACAAAGTGAGTATACAATATGTGATGGGTAAGTTTTTCTCCTTTTGAAAGTAATCGAAGAGAAACGCTCATAAACAAATTGTCTACGGTTTGTTACAGAGTGAGTGTACAACATGTGATAAGTAAGTTTTCCTTTGGCATGCGTCCATAATTTGATCATCATTTTGAATCCACTAAGATACGTCATATTGTTTTTTGATAAAAAAAGATATGTCATATTGTTTGAAGTCCTTATATTGTAGGGATTTGGATCCCATCTGGATCTAAATTATTAGCATTTTCACATCTTAATCATTCATTGTGCATCGTGCTGTAAAAAATGATTTGATTTTTTTATTTAAAATTAAATACAAATAGTACCTAACGAAAACTGACCGTACAATATACAATAAATTTCTACAAAGTAAATCGGGAGAGAATCTTCTTCCTATTTGTAGGACCAAACCCTAAAATGAAAAGACCCTTAAACCGCAAGAATTGACTTGGGGGCCTCAGGGATTTTATGTCATGTGATAGCTGTCCATCGCACAGCCTAACAAACAGCCTATACTCCTGTCCCCAGGAGGAGAGCCATCACTCATGGGTCACGTGCAAAACCCTCAAAAATAAATTCAGAGTCCAACCAACATAAAGAAAAGGTTGTTCCATACTTTTAGCACGAGGATGCCATCATCAAATACCATTCAATTATCCTCACTCTATGTGCATTAATATTAAACCTAGTAAACCCTTTTAATTAAATAATAATAATTAAAAACCTACGTAAACAAAAACACATTTTAAAGGGTAGATGAACGGAATTGGATCCCCGCCGGATCCCTTCCATGGGGATCCTAGGGATCAACCCATCTGGACCGTTGATCGAAAATCGTGCGGTCACAGTTTTTTCTTTTTTTATATTTTTCACGGAAAACGAGGTTATTTTACTTTTAAAAATATAAAAAGCATTTAATGTGGACCGCACGATTTTCGATCAACGGCCCAGATGGGTTGATCTCTAGGATCCCCATGAAGGGGATCCGGCGAGGATCCAACTCCTAGATGAACTATATGGAGTCAAGTCCGCCTCCCATGTGAATGATGTCACCCCCTTTTTATTATTTGAGTATAATAACTTTCAGAATGTCATAAATATCTCAAGTTAATTATGCATTTTTATGTGTAAAATACGGTAATACGTTATTAATTTAGAATATTAATACCGTAATATTTTAGATGTAAGTAAGTTTTCTTCATAAAAAAGGCATATTTTACCTTGTCATATAGGGTTACATTGGTGTGGTGATTTTTATTTTTAACAAATGATATTATCTACATTAAAAGGTGAGAGAGTTGACTGAGTCTCATAATGGACTAGTAATAATATGATTCAAATTCGCATTTGGCCACTTTAAAGAATCTCTCCTTTTGAGAGATGAATCATGGGACTGTAATTGGGTAGAATCATCTAATGAATTTAAATCACTTTAAAAGCTACCTGAAAATTTTACCTTAATCATCTGGTGCATGATTTAGCAGTGGTAACTCGATTTTCAGGTCTCTTCAAACCAACTTTATAGAATGCATGGCTCTAGAATTTTAGTCACTTTAGCTGTAAATAAATATCTTGTTAAAAGCGACAGACGCCAATGAACCATGGAATAGAAGGCTTCTTCGAATTTACATAAAGATCTAACCATGTAAAAGAGAAGAAAAAAAATGTAATTTTTCTTTAATAGTTTGAACTATTCAGTAGTACAAAAAGTGAGTGATTGGGATTCAAAAATACAATTTTCACTTACTTGACAATATAATAGATACAAAACCAGGTTACCCAAGAATTCCGACTATTGAATACTTATCCAAGTAACTGATATGTGTACCAAACCAAACTAAACAAAATCTTGTTGTGTTCAAGTGTGAGGCAATTATGTTGTAACCATACCAAACGACATCATTGGGCTCTGTCCTTTGATATACCTTGTAGATGAGTGAGGATCCGGGATCCTCAAATCACATCCGTTCGTCATATATTGTGTGGTTAGTTTTTGTCAGGTACTGTTTATATTCAATTTAAAAAAAAATTACAATGATTTCTAACGCAAGATGTACGATGAATGGATGTGATTGAAAGATCTCCAAGGATTCTCTTGGCTTGTAGATCTCATTACGTGGAGAAGCCTTGGATGCAATCGAAATGTCAAGATCATAATACATTATTTAAAGTCAATCACTTACTATCACGAATTAATAATTTACATTTACATACATGTTAATAAAATTAAAAAACACATTATTGTATAATTAATTTAGAATATCGTTACCGTGACCATGACATTGACCGGTAAATTTCTGTTTGTTAAGACACTTCTAAAACTGAGAAAGTTTGCTGTCCCCAAAACACAGGACACTCCACATTCAACCTCATTTGATAGATACCCTTCACTCCCACTCCTTCCACCCAAAACACCATCTTCCACGTTCTGCATCCCTTATACTATTCCAGTTCTGCCGCCATCAACTCTATTAACTCCACCATGAAAGTCTGCACATTCTGCAACTCCATCAAAAACCCATCTCTAAAGTTGCAATCTTTTCTCTTAATCTTCTCAGCCACTCTCCTCATTCTGCAATTCCGGGTTTGGTATTCGGGTGCATGGATTCAATATTTAGCTCCAACTCCGACGAAGACGAGAAGACAACCGGGTTAATGGGCATGAACCGCGGGTCGCTCTCTTTCGTTTCCCAGATGGGTTTTTCAAAATTCTCGTACTGCATTTCGGGTTCCGATTTCTCGGGTCTCTTACTTCTCGGGGACTCCAATTTCTCATGGATCGCGCCATTAAATTACACGCCGTTGATCCAAATCTCGACGCCGTTACCGTACTTCGACCGCGTCGCGTACACCGTCCAGTTGGAAGGTATTAAAGTTTCGGACAAGTTGCTCCCGATACCGAAATCGGTTTTCATACCGGACCACACCGGGGCGGGTCAGACCATGGTCGACTCGGGCACCCAGTTCACCTTCCTTCTCGGCCCGGCTTACACGGCCTTGAGAACCGAGTTCCTGAACCAAACATCCGGCATTTTGAAAGTCTCGGACGATCCGAACTTTGTCTTCCAAGGAGCCATGGATTTGTGTTACTGGGTCCCACAGGGTCAACCTAAACTGCCCCCGTTGCCTTCGGTCAGTTTCATGTTTCGGGGGGCCGAGATGAAGGTGTCGGATACCCGGCTGCTGTATCGGGTTCCGGATCAGGCTAAGGGAAATGATTCCCTGCATTGCTTCACATTCGGAAACTCCGATCTTTTGGGCGTGGAGGCGTACGTGATTGGTCACCATCATCAGCAAAACGTGTGGATGGAATTCGACCTCAGAAATTCAAGGATTGGACTGGCTGAGGTGCAGTGTGATTTGGCGGGACAGAGATTTGGTCTCACTGTATAGCTCCATCGCTTCCATTGTCTTGGCCTCACGCATCATGAAAGCAACTTGCATGAAACGTTTTAACCGTTACTCTCACATTTCGCTCCAATTATTTTGTGCTAGGGGTAAGTCTTTTTTCACGTGCCATAACATTTTGGACCGAACACCATGTAGCGGTGGGTGCGGTTCATAATTTCTTCTCAGGCGTCCAAGGCTTCCAATTGGACCACGTAGATTTATTGTGTAGCTGAGGACCATGGTATTTACAATGGTCCCTCGGTAGTGTTATCGTCTTAATATCATGGCCCAATCGTGATGGTCACTTGTTAGATGCATGGACCATTTTGATTGGAGGATGGGAGTAGAGTATATATAGATAGTATGATAAGGATTGTTTTTGTTGCACAAACTTGTTTTTGCCATTAATTAGTGTGTAATGGAGAAAGTTTAATTTTTGTGAATTTCGGATGTGATGGGGAAAGGTAATGTTTTCCTATATTTGTGTAATTATATTTATATATGGTTAATATTTGCATCTCACATGTGGGTCAATACATATGTCACATTTCTTGAGAATAATTTATTTGCACTTTTCAAATTTTATAATCGAAATTGTTCAACTTTTCAATCATCATTTGAAGGTCATTTTATAAAAAAAAAAATCATTCGAATCAGAGATTGTTTAGTCATCTGAATCTTAAAAAAAATTGACGATATATAACTCGTTTGGATGTGTTTTTAGAATGACTAAAATCATTTTTAGTGAAAATGTTTTAAAAACCAATTTTTAGTAAAGATGCAAGTGAATCCTAGAAAAGCACTTAAAGTGCTTCTTGGAACCCAAAAACATTTTCTCTAAAAATGTTTTCAATTATTTTAAAAGCATATTCAAACAAGCCCATAAGGAATGCACATATCTCAAGGTGTTGCGAATAACATATCTTCGCCCTATAAATTTCATAATCAAAACTATTCAATTTTATAAATCTTCATTTCAAGATCATCCTACAAAAACTTATTCGAATTGAAAGTCGTTTATACCTTAAATGTGTGAAGCAAATTGACGGTATAAATAGTTGCAGTTACGAGAAGTTGACTCATAAGAGAAGGATGAATTGCGTTCATTGTTAAACTTCTTTCTCTTGCGAATCGGTTTCTCTCTCTTGCAATTACTTCTTGTTGATTTTTCCAGGTTCAGCTTGACCAGATCAGGTTTCCCATCTGAACCATCATTAAGTTCACTTGACTTCTTGGACATGGTGCGGTGCTTAGTTGTTTGTTTTTGTCAATTTTTATTTATTTTTTATTGTAATTAATTTTTGAAACTTAACTATGTTAGATTTTCGACCTTTTATTTTGTTTTTTTTTTCCAGACCCTTTCTTTTGTTACATTAGGTGTTAAATACTTGCATGTGCCCAATATTAGAGGTGACAAATATCGAGTTGGTTACAGAAGATTTAAAGCCTTAAATTCACATTTTTAGATTTTTACGTTAAGTACTATCATAAACAATTATCTTCTCGAGTATCCAGCTTGTCGAAAGCCAATATTAATTTCATAATTATTTTTGTTTGAATAACTACTGGTATTTTGTTTGTACAATGATTTTTGTAGAAAAGATATGAAAAGGCTTTAATGTAACATTGTCACATTTGTTAGAAGGTAAAGATTATTTCAGTTACCATGCCACGTGCTTATAATTTTTGCAAAGATTGTCTAGAGTGTGCCTTTTTCTGGAAAACGAGAGAGAGGACATACGAGGGCGGAAAAACATTGCGAGAACATAAGAACGTCAAGAAATGCATGTCCTCTCGAAATGATATAGCTGATCGCATGTGTAGAAAAACATTCACTGTGAAGATGGAGCTGATTGGTGAATTCGTTCTTTCTCGAGTTAGATTGGTTTAATTTTGTTGTAGTTGTTTGTGCCATTTTGGTGGGTGATGTGATCTCGTATCTTGGTGATGACTTTGTGTGTTTCTTGGTATTGATCTGTCGCGTCTGCCGTTATTGTGGCATATATGTACCAATAGTTCCCAATGGTTCTTGTTCGTGTGGTGGCCATGTAAGAGTTTTACTTTTTTTGTATGTTTGTGCAAATTATCTACGGATCAAATTATTGGTCATTTGAGAATACATCAATTGACATCCCCTTATAATTGTGTTGACTGATCAATGAAATCTCACTATCGTTTCTTGTCAAAAGAAAATCACACTAGCAGACAATATATATATGGTGCATTTGTACAACATGGACCATATTGATGTGGATAGACAAACATGGAGACCATCATTGATTGATTTAAATGTAAGTAACCATTTGTGATAAAAACTAAAAAATAAATAAATAATTTCAAAAATAAAATAAAAGATAAAACAAAACAACTCTAGAGCAATCTGAGGGAACCTGAATTCACCCTAGCAAAGGTGAACAACTTACATAAAACATGTTAACTGTCACGGGGCATCCCAACCCAATGATGCATATATAGAAACAATGACAAAGTTTTGAAAGAAAAAAAAAAAAAAACTCTAGGATACCAGTAAACATACAATACAGGGTCACTAAACTATGAATTATATACATTAGTGCCTGTTTAGTGTCCTAGTTCTATTCTTCATTAAAAGTTTGTGACTGCTTCTGCTTAATATTAACTTAATCGTTTCTCTATTTGTTACATTGCTCAAACAAAGTGTCACAAGGCTTTGTCAAACAAAGAGCATTTTGATCGCCAATGGGCAGTTTCCGGGCGCCAATGGGCAGTTTCTGGGCCCTCAGATCATCGCAAGGGAAGGTGATAGGCTTGTGATCAAGGTGGTGAGTGTTGGATGTTAGACTCTAATTCAACGGCTAATAGGTCAATATAGTTAATAAGAATTGATGTGGAATGTAAGTGTGATTAGGGTTTAGTTATAAGCTATAACTTGGACTCCAAGTAAAGGAATACAACCCGATTATAATTAAAGAACAAAGGCTCTTGATACTATCCTATTAGGATTGAGATTTGGTAGATTGTATCCTTGTACAATAATGAATCCTAGCGTATGATTATGGGAATGTATGCTAGGGTTGTAGTAGTATAAATACCAAGGAAAGGTCCCTGCATACACCACTGATACACATACTTGGAGAACTCCCCATAGGTTCGAGTAATATAGTGGTGGTGAGTGTGCAGAAGACCAACCTTCAAAGTTCAAAGTGTTCGAGATTGCTTGCTGTTATTGCAGTGCTTACTGTGCTAGGAATATGTCTTCACAAGGTATGTTTAATGGTGTTTTATTATACATGAACGTATTAGGTTTAACAGTTGGTATCAGAACCAACGTTTATGTAATTAAATTCCATAAAGAACTGACGTACATGAAATCATGCATGTAATATGATTGAACTGATGTTTCTTTAAAATTTTCGATTCTAGTTTCTTTTCTGCAGCTATGATTAATACTTGCATGTATGAAGGTTAGATATACTTTCTTTGCATATCTATAATAATCTCGACTAAATATAGGACTAAGTAATATGCATAAAAGAACTGCAAACAAGAGCCATGAATGTTGTGCTTACATCCAAAGAAACCCTAAAATGTCTACCATGCATGACTGATGTAAAGAACTGTCTCTGGCCTATCAAAACTAAGAGATTGATTGCTGTGGAAGTCCTGATTGTTAAGCACGTTTGATAATCGAAGGTTTTAAACTTCATAACATGCTGAAAGTTATATCATGATCAATGTTTTTTGAAATGTAATTGAATGATTGAAACACAACAAATTCGTTCCAATCATTCAAGAACTGCTAAAAATCAAGGTTTCAATCGATCAGTTTGTATCAGTAGCCATAACAATGAGGTTATATCCCCAAATAAAGGTGTGACTAATCGACATTGGTTCGGTTACTGATAGCTCAGTAAGAACATGTAAGATGCATGAGATGTGAAAGTTAATTGCCAAACAAAGGTGGATGGCTTTCATGTTGTACCATTACTTGTGCAACTTATATGTTTTGCACTGATACTGATTAAACTTGAAAAACCAAACAAAGGTTGAGTTGTTTCAGTTATACAGAATATAGTCTTGAATGCTTATTTCCATTTGAAAATCTTTCAGTAATTAGCTCCCTGAATTCAATTCAAACACTTAATGGAACCAACTATAAAAAGTGGAGGCAAGATATTGAAATAACTCTATGGCTCATGGATTTCAATCTAGCTTTAAGAGAGAATGAACCAGCCAAGCCTACTGAAGATACAACTGCAGAAAAGAAAAATGAGTATGAGAAGTGGATTAAGGCTAACAGAATGGCGTTGCTGGTGATCAAAAGATCAATGTCTGATCTAATTCGAGGGGCAATCACTGAGTCAGATAATGTTAAGGCATACCTTGACTCCATTGAAGCAAAGTTCAAGGAATCTGAGAAGGCAGAAACTGGAACACTCTTATAACCACTAAATACCTTGGTGGTGATGTGAAAGAGCATATTCTCTCAATGGTTGATGCAGCTGCAAAGCTTAATGCGCTTAACATCAAAATAGATGACCCTTTTCTAGTGCATCTTGCCCTCAATTCCTTACCTCCAGAGTACTCTCAGTTGAAGAGTACTTACATAACTCAGAAAGAAAAATGAGACCTAAACGAGTTGATTGCTATCTGTGTGCATGAAGAGCAAAATATTTGACAAGATAAGGGAAAGAAACAAGTCAATGCAGTGGAGAATGTCAATCCTCCTAATGAGAAAGACAACCCTCTACAAAAAAAAAAAAACAACAAAAGGGGTGTATGAAGGGTTAATAAAGGCAATAGCCATCTAAGAATTCATAAGGGCGCTGGAATGAAATGTTTCTTCTGCAAGAAGGTAGGACATAAAAACAAAGAGTGCACTAGGTATAAACGTTGGAAGGAAAACAAAGAGAATAAGAAAAACAAAGCTATGGTGCATAAAATTTCAGTTTATTTTGAATCGAACTTGGTTGAGATATCTTATGATACTCGGTGGCTTGATACTGGTGCTATAATTCATGTACCAAACTCATTGCAGGGGTACATTAGTAAGAGAGTGCCAAATAAGGATGAGGTTGTAGTGTTCGTGGGCAATGGAGCTAGAGTTACAGTGGAGTTCATTGGAGTAGTTAGACTTGAGTTATTTTTTGGTTTTTTGCTAGATTTGGTTGATGTTGCTTATATACCTTTCATGAGAAGGAATTTAGTCTCAGTTAGTAGACTTGTTAAATCAAAGTTTAAGTTTAAGATTAAAGAAAATGGGTTTTCAATATTTCGAAGTTCCAAGTTAATTGGTGATGGAGTATTGGTTGGTGACATGTTCAAGCTTAACTGCAATATACCAATAAGTGTGGTTAACACAACAGAGCACAAACGAGCACTGACAAATGACACCTCATCCCAGTTATGGCATAAGAGATTAGGGCATATTTCAAAAGAAAGAATGCAAAGATTAACTAGGGAACAAATTCTGCCATCATTGAACTATGGTGATTTCAAAATTTGTACTAATTGCATTAAGGGAAAGTTGATAAACAAGAAGAAGAAGGGTTCAACTAGAAGTACAAAGTTGCTAAAACTGATCCACATAGACATCTGTGGACTTTTTCCAACACAAACACATGACGACTACAAGTATGTCATTACATTCATAGATGACCTTTCTAAGTTTGGGTATGTATACTTGTTGGTTGAGAAGTCTAGTGCCTTTGCTACTTTCAAAATCTATAAGGCAGAAGTAGAGAATCAATTAGACTGCAAAATCAAGGTAGTAAGGTCTGATAGGGGTGGAGAGTATTATGGAAAGTTTAGTGAATCTGGAAGACAAGTTGGTCCTTTTGCATTGTGTCTGGAAGAGCATGAAATTGTTGCTTAATACACCAATCTTGGTACCCCTAAGCAAAATGGAGTTAGTGAAAGAAGAAATAGAACCTTGATCGAAATGGTGATAAGCATGATGAGTAATTCGAAATTACCCAATTTTCTTTGGGGGTGAAGCAATCAAAACTGCAAACTATTTGCTAAATAGGGTCCCTAACAAATATGTCCCCAAGACACCATTCGAGTTGGACCAACAGAAAACCAGTGCTAAATCACTTGAGGATTTGGGGATGCATTGCAGAAGCAAAATCATACAATCCAATGGAGAAGAAGATGGACCTTAGAACAATCACATGCTTATTTGTAGGGTATCCAGAAAGAACTAAAGCTTACAGGTTTTATTACCCAAATCATACCTCAAGATTCATTGAAACTGGGTGAGCCAAGTTCATTGAAGAAGTTAATGATGATTAATGGGAGGAGAATCTTGATTGGAATAAAGAAACCACAACAATTCAAGAAGAAAACTTAGGTGATGCTATGACAAATGAAGTAGTTGTACCAATTCCAGTGCAAAATAATCAAGTTGCAGAACCAACACAAGCTATTCAATAAAAAGAGATGATTGCAATAGAACCTGTGCAGTTGAACAATGCACTAGCCATTCAAGAAGAGAACCTTGAGCCTATGCACATGGAAACCAGGAGATACTCGTACAAGAAAGCCTGCAATCTTAGATGATTTCCTTGTGTATTTGCAACAAGCTGAGTTCAGTAGCTAAGAAGAAGATCCATTAAGCTTCAAGAAGGAAATTGAGAGTCTCAACAATGCACATTGGTAATAAGCTATGCAATCAGAGTTGGACTCCATGAATAAAAACAAAGTGTAGGAGTTGGTTGAGCTGCCACAAGGATGCAAACCAATAGGCTGCAAGTGGGTTTATAAGACTAAGAGAGACTCCAAGGGTGATATTGAGAGATAGAAAGCTAGACTTGTAGCTAAGGGATATACTCAGCAAGAAGGAGTTGATTACAATGAAACTTTCTCCTCGGTCTCCACAAAAGACTCGTTTAGAGTAATCATGGCACTAGTGGCTCACTTTGATTTACTCCTGCATCAAATGGATGTTAAGACTGCATTCTTGAATGGAAACCTTGAGGAAGAGATCTACATGAAGCAACCAGAGGGTTTCATTCAAGAAGGGAGAGATAATTTGGTTTATAAACTTAACAAATCCATTTATGGATTGAAACAGGGCTCGAGACAATGGTATTTGAAGTTTGATGAGGTTGTTTCATCACATGGTTTCGAAGAGAGCCCTAGTGATAAGTGTGTTTATATGAAAATGAATGGACACTATTTTATTTTTCTATCTAAACGTTTTGAGATGAAGGATATGGGAGATGCAACCTTTGTTCTTGGTATTCAGATCACAAGGGATCGAAGTAGAGGACTACTTGGTTTATCACAGAAAGCATACATTGAAAAGGTCCTCAAAAGGTTCAACATGGAAGACTCGAATGGCTGTCAGAAAAGCTCAGTAAGGATCAATGCCCTAAGAATGATTTTGAGAAGAAAGAAATGGTTAGCAAGCCTTATGCTTTTCTCGTTGGGAGTCTCATGTATGCACATGTATGTACTAGACCTGATATTGCATATGTTATTACCATATTGGGAAGGTTTCAGTCTAATCATGGCAATGCACACTGGATATCTGCCAAGAAAGTTTTGAGATACTTGCAGAGAACAAAAGAATATCAACTAGTATACAAGAGGGATTCAAAAATCGAACTAGCAGGCTATAGTGACTCAGACTTTGCAGGCTACCTTGATTCACTTAAGTCAACTTCAGGTTATATGTTCGCGTTGGAAAATGGGGTAGTGTCATAGAAGAGTGTGAAACAAGATATTGTTGCCATTTCTACCATGCAAACTGAGTTTGTATCTTGTTATAAGGCTACATCACAAGCTATATGGCTGAGAAATTTCATCAGCAGTCTCGAGATCATGAATTCAATTGCAAAGCCTGTTCAAATTTAGTGTGATAACAAAGTTGCTGTCTTTTATTCTAAGAATAATAAAAGGTCTCCTGGAACTAAGCACTTGAACACCAAATATGCATTGATAAGGAAGAAATAAAGTCTGGAGAGATCAAGGTTGATTACACCCACTAAGGTATTGCCAAATGCAGTTTTTCACAAGCATGCAGTCAATATGGGAGTGACTGCAACCTTGGATTTGTTGAATTAGTGGGAGTAGTGATAGTATATGGTATGATTATGTATGTTGGTTATTATCATCATAGTAAGAAGTAATTGTGATTTTGTGTTTAGCTAGTCGTTGTACTTGGTTAAATTGAATGTTTAATAAAGGGATGCTACTTCAGTAATTCATACATTGTTTCAATATAGTTCTAGTTTTTATTTTCTGTTGGAAATAAAGGTTGTTGAAAGATCATAAGCAACTTATATGTATTACAGTGAAACAACAAACGGTTATTAGCTGCAATTAGTAGTGCCGAGAGATTGATTGGCATATGTGTTGAGTTTTTTCATGAAAATATATGTGAGCTATTCTTATAGCTTGCAAGCTTCATAGGAAGCATTAAGCAGTCATAAATAAAGGTTGATTAAGTGGACCTGGAAGTGATGAAGTTGATGCTTTCAACTCATGTTTTGTGGCCCACTTCTGTACCAAGTCTGTGATTGATTATTTCATGTAAGTAAGGATCTTGTTCAATGATTATAAGAGCTCATGAACACACATGTATTTTCATAGTCTCCGATAGTTTTGAATGAGTAATCTTTACTTGACAGAAGTATGCAATAAGCTTATTAGCTTAACTGAATCCATTGGCCAATAAAGAATCATGCTTACATATTCATTAAAGTTCTTTCTTGAATTAACTAATTGACCTAATGGGAGAATGTTGGATGTTAGACTCTAATCCAACGGCTAAAAGGTCAATATAGTTAATAAGGATTGATGTGGAATGTAAGTGTGATTAGGGTTTAGTTATAATTTATAACTTGGACTCCATGTAAAGGAATATAACCCCATTATAATTGGAGAATAAGGGCTTTTGATACTATCCTATTAGGATTGGGATTTGGTAGATTATATCCTTGTACAATAAGGAATCCTAGAGTATGATTATGGGAATATATGCTAGGGTTGTAGTAGTATAAATACCAAGGGAAGGTCCCTGCATACACCACCGATACACATACTTGGAGAACTCCCATAGGTTCGAGTAATACAATGGTGGTGAGTGTGCAGAAGACCAACCTTCAAAGTTCAAAGTGTTATGTTCGAAGTATGCCCACAAAGCCACTCATTTGATGTAATAGCTTTTGGAATACTTATTGTGTTAAACTATTATATGTTTAATGAAAGGCAAAGTTTATTGTTAATCACTATTTATTGTATTATGTGTTTAAGCAATAAGGGAATCCAAGGAATGTATTTAATCTAAGAGAGAAGGTGATTTTGTCACACTATTTTTAGTTTCTCATTGACCCCTCATTATTTATGGTCATCGGATTGAATACATTAAGTAAAACAACGAAAATGATCAAACATGGATATGTGAGAGCCTAGATATGGTATATAATTATTGTTTCCCCAAAACAAAATTACCCATTTTAAGTTTTGTTGCAAACACTGAGTGCAAATAAATCACATTACCCATTTTATGTTTTTTTGTTTTGTTTTTATTTTATATACAAGCGCTATTTGAGGAGGGATGAATCCACATCAAGGGAAACTGCTTTTAATCAATTGATATGTAGTTTCCTGTGGATGATTAATTTCAATTGTTGGCTTGGTGGCAAAACCAGATGTGAATTTTCTGAAAGGAGACTTTTAAAGGATTAATATTATAATACAAAACCATTAACATCAAAGCTGTTAGGATTGTAAGGATAAATATATAACAAACGACAGCCAACAAGATGGTGTTAACACCGTCCTTTTTTCTTTACTAGTAAGCATCAACGGTAGGAGGTTGAAGTCTACCAAGCAACCATGCCATTGAAGCCCCATATTTTCTCAGATCAATCTGTTATTTTATCTTCTACCAAAAACAACAGTCATTGCTATTTGCTTCCATCTTAATTTGACATAAATACCCACGTAAGTAGCATGCATCTGTTAAATTAAGAATGTAAAGTGCAAGGGGGCATTACAGGAACATCATGTGATACTGTTAGGGAGATATTTAATTAATTATTATAACCATAATTATCTGGCTTCAGCAGCACTCTAAAGTAAAACTTAACCTATCTAATCTAGTCTGGTCTTATTTTGAACATGAAGTTTGTTGCTGAAGGCAACTGCAACCAAATCTCCCTGACCTTTATTAATTAACAAAACCCTATAAAATGCTTGATTATCTTAATCTTTCTTGCATCAGCATTTGAAAACAATTCAGCAGATTGAGTGATCAGTGAGATCAGAGAGATGGGTTTTAGTCTTCCTTCATCAACAGCCTTCTCAATGGCCATCTTCTTTGCAGTTTGTTCATTTTTGTGCATGTTTCCTAAGCTTGCATTTGCAAAACATGCTAGGTTTACTAGGCACTACAAGTTCGATGTATGTTATTCACGCACTTCATTTATAATATTACATGTATAAATTGAACTGGTGTCAAAATTTTAATTAGAAAAGAATTAAGGAAACATTAAATAGATAATAAATGATCACTATACCGTGAATTATATACGGCTTATGACATGTTTAGTGCCCCCTAATTTAATTTTTTGTTGAAAAGTGCTCTCTATTTTTTGTATGGTACCCTTTAAAAAATATTGTCCATGTTTATTACATTGCACAGATCAAGTTGCAAAATGTGACAAGGCTTTGTCAAACCAAGAGCATTGTAACTGTCAATGGGCAGTTTCCGGGGCCTCGGATCATCGCAAGGGAATGTGACAGGCTTGTGATCAAGGTGGTCAACCATGTTCAGCACAATCTCACCCTCCATTGGTACAATTCTTCTACTTAGCTTTGGTTGTTTGGATAATGTTTTTCAAACTTCAAACTTTAATGCTTGAAATTTGGAGAAATTTGCAGGCATGGAGTCAGGCAAATGAGGAGTGGATGGGCAGATGGACCTGCTTATATCACTCAGGTAGCATTTGGTACGCAGACGGGACGGGACGGAACGGGAGGGGACGGGACGGGACGGAACAGTGGTTCCATGTTATGTTTGGTACGCGCAAGATGGAACGGGACGAAACCGGATTAAATGACTAACTTACCCTTTTTATTTGACTTTGTCTCTCTACTGTCTCTTCTTCCATATGTTTCTTGTTCTTCGCATGCCTAAATTGCTCCCAGTAAACAAAAGGATTGACGTCAACAGCATTGCAATAACAAATGCTTAGCTTAACCAAAAATTTGATCAACCACTCCATTAACATAATCCAGAAATTATTCAATTTGATCAGAACTAATTGGCATCCCAAAAAACTCACAAATCCCGCCTCCCTTCACAGAGGGGAAGAACGCAAAACACCCAACCCAGAACCCAGTTAACTTCTGCAAACCCTCCAAAGTTATAAACCATTGTAAGGAAAATCAAATCCCAAAAAAATCAAAAGGGTCCACGAATCCACCAAAAAGGGTTCAATCAAAAGGGTTCAAACAAAATCAAAAGCAGAGGAGAGGAATGAAGCAGCGGCAGTGGCAAAGGGAGAGAGAAGAGACCCGCATGCTCAGATCTCCCGCATGCTCAAACCCAGTAAATCAAACCCAGTCGTTCCGGCTGCGTCGTTCCGGTCTGTTTCGCCTGGGTCGTTCCGGCTGCGTCGTTCCGGCCAGCGAAATCGAGAGGGAAGCTACGGGAGAGGGCTACAGGAGAGAGGGAAGCTACGGGAGAGGGAGGCTGCGGGAGAGAGAGAGAGGGTAGACAGTGGAATTTTTGTGTTCCACATACGTGGAACAACCCGTTCCAGGGGGGAGGCGGGACAAAAAAATTGCCAAAATCTGTCCCGTGGAACAACTCGTTCCACCCTTTTTTGGCGTACCAAACGTGGGACAGAACGCCTCGTCCTGTCCCACGTACCAAACGCGCCCTCAGTGCCCAATTCAGACAAGGCAGAGTTATGTCTATAACTTCACCATTACTGGTCAAAGAGGCACATTGTTTTGGCATGCCTACATCTCCTGGCTTAGGGCAACTGTATATGGACCTATTGTCATCCTCCCTAAAAGACACGTGCTTTATCCTTTCCCCCAACCTTTCAAAGAAGTTCCCATCATTTTCGGTAATTCATCATGATTATAATATTTTTCTTCAAATTCTTGGGCTATGGAACATACGTTAGTTTTATATATATTTATGTTATTTATTATTGATCTTATTGATAATGAGTCGATATCACTGTTGGCAGCAAAACATATTGACATGTTATTGATAAATTTTCAACAATATCAATGTGTGCCCATTCTTCTTTAACGTCATGCACAAAGAATTTCTAAACAGTGAGATTTATATTGAATTGCAGGAGAATGGTGGAAAGCAGACACAGAAACAGTCATCAGTCAAGCCTTACAAACAGGGTTGGGACCAAATGTTTCTGATGCCTATACCATCAATGGTCTTCCAGGTCCTTTATACAACTGCTCAGTAAAAGGTATTGGTTAATAAGTAATCAACATTTCCTAGTTCAAAGTTAGAGCGTTAGTTTTATGTATTGTAAATAAACAATGTTTAATATATTTGAACTAGATACATACAAGCTCAAGGTGAAGCCGGGGAGGACATATCTGCTGCGGTTGATCAATGCTGCGCTGAACGACGAGCTCTTCTTCAGCATTGCCAATCACACCCTCACTGTGGTCGAAGCAGATGCAGTTTATGTGAAGCCTTTCAAAACCCAAACAGTTTTAATCACACCAGGACAGACCACAAATGTGCTTCTGAGGACCAAATCTAAGTCCCCAAATGCCAAATCTGTCATGGCAGCTCGGCCTTATGTGTCCGGCCCAGCTGCTTTTGACAACTCCACAACCACAGGATTACTAGAATACGAAGTTGCTTCTTCCTCAACCAACAAGAAGAACAAGAAAAAGCAGCTTTTCACACCAGTCCTTCCAAAGCTCAATGACACATTGTTTTCCATGAAATACAACAAGAAAATTCTCAGCCTGGCCAATCCCAAATTCCCGACAGCAAATGTTCCGAAAACTGTTCAAAAGCACTTCTTCTTCACTGTAGGGCTTGGAGTTCTCCCATGCTCAAAAAATCAGACATGCCAAGGACCAAATAATACTAGGTTAGCAGCAGCCATTAACAAAGTGACATTTGTCCAACCCAATACAGCTCTTCTGCAAGCTCATTTCTTCAACCAATCAAAAGGTGTGTACACCACAGATTTCCCTGCAAACCCAGCATTCAAGTTCAACTACACAGGCAGTCCACCCAGCAACATTGCCGTGAGCAGTGGAACTAAGGTGGTGGTGCTGCCTTTCAACACTACTGTGGAGGTTGTTTTACAGGACACTAGCATTGTTGGGGCGGAGAGCCACCCACTTCACCTCCATGGGTTTAATTTCTTTGTGCTGGGTTTGGGTTTTGGGAACTTTGATCCCAAAAATGACCCTAAAAAGTACAACCTTGTTGACCCTGCTGAGAGGAACACCGTTGGTGTGCCTTCTGGTGGCTGGGTTGCCATTCGATTCCTCGCGGATAATCCAGGTAAATACTTATATTGTAATCTTTTTCTATCGATTCACCAACATGCTACGTTGTTAGATTATAAATATCGAGCAAACACAGTAAATCCTCATTAATATAAAATTGACACAATATCATCATAGCCCACACTTTTCTTAGGATTTTTTTCTTCTTTATTTGTTGACAAGGTTAATCAAGTTGGTCACTTGATTCATAAAGGTTTAACATTTGTTATCAAATATCTTTAGTCTTGGTGAGAAATTTGGCATGGAATTAGGGTTAAGCAATCTGATTTGTTTCTCCTCTTGTACATGGTGATACGCAAAATAGGTGTTTGGTTCATGCATTGCCACCTAGAAGTGCACACCAGCTGGGGCTTGAAGATGGCTTGGGTGGTCTTGGATGGAAAGAGACGCAACCAAAAGCTTCCTCCTCCACCGTCCGATCTTCCCAAGTGTTAGTTTCACGCTTTGCTCATAGATTTCATGTGCTTCCATTTCGTTCTTTTTGTCCAGTTGCTCCCCAGAAAAAGGGGATTAGTGGAAAAGGGTTATGATTTAGTAGTAGTTTCCTTTCCAGTGAAAGATTTGGGTTAGGTTTTTGACTTGTAAGGCCATTCAATTATTGTAATATCCAAATGTAATAGAATATCTCCTTTTCTTTTTTAAGCAGTATTTGTCTCAATCATGAACTTTGGAATGCTTTCCAGCTCAAGTTTATACTTCATTCATGCATCTCCTACAAATATTTTTTATTTAAAACCGATCGGAACTTAATACGAGACTTCCAAATATATAGGGTCCGAAATCACTCTGCGCGTGTGAGCCATCAACGGTAAAACTAGATCAAGCAATGTTTTGATTTTTTTAACAAACTATAGCATTAATTGGTTAATTTGTTAGTTGTTAGGGAGAAAGAAATGGATGCAGATCGAATCCACACATAACGCATAGGCATGATTACTTTCCACCACTGCTGTAAAGCGTCATTTGTGTTTCGATTTTGTTTATTGAGTATCAACATTTTTGTACAAACATTAGTACAACGAGGGACGAAGTTACTATTGAAAAGTTTATTTAGTTTAACAGTCATACTATCACTTATTTTTATTATTTTATAATCATAAGCAGGTTTTTCTTATTAGCACCTCACTTACTGTTTGGTATGGTTTAGTGGAGTTTTGTAAAACCTTAGATTGTTGGTTGGGTAATATCCTATTTGTTGCTTAATTACCCAATTTGTGGTTTGGTAATGGTTTCTTTGTTTGTTAGTGTGGCCCCTTTTGTGTTTGTTTGTTTGTTTAACAAAGCATTTATTTACCTAAAAACGAAAAACAATTGATCAATGATCTAATTATATATTAAACAAGGACTTATATGTAAGAAACATAAAATATGAAGGGGTAATACCTTAAATCAGAAACGACCGGCACCATCTTAGATTTTGCAAACTCGGTCACCGACTCACCAACCTCCAAATCCTCGCATTCTGCCAGCTGAGAACGACACCTAACCCCCGGGAGACGCCGTCGTTTTGACGCCGGTGCCTCCTCCAGTCCCTCCGCCATCGCCGGAGAATATTCCAGACACAATGACGCGGAGCCTCGGCTTTTCCCTACCTCTAACAGTCGTCGTTTTGGCAATCGCATACATTTACTTCTCCACGGTCTTCATTTTCATAGACCGTTGGTTCGGTCTCATGTCGTCACCGGGCTTGATGAACGCCGTCGTTTTCACCGGCGTGGCCGTCATGTGCGTCTTCAATTACTCGGCTTCCGTCTTCAGGGATCCGGGTCGGGTTCCCTCCACGTACATGCCCGACGTCGAAGATTCGGGTAACCCTATGCACGAGATCAAGCGCAAGGTATCGAATTCGTGCTGTTTTCTATCTCAAAGCTGTGTAGTTTTGTGTGGAATCGATTTCTCTTGCTCATTTCAATAATTTCTGTAAAATTAGAATTTTATGATTTTTTTTTTTTTTTTGTCAAACAATAGATTTTGTTAGATTAGATGTTAGATTAGCCACTGATTGGTGAAGCCAATTTTCTTGCATATATTTTGAAATTGTAAATTGATTTTGATTAAATATGTTGAAATTAGAGGGCTTTATTTCTTTGGCCGGAAAATCGAAAGCAGGGTGCTTTAGTTTGGATTAACTTGTTAGACATTGTAGAAACTATGGAGGAGATAATGATATAAGTGCTTATAGGAGGTGCATTGGTGCTTAATTTAGCTGAGCTGATTTTGAGTTGTCGGGGAATTAGAAAAATAACATCTTCGTAGTATGCAATTCGTGTAACGTCATCGAGTCACTTTGATACTGATTTAGTAAAACTTTGTAACAATTGCTTACATAGTTTTGTTTTTGCAAAAGAATCATAACAATTAGGGTGGTTTTAAAAGGAAAGATATAATTTTGATATACAGTGAATGAACCGTTGTTCCTGAAACGGTAAAAAAGTTTGATCTTTTAAACTTGTGATGAAGCTGCCCAATACGCCAAGGAACTTGTAGATAATGAGCAAGTAGATAACTTGGCGAATACGCTCCATGCTTTGTGTCACCCTTTGTGTTTTGCAGTAAATCGATGTCATGGTTCCTATTGTCATTGCAATTATATAGAAGTGTCATTAATTATAATGCCTTTCCATATATTAGTGAAAGCTGTGCTTTTAGTAATTGCTAAGCTGAGATGGACATGTGGTTCCAACTTCCAATACTTGTTGTTTCTACTATCTTTGAATGGCATTGTCTTACCTCAGTTTTTATTTTCAAAAAGAAAAGTTCAGAAACAAGATTACGATTGCATGTCGTGATCTTAGGTCTCCTATATCAATCTACAATGTTAAATAAGCCGGAACCAGAACCAATCCAATAGGGTTTGCTTTCCCTTTTTCATCTACCATTCCTCTTGTATCATAATATTCAGCAGCACTCACAACTAAACAATGTTCTCACATGAGTGAGTGGGGCCAACTCTTGTTTGTCAGTATGCCCCAATGCTGATACTCGCAGGCTATGATCTTTGTGTACTGCACGGAAATCAATGGAAAATCTATATTTGGAAAACTAACCGCTTCCCTAAATCTAGACCTCCCAGATTTTGTTATTCAAACTTAGTGGCATCACCTAATCAGTCAGTTTTTGCAGAAAATGCCAACTTTCCTTTACTTACATGTTTCCCAGTATGCTCGAGCACTGATACTCATGGGGTGTGATCTTTGTATAGATGTGCATGCATCAAATGGAAAATCTGTATCTGGAAACCCTAACCGATTTATCCACCAAGGTTCATTTTTTTAATTTTAACGTCGCAGTTTGTTGCATAAAATGCCAATTCTCATAGGTAGAAATAGCATTACCGGACGTCAAGATGTTTGGTGTGATCTCCCTATTGGGTGAACGAAACGTCCAAACTAATTGTTATTTTATTCTGGATAGCATGCTGTTTTAAAGCTAGAGCATTGGTATGTTGCCACATGTACTTGTGCTTGATTGTATTCTTATGATCAGTAATTCTTAGGCATTAGCTAAGATGACACAGGATGGGTGGGTTGAGGAGGAGGTAGGTCCTGGGTTAATATCTTTATTTTGTAAAAGGCTTTTTCACATACAATCTCTTGATAAGATTATACTTTAGAGAAAAAGACTCAAACTTGTTATAATTCTGACTCCCTCTGGATCTTACTCTTTTGATGTATCTGGCAATAGGACATTAACTTTGACGAGCCAAAATCCTAACAAAACCTAATATTTTAGAAACGCCCTTCTTGCCTTGCAATGAAAGAAGGGCACCACAATTAAGAATCAATTAGAACACGATAAGTGGATAGTTGAGTTTTATTCCCCCTGACATTGAGCTTTTGAAGTGTTTCTAAAACAATAATATTATTACATTATGTTTTAATAAGAATTTACTGTTCTTGCATTTCACTCCTTTAGATTTTTAAGTTACATTCTGTATCATGTGGAAAGAAACTGGGAATGTTAGTATATTGCCTTCTTTCTATTTTGTTTGATAAAGGTTTCATCTGAATCGGCTATCCAAAGTTATTTTTAATATTGTTATTTAAAAAAGAGAAATAAACGTAGATGCAATGGCTCTTTACTTGGAGCAGGCTGCAGGATATATTATAGAAAGTGGGAGTCTTTGTGTTTTAGATAATTGCTGGGTGAATGATTTTGCAGGGAGGGGATTTAAGATATTGCCAAAAGTGTTCTCACTATAAGCCAGCTCGTGCACATCATTGTCGTGTGTGCAAAAGATGTGTTTTGCGCATGGTACGCTTTATCCATCTTATTCATTGATGCCTTGTATTTCCTGGATAATGTGTTAACGTGCTGCCTCTTGATTGTAAAGGATCATCATTGCATATGGATTAATAACTGCGTTGGCCATGCAAACTATAAGGTCTTTTTCATCTTTGTTGTGTATGCTGTAATAGCATGCCTCTATTCCCTGGTAAGTTATTAAGTTATTAAACCCAACTGGACATTGGCATTTTTTTCCTGACTGCTGTAACTGCAATGCATCGACCGCTGGGAATTTTGTTTTCCTTTCTTGCATGTAGAATATATGCCTGTTTCCTTTTGATCATACATTAGTTTTGTAGCCCTAGAAGGTGACTCTCTTTGTAGTGAAAAGATAGTGAATGCTTAAGATATAATTTTCTTTCTTTTCTTTTATTTATTTCATCCTGTTTAACATTGGATCTGCGGTTAAACTTTCAGGTTTTGCTCGTGGGTAGCCTAACTTATGATCCCGAAAAAGAAGACCAGGAAACTGGAGACTCTTTTCAAACTGCATATGTAAGGTTAAGTGTTGGGTTTATGTTTGATACTTGGATACAAGACAGCTTGCTTATCATTTTTCTCTTTTCAAGTTTCAGGTCATTTCTGGGCTGTTGCTAGTTCCCTTATGTGTGGCGCTGAGTGTTCTTTTAGGTTGGCATATCTACCTCACTTTGCAAAACAAGACCACAATTGAGGTTATTAGGAATTAACAAATTGTATATTATTGTTCTGTTTTTGGCGGCAAATCTGATTTAGATATCTGAACCGCTATTTCATAGCACTTCTTTTTCCTTCTTTCTGGCAGTACCATGAAGGAGTGAGAGGTATGTGGCTTGCGGAGAAAGGAGGGCAAATATATTCCCATCCATATGATCGTGGTGCCTATGAAAATTTGACAACGGTATTTTCCCTACCACTTTTATTTGGTGGTTAAAACTATGTAAACTCTTCATTAATGTTGTTTTCGCGGTTTATAGTTTTAGTTTCTCTAGTGGCAACTCGGATCGTATTTAGCCTATATAGCTTCTCTGCTCTGTTCAACCTAAAAGCTAGAAACTAGAATGATGGTCTACTAGGCCAGAAGTGTGACCAATCCAAATTGAAGCACCAACGGTGCAATCTGAATTTACTTTTCGGTCTTATGGTAGATTGTGATATTTACTTTATTTTACAAATCGATTACATTCAAGTCATATTTGACTGCTGTAGGTACTGGGACCAAATATCTGCAGTTGGGCACTCCCCACATCGGGACATATTGGATCCGGACTTCGCTTTCGTACAGCCTATGATTACCCTTCTGGAGCATCAATGTCAGAATGAATTCTTCCCTGGTTCATGATCCTGATTTTCATTCTCACAAGACTTACCAGTGTGGTCGGGTTGGACGGACCTGTCTTGTGATGATGTCGGCAGTCCCTTTCCAGTGTTCCCCTACGAGTCGCTCCAAAAGAAGCAAAAGGACTTTTCCTTGTCTCCTACTAATGGAATTCATTGTCTAGGAGTTCCTGAAACTGTTTGTTTCAACGAAACGATTTCAGGGGAAACAGTTGATTATAGGGTCCTTGTCAATAGCCGAAACTAATCGGTCTCTGAGAAACTAGGCGCAGGATGTGAGTTTGTTTTTTCGCTTGTCGTCGGGTAGTTACTTTGAACCATAGTTCTACAGTTTCACAGCATGGTCTTCAGTTGATAGGGTTTTGTACAGAGAGGAGAATCAGCATCCCAGCTTTTACCAGCCAGGGCACCTTTTGTAGAGACAGCGGGCGGTGTTTGTGTTACTTGGAAGAATTGTAACCCTTTGTAACGTTAAAGAAATAAGAGAAATGGTTCACTTTTTCTTCTTTTACTGAAAATCCTTTGTTCAATTGAAATTGGCAGCATTTTTAATTCCGTAGTTGCTTTTTTGGGTTCGTTTGGTGTCTAGATTGGATGGCGATGGATGTTCCACTGTATGTTAAGGTATTTTACAGGAAGAAACGAAAACATTGTGACCAACTTGGAATGCATACAGTCAATCCCACATAATGATTGAGGAAGCATGGCAGAGAATGTATACGATCAGACATATGCGAATTAAAAGAACGAGAGTCATTGTGAACAAATCGAATAAAAAGGATTTGACATTGGCACAATCCTACCTGAAACCAATCACTGCAAGTAAAATGAAGGTATGGGCCTAGGTAGGAATATTCGAATAGATCCAGTAGTCAACAGACTTCATTCAACAAATTCGGGCAATCTGATTGGCATGGACCAACTGAGGTGGGGTTCGGTCTTCATACGGGTCAAAAGATATGAGATTGCTCAGTCAAGAACTTATCAATTTCAATCCTTCCAAATGAGAGGATTTAAAGACATCAGTTTACTTCGCATCTTAATCCTATTCCGATTCTTTTAAAATGAGAAACTATTCAACCACACCTTTAATATTACAAGTGATCTAACTTATGCCAATCTTAGAAATCAAATGAGCGTTATATGTACGTATAGTTATCGAAGGGAAAAGTTGTACAACAATATGTACAATTTTTTTTACATTTTACCCCTCAAAGTAAGTCATACCTAGCATCCCACTTTCTTTATCTTCTACTAGCCTTCATGCACACGCTCACAAGTGTGCAGAAGGCATTTTTTGAATCACGGCGTGCTACGCACGACTTACACGTTTTAAATGTATTTATATGTGTAAATTGACAAAAGGAAAGTCAAATATTTGAAATAAATGAATAATCTTAGATCATGCTAGAAGAAACACCTCATAAACCAATTAAAGCAGCTGAATTCACATAATAAAATCGGTTTCTATAGAATTTACATTAAAAATAGAGAAAATAATATTTAATAAACAATTTATTGAATCATATTATTGCTAACCCATTCTGAGGCTAAGCCCACCTCTTCTCCCTTAGTGTAGATAATATCATTTGTTAAAAAAAAAAAACAATCATTTGACTACTAATTTAATCACATTATTATCCGTGTGCAAAATACTTTTTTTATAATCAGCATTACACGCCTCTTAAGATGTTTTTAACGTGTTTAAAAATAGAAAAAAATATTTAATAAATAACTGATTGAATCACATTATTGATAGCCCATTGTGAGGCTAAGCCCCCTCCCCTTAGTGTACATAATATCGTTTGTTAAAAAAAAAATCATTTGACGACTAATTTAATCACATTATTATCCACGTGCGAAAGACTTTTTTTATAACCGGCATTACACGTCTTTAAGATATTTTAAACATGTTTTAAATAGAGAAAATAATATTTAATAAACAACTAATTGAATCACATTATTGCTAGCCCATTGTGAGGCTAAACCCACCCTCTCCGCTTAGTGTAGATAATATCGTTTGTTAAAAAAAATAATCATTTGACAACTAATTTAATCACATTATTATTCGCGTGCAAATGACCTTTTTTATAACCGGCATTACACATCTCTTGAGATGTTTTGAACGTATTTAAAAAATAAAGAAATTGAATCACATTATTGCTAGCCTATTGTGAGGTACTAATTTGAAAAAAAAAATTAATTATTAAAAAACTACAATTAAAATGATGAAAATGCCCCTATCTTATTTGATGCATAATTTGGGGATGCCTTTCAAGTTTTTTGTCTTGGGGGCATTTTTGGTCCAAATAATTTTGTTGAAGCATGATGACACCAAATACTATTCACATTTTCCATTCTCTTTATATATAATATATATATAATAGATATAAAGCCAATGGAAATGGTGAATAGTGATTTTGGTGTCACCAAGCTTCAACAAAATTATTTGCACAAAAATGCCCCACGACAAAAAAACTTCAATGGCATCCCAAAATAATGCATCAAATAAAGTAAGGGTATTTTCATCCTTTTAATAATATTTTTTTGATAATTAATTTTTTTTGTGGTTTTTTTTTAAATTAGTATCTAACAATAAGCTAGCAATAATGTGATTCAATTTCTCTATTTTTAAACACGTTCAAAACATCTTAAGAGGCGTGTAATGCTGGTTATAAAAAATGTCATTCGCACGCGGATAATAATGTGATTAAATTAGTTGTCAAATGATTGTTTTTTTTCTTCTTAACAAACGATATTATCTACACTAAGGGAGGGGGTAGGCTTAGCCTCACAATGGTCTAGCAATAATGTAATTCAATCAGTTGTTTATTAAATATTATTTTCTCTATTTTAAACCCGTTCAAAACATCTTAAGAGGCGTGCAATTCTGGTTATAAAAAAAAAGTCTTTCGCACGCGAATAATAATGTGATTAAATTAGTTGTCAAATGATTATTTTTTTTTATTTTAACAAACGATATTATCTACACTAAGGGGGTGGGGGTGGACTTATCTTCACAATGGGCTAGCAATAATGTGATTCAATAAGTTGTTTATTAAATATTATTTTCTCTATTTTAAACACGTTCAAAACATCTTAAGAAGCATGTAATTCAGGTTATAAAAAAATCTTTCGCACACGGATAATAATGTAATTAAATTAGTTGTCAAATGATTGTTTTTTATTTTATTTTAACAAATGATATTATCTACACTATGGGTGGGGGTGGGCTTAGCGTCACAATGGGCTAGCAATAATGTGATTCAATCAGTTGTTTATTAAATATCATTTTCTCTATTTTTAAACACGTTCAAAACATCCTAAGAGGCGTGTAATGCCGGTTATAAAAAAATTCTTTCGCACGCGGATAATAATGTGATTAAATTACATTAAATTAGTTGTCAAATGATTTTGTTTTTAACAAACGATATTATCTACACTAAGTGGGATAGAGTGGGCTTAGCCTCACAATAGGCTAACGATAATGTGATTCAATCAGTTGTTTGTTAAATATTATTTTCTCTATTTTTAAACACGTTCAAAACATCTTAAGAGGTATGCAATGCCGGTTATAAAACAGGTCTTTCGCATGCGGATAACAATGTGATTAAATTAGTTATCAAATGATTTTTTTATTTTTTTTAACAAACGATATTATCTACACTAAGGGGGAGGGGATAGGCTTAACCTCACAATGGGCTAGTAATAATGTGATTCAATCAATTGTTTATTAAATTTTTTTTTTTTGCTAGAAAAGTAAACTACATTAAAGAGAAAAGCCCCTAGGGCAACCCGTTTGAGTACAATCAAAGAGAAAAACAGCATGAGCCGCCACCAGAATAGTCCTATCCCAAACATGGGTGTCAAGAACAGAATGCGCCAACACTAGTGATCGCATCCGTAAGGAAATTAGCCTCACGGAACACATGCTTTCAGGAGATGTCCTCAAAGGAATCTGTCAACCAACGAATATCGGCAAGAATGGTCTTCAGCCTCCAGGGAACCTGATAGGAACCACGGACCGCCTCAATGACCAATTTAGATTCGCCTTCAACAATGATGCGCTTGAAACCTCTCGAAGCAGCCAACCAAAGCCCGTCACGAAGAGCTAAACATTCCGCTACATTAATAGTACTTTGACCAACTCTTTGCACCCGAGCAAGGATAGGAAGACCTAAGTCATTTCTAATCACAAAACCAGAAGCAGCCTTCTGGTTAACCACCGAACCATCAAAATTAAGTTTGACATATCCAGTCGCCGGAGGAGACCAGCGGATAACACCTGGATTTACCCCTTGTTTATCATTTTGCTTCGTATGCAATAGTAAGTTAGCTTCCTGATAATCTCTACCCATATTTAAGGCAGAAAAAACGATACTAAAGTAATTAAGTTTCTTATTTTAAAACACAACAAGATTTCTTTCTTTCCAAATTTGCCAACAAATAAGGAAAGCCATATGCATCTCACTTAGACCATCACAAATATTGATATCTAGAGAGTTTAACTAATCATTTAAACTCGGGGTTCGATTCATCTTTAAAGAGTTAGGAAGCATGGGACCATCACAAATATTGATATCTAGAGAGTTTAACTAATCATTTAAACTCAGGGTTCGATTCATCTTTAAAGAGTTAGGAAGCATGGGATTGTTTCAAATCTGTCTAGCAAAAGCACAATTGACAAATAGGTGGCTTCTACATTCATTTTCCAAATTACAAAGTGGGCAAATAACTGTTAATGAAACGAGCCAGTCGATTTATAGTTTGAAGTTTCCCCAAAACGAGCAGCCAACCAAAAATTTTAACTTTGTGAGGCAAATCAAGCTTCCACATCTTCATTAGGAGCTTGCTAGAATTATCATTATTAATGACCGAATTTTGTAACCAGGTAGCAGACTTGATAGAAAACTTACCATTAGCATTCAGACCCCAACAGCAAGAATCACGCTGAGGAGCGAGAGGTAGAGGAACACTACAAATCTTGTTCACAACATCCACATCAACTACAGACATTAGCAAATACCTATTCCAATGGCCATTTTCAATGAACTGACTCACTCTTAGCTCTGAATCAACATTTCCAATTTGAGAGTCAGACAGTAGATTGGAGAGCGGGTAAGGAAAAACCCAATTATGGGTCCAGAAGTAAATATCTTCTCCATTTCCCACCACCCAACGCAAACCCATTCTGACAACCTCCCTAGCTTTAAGTATGCCCTTCCAAGCACAAGAATAATTTTGTCTAATCTTATTATTTAAGAACTCTTCATTCTTCAGATATTTATTCTTAACAATTTGGACCCACCAATTATTGTCCTCAGTTAAAACCTTCCACCCTAATTTAGCCAAATAAGCGTTATTAAAATGAGCACTTTTTCGAATACCAAGACCTCCCTTCTCTTTTGAACAACATATTTTGCCCCACGCGACCGGATTGAACTTAGAGTCATTTTCCCACAAAAACTTCCTACTTTCTCTATCAATACCCTTCGTAATCTTATCAGGACATTTAAAACATGAAAGAGTATGATTAGGGACTCCAGCAAGATTAGATTTGATAAGAGTGAGTCTCTCTGCCTTAGAGAGAGTATTGGCCTTCCAGCCCGACAATTTGTTTTGGATCTTAGTGATCAGTTCTTTGGCATTAACCGGGTGTTTCCAGAAGATAATATTATAGATCCCCAAGTATTTACCAATAGTAATTTTATGCTAAATTTGGAGGATATTAACTATATCATTTTAAAATTGATTCCTCGTGTTATGAGAGAAATATAAAGATTTATGGAAATTTATTTTTTGCCCAAAGGCACAAGAGAAATCCTTAAGCACCTTAGCAATAAATCTGGCAACTGTATTGGTAACTTTAGCAAAAATCAAGCAGTCATCTGCAAACATCAAGTTTGTAACCTTGAAACCTCTAGGGGCAATTAACAGCCCAACATTCTTCCTAGAAGACATTCCCAGGTTGTTCATGTGTCTTACCAGAGGCTCCATACACAAAATAAAAATGTATGAGGATAGAGGGTCTCCCTGTCTAATACCCCTCGAAGAATAAAAATAGCCATGAGCTTTACCATTCACTAACACAGAAAAAGAAGTAGAAGTAATACACTCCATAATAAGATTGACCCAGTGAGCATTAAAGCCAAACCTCAAAAACACAACTCTAATATAATCCCAACTAATAAAATCATAGGCTTTCTCTATGTCAATTTAATAGCCATAGCACCATACTTACCTTTCTTGTAGGGGTGGGTTGAAAAAACCGAAAATTGAAAAAAAAGGGACCGAAAACCGAACCAAGGCCGAAAAAACCAAACCGAACCGAAATAGGTTGGTTCGGTTTCGGTTTGGATGGTCCAAAAACCGAACTAGACCGAACCAAACCGGTTTATATTTAATATATATATTAATTTTATAAATTTGTAACAAATACTCAAAATCTAGAGGGCAGGTGTTTCGAACCCCTGACCTTAAGGTTGAGGGTGTTTGCTTCAGCCAACTTGACAACAAGCTTTTGGTTGCTATAGTCGTATTAGTAAAATATTTATATGATTCTGGATCGTATAATCCTATACCGCATCCTTCTATTTCTCTTCCCCACAAGTGTAACCCTAACCTAACCCTATCCGCGAATTCCTCTCTGCTCTCTCCCATTTTCCCAGTCGCGCAGCAGCCTTCCTCTCTCTCGGTCTTCAATCACTCTCTCAAACTCTCTGTCTCTCATTCCCAACGGCGACCCGCGACCCTTTTTTTATTTTTTTAAAGGTTCCGGTTCCGGTTTTTAATTTTTCCTTTTCCAACCCCATCCCACCTCACCAGGCCTCGAACCTGGGACCTAATCTACCCCAACCCCTTACCCACACCCTCACCACTAGGCTATTCCTCTCAATCTTTCACACCTCGCCGTCAGTCTTTCATCCCGCCTTCAGCTTCTTTTTGCCGTTTCAAGTCTCGACAACAAAATGTTAGTCTCACACTCTCACTTCTCTGCTGATTTTCTGGGTTTCTTTCTGCAACAATATACTATATGTGTAGTGTGGTAACGAGAATTTGAGATATTTCAATTTTCAATAGATTGTAATTTTAGATTTTTCTGAGAGGGTTTTGCTTTGATTGGCAGATTCTTTCTATGTTGTTAGAACGATCTGTAAGTCCAGATCCGTTAAATCGTCACAAGCAGGTAAATTTTGAAACTTTGATTACTTTTGGCTCCGAATGTGAAAGTTTTGGAAAGTTTTGATTTTTTTTTGTTGTTCTGTTTTTTTCCTTGTTCTAATTATCTCGTGATTTGTTTGGTCGGAAATTGTTCAGACTCCATTGATGTTGGCTGCAATGCATGGCAAGTTCTCTTGCGTCCAAAAGCTTCTTGACGCAGGAGCAAATGTACGTGAAAATCTGAACTTTTTTTTTCTTAGATTTGAAAATTTGGTTTTTTTTTTTCCCAAATATTAACTATCAATTTGATGTGGGATATTTATCAGGTATGGATGTTTGATGCCCTGAATGGTACAACCTGCTTGCATTACGCTGCTTACTATGGCCATTTTGATTGCCTTCAAGCTATTGTTTCTGTTGCTCATTCAAGTTCTGTTTCTGTTTCCTGGTTGGTTTCCTTTTAGTCCATAGTGGTTTGATCCCCTCTGTGATTAATCTGGCTATTTTCTTATCGAACTTTGTGGGATTGGATATCAGGGGATTTGTAGGAAATGGTTGCAAGCACTGGAAGATGTATTACAAAATGGCTGGAAGCTTTGTTTTCTTAGGAATTTTCTTTTGCTATTGAAGAAGAAGAAGAAGAAGGAGGAAAAAAAAAAAAAAAAAAAAACCAAACCGGGCCAAAACCGAACCGAAACCCTACTTTCTTACCTTTGAAAGTCGAGAAAATTTCATGCGCAATCAAAATATTATCTTGGATTGATCTTCCATGAGCAAAAGCACCTTGATTCTTGGAAATACAATTAACAAGTAAAGGATCTTATAAGTAACATTACACAAACTGATTGGTCTAAAGTTAGACACCAGCTCAGGGCTTTCCACTTTGGGAATAAGCGCAATATGTGTATGATTTATTAGTCTCAGCCTTGAATCGGAGTGGAAAAAGTCTTTAACCATGTTCATGATAGATTGTCCTACAAGACCCCAACACTTTTGGTAGAACACCGTATGAATACCATCTGGTCCAGGAGCTTAAAGGGCTCCAATACTATTTACAGTTGCAAACACCTCATTGTCCAGGATATGAGCTTTTAAAGCAGCATTATGATCCTCAGTTATGCAAGAGTCGATGATGTTCACAAAGTTATCTATGTCTAAGTGAGAATGAGCACTGGAAGCAGTGAACCTATGTTTAAAGTCTTCGACAAAAACATTTTCCAAACCATCACCTTTTTCCCACCAATTACCATGTTGATCTCAAATTCTAGTAATCTCATTCTTTTTTCTTTTATTTTATTTTATTTTATTTTATTTTATTTTTTTGTTCTGATGTTAGTCATAGTTTGGAAATACTTAGTATTTTTATCACCTAGTTGGAGCCAATTGACTCTGGCTTTCTGAGCCCAGAAAGTTTCCTCATTCCTAAGAACTTGGTAGAGCTGCCTTTTAATGCTCCCTTCCTTATTCACCAAGACCCTTGATTTGGGTATAGACATACTCTCTTGTTTAACCTTATCTAAATCACTCAAGAGAGCTTTTTACTTCTCAAAGATGTTCCCAAAAGTGTACTTATTCCACTTTTGAATAAGAAACTTGAACCTGCCTAAATAACCCCTCACTTTGTCACTTGAGTTGTCAGACATGTCATCATTCAAGACTTGCCTAACAACATTGACTTGAACCAGCCTAATATTATTTTCTCTATTCTTAATGTAAATTCTATAGAGACTGTCAACACAAAAAGTGAATAGTGTTTTTGGTGTCACCAAGCTTCAACAAAAAAATTTGGACAAAAATGCCCTCAAGACAAAAAAAAACTTCAAAGGCATCCTAAAATAATGCAAGGGTATTTTCGTCATTTTGACACTTTTTTTTTTAATTAGTACCTCACAATAGGCTAGCAATAATGTGATTCAATCAATTGTTCATTCAATATTATTCTCTCTATTTTTAACAAACGATATTATCTACACTAAGGGATAGGGGGTGGGCTTAGCCTCACAATGAGCTAGCAATAATGTGATTTAATCAGTTGTTTATTAAATATTATTTTCTCTATTGTTAATGTAAATTCTATAGAGACCGATTTTATTATGTGGATTCAGCTGCTTTAATTGATTTATGAGGGGTTTCTTCTAGCATGATCTAAGATTAGTTATTTACGTCAAATATTTGACTTTCCTTTTGTTAATTTACGCATATAAATACATTTAAAACGTGTAAATCACGCGTAGCACGAATAAGGTCTTTCGCACGCGGATAATAATATAATTAAATTAGTTGTCAAATGTTTTTTTTAACAAACGATATTATCTACACTAAGGGGGAGGGGGTACGCTTAGCCTCACAATGGGCTAGCAATAATGTGATTTAAACAGTTGTTTATTAAATATTATTTTCTCTATTCTTAATGTAAATTCTATAGAGACCGATTTTATTATGTGGATTCAGATGCTTTAATTGGTTTATGAGGGGTTTCTTCTAACATGATCTAAGATTATTCATGTGTTTCAAATATTTGACTTTCCTTTTGTCAATTTACGTATATAAATACATTTAAAACGTGTAAGCCGCACGTAGCACGATGTGATTCAAAAAATGTCTTCTGTACGAGCGTGAGCGCGTGCATGAAGGCTAATTGTTTGTTATAATGGAAGATTAATTGAATGAGTGAAGGCTAACTTTTATGAGTGCAAATAAAAGCTCCAATAAAAAAATATAAATAATGTTTTTTTGTAATTTTTCTTTAATATAAAGTTTTTGGCGTTGCTGCTTTGGATCTTATTTAACTTAATTTATTTTCGTGATTTTTTAATTTTGCTTTACTTTTAAATTTAACAATTTTAAAAATCAAATAAAAAATCTGACATAGAAAATAGAAAATCATTTTTAACAATTTAAAAATGAATTAAAACTAAAACATTTGTAACACTGAGAATAACTGGTAAGCAGCCTTCGAATTTTTTTCGATATGGTCGATATTTTAGTGGAAATATCCAAAAAACAGAGAAAAGTATGGAGACTTCACCTCTATCAAAGAAACTCTTTTCAGCTAAAAGCGACAGATTTCCTGATATTTAGACATATATGTTACATATCGACAAATTGTCATATAACATTATCTAAAGTTTCATTTTAAACTTTCACGTTTTTAAGCAAATTTTCATTATTTCGATCTAAGACAACCAATATCGATATTGATATCTATTAGTATATCCACAAATTTTCATATTGATATTTTCAATGATAACGATATTTTAAAGATTGGTGGTAAGTGACATTAAAATGATGCTCACTTTTGTGGAGAAATTTTTCAGTGTGCCAGGAACACGACCCAGTGTACCGATGTCATAATCACTATTCTAAAAATTCTCGCCTAGTGCCGCCTAGGCACTAGGCGGCTAGCCACCATCCGATTAATGCCTAAGCGTTTGAGAATTAAGAAATTACGCCTAGACCACCTAAGCACCCGCCTAGCCCACCCAAACCCACCTAAGCACCCGCCTAGGTTGCGACTCACTGAGACAGAAAATAGATAACTTTCATTTTACATTTTATTTTTTTCCAATAAATTGTAAGAGACTTGTTGAATACTTGAATGAAACACATTATATGTTTGTTCCCCATGTTTTCATTATGTTCCAATAGGTCATTATATATATGTCATTCTATTTTGTAGCTTATGATGAAATTATATATATTTTAAGTATAAATAGACACTTATTTATACGAAATATAATAGATTTAATTGAATCCGCCTAGTCCGCCTAGGCGCTAGGCGCTAGGCCCTGGCCCGCTGCCCAACTAGCGCCTAGCGTCTTTTAGAACCTTGGTCATAATACAATAGTTAGAAATTTTTTTTCCAAGTTTTCAACCAATTGTATTGTTACACTTGGTGTATTGGGCCGTGTTTCAAGCACACTAAAGAATCTTTGTTTTTATGTTAGGTGTATGCAGGGTTGTAGCCAGGATTTTTAAATAATTAGGTCATCACATCATCGAAAAAAGCTTCATTGGGCCATTTCGTCAAGCACCTAGTAGACACCTGTCAATTCTTGTCAACATATGTCGAAAGTTTGTGTCAACATATGTTAACAATTGCTATTTTTTGTAGAGGCTTGTCGTGGGTCGATGTAGGATACTGTGTAGTAATGTTGAAGACAGCCAAGACTTTTCAACTAAAGTATTTCATCGAGCACATGATGCACACAATAGAGTCGCATACAAGAAGAAAGAAAAGGAAAGACAAATAAAATAGAAGAAGTAGGAGGATGAGATTGCAATTTAATTTGCTTTAGCTATTTATAGCAGTCAAATACAATACACAAACAAATATACATAAATTTTTTAAAATTGTTGAGTTCAAAGACAACTCATGATGCCGTGATGACTCCGCCGTTGGATGTATGCAATAGATTTTTGCATTCAAATGGTGATTCGAAAAAATAAAAAATAAAAAAAAACTGGTGCGTTTGTGTACATTCGACTATGTGCCAACTTGATAGGTCGTTGATTGAACCAAGGATCTTTGCGCCAAACCATGTGGACTCGCAATGGCTCTATCTGACTCATCATCCGCCACGTGACTCCCATGCAAAACGTAGCACGCGCAAGACTAAATCTCCTTGCCTGCAGTACACACGCTACCTTGTAACCATTCAGTGAGACAAAGATAGGGAAAGGAATATCCATGTTTCTCTCCCGTATGCATTGCATGCAGCAATCCTCGGAGCCCAATCTGTATCATTTTTCTTTGTCTCACTGAGTTGAGTTAACTCGTCCAGTTCGTTTCTCTGGATTGACATGGAGATGGAAGGATTCAAAGAGAACCCATCTGAGATCCACAGGTTTTGATTTCTGGGGTTTTTTTTTTTTTTTTTTTTTTGTGTGCTTACTTTCAACCTTTTTTAATCATTTTTTTCATATCACTAGCTCTTTGTTTGTTAACTGTTTGACTTAATCAAGTAGCTAAATTTGACTAGCGGATTAATTGTTACTGCTGAGTTTAGCTGCAAGTAGCCAAATTTAGAGCGCATTGTTAATTAATTGTCATTTTTTGGATAATTTTTTGGTTTTAAGGGAGGCAATTTTGAGGTTGAGATGAATTCAATGTCCAATTGTTGCTTCCCTGGGCTCAGCAAACCAGCCCTTGGTCAATGGTTCAAACTCAAGGTTGAATATTTTTTATTGGAGCAATATTCCACTTAGTTTAGATGAGACTTAATGGGATACCTGTTTGGGACTTCTTCTTTAAGAAGCACATATGCTTATAAGCACTTTTGCTAGAAGTGCTTCAAGTAGATAATGTAAACAAAACTAGTAGAAATCCAAAATCTTGTTGGTGCTTCTCCAGAAAGTGCTTCTATGATCCTGAAGCTTTTTTAAGTTTTTTAGTCAAATGTAGTCAGAAAAGTTTTTGTTATCAAAAAGCTTTTTTTTCCCAGAAGCAGTCCTAAAGAGGCCCCATGTTGACCTAATCCCTCTTTTTGTTTTTTTATCAAAAATCTAGGAAACTTGAAATAGTTGCTAGTTCTGATTGTCCAAGTTTTATTGGTAATTGTAGCTTTTATCATCCTTGTTCTGCTATTAATGTCTTAAACAGCTTCCCTGCCATGAATGTTATAAGTCTGATGAAGAAAAGAAAATTTCACGAGGAGCAATTGGACTTGCCAACACCAAAGCACAGGTGCTGGGTCTCCATGTTTGATGAAAACCTGGAAATAAAGAACATGCAAAAACAGACACTAAAGAGAAAGATAGACGGGACATCCCTGGATGACAGGTCTAAACCTGAATCTGGAGGAGGCAGCAATAGTTTCACTAGAGATTCTGATTATGCAACGTCGGTTTATGGCAATTCTTGTTGGAAGCTAAACAGCTTCTGGAGTCGAGGATCGAAGACAGCAAGAAATTTCCAAGCATGGTTGTTGTCTGCATCGAAGAAGAAAGAAGAATAAAGGGTTTTAGCCTCAAACGGCTAGTTTTTCAGTTTAAATGTATGTGTGAGTGAGTGACAAGTGTACACTCTAGATTAGATCACTTAAAACCTCAATGAAGGGCTAGGATTTAATCTGGAGTAGTAACGATGATATAGTTGTTTAATTTCTTGTCAATCACTCTCTTAAACAAGTATGGGTCATGGCAATGCACCATACCCTACAAATCATTCACCTACTTAATGAAATCAAAGTTGCTGCATCCTGCACAGCCAGTAACCTAACTCCAATTTTTTGATCAGTTTGAACCATCCAAACAAATCAAACAATTCAATCAAAACATTCTCAACAACAAAATTTATCATGCCCTCAGAGCCTAGTTTCTGATCTTACAACTTTATGGGCATAATCTGCGCTAGTTGAGATCTTTGGGAGCACCTACGTAATGTCCTTAACAACAACAACCAACAAAAACAACCCTGCAAATGAAGGGATTCACTAGCAGCAGTGAGCTAAAAGCTTCAGTCTTTGATGGGGAGAACTACGATTTTTGGAGAATAAGAATGACAACCATTTTCAAGTCCTATGATATATGGGATATGGTTCAATACGGGTATGAACTACCTGAGATAGAGGTTGATGCTCTAGAGGAGGACCTCGTAGAAACACAACTCAAGACATTGAAGCAGAATCAGATGAAGGATGCTAGAGCACTTGGAATCATCCAAGGTGCTGTCTCAACACCATTTTCCCGAGGATAGCAAATGAAGAGACTACAAAGGGAGCTTGGGAAGTTTTACAACAAGAGTACAAAGGAGACATCAAAGTCAAAAAGGTAAAACTTCAGTCCCTTAGAAAAGATTTCAAGTATACAAGAATGAGGGAGAATGAGCTGTTAAAAGACTACTTTACTAGGCTATTTGATGTTGTAAACAAGATGAAAATATATGGTGAAGAATTGCCAAATGAAAGAATTGTCCAGAAAGTGTTGATTAGTTTGACTAAACCCTATGATTCAATAGTGAGTTTCATTGAAGAAACTAAAGACATTGAAACTCTTAGTGTGCAAGATGTGATGGCATCCTTAAGAGCTTTTGACCAAAGGTTCGAGAGGCATGCTGATTTTGCACCTGAGAAAGCCTTTCAATCACTCAATGTTGGATCTAGTAGTCAAGCTAGTGCAAGCAAACAAAAACAACAGTGGAAGGGCAAGAACAAGAAATGGGAAGGAAAGGGGTATCAAAACTCTAGACCTAACCAAGGAAGTTACTCAAGTGAAGGTCCAAGAACCAAGCAGCAATGCAAGCACTGTGACAAATTCCATCTTGAAGAGTGTTGGTTCAAGGACAAGCCTAGGTGCCACAAATGCAACAGGTTCGAGCACATCATGAAGGATTGCAAATCAAAGAATGTGCAGCAAGTGAACTGTGCAAATCAAGTGGAGGAGGAAGCAAATGTGTTATGTGCTTTCAGTGCAAAAGTGGAGAAAAACAATGAAGTATGGTACATTAACAGTGGCTGCAGCAACCACATGACTGCACATGAGTCATTACTCATTGACATAGACACAAATTTCACTGGAAAAGTGAAAATGGGGGATGGAAACATTGTCAAAGGCACTAGAAGAGGAACTCTGGTCATTAACACTAAGAAGGGAAGAAGATGCATAAAGGAGGTGATGCTAGTGACTGGATTGGATGAGAACCTACTTAGTGGTTGTCAAATGATGGAGCATGGCTATTTCCTACTCTTTGGGGGAACTGTGGTGGAGATTTGTGATGACATGTCCCTATCAAATCTGGTGACTAAAGTGGAAGTGAAAAACATAAGCTTTCGACTTATGTTGAAGTACCTATAAGAGGTGGCAAGGAAAGCAAGTATGATAGGTTTATTGAATCTATGGCACAAGAGGCTTGGTCACTTAAACATTACAAGCTTACAAAATCTACAAAAGCATGAAATGGTACAAGGCATACCAAAGTTGGATCAATGCAGTGAAACCTGTGAAGGGTATGTGTTTGGTAAGCATCACAGAGATCCATTTGAAGCTGGAAAGGCTTGGAGGGCAACAATGCCACTTGAATTGATTCACACGGATGTATGTGGACCAATGCAAACAACAACAATCAGTGGAAACATGTATTTCCTAACCTTCACTGATGATTACTCACGGATGTGTTGGGTGTATTTATAAGGTTCAAGTCTAAGGTATTCACAATATTCAAGAAGTTCAAGGCAATGGTGGAATTGCAAAGTGGATACCAAATCAAAAGACTGATGAGTGATAAGGGGGGTGAGTACACCTTACATGAGTTCAATGCATTCTGTGAAGATGTGAGGTTGGAGAAGCAACTCACTATAGCATATTCACCACAACAGAATGGGATTGCAGAAATGAAGAATAGGACAATAGTCGAAATGGCTAAGTCTATGATGCATGAGAATAACATGTCCTATACATAATGGGGTGAAACAGTGAATACTGCATTGTACTACCTATTGAAAAGGTGCCCTACTAAAGCATTGGACAACAAGACTTTATTTGAAGTGTCAGTGGTAGAAAGCCATCTGTGAAGCATCTGAAAGTGTTTGGCTCAGTGTGCTACACTCACATACCTCATCAACTAAGGCAAAAGTTGGAGAAATCGAGCAATAAGGGTGTTTTGTGGGTTATGGTACCAGTGAGAAAGGGTACAAAGTTTACAATCTGTCAACTCAGAAGATAATCATGTCAAGGGATATTATCTTTGATGAAGATTCAACATGGAATTGGGAAACAAGTGTAGAATAGAAAAACAGTGTCTCTCTACAACTTAACCTCAACAATGGGCAAACAAGGCAGCCTATGGAGACCTCAATTCAAGAAGAAACCATAGAGAATGGTCACACACAAGGGACTCCACAACAAGCAAGCATGAGTCCACAAATGAGTCAATCACATATAACAACTCCAAGTTCAACTCCAGTGAGTTTGAGAAACTTGGATGAGATCTATGCTACATGTAACTATTGTGTAATGGAACCAGAAACATATGAAGAAGCTGAGAAAGACAAAGCTTGGAAGAAAGCAATGAAGGAAGAGCTTGAAATGATAGAGAAGAATGACACTTGGGAACTTGTAAATCGACAAAGTGGCAAGCCTGTGATTGGAGTGAAATGGGTGTACAAAGTGAAGTTAAACCTAGATGGTTCTGTGCAGAAGAACAAGGCAAGATTGGTAGCTAAAGGCTACTCACAGAAACCTGGTTTCAATGAAAACTTTGCTCCAGTAGCAAGGTTAGACACCATAAGGACCTTGATAGCCCTAGCTGCCAAGAACGGTTGGAAGTTGCATCAATTGGATGTTAAATCTGCATTTATAAATGGAGTGCTAGATGAGGAGGAGTTTGTGGAACAACCTCAAGGGTTCACAAGTCAAGAGTCTCTAGAGAAGGTGTACAAGCTAAGGAAGGCACTCTATGGTCTAAAGCAAGCTCCAAAGGCTTGGTACAGTGAGATTGATTCTTATTTCACTGAGAAATGATTTCAGAAGAGTTCTAGTGAAGCTACATTCTACACCAAGACAGAAAACAACAACAAGACACTCATTGTCTCAATCTATGTGGATGATGTTGTCTACACTAGAAATTATGCTGCAATGATTGAAGAGTTCAAGGAAGAGATGATGAAGAGGTATGAAATGACTGACCTAGGCCTCTTACATCATTTTCTTGGCATTGGGGTAATTCAAGAAGCAAGTAGCATCTTCATTCATCAAAGGAAGTATGTTGAAACATTGCTTGAAAAGTTTGGATTGAAGGGATGCAAACCGGTCTCTACACCCTTAATTGCAAATGAGAAGCTTACGAATGATGATGGAAGTGAACCTGTAGATGCTAGTTTCTACAAAAGCATTGTTGGCAATTTATTGTACCTAACTGCAACAAGGCCGGATCTAATGTTCTCAGCAAGCCTACTTCTAGGTTTATGCAGAATCCTAGCAAAATACACATGGGAATAGCTAAGAGGGTCTTAAGATATGTGCAAGGAACAATTGATTATGGGATCAAGTATGAGATGGAGAAGTTAACTATCCTAATTGGATTTTGTGATAGTGATTGGGGTGGCAGTGAAGATGATAACAGAAGCACAGCGGGCTATGTTGTCACTTTTGGTTCAGGGGTTTTCTCGTGGGCCACTATGAAGCAACAAAGTGTTGCACTGTCCACATCCGAGGCAGAGTATGTGAGTGCATCAGAAGCTACAGCTCAAGCTGTTTGGCTAAGGTTCATACTTAAAAACTTTGGGGAATTGCAGGTTGAAGCCACACCACTTATGTGTGACAACACCTCTGCAATTTCCATGACCAAAAACCCAATATTTCATTAGAGAACAAAGCACATCAAAAGAAGATATCATTTCATCAAAGAGGCATTGCAGGACAACACAATCAAGCTAATCTATTGCATCACAGAATATCAGATCGCAGACATTTTCACAAAAGCATTACCAAATGAGAGATTCAATTACCTGAGTGTATTGCTTGGAATGACTCCCATAAGCAGTTTAGAAGGGAGTGTTGGTAGCTAAACAGCTTCTAGAGTCGAGGATCGAAGGCAGCAAGAAATTTCCCAAGCATGGTTGCTGTCTGCATCGAGGAAGAAATAAGAAGAAAAGGTTTTAGCCTCCAACTGCTAGTTTTTCAGTTTAAATGTATGTGTGAGTGAGTGACAAGTATACACTCCAGATTAGATCACTTAAAACCCCAATGAAGGGCTAGGATTTAATCTGGAGTAGTAAAGATGATATACTTGTTTAAGTTTATTGTCAATCACTCTCTTAAACAAGTATGGGTCATGGCAATGCACCATACCCTACAAATCATTCATCTACTTAATGAAATCAGAGCTGCTACATTCTGCACAGCCAGTAACCTAACTCCAATTTTCTGATCAGTTCGAACCATCCAAACAAATCAAACAATTCAATCAAAACACTCTCATCAACAAACTTTATCAATTCTAAAGTCGGACTTGTGTATGCACAGACATGTCAATATGATAGGCCTTTCACTTCATCTGGGAACGGCATCAGCCATAGTGCAGATGAACTAAAATATATGAATGGAGACCATCAACCTATGCATCCACACGATGAAATACAAGAATTTCAGAATCTTGAAGAACATATCCAGGAATTTGGAAACTGGATAGATTACATTTTCGCAGAATACAGAGATAACTGCATTGAGCAATGTATGGACACAGGTTTCAGAGATCTCATCTAGCCCAACGGCTTGAAACCGAACAGATATGTACTTTCATCCGGAAGATGGAATGTGAACTAAGATAATTCAGTTGTCCTATTGAAAGTTTCTGTTTTAGCAATTTCTAGTTACCTTTACTTGTGGAATTTATCTTCGTTTTTACCATCTACTGAGCGGCATAGAATTTTCTTCATCTTGTTTGCAGAGAATCAATCAGGCAGCAGCAGGAAGCCAACCATTGATCAAGAATTCGAGCAGTATTTTTCCTCTCTATTGCTGTAGAACTCATTGCTCCAATGTGAAGCAATAAATCCGTATGTTTCTTTTCAAAAAAGAAAAATTATAATATGTTGACCAGGATTAATCTTAAAAGAGTTTTGGTTCTGGCACACTAGGGAGCCCCAACTCTTTTTTCAAATAAACGATAAGATATTTACAAAGATAATCGGCCTCCAAGTTAACCGCACGTGCGATCCAATGAGTGAGATTTTATACAAAAAAAACCTCGATGCACATGCTAGTCAAACCATTTAACTTAAATTGTGTTTACTTCAGTTTGATTTCCGGTGTAAAACTTTACATTCATCAACCATATGAACGAATACTTCCACTCCAAAAAAATACACCACGAATACATTCATCTCTCCGGAGAAAGAAAATTAGTAATATTCTTTTCATGACTCGGGAGATGTTAATGTAGCAAAATAATACGATCATAATTAATCATATTATGACTATTTCGCTAATGCCAAAAGGGGGAAGTATCAATACAAGTTCACTCAAGAAAAAGGGAAATCCGGACAGATGGTGAGTCAAAATCAACAATTCGGAAGATCGGACGGCGGAGGTGGTAGCTTTTGATTCGCTTGCGGTCCATCCTGGACGATCCACGCCATCCTCAGCCCCCAACTTGTATGGATATCCAAATGACAGTGCATAAGCCATACTCCTGAAAAACATATCATTAAATGTTACTACTCATCGAGACTATTCGTTATGTTATGTTACTAAACTGTGAATTCAGCGTACCTGGATTGTCTGCTAAGAAACGAACCGCAATCCACCCACCAGCCGGAACACCAGCTGTGTTCCTCTCAATGGGGTCCACCAAATTAAACTTAGCAGGGTCCTTGCTAGAATCGTAGTTCCCAAACCCTTGTCCAACTACAAAGAAATTAAAACCGTGTAAATGGAGGGGGTGGCTCTCGGCACCAAGAATGCTAGTGTCTTGCAACACCAGCTCCACACTTGTGTTGAATGGCAGCACCAATGCCTTTGTGCCATTTGCCACATTTGTGTCGTTTGGCGGCGTTCCAGTATAGTTAAATGTCACAAGAGGATTGGCTGGAAAATCTGTGGTGTAAACTCCATTGGGTTGTCCAGAAAAATGTGCTTGAAGCATTGCTGTTGATGGAAGGGCAAAAGAGAAATTGTTAACAGACGCTGCAAATTTCAGGCCATTGGGACCTTGGCAAGTTGAGTTTTGGGGACAAGGGGCTGTTCCAAGACCCAAGGTAAAGAAGAATTTTTTGTCCACGGTTTGGGGAACGTTGGCGGGGAATTTCTTAGAAGCCAAGCTACGGAATTTTTTGGCTAAGTTTTGAACGAATTGGGTAACATTGACAAACTTGGTGGCATTGAAAGGTGGAAGACTTGGTTTGAAGAGAGGAAGGGTTTTGATGGAAGTGTGAAGAGTGGTTATCGGGTGCTCGTATTCGAGGATTCCAGCCGTGGTGGTGTTGTCTAGGGTTCCACCCCCGGTGAAGTAAGGCCTTGCCAGGATGAGGAATGTGGCATTGGGAGAATTGGGCTTGGTTTTGAGGAGGATGTTTGTGGTTTGTCCTGGAGCGATGAGAAGCGTATCGGTTTCAAAGGGTTTGGTGTAGACAGCATCGGCTTCAACCACTGTGAGAGTGTGGTTGGCTATGCTAAAGAATAGCTCATCATTGAGAGCGGCGTTGATCAATCGGAGGAGGTATGTCTTCCCTGGTTTTACCTTTAACTTGAATACATCTGCAAAAAAAACACTCGCCCACACAAAAGCATTACAATTTATTTTGTTATGTTGTCAAACAGTTTGACATCTTTGTATACTCATTTATAGTCTGATAACATAACAATGTCACACTACCTTGAGATGAACAGTTGTACAAGGGGCCTGGAAGACCGTTAATTGTGAATGCGTCTGAAACGTTAGGTCCTCCACCGGTCTGAAGAGCCTGATTAATCACAGCCTCAGGGTCTACATTAAACCACTCTCCTGCAACAAACCCAAATCCATACAAATCAAAACAATTTCCACAAACATTAATGTCCAAATTTTCAAAATTGTCACTAATTCTAGCAAGCTTGGTATACTTAATTACCAAGAAGAATGGGGACCTCCTTGTAGGGTTTCACAAAAGGGTAAGACTCATTGCGCTTAGGGAGAATGATGATAGGTCCATAGATGGTAGATCTCAGCCATGAGACGTGAGCATGCCATAGCAGAGTCCCTCTCTGCCCTTGGATAGTAAAGTTATATGTGTATGACTGGCCCGTCTGTATAGGGCATTGGGTAACGTAAGCTGGACCATCTGCCCATCCACTTCTAAGTTGTCTAACCCCATGCCTGCTCTCACACACAAAACAATCACAGACATGAATTAGTAGCTTTGCTTCTTCCTTTCAATCTCCACATTTGCTAATTTAGACATACAGATTCTGGACGTAGATACGAGTTAGGCTAGTTGGTCAGAATAATATGTTCGTGTTTTTATAGTTGAGTTTGTATCTCCCTTATGGATTAGAGTAGTTTAATACGTCCCTTTGTTAAAAAGAATAAATATATTTCATATCAGTGAAGTAGTCATTTAAACATACATCTGAATGTCCCAAGTTGAATATAGGGGTTTTTAAATATTAGTCCTTGAAAAAGATTAAAATTTAAAAAAAAATTTGGTGTTAGAGTACATTTCAATTTAATCCCTTGAAGTATCGTTTTATCAGAATTTATATTCAGTTTTTGTTATGTAATGTGTATTTTTATTTAAAGACTCCACATTAAAATTTTGATTTTGTTAATATTCACATATTAGTTCTTGCAATTATAAATGAACCTAAATGAAAAGATACTAAAAGAAATTAGTGGAAATATGTAAAATATAAGTGTACAGAAATGACTATACCAAAATATATTAAATTAATCTCTTTGTACTGAAATGCTTGTACCTAAATGTTTATACCGAAATACTATAATGAACCTAAATGTATGTACCTAAATGTTAAAACCGAAATATATGTACCAAAATGTACGTACCGAAATGTATGTACTGAAATGTATTATATTGAACTAATAAACTTAATGTCAATAGCGAAATGTGTGTGCCAAAATGTACGTATCGAAATATATTATATTGAATTAATTTACCTAAACATTTGTATCGTTGAATAGACCGAAATATATCAAATAAATTAATGTACGCAAATAAAGATCATACAAATTGTATCGGGATATATTATGTAAAAAAATTAGCTTAACCAAATGTCTACAATAAAATATGTTATAATGAATGTAATTAATACATTAAAATTAGGAAGAAAAAGAGAAATAAAACATAAATATATAATTAATAAATGAGATGATTAAATATTGAGGGACGAAAATTGAATTTTAAAGGTCATAGCCTAAAACTCAATTTTTTATTAAAATAAAATTTTCTATTTAATATATATCACCTTGTTAATAAACAAATAAATAAAATAGTTTGCATACCAGTGAATGGTGACATTGTTTGAGACATGATTGACCACCTTGATGAGGACTTGGTCACCCTCCCTTGCCACCAACCTAGGACCTGGGAATTTTTCATTCACACTTACAATGCTCCTTGTGTTGCACAATCTAGTCACATTATGATACTTAATCTGTATATGATTAATAAAAGAAAACAGTTAAAAACTAGTGAAGTTAAATTTAAGAAGCTGTTATTGGCAACACTACGCGATAGTAAAAGAAAAAAGATGAAGTAGTTCAAAGAAGAATATTGAGGCTCTCAAGGTGTGATGAAAAAGTGTACATTGAAAGTGTAGTGTCTTGTTATGCCGGAGGCAAACTCCGGCGTCAACAACGCCACGATACAAAAACTGAACAGAAAAGCTGCCATTGAAGAACAAGGCAAATGAGAAGAACCCATTATTCTCTCTCTCTCTCTCTCTCTCTCTCTCTCTCTCTCTCTCTCTCTCTCTAGATTGATACAATGAGAGTAAGTGTAATCTAAAGAGGTCAAGGCATCATAATATAGGAGAGCATAGATAGAGATGGCTCGAAAATGTAATTGTTCATTAAACTTCACTATTGAGATGGTCTCTACTTGTCTGCTGCGCTTTGGTGTTGGTCGAGCTGAACTTTAGAGTGTGGACTAAGTAAGATTTTACCTGTTCCATCAGCACTAATCTCCGATTAGCATAATTACCTTCTGATCTTATTTTATTGGAGGGATATTAAGCACAAGCCAAAGTCCATGTTGTGGTCAAGAAGTTGCCAAATTTTCATTGATTATGCAGTTAAACAGTCAATTAATTCGTGTTGTAATACTTAGCGTACAAATTGTAAAATTAATGTTTCTAGATGTCACGGGTTATAGGAAGTGAGTATCTTTCTTTCTCTTTTAGGTCTTCGAATCCGAACTACACAACACAATGCTGTTTTTCTTTCTAAGGTCATTTTCAACTAATATGACTTACACGATGTCAATGTAATTGAAGTTGTTGCAATGAAATTCGATGCTTGTGAAACTTGATATGTTATGTTGTTAGTTTGCGAATTTATACCGCACAATAAAAAATATTATACAGTTTATTGTTTGGAATATGTATCCAATAGTCCGCCTTTTATCGGGGCAATAATAACCAGTTTTGTGTAAGTGAAGTCGACTGATAGGGTGAATTTTTTTCATTTCTAAACTATGCAGTAAAATAATTAACCCTATCAAGGATGGGATCGTAAAATGGAGAAGGAAATTGATAAAAGTGGTGTAAGTTGAACGGCCTATTGGGACCAGCGATTGTAAATGCATTTGGACGAAATTCGTAACTTAATGTTTGAGTGATAGTATTTCTTATGGACAGGCTTATAGGGGTGGACGACAAATGACACAATCAAACAAACTCTGTAAATTAAGTTTGAGTGCGAAATTCTATTACGGACCGACTTATATGGTCGGATGACCAATAACGCATTCTGACGAAATCCGTAAAGAGCCATTGGCATTACTAGGAGTTATTTTTTAAATTGATTTATTTGATACATATGGATAGCTTCTTAAATGATTTTTAAATTGAATAAATTTTTCTAGAAGTAATCTTTACATGATGATAAAGAGAATGAATAATTTCAATTATGACGTTTGCATAACGAAATAATATCACATTAGAACAACGACTCAATCCATGCTAACATTCAACCGGGAGAGAATTTTAAGAGGTCCATATCTGTTACTCCTCAACAGGCAAATGGTCAACGTCCTAAGACTTACCCTCAAACCCTAATGATAATTGTAGCTTGCTAGGTAAGGTAGGTGAGGTCGCAGAAAACTAAGTAAGAATTACTTTTTTACGCATGCTCAAGCTGAAGTCTCTCAACCTTCGTATGATATGTTTCCCTTTATTTGCAATCTTTATTTGAGCCTGTCCACAACTGTTCTGTCTTGGAATCTAAGGAATAAAACATTTAAATAATGTAATGTCCAAATCGTACGAAGAGAGTGATGGCCCATCCAATCCATGCCACCTTTGAAAATCACCAATATTATCTAGTATGTACAAGTATTAGATCTTCTAATTATACTTATATGTAGTCCAATGATGGAGTCGGGATTTTAGGTTAGAAGGGGCATCTCACAAAGGTAATAATAAAAAATAAAAAATAAAAAAACGCTGCAACACCACCAACAATGCCAGCTCTGAAACAACGTTGCAATACACTCCCGAATCCCTCTCTCACGCTCTCGAATCCCTCTCTCACGCTCGCGAATCCATTATCTCATTCATCGTCTGGTCATCATCTCAACCACTACTTTACTGCTCATTTTGATGTTTGGTTGCTCGATGACGCTGGTGTTGATTTTTCAGTTCCACTCCATTTCATTAGTACGTTCCGATCAGTTGGGAGCCATGTTAATTGACGAAGAAAACAACCTAACAAAAAAGGTAACGAGAACATGAAAATCGCACATGGATGGAAGTAGAATTCAAGTTTTTCAACAACCACTAGCACCATGTGAAAAAGATTAAACTCTAAAAGAAACAGCTTTCTCGCCTACTTCCTCTTTCTCTCTTTGGTTTGGGCCCTAATACCCTGGAAAAAAATTTGGAAATCAGAAACATAACTCTAATTTTTCTCTATCAAAAAAATGTCAGGTTAACCTCGAAACCATTCTAGTCCCTTCATGGCTCCGTCCCTGCCTAACACCCAACATAAATTTCTTTGATTTCTAATTTTCTAACATTTAGGACCCATTAATTCATTTTTGGCCCCAACACCAAACATGAATTTCTTTGCTCGTCACATTGATAATCTGAGCTGGATTTTGCTTCATTTTCACTTGCAAAGAAAATATTTTTCATAGTATATTTTGGAAATGATTACATTGTATGCATCTTTTCCTCAACTACTTTCCTTTATAGTAAAGTAAAAAGAAGTATACATAATTGGAATATTGGTGATTAGGCAAATCTGGCAATGCAGTCACTTCATTTCTTCGTTCCTCTATGTTTTCTTTAAAATAAAAGTCTCTATTACTAGAAGTATATCCCGAAAGACAGGCTAATATTATTCAACAAACTGAAGCCTACACGTGGATCTGACTGTGTATATCTTTGCGTATACAATATGTAGGAACACGAGTTACATTTTGATTGTAGAACAAATTCTCTCGCCAAAACATGTAACTTGTTTATTTTCATGTGTTTGGGTATTTAAAAGATAATTGTTATTAGCATTCTAAAAATCTCATTTGACACTTCAAACTTTTCATAATTTAAAAAAAAAAAAATACACTTGTGAAGAATATGAAATGAGATTTTTAAAATGCTAATAACAATTCTCATCTGAAAAGACTGTAAAATTTTATTTTATGTTTTCCTCTTTTGGGCATTCCACCTTTCTCCCTCCACTCACTCCGATATCATCACAATATAGGCAAAAATTCAAGAAAAAAAGGAGGGAAATTATTCCAAAAACAATCAAAACTATATACAGTGGAAAACCAACAAATAAAATCATCTTGTATAACAAATAGAACTTTTGCTACGCACACGCTTGAGTTCTCGGAGGCAGAGCAAACAGGGTATCAAGGTCAGGCGGCTGGAAATACCCATTCTTCGGCGGGTCCCGCTTCGTTTCCCCAACCGCCTTCTTCCTCGGAGGCGGCGGACATATATTCGCCTTCGGTATCCGGCACTCTCGCCGCTTCGGTGTCGCGCAATCCTCCTCCATTCCCAATCCAGCTTCCCCTCACACCTTCGATTACTTTACTTATATATTTAGCAGCAAATGGAGCTAGCGCGCGGCCTGTAAAATTTCAAATTGAAAATAATTATTCGAAAATGGAAATGACAGCTAAGCATGAGCGGGAGGGACGACGTGTCAGATTGTTACTGGGAGTTTGTACCTACGTGCGTTTCCACGTGGCCCGAATCCAGCGGATTTTGTATATTTTTCTATTTTTAATATCGGTGCCAACTTTTGAGTCGGTTGGTTTGCGCGGGAAAATAAATCGGTTCGAATGTGTTTTAGTTGGGCTGAAATTAAACTTGAATGTTTGTGGTCCAGGTGGAATTTTAAGGGTAGGCCGTGGCCTATACGGCTAATGGGCCATTTCCAGCTTAAAATGTGTAGTTTTTATTGCTTTTCCAGTCTCCGGGCCCACTATGCATAAAACAGATTTAATAGAGGATGGGCTTCGAGACTTAAGAGTTGAATCATCACTTATCCTCGCCTAGCGTCATTTAGGCGGCTGGTCACCGCTCCAACTAATCTTTTGGTGTTTGAAAATTAAGAAATGACACCTAGACAGGTGAGAAATGACTCCTCACTCCTCTGAACCAGCGAGAGTGCACGACACATGCCTAGGCGCCTGCCTAGCCTGCCCGTCGCCCAACTAATGCCTAGTGGGCTTTAAATCCTTGGTGGGTTTGAATACTATTTGATGCCTCACACACCCTGTCTCCTGTGGTGAAATTTTAAGTCTAACACATGGACAATTTTAACGTCGTAATATGAACATATGTGACAAAATGGCTTTTATCACGTATTTTGCTAATGAAAGAAGTTGAGGTTCCACACCCCACAATCAATTGGCAATCAGGAGAGTGACCCAGCAGTTCTTATAAACTTTTGCAAGTTTTCTTAATTATTGATGAAAAACATTCTTCACATCTTCATATGAATGAGGGGAAAACTAACACAGTCCGTAATCCAATTCACAAGAAATTTTAATTTTAGTGTGACAAAACCTGCCCTATTGTTTTACCAATTTATGCAAATATAAGTGGACAACATCATTGATAAATCATAAAGTAATTTTTCAGTGCGATCTTTACATTGGTACGTCATGCTCCCATTCCATTGATATTACAATTACACGTATCTTTATTAATATGACTATACTCTAGGCTCATGACATATTTATGAGAGTATGAATTCCATATTGGAGAAATAAGAGATATTGCACTTACTTATAAGGAGTTGGGCTACTTTCATTTGCCAATTGGTTTTACGTAGAACAATTTCTTCAAGATGTCAGAACAGGTTGTTCCACACGAGTGAAGTCCAACAGTCACATAACCTCTAAGTCACCTAACTTGTGTTGTCCGCGTATTAGGTTTGACAATTCATCTCAATTGGGGGACTTGTTGAGATTATGATTCTCACATTGGGGAGAGAACCTTGCATGTATGTTTACGAGGAGATGTACCCCTCACAATATTGGGCCCCTTTTTTATGGTAGAAATTCAACTTCCTTCAATATTAACCATATTGTCCAGGTATGTTAAATGTTATGTGAACATCACGTGGCGATCTAATATAAAAACTCACAAAATATTGTATATGTCATAGACAGTATATAGTGTCTAATAAATAAAATACATATTTTATAACATGAGTGGATTAGTAACACTATGTAACTGTAGCCGTTTAAACAGTCATACAAAAAATTACTCCAAATTCGCTATCTTGTCAACAACATAGTTCTTCTCAGAATAGTGGAATGGAAAGTGCTTGCTTGAGAGTGTGGGCGATTTCTTAATATAAGTCGATCTATTGTGTCAAGCTAAGTACTTCTAGCCGTTAAGGTCTCAAAATGTATCAACCATTTCGCTCTGGCGCGGGCATTTGTCCTTAGCACGGTCTCGCTGTGGGATAAGAAACAGTGGTGGCAGTTTCCCACCTGTAGCCACCGCATCTAGAAGACTAGGTTTTGAGTCTTTTGACTGCTAGTACTAGAGGAAGATGCCCCTGCAAAGGACGATCGATTAGGACATTTGCCCTTCTTTTCTAGGACCCCCTTCCTTTCTCTTCTTTGTTTTAACCCCAAAAGATTACTTACAGCTAGCGTCACTTCTCGGATCAATCCCCTCCTCCTCCTCCTCCGACACCACAGACGTCGATAGCTCGACCCGCCCGTACCCTTTCACTCGTGAAGCTCGACACCAGTGGGACACTACCAATCACACGTGTCCCCACGGGCCCCCGCATCGAAAGGGGTTGACTTTGGCGAACACGTCCAAGTTTTTTCCAACCAAAGATAAGTTGGTTTGTTTTGGTTCTTAACCTGCGCCCACTCCACCTCCCTCATCCGCTAACCGACACCTCTCTCTCTCTTTCCGATTGTCTGACGGTCAACCCTAGTTTTGTGTTTTTACGCGGGTAGGGTAGCGGGAGAGGGAGATAGTACGCACCCTCTGTTTATGTTTCTAGGATTAACAAAAGTCAAAGCCACAAACCTCCAAAACCTGCCCTCACTTTGAAGCAACCACTAGGTTCCCCTTGTGTTTCAAGATAAACTTTCTGAATATATATAAGCTATGGTGATGGTGGTTGAATAATACCAGCCTAGATTTTTTTTTCAATTTTTCTGTTGTCCATTTTCTAAATCACTTTGCGTGCTAAAAACTAAATTATTGAGCAGTACTGAAATATCGTTGTGTGATAAACAACTAATGTACATAAGATTTGATTATTAACTAATATATACTACTCTATAAAGCATAAACTTATCGTCCATCAATACTGTAACACGTAAACTTATACTGCTTAGTTTTATTTTAGTGTCATGCAATAATTTTTTCAAGCACTCGTGGTGGAGTGCCAACATACGTGGTTGTACATACACACATAGCTTTGTTTCTTTCAAACTATATCATTGATCACGTGTATTTTGTTTGAATTGTTGTCAAGATTAACAAAATACTATTCTCTTCTAATAGTCTCCTAATTGATGAATTTGCGTGGACAATTAGTTGCATAATTAATTTTGTTTTCTTTCTTGTGAGAAAGATCGAGGCATGCATGCATGTGTGTGGGCCATTATGTTGTTAGACATTGGCACTGACTGTTTGCACCGCCAGCCCATCAACAGCAAAAAACAAAAAAAAAATATCTAAAATCTAAAATAATGAAAGCGTAGAGATTTGGAAACTGCAAAATGCTGATCTCTTGGATTTAATGTGGGTCGGTATTCTGGAAATATTCAGTAAACATGCATGCTTAGTCTTGTATGAGTATATATAAACCTTAATTACGGGAGGCTTTAATTATGTTTTATCTCCTTTTTGCATGCTACTCATCTCACTTGATCGAGACTTGGGAGAGTTGGAAAAGAAAAGGTTGGGGGAAGAATTAAAGTAGGGTTTCATACTTTTATCTGTCCAATTAGAGATTAGATTCTCTCTTGCAATCAACGACACTCATTTAATAAATATTTGTGACGTGTTTAAAAAGTTAACCATTCTTCTAATATACTTGCACGTACTGATTGTTGCAATATTAGTCTCATTCGGTACAAACTTCGATGTCAACAAGTGACTTGCTGGAATGCACCCATCAGTTTTCCAATGGTGGAAAGTTCTCTCGCCACTCCCATCCAGGCCTACGTAGCCATAGTATAAAGCCCAAAGTTCTGCCGCGGTCACACGGCATACGCCTCCACAGGTTGACATTCAATCCAACCAAGTAGTAAGCAATCCGTCAAAAGCAACCAAAATATTCCTTGGTGAACGACGGCAGCCTGATTATCAACTGAACTACGTAATCAAAGGATCCACAAAGGCCGCTTTTTGGGAGGTGAAACAGCGTGATGAATTGATGACATGAGATTAGGCAAGTTTTTGTTAATTAAAAAGTCATCACGGTTCATATCTACTCCTTTTATAAAGTAACTATCCTGCTAGCCAATTATATGCTTCCTTAAAGAATTTAGAAAGAAGTGATAATGAAGTTCTAGTCTTTAATCTGTTTTTTTTAAGAAAGAGGAGAATGTAATCTCTTTGAAATAATGAAAAGGTATATTTTTATTGATTCTTTAGTTGTTGACTCTTGCTTTGGGTTGAAAATTGGGTCATGGTTCAGGTAGCATTGGTCCACATTTGATGCCCCTCTATAATTCAAAATTTTTTCTCATCAAAACACACATTATAACAAGACAAAGGACACACTAAATGAAAACAGAGAATGCTGCAAAGCAACAAAAGAAAGTAAATGATTTTTCACCCGACTATCATGCGATTTCTCAGATATGGATCTAGCTAAATTAGTTAGAACCGATGTATTTTTTTATGTGCAGCTAGAGTTTGAATCGCATCTCTGCAATTTAGATTATCTTGCTGCACACCCTTATTTAATTATGTTCATTAATTCTCTTTGTATTTATCCAATTCAATGGTAAAAAAATTAAACAAATGCGTACAACCAAAAAAGCCAGTCTCAATTTACCTCACGAACTTTTTCTTGGTAAATTAAGTTCATGAAGCCAGTGTGTTGCACACCGGAATTGTTTTTAAATTTCATGCAGTCGTGAAAATTATTGTTGTTAAATTTGATCTGTGTAGGCAAGGCAAGGCATTGAAATTACCCTAGCATATATATATATATATATATATGCACAAGGAAAATGACCCCATATTTTTTAAAGTGCCCGTAGCTAGGGTTGTGCAGTTTACCAAATATGTTTACTGTTTGACGGGAATAGAATTCTTCGTTAAGTCAAAGTAGAATGCATACAAAACCAAAACCCTCTTACTTTAAAAGTCAAGAGGCAAACACGTAGACGTGACAACTTCCCCTCTTCATCTGCTCCACCTTTTCCCTTCTTTTATTTCCTCACCAGATAATACACTCTCTCTATAATTCTCATCTTATCAACTCATTTCCTCTCAGCTTCTCCTTCTTCTTCTGTTAACAATGGAGGAATCAATGGCTGCTACATGGTCGGACTGGTCGGAGGAACAGCTGGTGAGGGAGCTTCTGGACAATGATTCACCACTCTTTGTGCTACCGGAGGAGGCTGTGCAGTCCCGAGCGGCTAGTGTTTTCGGTAAAGAGGCTATCAACCGGTTCATCCCTAACGTCTATTCGGGTCCAACGATCCAAGATATCGAGACTGCTTTGTCTGTCACAACTGGAACAGTCCAACCCGAAGAACTTTCAAACGCCAGGTTTGAATATTATGTTTCAATAATTTTAAGTTCACCATTTTTATAGAATTGTTAATTAATTGGGTTTTATTTTTTATTTTTTATGTAGTTTTTTATAAATGCATTTCTTATTTTGCAGGCTGTCATTGCTAGAAAGGGGTCTGAGTAAGGTTGAGCATAAGTACACTCTGAAGATCAAAAGCTGTGGAAATGGAATAATGGCTGATGATGGTTATAAATGGAGGAAGTATGGCCAGAAATCCATTAAGAATAGCCCTAATCCTAGGTAACTATTTACTATATATATCTCCTTCTTCTTCCCCTTTATCTGGAGTTAAGTGTTTTTAAAAGCTTTAGGGTTTTGATATTATTGCAGCCCTATAAGTGTTTGTAGCTCAAGCGGTTATGAGCACTCAATTCTACACCTAAGGTCATCGATTCTCCACCTTGTTATATCGCTTGTATATGAAAGAAATCTCATTGTTCATAAGCTCTTGCAAAGAATAATGCAAGGCAAAATATAAGAAAAGTATGAATAACGCTACCTTTCATAAAAGATAACACGTCCAAATCTATCTATTATTAATTAACTTGAAACAAATGATAATTGTTGAACATAGTCAAATCATTTGTTTATTAGGCACCTAAACAATTCAAATTTGCATTGAAAAATCTATAAGCATCCTAAACCACTTCATTATCTTATGCGTCTAAGAGTCGAAATTAATCGGCGTGACTTGGACGACTTTAATACTAATTAAGTAGATTAGTTCACGAAATGCTCTCTAGTTAGTACTGCAGCATGAAGCCAACCACCCTATTCAACACCTTAAGCAAGTAGATTATCCTTAAATATGCCTACCAACGCCAGGACCTTATAGCCTAAATGAGGTCTAACCCTAGTACTAGGCTATTAGACAAAGGTTGACATATTGCTACAATCACACAAGTTCATTAAACTTTCAACTGCAAGTGGCCGGCGGATTATTTTGGTGGATAAGATCTTCCTCTTCAATCCACTGAATTCCAAGTTCAAACCATTCATCCTCCCTTTATTGTAGTCTGAAGTAATAATATCGCTTGTTTGAAAAAAAAATATACTTTCAAACGATTTATTTTCTTTTATCTTTTAATTTACATTTGTCACCCAGCTTTTTTTCTGATTGTATACAGGAGCTACTACCGGTGCACAAATCCAAGATGCAGTGCAAAAAAGCAAGTAGAGAGGTCCAGTGAGGACCCAGACACACTCATCATCACCTATGAAGGGCTCCATTTACACTTTGCATACCCATTTTTCAACCTCAACAACCAGGCCCAAAACTCCACTCCACCAATGAAGAAGCCCAAGAAGAAAACCTCGGATCCCCAACCCGAAGACCAAGAACGAGAAGCGCAAGAGAGCCCGCGAAGCGTTACTCCCGATCCAGTTCCGGATCTGCTGCCCGGCGCGTTTCCGGACCAGCATCAAGAGTTTGTGGCAGAAGAGAGAAGCTCACAAGGGTTGCTTCAAGATATGGTGCCATTCATGATTAGGAACCCTAAACCAACAAGTGCTTCTTCAAACTCTTCATGTTCCTCTTATCGTTCATCTCCAACGTCTCCTTCTTCTCTATCATGGGCCACTTCCTATTTTGACGTTGGCATAAATCATAGTTTTGGATGAATCTATAGATATCTCAGTGGGTTAAACCCCAATGATTAATCTAGTTTGTTATTATATATATATGCGAACTATAAAATGTTGAACAATAACGATATGTATGTTAAAAATGCGATGTAGATTTTATTTGTCAATATAAGGAGGCAATTAAATGTTTGAAGCTACACGGTAGTAGATAAGTTATTTTGCTATCTTATGTCAATATTTTGAATGAAAAGTTTACTTAGTAATGTTCTCACAGTTTTATAGTGAACAATCTCAAAAATTATTCTTAAACTGAGGATATACAAAGTTAAGATCATGACACTTGTCATAAGGTAATTGTATGGAATTCTTAGTCTATTAGAGAAATGGTGGTGCTATCGACAAACCCATTTTTATCTTCTTTACACCCTTATCGATTTTCGAGCGTCTGATTGAATGTATTGAAGATAACCAAAGGAGTGTACGAATAACATCACCCTTAGAGAAATTATTAGTCATTGTTCTTTTAATTTTTTATTTTTATTTTTTTTGAACTGAAAAGTAAACTTCATTAAATCAAAAGAAGGTTACATGCCAATACAGAGGAAGACAAAATAACCCAAATATAATGGGGAACCAAATACATAAAAGGTCAACCCAATTAAATAAGCAAAAAGGAAAACCCAAATCCTTAATGTCCAACTGCAGAAAGCAGCGTCTGCCATGGTCACCACCACAAAGTCATGCCAGTAGCTACCGAAGCTTCAACACTAAAGAAAACGACCGAGTGGTGAAATTGACCAAGACATCGTTGCTCAAAAGTACCAAACCCACAACCAAAAACACACCACATCCAGATTTCTTTACCAAAGACTTTGGACCAAGAGATAGTCACCGGATCCAAAACTCATTCACTAGTCCCTGCAAATATATACAAACAAAGTAACACAATGACAAAAGATGAAGCTAAGGGGATAAATACCCTTACTTTGGTCATAGCCGCAGAACACTTGGCCTTGAGGGAAATCCAACATGCCGCTTGGGGGAGGGAAAGTGAGGAAGGGAATTCAATTTGGCCACTGTATCGAGCTAGGAGTCCACAGATCAGAGCAAAGGACAGGGTGGGGATGAAATAAGAGGAAGAGAGGCACATGGAAAAGGTGAGGGGAGGTGGAGTTTTGGGTTTGGAAAGTAACGGCCAGAGGAGAGGGAGGAGGAGAGGAGGAACATGAAGTCCAAAGTTGACACAAACTCAAGAGAAAATTGGAGACAGAGCTCACGGAAGCTAAGAAAAATCCCAGGAGAAAATTGAAAAAGAGAGAAAGGAAAGAAGAAGGAGGGAAAGAGGAAGGAGAATTGACAAGGTGCCACTGACACCCAAGCCAAAGGTTAGGATTGGCGGCAAGAATGATTGCAGATTAGGAAACCAAAGAGAATGTCACGCGTTTTCTAGAGAGAAGGAAGTGAAAAGTATAGCTAGCTGAGTACTAGTGGCAAACACACAGTAGCCAATTGTTAGTCATTGTTAAAAGAGTGGTTATGCCTTCATGTACCTAAGAGATTATAAGGAACTTAGCCCTGGTTTGGTACTGAGGTGATTCTGAAAAAAGTGGCTATAAAAAAAAGCTGGCAGCTTTTTTATGTTTGGTAAACATTCAGCTTCAGCTTTTTTTTCACAGTTTTGGGTTAAAAAAAAAAGCCAAAAACACAAAGCTACAAAACCCAACTTTGAAAAATCAGCTTTTTCACATCTGTTTTACATAAAAGTTTATCAAACACTATAATACTACTTTTTATTTCAAAAGCACTTTTACAAAAAAGTTTACCAAACACTCTACTGCTTTATTTCACAGCTGCTTATTCTCACAGCACAGCAGAAGCAGTTTTTTTTCAAAGCACATCAATACCAAACCAGCCCTTAGACTCATATTTTAATCATGTGAGCTATTTTTGATACATGATTGTATTCTCTCATTTCCTTTCGTTTCCTTTCTTCTTCCACTTCTTCATCTTAACATGGTATCAAGGGCATTAATGTTTAACTCTGACATGGTCTTCACTATTTTTGCACCCTTTTTTCTTTAACTCAGTCAACCTTTCGATATCCAAGGTTCTTCAAATTTAGTGAAGATTGAAAAGTTAGAATCCTACACCAAATGTTCGACAGTAACTCGTATCAAAATTTCTTTGTAAATTCTCATATTTTCTTTGAAATTCTACATGTTTTAAACCAACAACAATGAGATTCATCTAGCCCTTGCTACTTATTTCAATTGATCCTTACGACAGTTAGATGTCAAAAATCCCTTCATGGCTTGCTGCAAAAATGGTATAACGCATCATGGTAATGTCTACAGATTACATAAGTATTGTATGGCTTCAAAGCTTCAGCTGTAGATCCTTCACTGTTTGTGAAACACTATAAACATGTCAATATATTGTAAAACTTATGTATGTAGATTATATTATTCTCGTGGGAAGCAATGCAACACTGCTATTCTCTATGCTTGTCTGTATCTCAATGTAAGTACATTGAGCATTTGCTTGCTAAAGTTTATCAATTCAGACGTGATATGAGTTGTGCACTACCCATTATTTTTGAAACTAATACAACGGTTACTAGCCAACTCTCCATGATAGGTGGAAGTTTGTTATTTTTGTATCTAATTGAATATCAGAGTCTGACAAACAAGACTACAAACTAATAGGAATATTATTAAACAAACGAGAGCAAATTTGGACGACATTGGATCGCATCAAACTATATAAACAATTCGATCAGACGGAGGATACGAAATGATCAATGGGTTTAAGCTCAAATTTCAATGGGGATTTTTCAGTAAGGATTTCAGTGGGGACTTTTCTCTAATGGTTGAATTTGGGTGTGCATAAGCCCTTCGATCTGTTATTTGTAGGGTTTTGAAAAGGGTTAGCTAATTTGATTAGAAAAGATTGAGAATTTGAGAAAAAAAATGAATCTTTTAAATTTTTATTCCTATCATTTTGATGTTTTTTTTTGGGTATTTTAATTGCAGAGGATGAGCATGATGTTGTTTGGTTTTAGTTGGAGAAAGGGGAAGCCACATGAATGCCCAATCTGCACACAATAGTTTGTGGTAAGTGGAGGTTTGAACTTGATGTGATAGAATATTTTTTTTTTTCCAGCTCCCCGAGACTTTTATGTTATTATTTGAATTATGACCCAATGTCACATGGTAGGAACTACTGGTAGTGTTTTGAAGGAACAAGAAGACATAATAGAACCTGAATGGGAAGAAGAAAGAAGAAAGCCAACTTTTCAACCAATAAGTTAAAGTCAATTCCCTCGATCTGCTCATCGGCTGCGGCGATGGCGGCGACCACCAAGTTCACTGTTTTTATTTCATTTAATTTTTGCTCTTTTTAGTTGATTTAAGAAATGAAGAATCTGAAAACATTAAGCACTCCAAATGGTTGAGCAAGTTAAAACTGAAAATTGAGCCTATTTGAGAGAGTTAATTAGTGAAGAATGCTTACTTTTGTTACCTAGAGGTATTTATAAAGAATCTGATGTAACATATAATATTAACAAGCCTATCATAACATCCCACAATCTATCATAATCTTTGTATACCTTTTTTTCCCTGATATCGTGTGTCTTGCAAAACTTATATTTGGTACAGATTAATTCAAAATCATGTTATGGATATACATGGGAAATTGCCGAACAAGTTTCCAACTATCCTAGGTATCTTTTTTTCTCTCTGTTTTATGTGTTTTTTTTTTTACAATTAGTTTGTTTACTCTGCTCTCGCTTTAAAGAAAGGATCTGAAATTTACATTGCTCGGTAATCTATATACATTGAAAACAATAAAAGGTTAGCATGATTTGCTCTCCCTTCCAGTTACATGCAATCAACTTTTCTAAATTGACTTTCATCTCATCAGATACCTTTTCAATTCCATTCCATACACCAAAAATGAAGCTGAGAGCAAGAATCAAAAACATCATTGCTAATTTTTGGTCTGTACGATGAACTATACATTCTTCAGAATACAATTTATAGTAGTTACTCTCTTGAAAGCTGAATTTTATGAAGAAAACAATATAAATTAGAATATAATAGATTTTCAGCCAACAAGATTAATAATGCAGTATTCTAACTTGCAAATATAATTGGATCTGTTTTCATTGCTCAAACAAAGTCACACACAGTTTGTAGTAAGCTAAAATTCGTAAGCGTGCTTTTGATTTCCTAACTGTAGAGAAAACATTCCTATTATATTCTAATTTATATGTTCTTGACTGAAAATTCAACTTTAAAATAGTCGATTTCGTTCACCTTCATCCTAACAATTCTCTCATACTTTTGATCCGAATTAAGAATGAAACGAAACCAACTGAAAACTGAAATATGGATTATAACTTTTCCTTGTGTATTAGGTCAATTTGGTTTGAGCGTGATTGAGTTGATTGGTTTGCATATGAATGATTTTGATAATCTGGATTCATATGTGATTTAAGGTTTAAACTTATTCGTTAGTATCATCTGTAGTTCCAACCATACTTTTTTTTTCTTTTTTACTAAAATTATCACTTATATTATCCACTTCTGTTTTTTTTTTAATTTGTAACAGAGAAATAAAAAACGCCTGCACACAAGAAGAAAAAAAGTTAGTTTTGAAATGCAATGAAAGATGATGTGAGGACTTGCGATTATTTTTGCTGCATATGTAGAAATGAGCAACCATGGAGTGGGGTCACATACTTTGTACAACCAGTCTTTGAAAAGTTGATTGGTCAACCAATATGTTGTATAAAGGTTGCTAAAATATTTTGGACAATAAGCAATTAATGATGTAGATCAGAAAACTTAGATGGCATTTGAGCCTATTATTTTGGTTACAACATACCAAGAATCATGCTCCTTTTATTTAAATGGTATGCATGCCCCAAAGTATTTAAGATTTCCTTCGTTTACTCGAACATTTATATTTTGAGATTTTCAAATATACTGGATGAATTCTAGATTTTGATATGGATGTAAATTAAAACTTTAATATATTTCATGTTTAATAGAATTTTGAAACCTGCGGCATCATGGTTATGGCTCTTCTGGGTTGTTGTTAATTTTATGTTTTATGATTTGAATTTGGCATCAATTTATCCAACGAATTAGAGAGTAATCATAGGGCCAAAACTGAGTTGAGAATGAATTGGATTACAACTACTAAGAGGGATAGTTGTTGTATGCAAGTTTTTGAGAAAATGGTATTGCGAATCTGATAATTTGGGAGATGCAAGTTTTTGGAAAAATAGTATTGAGAATCTGATAATTTGGGAGTGAGTGATCATAGGACCAAAACAAATCGGAATTGTTATTTCTGACAGGGCTTCTTTATTTCAACTTCAGGTTTTCATTTTTAGAATATTGTCATTTAGCTTGCTGAAAATATTTAGGAACCTAAGTTTATATGGTGCTCTCATCTCTGTGATGCAGAGCTGATCAAATTTTATGACTAATTAAACTATTGTTTACTTGCAAAGATGTCATTAACTTTCAATTGGCTTTTGCAGTATGTTTGGAACTAAGCTGAATTTGATATCATTAAGCTCAAGACAAGAATTAGTCCATTTCCATCTCAAAAAAACAGCAGATGACAATTAAACCACCATGCATCAGGTAACCTTCACACTCACATTGCATTCAATTGCTATCTAGACCAAAAGAACCCACAGTAAATCATTAGTAACTCGGGGTAGATTGAAAAGAATTTAGGTCTGGCAGGCTTCTACGGTTTAGGGAAGAATACCAAAATTTAAATTTTGTTTAACTGCCTGTATGAACATGTGCATTTTGTTAACAGTATTGGAAACTATTGTATAAAACATTTTTCAGGGGGTTTTGTTGATTATATAACTGTGAATTTTGGGCATTAAGAGAGTTTTGTAGGTTCTACGATTCATGGTATCGTGCATCGTATAAGGCTAAGAAGTCACCATTACATCTCTTATCTAAGAGCCAATATTTAAATTGGTGAGTAAGCAATAAAATGAGTGTTGTGCAAGTTAATTAAATTCTGCATATTGATTTTAAGGCTAATTATGTGGTGTTACGTATAAGTACACATCAATTATATTCTTTCGAAGAATACATCAGTTTATATAGTAGCAGAATGATTGCGAACATTGAAAAATCTTAAGTAACTTAAATTATCATGCTAGATCCTAAACTTTTCTAACCTTTGCTTACAAAGAGTTGATGATTAAACAGTGATTTCTATTGAGCACCAGTTATTTACACCTCTTTTCCCTTCTTCCATAATTGAAGTGCTTTTGACTCTAAGTAGTAATGATTTACAAGATAAATTGTTCAATTTTTTTCTTCCATTGTGTTTCCCTTTTCAAAAATTAAGATAGAAAAAGGGAATGTTATGATAATTTGAGGTTCTCGTTTTGATATTCTTATGTGTACTTTAGCGGGTATTAAAAAGGAGATTTTGTAAGCAAATATAGTCATTAGTAATGCTTTTATGGTTTTCTTTAATGTTGAGAAAATTGGGATTCCTTTTAAAAGACTCTGTTGCTCATATGGTTAGGGAGTACTTACAGGAACTTCGCTTTCTTTATCAAACACTAGAAGAATAGTGCAAGTGAATGAACTTATGAGGCCTGACTTATAGATGGATGGCTTCCTAATCTGTATGACTACCATGTTTAGTGTTATTGTCGATTCCTCATTAATATTGAATGAACAATTGTTCATTTTACTGTTCATCTTTGTCGAAAACTTGCTTAAAAATAATATGTCAATGTGATTTGAGCTGGTTGTAAATATTATCGTCTCTTTGTAAATAACACTTTAAAATCATCTCTCTCAGTGTAAACATATTATATATAAAATAATATCATCTTAAACGGTCATAAAAACCCGCGGCAATGCGCGGGGGCTCAATTGCTAGTATATACTAAAACTCAAAACTAACTGATTCATTGTTCATAAGCACAATGTGCTTCCTATTTTGTCCCAACTAAGTTTGCTTTATTACGTTTCTGCCACTGTCTAAGAAAACATATATACAATTTTTTTTTTCCTTCTCTCTTCCTTTTCCCCTTCGTTGCCACGTTGCGACTCACCGTTTGAACAAGAAACCCAAAAATCATCAATTTCATCTCCAAATTAAACCAGCACAACCATACTTTCCATCAATCATAATCCGCACCCGAACCCTAGAACCCAGTTTGGGTTCGACATTCCCGGCGACTTTCATAAATTTTCTGGTGGCGCTCGGCCCTGCAACTACATCTATTCGACTCAGGAGAGTCCCAACAACAACATTCGAGTTTTGCATGCTCGAATCTGCCCCTAGACCGAGGAGTTCCATAAACCCAGCTCGCGGTGGGTTTTTCAGACGAAGATCTGAGTTTTCTTGAATTTTTGTTTTTTGTGTGTTGGATTAGATATTGTTGTTATATTTAAGAATTTGAATATGTTCATAGTTATTGATTTCGTATCATTATTAGCACGATGCATGAATTGTCGTTTCTGAAATTTTCTAAATAGGTTGTTCTGCTGCTGGGCTTCGAGTATCAATTCATTGGGGATTCTGAATCAATTAACTGAGCAAGGAACAAGTAGAAGGGCAAGGGAGTTGTTGACATGGTTCTCTTCTCTCTTTTTAAAGTTTTAATCATGTGTCTGAATTTATTTTGGGTTGAATTTCAATTTCTACATAGGCTTATGACAAGTAATCTCTCATCACGGTTTGGAAATGATAATTTGTTCACAAACTTTTTTTATTTTGGTTCAAAATAGGTTGATTATCTGCAAATTTCCTGAGGTTTTCAATAGGACTGTATACCAACACTTTTGCATGTAAATAGTATGTACATACACATTAAGTAATTCTACTTTTTCAATCCCACAACAAACTCATACAAAAATCTGTATGAGTTTTTCCATTTTTTTTTCCGACTATTATTTGCACTCTAAAGTTAGCTGAATGCATTCATGTGTGAGTTATTAGAAATTGTAACGAGTTAAGTGCATCTTTCATTTCTCTTTTTTCTTTAGGAAATACCTAGCTTCGTGGCTTCAAACATTGTTCTTTTCAAGCAACATATAATAATGTGATATGTGTACAAGATTTTTATTATTTGTATTTAAAATCTTTTTTATAAGCGTACGTCAAACTGTAGTTTGTAAAAACAAAAAGAAAAAAAAAACCATTTTCAATAGGAAATGAAATGTTCCAATTTAACCATACATATTGCTATCAATTTTCAGGCTCTAAAACCTTGAAGAAACACTGCACATGGTGGAAATGAGTTGAGCTCTTACATGACGATGTGGGTGCGAATCCGGCCGTTGACTAATCTAACATCTACAAAAAAAAATGTGATGTTTCAATTTTTTTTTGTTTGTTTTGGAAACTGCCAAAAGAACAAGAAGGCCTACAAGGAGGCAACAACCAAAGAAAACAAACAGAAAGCAGTGGAGAGAGGAATTAAGGTTAAAGACATTGAACCAAGTGTCACGCGTCACCCCTTACACTACACAATACAATTACGGAGGACACAGGGAGGCCATCATTGTTCAAAATATGCACCAATGAAGATGGGGGATGGTTAATCCAAGTAGAACCACATATCTTCGTGTTACTTCTCGACGTCAAATGGTCCGCCGCCATGTTGGCTGATCTTGGAACCCAATACCAGCGGCACCTCTGAAAGGTATCCTGAAGCCTTAAAATTCTAGACAACGTTGGATAAGCCTTCCAGCTGTCAGAAGACAAATCACCAATCAAAGCTGAAATGTTCTCTTTAGAATCAGATTTAACAATAATTCTCTGTAAGCCCTAACGAACAAGCAAACTCACATCCAAACAAAATGGCAAAAGCTTCAGCCACAGCAACCCACGGAGCTCTAATTTAACCATATATATTGCTACTAATTTTCAGGCTCTAAAACCTTGAAGAAACGTTACAGAATGACCAAATTAACCTTACTCCACCCACATCCCATTGTTCCTTAGCAAAGGTCAAATACGTAATTCACTAATAAGAAGTCGGTTTCTGATTCTGGGCAGGAATCCATTCCCTCTCTCCGCCCCTGCTTTTTCCAACACCGAATTCCGGTAACTTCTCTCTCTCTCTCTCTCTCTCTCTCTTTCCATTTCCAAACCCTAGAAACTTTCCTACCTGAAATTTTCTCAGCAACCAAACAGACTCTTTCTAGGGTTTCGAAAGTACCATTCTTCACCTCAAACGTTTCGCACGGCTTGATACAATGATTTTCTCAAGCATCGGACGCTCGATCACCCACTCGGCTCGTTCCAAATTCAAAAGAGTACGAATTGTAACACGAAAAATTCTAATTTTTGAAATTTTTATCTCAATTTATCTTTGTTTTTAGTTGGTTGATAAATTTGATATTTTTCTGCGCAGAATGTGATTTCGGGTACTTACAACAGGAGGAACACCCTGCTGCACGATTCCTTTCCACAGTTGTCGACGCCGCTCGGCAATGCGTGCGTTGATGGCGGCGTAGGGATTCTGAGGGGATATATATCTTACAATGGAGCTGGGAAGCAGCTCATATCAAAAGCATGCATGTCGAATGTGAAGTCTGTTCTCGGAATCCCTATAATTCGTCGCTTGTTCTCCAGCCAAGGTCCCGAGAAGAAAAGTAAGGCTTTCTACCGAAAAGTTAAGAAATTTTTTTGGTTTGATAAAATTTGATGCTTAGCTTTAATGTGTTTGTGTTTGTATTTTTGCAACGGTTTGTTCTTATAGATTACGAAAATTATTATCCGAAAAATAAGAAGGAAATTCCGAAAGGGGGTGAACAGAAATCGGAGTCCAAAGGTGTGCCACTTTTTTATTGTTTTAGTTTTTTAGACATTGATGTGTTTTGGGTAAGTGCAACATTGTTTAAGTAAGCTTATTAGTATCAGTTTTCTTCAGAGGGCTCAAGTGCAGGTGGTCAGGGGAATACCCAGGGACAGTTTTCGAAGCAGATTCAAGATTTAATTGCTCCTTTAATGTTCATTTGCTTTATTGTCACATCATTATTCCTTAATCCTCATCAAGCGAAGGAGGTAATCACTATGCTTAGAGAAACTAGTTTATTTAGATTGCTTTTGAGTAGGATTAAGATTACTGTCCTGTTTTCGACCAAAAAAGGAGTACTTTCATGTTGAATAGGTTTTACTTTCGGTGTTTCTAGCAAGAAGGTCTTTATAATAGAGGCTTTATAGTTCGGTAGAGGGAGCCTTGAATGATGGAATAAACAGATGTTCCTCCCTGAGGCCTCTGTTTCTTCTCTTCTATACCTATATTTGTCTAAGCTCTAGTTAATCGTTCTACATCAATGTTGTTCGGCTTATTTTTTCCCATTTTGCTTTCATTAGTAGTTTCTGCTCAAGCTGACTTGTTTCCCAGATAAGTTTCCAAGAATTTAAAAACAAGCTACTTGAACCTGGGTTGGTGGATCACATTGAAGTTGCAAACAAATCAGTTGCAAAAGTGTATGTGAGGAGCTCCCCAGCGCGAAAAAGTTCATAGTGATGATTCTGTTAGTAGTCCTGTTAATGATTCTCCTTCCGAAGGAAATGTAACCCAGTATAAATATTATTTTAACATTGGGAGTGTTGAATCTTTCGAAGAAAAGTTGGAGGAAGCTCAAGAAGCTTTAGGGATTGACCGTCATGATTTTGTTCCTGTAATTTATGCATCCCAAGTAATGTGGTTGCAAGAGTTGTTAAGGTATGGGCCAACAGTGTTGCTTCTGGGAGCCCTTTGGTTCATGAGCCGAAAAATGCCTAACATTGGTGGTCCAGGTGGAACAGGTGGCCGAGGCATATTCAACATAGGTAAAGCACAGATCATGAAGTTGGATAAGAATGCCAAAAACAAGGTTAAATATGCATTTCATTTCCTAGTGTTGCCTTCATCATGTTTCTTGTCTTGATAATAAAGTAAAACATAGATGCAGCTATTTACATAACAATTCATTAGTGTCCATTTTTTGAAAGGAAAACTAATGAAAAGGGCTTGAAAACTTTGAGTTTTAACGATAAAGACAAAATAAAGGGTAAAGTGAATAGTACCATGATTGACTTTTTAGTGTAAAAATGTGGTTTTTCGTTAAAGTGAACAGTACCGCCGGCTTTTCGTTAAAACTCCCTTTTTTGAATCAGGTTTACTTTAAAGATGTAGCTGGCTGTGATGAGGCTAAGCAAGAAATAATGGAGTTTGTGCACTTTCTAAAAAATCCTAAGAAATATGAGGAATTGGGAGCAAAAATTCCAAAAGGTGCTCTTCTTGTTGGCCCTCCTGGAACAGGAAAGACGCTTCTTGCAAAGGCAACTGCTGGTGAATCTGGGGTGCCTTTTCTATCTATATCTGGTTCAGATTTTATGGAAATGTTTGTTGGTGTTGGTCCGTCAAGGGTTCGAAGCTTATTTCAAGAGGCAAGACAGTGCGCACCCAGTATAATATTTATTGATGAGATTGATGCAATTGGCCGGGCAAGAGGGCGTGGAGGCTTCTCAGGTGGCCATGACGAGCGTGAAAGTACTCTCAATCAATTGCTTGTAGAAATGGATGGATTTGGAACCACTGCTGGAGTTGTTGTACTTGCTGGCACTAATAGGCCTGATATTCTGGATGAAGCTCTCTTGAGGCCAGGCCGGTTTGACCGTCAAATTACTATTGATAAACCAGACATCAAAGGTCGAAACCAGATTTTTCAAATATATCTGAGCAAGCTCAAGCTGGATCTGGAACCATCATTTTACTCCGAGAGGCTTGCTGCTCTCACTCCTGGATTTGCTGGAGCAGACATAGCAAATGTCTGCAATGAAGCTGCCTTGATTGCTGCAAGAAATGAGAGTCCAAAGATCACCATGAAACATTTTGAGGCGGCTATAGACAGGGTGATAGGAGGCCTAGAAAAGAAGAACAAGGTATCTGTTGCCACTGCATGGTAATCTGTGCAGTTGACAACTCCTTTATGATTCAACAATTAATAGCTGCGAATTAGAAGATTTTTGATGAACCTGCAAAAGTGAGATAATTTATTTGGCATCATTAATCTAAGTTTGTACCTGCGCAACCTAATATAGTGGTGTAAACAACTGTTTGATCATGAGAGACTTACTAAATGTTTTTTACCAAGATATTTAACTGTTTAGTGGTCTCTTTATGCAGGTTATAAGCAAGCTGGAAAGACGGACTGTTGCTTACCATGAATCTGGTCATGCTGTTGCGGGTTGGTTCCTGGAACACGCAGAACCTTTGCTTAAAGTAACTATTGTTCCACGTGGCACTGCAGCACTGGGGTTTGCTCAGTATGTTCCCAATGAAAATCTTCTTATGACCAAAGAGCAGCTTTTTGATATGACATGCATGACCCTTGGTGGCCGAGCTGCTGAGCAGGTGAAGCTCTCTTTCTTTCCCAAAATTACTAAATAAGCAAGTAGGGATAGAATCGTATGATTAATAAGGAAAATCTTGATTTATTAAAGAGTGGTACTTGTATGCTTCCACCCCCTTCTAACTCATTGAGACTGAATTTAGTATTTAGCCTCAACTCTTCAACGTTACAAAGGAACCTAGTGTGGTCTATCACTCATTGAAGTATGACGAATTTAACTGAAATATAACTTTGTTTAAAATTTTAAGAATGTCATCTTGGCAACAAGGAAAACTTATAATAAATGCTGAAAGTATATGATGCCTTTTGTCCTTTAAATCTTTAGATAATTAGTAATATTTATGTTGTGTTGCATTGCATTGTTCATATAGTTTGTGACTGCAGATAGTCTTGTTTTATTTCACAATAACTTAATTGTTTTAAATTGATCAAGCACAATGTTTCGGACTCCAAAGGTGAAAAGAAAACACGTCGAGGGGTCTGTTGTAGCTCCCAAAAACCAAGGGGGTAACAGTGTTCACATTTTTTAATTGTCACCAACTTCCATTAGCTTGTACATGTGTGTGTGTGCGCCGGATGTGTTGAAGTAATTTGTGCACTCAATTTTTAGTAGTACCATTCGTCAATACCTATGGGTTAATATTTCGAATTTCAGTTTTGGCATAATATTTTCTGGAGACTCATCATTAGATTGAAAAGAAAATTAAAGTTCCTAATTTCTGTGAAGTGGATCTTAGATTACTGGAGAAACTAAAATTGTGGCTGGTTTGCATGATTATCCTCCTGTATGTAGAAAGCTGAAGTCGGGGTATTGCTATGATGGCACGACATTTTAATTTTATAACAAAAGGCGTCTTTGTAGCTTATGAGACTTTTTTCAACTGTCATTAACTGCGTTGGTATTCTTGGAGTAGGTTTTGTTGGGGAAGATTTCAACTGGAGCGCAGAACGACTTGGAGAAAGTGACCAAAATGACTTATGCTCAAGTTGCAGTGTATGGCTTCAGCGACAAGGTAGGTCTTCTTTCGTTTCCTCAGAGGGAGGAGTCATTTGAGATGACCAAGCCATACAGTAGCAAAACCGGTGCAATAATTGACAGTGAAGTTAGAGAATGGGTGGGTAAAGCATACTTCCGCACCGTCCAGTTGATTGAGGAGCACAAAGAGCATGTAGGACAGATTGCAGAGCTGTTGCTGGAAAAGGAAGTCCTTCGCCAAGAGGATTTGATTCGAGTACTGGGAGAACGCCCATTCAAGTCGAATGAGCCCACAAACTATGACAGATTCAAGGAAGGGTTCCAAGAAGAAGATAAGGAGGCTAAAGAGACCAATGCGAAGGATGGTCGGTCGCCACCCATTCAACCGGATGTCGTTGTGCCTGCATAATGCATAGTGATTTCTTGGGATTATGTGTTTATATAAAATGAATCCGGTCAAAGCCTACGTCGTTCGCCGGAAGTGATTGTAAAACTGCTCTGTATATCTTATTTCTTGTTAATTTCATTTAGGAACGTCTGGTTGGATCAGTTTTAGAAAAGAGTAATTTACACCAACCGTCCTTGAATTTTTCTTTCAGAAATTGCCAATGCCATTGTTGATTTTCTACAGAAACAAATTTTAACGTACACATTCACTGTCTGAGGTCTTAATATTTTCACATAACCTCCTGAGGATTTGCAAAGTTTCAAATAACTCATTCGTAAAAAGGAAAAAAAAATATAGAACGCTGTGAAATAAAAAAATTCTTAAGATCTTGTTTATTATTGCTAATTTAGTCTTTGAAATTGTCATATGAGTGAAAATTAGGTCCCTAAATTATTTTTTTTTTTTTTGGTAAAATATACATTTTGGAGGGTAATACTGTCATTTACTCACCTATAAGTCCTTGATGTTGTATATTGGTTGTGAATCTAGTTTCTAATTACCTCCAAAGCTAACTCCGCTCACTTTTTTTCTAAAAAAAAAAACGTGTTCTTAAACTCATAGAAAACTACCAATCTACTTTGAAAGTATATCACATGTAAGTCACGTGACTTAAATCGACGAAAAATTGAATAAAATGTCTTCGAATTAATATTAGTAATGTAATTGACATATTTTAATTATTTAAGGGATTACTTTTTTTGAAAAAAAAAAAGTTTAGGAACCTAAGGGGTTTTGTGAAAACAATTTGAAAACTCAAGTGGGTGGTAGCGTAAATTTTGAAAGCGCAAGGAATTTTGTAAAACCACGAATAATCAATCACAGGGGTGCTTATGTAAACAAGTCTTTTAGAAAATTCTAGAAATGGAGCCTTACATAGAAGGACACGACAAGAATAACTCTTTGGTCTCGTAAGATTTGTATAAAGTCGTCATGACTCACTAGGCAATTAAATATAACTTTTTGGATATTTTGGGGACAACAGAAAATTTGGACAACTCACATGTAAGTTGTGACTAACAAATGCTTGAATTGTCCATCTATGCAAGGACTCAAAAATATGTCTCTATGGTCAAAATTTGGTTCTCTCTGGGCAATCGTCTTTACTAGAAACAGATTAAACTGGAAGTAAAATAGTTTGGTTCTATTACCCTCAGTCTAATGAAGGCATCCGTTGACCAATAATAAAAAAAAATTAAAAACCTATTGAAGACAGTCCTTACTAAAAAAGAACAATTATCCATACATTCAAATCGTAAAACTATATTTTGGGGTGAGATTAAGTTTTTTTACTTATTTCAGAGAGGGACATAACTTATTCATGTGGCAGGTGATGTCGTGGTTATTTTTGTAATTGCATTTATATTTACAATTTATTCCATGTAATTGAAAGATGAGTTTTTTTATCTCCTTATTCGTACTGTTTCTTTCTATCTCATCTTTCTTCATCGTCATTTTCTTTCTTTTCATTCTCCATCCTACACATCTATCTCTCTCTCTCTCTCTCTCTCTCTCTCTCTCTCTCTCTCCTCTTTCTTCTTCATCGGCCTTCTCTCTTTCTCATCCTTCTTCTTCGTCCTTTTTTCTCTCTCCTCCTTCTTCCTACCTTTCTCTCTCTGCTCCTCCCTCGTCATTCTCTCTCATATTTCTTCTTCATACTTCTCTCTCCGTCCTCCTCCTCCTCTTCTTCTTCTTCTTCATAATGTTCCCATAATTTTTTAAGTATTTTTTTTTCTTTTCTAAGAACGATTGAGATTTTAGATTTTTGGTTTTTTATTGTAGCATTTTTTGAACGTTGATTTTTAAGGTTTTGATTGATTTTGATGCATGTATTTGAAACTGATCTTCTAGAAGTGCAAGAATAATTTTGAAATTGATATTGCAGAAGTGCAAGAAGAATTTTGAAATTTATCTTGCAAAAGAGCAAAATTTTTTGAAATGTACTTACAGAAATGTTGGAATTTTGAAACTGATCTAGAAATATTGCAATTTTGAACTGATTTTGCTGAAAAGCTGGAATTTTGAAACTTCCGAAGTGCACAAAATTTTGAAACTGATATAGGAGAAGAGCATGAATTGTGAAACTGATTTTGCAAAAGTGTAGAAATTAATTTTTACGGATTTAAAATCAGTTTGAAGTTTTTATAGATAGTATTGGTTTGTAGTTTTGGCTTGGTTAAGTAACAAGTCTACTAAGGGCATGGCTGAAATTTTGACATTTTGGTTTGCTTATTTTTTGGCTAGGCTTGTTGGGGTTTGTGTTTTTGTTTCTCTTTGAAATGTTTCAAAACTAGTGGAGTTCTATGAAATGTGATAGGTATTTTTACCACCTGCAAAAGTAGGGATAAAAATACTTAAAAATACTTGCAAGAGTACAAGGTTGTTGTAGTATAGCAGCTCAAGTAAGGTCGTTTTCCGCAGGGATTGAATGAATAATTTATGTAAATACCAAATCTTAATTAATTATTTGAAAACAAAGATTGGAAAAGATTGATTTAGAATTCAAAAATAATAAAAACGAATTTAATAGAAATTAGTTACCAACGACCATAAAACAAAAGGAATTTTATTGAAATAGAAAAAGGATAGAAAACACCTGAAATACAAATCGTCAAAACTTAGCTAAGTTCTCTAAAGTAGTGCCTCCTCAATGTTGCGTCTTTTTTTTACCCTAATGGCTAACAAGCCTTATTTATACTACTTCAAAATAAAACCCTAAAAGGTATTGGAATAAAACTAGGAAACATAATTAAATGATAAAACAGAAAATAAAAGGTTTCCTATTTGAACTAGAATTCAGAGTTCTCAGAAAATCAGACTTTTGACTGACCAAATTAACTCCGATTTGGTCCCAAAAGGTTTTTTTTTTTAAAAGCTGAAGATGTCTTCTACAAATCTTCAGAAGGAATCCTCCTCAAAATATGCCATCTTAACCTTCAAAATATCCAAAACGTTCAGAAACGTCAATCTGGGAAAGCTGCGCGCTGGGCCTTTATTTCATCGCCACGGTCAAACGGCTTGGTAGAAAAATCTGAAACTTTGATACAATTATTTTGAAAGACTCACGAACATCTCCAATTGGAATTACTCCAAAATTCATCCGTTTGATCACTTTTCGCTCCAGAGGAAGTCGAATGTCCTATATTGGAAATATATAACAAAGTATCAAAATTCTACCAAAATAACCGATAAATTATAACTAAGATTAGGGTAAAATATATAGTATAATATGGACTCATCAAAATGTATTTCATACTTTTTCCTCTATAGGTAAAGCTCCCTACTAAACACCTTCCACGTAACTTCAATTTAAAAAAATAAAAATATTTACAATGCAAGTGATATTACTACATCAGTTTACACTAAAGGAGGAGGAAGTGTTTGAACCCGAGCCATAATAGGTTGAAAAGGATGCCATAATCACTAAAGCAATCCACCATTTATACTTTCCACGTACACTTAAATTCATGTATTAACTAAAATCACCCGCTCAACTTACCCAAAAGCCCCTTAGAGACTATCCACTCACCATGGTAAAATAAATAAATTACATCACACAACAACTTAGTACTTAGCTCGTGAACCGCTCCCTAAACCTAGAAAAACCTCCATTGTGAACGAAGACGACGTTGGAGATCACGACGACTTATGGTGACAATGGTGCTAACCACTGAAAATGTGTTTCATAGAGAGCAATAGAAACTAGGTGAGGATATTAAGCTTCTAGCTACTCAACATGTGCACAGTTTTTGGTTAGTTGCTACCGAATACCATGACTAATGATGGACTTCTAGTATTAAAGGAAATCAACCAAATCTTTTGAAGATTTTCTATTGCTGGCTACTAAATTATTACATTATTTCAGATGGTTTCTAGCGAATAATGCGACTCATGATAACCTCCATAGTCATGTCATGTTAGAGAAAACAAGTATCTTCTTATTAATATTGTAAGGAGTGTCATTAATAGGAGAGGTTTTTTGGTATACAGACCGGACTAGGTGACCATATCCCCACACACACAATCATCCTTACCCTATCTTAGCCCTGATTTTTCCATGTTCACCCGGCCCCATTGGGTCCCACCCTCTCCCACGTAACGTGGGTTGGGGGGCACCCTACCAATGGTAGCCGCACTCAAGACCTTCTCCTTTGATAGATTGGGGGGTAGCCATAAACCACCCAAAAGTAATACCAAAATATTTGAATTCTAGACAAAATATATATAATTGATGTGGTTAAAAGCATTTAGTCATGACTGGAAGCCCTTGGACTTGGAACGTTGAACTCGTGCCTTCATGCACGTGAATTTTTTTATTGTTTGGTCGAAAAGGGTCATGGATCATGAATACTCGTCGTATACCTTATATGAATGAGAACTTCGTGGCTTTATATCTATGGTTTAGGACTTGACACTTGGATTAGAAGTCAGAAGCTGCTAATCTAGGCATGGACTTCGAGTTCAATAGAGGAGGAGCGACGGGCGGTACTACGTTTTGTTTTTTTGTTTTGTTTTTTGCTTTGGTCTTTTCTCCCGCATGAGAGGGCAAACACTTTCAGGCATCTTTCGTGGTGAATGTGTGATGATCTGACTATATAGGACTTAGTTGCTTTCTCCTTTATTTAGTGGAGAAATGGACAAATGCCTTTTTTAAATTACTTGGGAGAACTGACTTTACTTGTAGACTGTGATGTTGAGCTCACATACAATATAACAAAAGTGTGTCTCATACAGCTGTTTACATTTTTGCTTTGGACCTTTCACTAAGTTCTAAAGTTTGATGGTAAATCTACAAATATGCGGCTTGCTGTAGTATCTTTAAACATATCTTTTATGTAATCTTTACGAATTTCAATTCAATTATGTACACCAAATAAGACCCTTTAATTAAAATCAAATGACTCTGATCTATTGACACGTTAATGCTACGAGTAATTAGACTTACCAGTCTCCCAACTTAAACAATTATCTAATTTTTTTTTTTCGAAATATGATTCTGATTTGGCTCTTCTAACAATGAACATACATTTCATTGGGATTCTGAATAAGGAACATTAGCTGCATATATTTGACCTAGATTAGTAAATAAATAAAGTCAGTGAGGGAATCTCTTTCTTTTTAAGTAAAGAATGTGAAAATGGGAATCAGGGAACGATAGTACTGCATTTGTTTTTGAGTTGGATGGTACTCCATAATCTATATATGCATGATAGCTGTTTTGTGGGACTTGAGTTTTTCTAGGGACTTTAGATGGAATGTAGGCTGTTGATTGGCTACCTAGTAAATCAAAATGGACAAACTACTACAGCTTTTTTTGCCTAAAAAAAGCCTCATCAAATTCCAAACCCTAATGGCCTCCTTGTTGGAAAGCAAACAAGGATGGTGATGAGATATTTCATCACCAATAATTAATTTGTGGGGATAGACTAGCCACATTGACAACATGACATATCATGTAATTGTATGTCAGTCTTGATCTTTTTTGAGTTGTCGATATATGATTTGAGACTAATGAATCACGTTACTCAATTACATACATGCATGATTGTTGATTTGTACTTATTACATAAATTATTGTGATCAGCTATTAATTATCAAATTAATTAAGGGCTTATTAAAGAGTTTATATATACAAGATAATCGCATCCTAAGCTTTGATACAATGGTATTAGTGTAGGGATGGAACTAGTCACACAATGACCTATCAATAATCGATAACAAACTCGTCATTCATGAGAGTCGAACTTATGACATCTTACTTACAAATGAACACAATTTCCACAAGGCAAATATGCTAGTGAATCATATCTTGGATTAAATGATGGTGTCTTGAGAAAATTGAATGGTTGAGATCATAATTAATACTCAAGGGGCACATCCTAGGGTTTCCGGTGATCTCATCATGTCAAGGATCGGGTCCACATCGTAGAGTTTATGGCGTGTACCATCACATTATGCTCGCAGTTGCCCAGAACATATTTTATTATATGTATGATCAACCAAACCCCGGCCATGCATCAAAGTTTAGCACTTCTAAAACTCTCATAATAATTGGAGAATTTAAATAAGTGAGTTTCTATTGTTTAATTGGCACTTTTTGTGTTTAAAAGATGGTTATTATGCTAGCTGCTCTTCCAATTGGTTATATATATAGTACAAACTTGACCCCGATGTTACTTCTCCATTATGCCAAAGAAATTCTCTTGCTAAATCAAATATTAAACTCCACTTTTTTAATTAAAGAAATCAATAAATTACTTTGGGAATGGAAGGCCTTTCGCTATTGATGTTGCCGTACAGAACATGCATTTGATGTAAGGCCAATAAATCTACGACCTAATCCCAGGATATTTTTGTGTATGCTACCGTTATTGCGTTTATACGTTCATACACTGTACTCATCTCAATATATAAAAATGACATATATTTGTGTGGGAATTGTGTCTACCGTGAAATTTAATTAGATTGTTTTGTCATTTTGCACTATCAAAGTTTTGTTATGCGTAATCTCACGTAATAGAAAGAGTTATTGAACTTTTCTCTCAAATTTAGTGACGAGACCAAGTTATTTGTCGAGGAACAAAAAACTCTGCGAACCATGTTTGACTTTATGCAAAAAAAATAAAATAAAACTGACAAATTAAAAATCTAAAAATCCTAACAGCTCCTGGTTCGAGTGCATAGAAACGAATGCAACAGTAAAATATTGACCGCCAGATCATGATTCTTACAACTCTCCGTTGGTGTAGCTTTCTCCTAAACAACCTCACCAACTGGAGGCTAGGAGTCCAAATAATAATAATATTTTAAATCATAGTATATTAGTAGTAATAACAACAATACAAGGGTCGTGGTCATCGCCAGCCCTGGCAGTTCAAATAATTGAGGGGGAAAGAGTCAGAAATGCTGCTTTCATAAGACCCATCTGGTTGTAAGCCACCACCCAAGTTCTACAATATTTTTTTCATATAGATGACTTAACCAATTCCTGCATATCTTTACAAAAATTTATACAAATCCAATACATACTGTGGCGAAGAAAATAGATGAATATATATGGTGCTTAAAAAACAAACATTAAAATAGCTACCGTTTAATCCAAAGGTCATATGATTTTCAATTTGCTAAATTTTTGACCGAGATAATCTTTGAAAGAAGATTTAAAAAATATGAACGATTAGATCGTTAAAGCACAAAATAGAATATATCGTATAAGTGTTCCTCAAACAAGCTTATTCAAGGGACTGAAACTCCCACATATATACACACACACACACATCTTAGAAGATTTCACAAAGCCCTTATTGCTTAGTTTTCGACTTTTCGGAAATATTTTAGCTGATGAATTAGTAGTGGTTGTTCTTGTTTCTTTAGTACCTTCAGTAGTTCCTATACCTGTCATGTTCCTTGGATTATTTACAAGCGGTATTCAAGCTCTTATTTTTGCAACCTTAGCTGCGGCTTATATAGGCGAATCCATGGAAGGTCATCATTGACTAGTTACATAGTCTTAGCCTGACGCAATGTATGCGCGACTCAAGGTAATCCACTCAGGGAAGATAAATACGGTATAAATAAAAGTATATACCATCTATAGTAAAAAAGATTACGATACGATATTAGGGAATTAAAAAAAAAAAAAAAAAAGGAAAGAGATCTAAAAGATCTTTTTCCTAAAATTGTTGTTTGGCCCATTTATACCTCCCTCCAATGAATATATATATATATATATATATATATATATATATATATATATATATATATATATATATATATATATATATAGGCTTTTTAAGGGAAGGGATCCCCATTTTTCAAAAAAAATAGGGACATCCTCTTGACCGTTAGATTTGGCTTTAATGAAATTCTGTGGTTGAGATTAAATCACAGGCCATAGAATCTCAACCACAAAATTTCATTGAAGCCAAATCTAACGGTTAAGAGGGTGTTCCCATTTTTTTTTTTAAATGGGGATCCCTTCTCTTAATGACTTCCTATATATATATAAGTTGTAGCTATCTTGCCCTTTATTTTAATGGAAAAGGATTCTCGTCAGATTTGTTTTCCTAGGGATCCGTGGGATCCGATGATTATGACCGTTCATTTTACATTGTGCAGTTAGTTTTCGTTAGATATTATTTATATTTAATTTTAAATTTTAAATTTTAAATTTTAAATTTAAAATGATTTCTAACCACATGATGTATGATGAACGGTCATGATCATGGGATCCTCCGAATCCCCAGAAAAAGGGTCTAGCGACCATCCTTTTCCTATTTTAATGATTTGGTGAATGGGAAAGAATGACTTTACAACGGTACTCTTTTTCCCTTTGTAGCCCTGATCTACTTGTCTTGTACTATCCTCTCTCATGTAATATTTGGCCTCCAATCATTTCCTCTTGGCACATTTAAAAAAAAAAAAAAAAAATTCAACGAAACATTTTCAGTACTATTTATTTTTAACGAAAAATTACATTTTTACTTTTTTTTTTAATACTATTCACTACATCTTTATTTGTTATTTTTCATTAAAATTAATTTTTTTTAAACTTTTTTTCCTTTAAAAAAAGAAAAGAAAAAGCAAGGCTCATGTGTCATGGCACCCTATAAGTTATGGTGGCATTTGCAAGTATCAGTGGCGGCACAAACTTCAATTCTAAGCGGTATTTTTTTATCTTGGATACATGTCTCTACATACACATACATCATATTAAAATAAAATAAAAGTTCAATCAAGCCAATTTAGAAAACGTCTATTGATGTCATGCATAACACACACATAGTTATATAGTAGCATTCAAGCTCAAACGAATAAATAAATTAACACGGTATTAATTACTCGTTTCCTATTATTCCATGATGTATCATATTGATTGAAATCGCATGTTTAAGTTTAAGTTGTCACTGAAATATCAACTTTAACAAACTTCACTACTCGATTAAAATATCGTTCAATTTTTTAATTTATAGACGAACAAAGTATCTTCAGTAAATCTGATGGCATTCATAGTGATTATATGATCAAACCGTGTGTCTAAGTTGTAGATCCTCATTGAAATATCAACTCTGCAAACTATCACTACTTGATTACAAAGTCAATATGTTAACTAATTAATAGGCGAACGTAGTATTAGTAAACTTAACGATATTCATAATAATTATCAAATGGATAACGTACGTATTTTCAATGTCGGTAAATTTTCACAAATATAACCAGATGAATACCAAATGAAATGAACAGTCTAGCATATGAATACATTCTAGAGTGCACCAAAATAAGTATAGTTATTAACTCATTAATTAATTAACATTTTTGTTTTTTAGAACAAACGATATTATTTATACGAAGACTATCTCCAACTCATGGGATAAAGCTTTAGCCCCCCTCCCCCATAAAAACATATCCAACTATTGGGCTAAAATAAGCCTTGCAGAGAAGATATATTTTTGGACAAGATTCTTTCCAGAAATTAAGCCTGGCTTAAATTATTTTGGACCTACCAAACTGTCATATTTCAATTTTTTTTTTACTTATAATCGAACGGCTGTTATTAAATCCAACGGTAAAATAAAAGAGTTGATGGCACAAAATTAAATCTAACGTCTAAAATTATTTAAATCAAATTTCACATAAAACTTTATAAATATCAATGTATTTGTATGGTTTTAATTATTTATTAGAATTTAAATATTTTTAGGTCAAAATGTTCATAAAAATAAATTAAGATAATCTACATAAATTTTATCTTCAAAAAAAGTTATTTAAAAAAATTAGGCTAAAAAAATGATTTAATAATCTTAGGCTATAAAATTTAAAGCCATAACCTCTCCTCTAATAATTATTTAATAATCTAAATAACCAATGCAGTTTCTGAATTATAACTTAAATTTTTAAGTTTTATCCTTAAGGGTTGGCGATGATCTAAGGAGGTGGAAAAGTGGACTAAACCTTGTAATAGGCTAGCAATAATGTATCTCGATCATTTTAATGGAAGCAAGGTAGATAACAAAGTAATCCAATATATCTTGCGTTGCCAACTAGCTACGGGCATGCAAACTATTCCAAATTGATCGCGTATATCTCATATGTTGTAGTGACACCTGTATTATTTAAAGGTTAATTTGAACAATTATTCATACAATTATGTATATGATGATAGATCGCAAGGCTATATCTTCTCTATTATTATTTAAAAGATATTTGGATATGACTTTCCCCACCGTCCCCCAATTATAGAGGTTAGGCTCTCAAAATTATGATATATAATTCATACATATCGAAGATACAGACACCTCTTCCACAATCCACTGAATTGAGCTGATATTGAATATTTTGGGCAACATTTGATCCATATCATACAAGTTATCAAATTATTTATATTTGTGTCATATACAAAGCTAGCGCGTGTTCCTCAAGTAGATGACGCAATGGTTTGCATTAAACTTAAAGTTAGGGTTCGGGAGTCACTTATATTATGGTTTAGTGTTATTACTTTTTCACTTGTAAATAAAAAGATTTATGTTCAACTTCAGCGGTTGACAACTTTGATACCATGACTACTAACATATTATCTAATTTAACTTAAAATCCTTACTTAGCGTAAATACCTATCATTATATTAAAAATAAATTAGGATTAGACATGTTCACTATTTGTTGGGGGCGTGGAAAATGTGTTACACGTTAATTTAACCATCATTATATTATGCATACCACAAATGCTGGAAATTTAGCTGCATTTTCAACAACAAATATAATAATTAATTAAACCATTTAATGTACTAATCAGTTTTCTTATTAACCTAAAGTTAATCTATTTCATATATGATTTGCCTTGTTGAAATTGGCCATCTTCCAACGAGAAAAAAAGAGAGGAGAAAATATGAAATCATATGCAATGACGTGTCCAGGCTCATAACTGTAGCTTGTACACCAGTTTGTTTAGGTAAAATTAAAGCTGTGACGAGTGAAGGTGGAGAATGAAAGAGACAAACCAGATATTATCACGATCCGTCTCTGCGGATCCTGTAGGGATCATTTAATCTTAGTCATTTACAATACATTCTGTGATCATAAATTATTTAGAATTTTTATTTATTTTTTAGCTTTTTTCTAATTGAAGTCTTTTTTTTTTTTTTTTTTTTTTTTTCAAGCTATCACTGTGAACTTCTCTTCCGTTCTTCCATGGATCCATGGCTCCTTCCAGTTATTTGTAACTTGTCGAGCGATCCCTTGGTGGCCTCCGATTTTGAGCTTGATGGTCTCGGATTTCTTCAGGAGGTTCAGCTGGAGGTAAGAAAGTGGTCGTAGGGCTCCTTCAAACTAGAGGAGAGTGCACCTAGTCATGAGAGAGGTCCGCCGCTAGAATTGGTCAAAGCTCGGCGGAGTCAACTTGGCGGGATCTGGGATCGACCCCATGATCGTTGTACGGTGCAGAACATCGGCCAAACGGGGAGGAAGACGCAGTTGTTGCTCAACTTTTGCCTTGTTTTGCATGAATTTTATTCTTAACGTTAAAATTGCTTTCTAGCCCCAGTATTGGTTTCAATGGTCGAGATTATTTGATTCGTCGGCTCCGCATACAGTGTTCCAAAGAAGATAGAGATTCACCTAGATGCAACCTGTGTCCAGAAGCAAATAGACCATTGGGTACCAAATAAATCAAGCAACCCAATTTTCTTTTGTTACAATTTAATTTAATTAATTAAAGAATTGTTATTAGTACTTTAAAATCGTCGTGCTCCAACTACAATTTCATGGTTACAATTTTGTAACAAAGAAGCGTAGGGTAACGCTTTTGAGTGCTAATAACGGTGCTACTATGACATGTATATATCAAGAATTGATCATCACAAGAGGGTACACATTTAGGTCCATGCTAAACAAACATAGCCCATTTCATTCCCGCGCCAACACTGTTATGGTGCACGCGCATGTGCTGACGTTGGAGAGAAAATGGGCTGCAATGATCCCACCTTAAAATCTTGCAACCACAGATGATATGCCGTTTGATTTAGAAAAAAATAAGTAAAAATTCCCAAGTAAAAATCTATAAATAGCAACCTTACTATCTAACAAATCCACAGCTTTGCACCAATTTTTTTTTTTTTTTTTTTTTTTCACATTCACTACTTATTCACTCTTTCCTTCAAACATTTTCTTTCTATTTTTTCTCCTCCCTCATTTCATTCTCCACATTGCTTGACACATGGATGGCACTACAAAGGGTCATACTCCACATTGCTTGAAACATGGATGGCACCACAAAGGGTCAAAATTGGAAATGAAATGATGATTGAGCTCTTTGCAAGGCTTAACATCAATGCTTCAAAGATAGCACTAAGGAGACGAACATGCTAAACAATACATAGTAGTTGATGTGTGAGTTAGCACTATTGGAGATGGAAAATTATAATCGGGCACAATTTCTATAAATATTATATTTTTGGTGTACCATATTTAGGAATGGGGGCTAAATATACAAATATCATTGGAGATGGCCCAAGTACTTTGTAATTAATATCATTAGTCTTACTTGTAATTAACAAATTCGCTTCATATAAATCTCATAATTATAACTGTTTGTTTACTTACACATCAATTGAAGAGCATCTTTGAAAAAAAAATCAATTAAATTCGAGATTGTGTAGTCATCTATATGTATAAAAAAAATAGTTGGTTCGTTATAAAGATCTTAAATGTTGCAAAACCATTGATTTGTTCATACATATAGATCATTAAACCATTTTTAGTCTAATTGATTTGGAAGAAGCTTGTACAGTTTGGGAAGGGGTTTTGATTGATCAAAAAGAAGAATCTACTTCAACTGATATGCCCTTAGGCACGGCCATATATAACATAGAAATCACACTTGGAAAGGGTGGACAATTAGCTAGAGCAGCAGGTGTTGTAGCGAAATTGATTGCAAAAAAGGAAAAATCAGCCACATTAAAATTACCTTCTGGGGAGGACAAAACAATTTTCTTTTCAGAAGTGATCTTTAAATGATATTTATGAAAATGAATAGTTCATATTATAACATGTGCATAATAAAAATTTGTGAATCACAACTTGGGATAGAGAAAGACGACCACCTTAGGTCCTTATAGTTAAGTGCAACATGATGACTGTGTCGTGTTTGCCTTGTTCATGTCATTTTCGTGACATACCCGATATTTTAACAGATCGTGTCGTGCAAAGTTATAAAAGACTCTAGACGCTAGTCAGGTGGTGGGCTGGGGCCTAGCACCTAGGTGGCTAGGAGGGGGCCTAGGCAGACTAGGTGGATTTAAGTAAATTTATTATCTATCTAATGCATAAGTGCCTAGTTTTACTTAAAAAAAATACATAATTGAATTGGGATACCTAAATTGTAAAATAGAATTACATGCAAATTATAAAGTATTAGAATATAATGCAAAAATAAAGTAATCTATTTTCTGTCTAACTGATAGCTGTCTAGGCGAGTCTGGGCGGGTTAGGCGGGTGCTTAGGCGAGTTTGGGTGGGTTAGGCGGGTGCCTAGGCAGTTTAGGTGGGTGTCTAGGCAGTTTAGGCGGGTGCCTAAGCAGGTATAGGCGCCATTTCTTAATTTTCAAATGGAAATTAATCGGCATGGCGACAAGCTGCCTAGCGCTTAGGCGAGGATTTTTAGAATAGTGGTGTCGTGTCAAACCCGTTAAAATGAATACGTAATATCACCCCCCCCCCCCAACTCAACCCTTTAAAATTAACTAGCAATACAACCCGATCCGTTACCCATTAAAGAAAATATATTTTACTTCAATAAATAATCAAATGAAAAACATCATACTAATTTAGTATCTACATACCATATTGTCACATAAATATTACTTCAAACAATAAAAACACCTTTTTCTACAAGTATTACATACCCCAAAATAAGAGTCTAATGAAAAACATTAGTACATTACTACAAAATATCAAACGTACAAGGATATGCAAAATGCAAATGAAGGGAGTTTTTTTTTTTAACGTTGTAAAGACTTTTCTAAAAGTCAGAACCTTGCTAATGAGACTCAAAGCTTGCACGTTGTTTTTTTTTTTACAGCAAAACCCTTCAATTTTCATCATTGGAACTTTGGGATGATCTATTGTCTTTAAGAGTTAGAGTGATGATGTTTTTAGTAAGCTTTCCACATTAGCACTCTCTTTCACGTAAAGATTTAATCTCACATAAATTCTATGGCTATTGTAGTAAGATTTTTTTAGTAGTTAAAAATTACCAAATTAATATTTTTCTTAATGAGTTGAAACGGGTTACCTGCAAGTAGTATTTTTTAAGAACCCGTTATTAACGAATTGGCCCAAATCCTGTTGTTTTCGTATCGTCTCTTGTCGGTTCAATGGGTCGTGCAAGAAATTGTCAAGTCTAAGTGCAAGTATCTTTTCGTCAAGTAACAGAAATTAGTTATTACACGGATTTGGATCTCATACAGATCCGCTTTGTGACGATCCTAGGTATCCTCACATCCTATTCGTTTATCGTACATCGTGCGGGCATAAATCATTTTAAAACTTTTTTACTAAAAATTAAACACAAACATTATCAAACGAAAACTGACCACACGATGTAAGATAAACGGAAAGGATGTGAGGATCCCAAAGAGGATCCAGAGAGGATCCTCATCCTTATTACACAACTTTTAACAGTAAAGCATATGGATAGATAAGATAAGAATAAGAATGGCAGTTTCTTAGCATATTAGCAAATATACCTATTAGCCAGAATGCTAAATTTAGAAAGTTTAGATTAAACCAGAGATAATAGGAAGATTAATTATGCTCCTTCTCACCACCTTTGACACCAATATTTGGCATCCCCTTGTTTTTAAAACAACTTACCAGTTACCACTAGCTTACAAATGCAGGGGTATTTATGGAATATTGTAAATAAACTAGAAGGGTAGATTTGGACCATGAAAGGAAGGTGGGATGGAGATGGTGGCAAAACAGGAAATTTCTGGACAAAGAGAGTCCACATAATACAACATTTGGTTCAACCTTTTCAACCTTTGGGAACCAGTTGGCATTTGCCTTCTTCCCGTTACCTTCTTTCTTTCACATTTTCTTGTTACTTCTCTGAGTTGTAGACATTTAAAAATTAATTTAACTGAACGAAAAAAAATTATAATTTAATCAAACAAATTTAAAAAATACACAAACTCGTGGGAATTACACAACGGTTTTGCCTATTTAAACCCACCTCTTCTACTCTCATTCCTCCTCCCACTCCTTCGTTCTTCAATACCTTTAGCATTGTGCTCTCTCTCTCTCTCTCTTCCCAGAGTTCTCTTCTTGCAAGAAAGAAACTCTCTCTCTCTCTCTCTCCCTCTCTCTCTCTCTCTCTCTCTCGTTCATCATTTTGGTATTGGCATTTTAATCTGGTAAGTCAAATATTCAATCTTTTGATCAAATGCATTTCCAATCGATTTTTTGAAGATTTGGGTTTCCATCAAACATCATTTATATGACCAAAGTGGTTCATTTCATTTCATATGACATCCACTTTGCACAAAAATTTTGGTTCTTGATCAAATTTAATTTACACCAAAGGAACATTATTTTGATCATTAACCTAAATCAATTCATACTTTGAGGCTCGCCCAATGAACCAACAATTTTTTTTCCTACTCCAAATTAAAAATAGTTTTAAGTTCTAAAATTTATTGAATGAGTTGTTCTTGTTCCCTAAAGTTATGATACACTATGGGAAGTCCTTGAAATAATCACACATCAAACTTTGTTTAAGTTTACCTTTTTTAGCTTTATACATTGATCTAATGCATGATCTTAATTATAAACTAAACACAACTTATACTAGGTTGTAATATAAATTTATATCCAAATTTAAATTCCCATAAAGCCATTGGTCCACCTCCTCTCTTGATTCAATTTATAGTAGCAGCTGTGGATTGTCCATTCAGAAACTAAGAACCCCTTATCCAATTCCAAGCTTATTTGGTATGGCTTTGAAAACCCTTTTCTTCTTTTGGTAGTAATCTGAGTCAACAGGGGCCACTAATTATATGTTTTTTTTAAGTTTAGTTTGAGACCGAAAATTAAAGTTGACATAAACTTGTGTGGATTTAAGGTTTCATGGAACTCATTGTTCACTTCCCCTTGCTGTTTTCTGAAGGTTTCTTGAACGAAATGGAATTCGACGATCGATTCATGCAGGCTCAGAGGACAAAGTACGATTGCCTTTTGTTCGGTAAGCCCTGTTACTTTCGGAAAATTGTGTAATATGAGTTAACTTGTAAAGCAATCATCTTAGACAAATATTGGTTGAGCTTTTTCAGATCTTGATGATACACTGTATCCCTATAGTAGTGGGATTGCCACAGCATGCAGAATCAATATAGAAGGTAATACTTTTGTATTCTAAGCAAGGAAGGCCTTGGAACTGCCGACATGGTCGTTCGGCATTTTTCATATCATCATATTTCGGATTTGATAATTTCCCTTTTTTTTCCTGCAGATTATATGGTTGAAAAGCTTGGCATTGACAGGAGCATAATCCCTGAGTTGGGTAACCTTCTGTACAAGAATTATGGAACAACAATGGCTGGTCTCAGGGTACTTTTTTCTTTTCTAAATACTTACCCATATTTTTGGCACTATTATAATTTATTTCTAAGCTTTGGAGTCCTTCTTTGCAGGCAATTGGCTATGACTTTGACTACGATGAATATCACAGTTTTGTCCATGGAAGATTACCTTATGACAACATAAAACCCGACCCGGTTTTGAGGAGCCTCTTGCTGAACCTGCCTTACAGGAAAATTGTAAGCATCTACTTTATTCCCGTCTCTCACATCACGTGACAAGAGTTTTAATCTTTCTTCTTTGTGGTAATTATTTCTATTTTCCACGCCAAACAGATTTTCACAAATGCAGACAAGATCCATGCTGCTAAAGCACTAAGCAGGCTTGGATTGGAAGACATTTTTGAAGGGATTATCTGCTTTGAGACCCTCAATCCGATTCACAAAAACACTGTCTCTGACGACGAAGATGACATCGAATTCGTGGGATTAGGCAGCACTACCTCCATTACTAGCAGCTCTCAAATTTTTGACATCATGGGCCATTTTGCTACACCAAACCCCACTTCCAAACTACCCAAAACTCCAATCGTCTGCAAACCATCTGAAGACGCCATCGAACGGGCTCTCAAGATAGCCAACATCAACCCTCAAAGAACAGTAAGAAATATTTATATTCTCATCTCAAAATTTGAATATCTGCAGGCTCTTTAGATACTATTTACTTATGCTAATCTTTGGTTGGTATTTTTGGCTCTTTCAGTTGTTCTTTGAAGATAGTGTCCGCAACATACAAGCTGGCAAAAGAGTGGGACTTAAAACTGTACTGGTAAGCTATCGATAACTTTATACCAAAAATAATATCATACCAACTCATATTCAACGGATCTCGTGAAAACTCCGAAAGAAATCAATCATTATTGACGTGTACAGCAGTACAGGTTGTCGATTTTGGTTACAAGCTGATGCAATCTTTTGTCACTATTCAATGTTACAGGTTGGCACATCTCAGAGAGTAAAAGGTGCAGATTTTGCTTTGGAAAGCATTCACAACCTCAGAGAAGCAATACCAGAGCTTTGGGAGGCTGATAGGACATCTGAAGTTGGTTACTCTGGGAAGGTTGCTGTGGAGACATCAGTCACAGCTTAGATTTGTGCCCAAGATGACTAATTAAGTGTTTATGAGGAAAGAAATCATATTTTTGGGATTTTACCATCCCATTTCCCTCATCTTAAAAAATCTCATTTTCCTTGTCTCATTGTAATCCCATGTTAATTATAATAAAAATATAACCTTATGTTCTCATATTGTTAATCAGAACCAAATATTCAAATCACGATTCACCAACTATTCAGTTTAACAAACTTTCTCTCTTGTGCATTACCCACATGTGCATGGAATGACCATCAGTTTACTTCACCAAATCTCAGCCTTCCATATTTTTTTAATGAAAACTAGTGGTTGAGATTAGATGAAGTCAACTGATGCTTATTCTATGCGCATGTGCGTGATGCACAGGAGAGAAAGTTTGTCATGTTCAATAGTGTAACAAACTCAAGTAACGACTCACCAAATTAATCAATTTATTAACATGACAAATTCCAATAATGATTCTCCAAAAAGTTCAATATAAATTCAGGGGGCATCTTATACCAATAATAAAACTAAAAAAAGCACTTTTTTTAACAGTGAATTTAATTACTAACAAATCATATGTACACAAACAGAGGCCCAATTAAAAGACAATGTCAAATCGCGTCCCAAATTTTATTGTATTTTATTCCTTAACATTGCGAAATTTGAAATTACGAAAGTATCCCTGGTGGGATAAGTGGAAAATCATACGCGGGCATCTAAGTCATTTTCACTCTTTGTCTCTTTCTCGTCATTCTAGATAGTATGTGTCCTTACGAACACGTGAGTGTAAATGAGACGTTAATTAGACTTGCAACGAACAATTTACGCACATTTCACAACGAGAGGCAAAATAGTGCTTTTGCAATCTCGAGAATCCACAACTTGTTTTTTTTTACGAGACAACAATGGGTTAGCAGTATTGCAGACTATAGACTGCGGTATTGTTGGCTTACTTATTTGACTTGTTAAAAAAGTGGGCAAGTGGGCTTGACCCAAACACACACACATTCTCGTAGTACTCGACGACATGTACAAGTGGGCGCAAGCGGAACGGAATTCTAAGTTCAAACAAAAAAATCAATGAAACTACAATGTTAAGGACGATGTTGTAATTTCAATCTTTAAGATATTTTCCTAATCTAACATTCTACAATGTTAGGTTTTTGGGTCCAGTGGGACCCACCTACTTGCTCTCTCTCTCCCTCACGCTCTTTCTCATCACTTTTCTCACATCTCTCTTTTCCATCAACATTATCCCTTTCTCTCGCATGTTTTCTCCCCAGACCACACCAACGCCACAACACATATCTCAAAGAACCAAAAACCATTAAACCACCACTATATCCACCCTCTTAACCTCACGAGCTTAAGTTCGAGCTATGTTTTGTAGAAAATCGAACCCAAGGGCTAACTCCAGAGAGTTTCGGCAAGTTTCGAAACTGCGGACAAGAATTTGGCCTAAATTCGTCGATGTGGGTGAGTTCGAGGCAAGCAATTGACTCACCATCGTCCAAAGACCCAGATTCGAGCCTTGAGTGCTCGAATTTGCCACTGTTTCAACACAACCAAAACGGACCGAGGCTTTCGAGCCGTTTTCATGCCACCTCCAGCAACCATTTGAACTCCGAAATGGTAAAATTTTATCCCTCTCATCTTAAGCTTCATTTTCGAAATATTATGAGTCAAATTTGGATGTGAAATGAGCAAGTTATCGCTTTATGAAGAAATCCGGCCAAAATGCCATACTCTGGTGAGAAAGACGGCAACAAATGGCGACACTAGAGACGGATCTTGGAAAAAATGACGGAATATTCCAACGCCGTGAGGTGTCTAAAACAATTTTCGCTTGTTTAAACAAAATATTCATTCAGTTGATGGAATATTCTGTTGCTGGCTCAGCCAGCATATGCTGGCGCGTATTGGCTTCAGTCGGCGCAGACCGACTTTGGTCAGTTCACCTCAACTAGCTCGTTCAGAAGCGTTGACTTTGACCATGACTGTTGACTTTTTTCGAAATCGCCTCGAGACCTCTCTTAAAATATTTCGACTTCAGATTCAGTTGTTTTATTGGAGTTTACTAATGAGTCCTTGTAGCTGTTGAGGTGCAATTGTTACCAGAGACCTTGTACTTCCTACTTTGAGAGGTTACAACCCGCAAAATAACTGCAAATAGGTTTTTGCTTTCAAATACTATTATACTATAGTTTCCATGAATGTCTTTTGAATGTTTGTATGACATGCCATGTTTCACTTAGAAAATAATAATGGCCTACACTTGGTTATTTATTGTTATTTTGCGAGTTTAAATTGTGACATGTGCATACTCGTGATTTTATCGGCTCATTATTAAAGGTATGCACAATGTCACCTTGTATTATCCGGGTCAAGGACTAGCTTCACATGTATGTTCATATGCACCATTAAGTTCACTTTGGATCCAACATGTTCCTATTTTGCATTAGGCAACTAAGACCTGTAGGTGAATGCTTAATGCCAGCTTCACGTGATTGTAGTACCAGAGCGTAAACTATATACCTAGCCTGTTCATATAGTTACTTTTGCATGATTTGTGTGCTTACATGATCTGATGAGCAATGGCTATTTGTTATTACTGTTACTATTATGTACCTGTATTCTTTTATTACTACATATGTTGGGTACTAAACAATAAAAATTTGGTTAGCATGTTATTCGGAAACTATATTTGTTTTATAGTAGAGGCTACAACTTTTACGAAAACAACGATTTTACAAAACTTTGCTTTTCAGCCCACTCACCTTTATTTTTCTACCCTCCATGACTTAGTGGCTGTGCTCTTGTGGCGACGACAATTACCGAAAAACGCTAACCTACACTTCTGTTAATGTAGGTTTCTTTTTATTGTTTATTGTGTCCATCTTTCTAGGATAATAACATCATTACACTCTTATCTATGCTTGGATACTTATACTTTGTAAAAAGAGTTCTAACCTGCACATTTGCACATTGGGTACTCCTGCTTTAGTTACTTTATATTTTAATTTATCCGTACTTTTCCACATCACTTTTACTTTATGATTTCGTCACCTTCCAGGTGTCAGCCAGCGCATATCGATTCGGATGTCCAGGTGGACATTCCGGGTTGAAGTGTGTCAGACAACCACAATACAAAGAAATGGAGCCCTGAAACAAAACAAAACAAAACAGAGCCAAACTGGGTTTTGGAGCCCAAAGCAGAAAGAAATCAAAACAAAATTAAAAAAATAAAATAAAATAAAATAAAAAAACACAAACCCTAGTAGCTTGCAACCACCTTCGATGTCGTAGCACCACAGATCCACCAACACGACACAGCCTGAGACCTAACCAAACAACACTTCATAATTGAAGGAAATGAAAGAAAATAAGGCTCCATTGATCTCAACTAAGCACCACCACAAATATCGCAGCCACAAATCAAAGGAAGTCTAGGGAAATTCCCATCATGTAAGCAAAAATGAATGAAGGTGTGTTGGAAATTTTGAAGTTTGAGTGAAAATTTCATTCATTGTCCTACATTGGCCATTCCCAAAAGGCTTCAACACTTTATAAGGTTTTGTCCCTTATAGAAAGTGATTGGAGTGATGGACTTAGAGAATAAAATTGGGCTCACCTTTGGGGTTGGGCTTTGAGGTGTGCTAATTAATTGGTAATTAATATATATTTAATATATATTTAATTATCAAAAGATAGGCCTTGGGCTCTAATAATTAAATGGGGCTTTTAGATCCAGGTCCAAAAAGGTAGAGTGTTTTTAGGAGTGAGTCCAGTTATCTAATTATATGTTTTTATTTTTTTTATACTTATTTTATATTTTCTAAAAATATTAAAAATCAATTAAAATCTTCTAATATTATTCATTTTCCAACTCCAAAAAATATAATTAAGGGTTTATATCACAAATGGTCCCTGAAATTGACCCCATCAATCATGATGGTCCCTGAAATTGAAAATCGATCAATGTAGTCCCTGAATTTTAACTCGCGAATCAATGTCGTCCTTCTGTTAGTGTTCCGTCCAAATTAACATTAAAAAAAGGTTAGATAACCAATTTTTCATGGTAAAATGACCAAAAAAAGGTTAGAGAACCACTTTTTTTTGTTTTTATTTGAGTTTTAGCACCAAATCCATGAAAAAATGGAGAGAAAAGTGAAGATGGAAAAAGGAAAAGAGACGTAGTAAGTAAAATTATAAGTAACGGGGTTATTTTTGATCATTTTACCATGAAAAATTGGTTCTCTAACCTTTTTTTAAAGTTAATTTGGACGGAACACTAACAGAAGGACGACATTGATTCGCGGGTTAAAGTTCAGGGACTACATTGATCGATTTTCAATTTCAGGGACCATCATGATTGATGGGGTCAATTTCAGGGACCATTTGTGATATAAACCCTATAATTAATATCATATAACAAAAAAATTAATATACTAACATAAATTTATCTGCAAAACATTATACCCTAACTCAAGTAACAAATATATGAATGTATATTATACCTATACGTGAGATATGAAACCTAATTAAAAGGTAGAAAAAAAATAACATACCTACAAGTAAGATACATTAATCTGTGACAGGTTGATTATAAAAAAAATAAATATAAAAATAAATAAAAAATAAAATAAAATATGTCATATAGGTAGATAAATATAATTAACTTGTGATATAGGTTGATTAAAAAAATTAAAATAAAATCTATAAATAGGGTTTAAAGCAGAAGGAAGAACGAGAAATAACAAAAAGATAAATAAAAAGAAATAAGCAAAGAGATAATTAGGAAGAAATTTGATTTTTATAATAAATCTTATTATTGAACAGATAACTATTGATAATTAAATAATTAAATATAACAAATTGGACTTAATTTGATAAATTGGACTATTCCTACTATTGGCTCAAAAAATTGGACTTATATCAAGTTTCCCCTAATTAAATACTTTAATTAATTATTTTTCGGATTTAATTAATTATTTTTAATTAATTTCGAATTTAATTAATTAATTATTTTTAAACCAAAAGACTCATCCTTTCAGATGAAGTCTGACGAGTTCTGTGAAAAAACGCAGAAACAACACAGCACCCTGAAGAGATGTCTCCCAACAGTCACCTCCCATTCTCATACCTGTTCGCAACAGGTATAAACTCACTATATATACATCCATCTGCATGGCATTTAAAACACAGAATTTTACAAACCTTCTTCTACATTCCTAAACATCATTACTGAGAGAACCACAAAGAAATTCGCCAGAAGTTAAGTTTTCAGGTGCTGGAATTCTAACTTGATCGTTGAATCCTGGTGAAGCAGACGTCCGTAGAACTACAAGCACTGAGTAGGGGCGAAATTTCTGTTTCAAGGACATTGTAGTACGCAAGCCTCGATCTTCAATATTTCTGTTTAATATTGTTCATTGTTCATACACTATTTGCATTTATTATTTGTTAGCATATATAAGTTTATCACAGATTGTTGACATATATCCAACAAGGTGTTGGTGTGAACTCTCGAGCCGGAACTCTACACACCTTCTAATAGACCCGCGACTAATTGCGATAAAGAGAAATGGTTGCAAATCAAGATAGATGTTGGATCAAGGAGGGACATAGCCAATTGGTATGAATCAAATTGATGAGAAACATGAAGGTGAACTAGCATCAAGGAATGGAGGGTAGTAGAGGACGAAGTTTGGGGCTAAGGATGGTGAGATTGAAGGCAAAATGAGTGTAGAACGAGAGATCAACAAAGAGTAGAAGGAAGCGCAAGCTGAAGCAAAAAGAAAGAGAAGAACGAGGAGCTACCATCAATTCTACCCATAGTTAGGGTCGACGATTACAGAAAAGCTACCAGAATAGATACCACTTACACAACGGTAAGAAAAGCTCTCAATAAGATAATAACTCTCACCAAAATGGGAGAGAATAAAATGTCATAAAAAAAAACACATTTAAATCAATTAATTTAACATTTCATACTGTCATGATTCGAGAAATTCAAACTACTCATCAATTTCATCTTTTCCATTTAAAGCATAAATACCACGAAATTAAGAGCTAGTAAATCAGTTTAATAACTTTATGTCAACATGAATCACATTATCATAAGTAGTCACATTCAAATAACAATCCACCTCATCAATCAATTTAATAACATAATATTAACGTTTTTCGCATTGTCTTGATTAGGAAAGTCACGTAGCTCTTACTCCAATTTTGTCAAGGCAACATAGTTTAATCATTAGTACAATTATTAAAATGGAACTTCATGCTGATCACGCGAGTTATACAATAATCAGAAGAGGTGTGTATGTACGTACGTAATTAGGTCGACATTTGTAATGAAAGGGACAACTCATTAAACATTCATATAAATTATAATTAACAACTCAAGACGTAGCATAATTGATGCGCAAGAAACAGTTTACGAAAATGATAAGTCCAAGATTTCAGGTGAATATTGTATGCGTTTACTGTTTCAGGTCCAGTCATGTCACCATATTATTTTTTTATCAATCATATCATCATTTTTTTTTTATTAATTTCATCGCCCATATCATCATATTCTTGAGACTCATGACACTACTGGACGTCTCACCACACTTGTACTGGCATCATTGACTTGGAAATCACATGAATCTGCTGAATTTACTTTGCCATAAGTAAGAAAGAAATTGCAATTGGCTGCAGTTTTTGTCCTGCAATTCAGATGAATAGTGTGAAAAGCATCATTTTTCTTCAGAAAATTAGCCTTGTAGCCTGTAGGAAAGGAAATTTACTTGGCAGTTGGGAAGACAAGATAACCGATATTATTGTATTTGAGGCCAGGATAACTGCAAAACAATTAGGGTTTATGTTTCGGTGGCTACGACTGGTAATTATCTTAAACAGGCGGATAAGGCGCAACAACCTAAAAGGTGGACAAGAGTAGTAAGTGAGATCAGATTAGAGCATTTGTGCCAATTTAATCTTTGAATTTTTAAGTCAATGTTAATTCGGTATTATTTTTTTTCAGGCACTTTTCAAGTTCGATGTATTTTTTTGTACAAATAAGAATTTTCTTACGTGATTTTCTCTTCATACAGATAGATATAGAATTTATGGAACAATTACTTAAAAGTATATTTTGTGTTGAAGCCTTCTTATCTGATGGAAAAGGATCCCAAGATTCTAAACTGATCGTACTTGGAATAGCAAATTCCAAGTTTGTGTTCCAGTGTATTTAGAAGTTCACATTGATATTTCTTCCCTCTTTTTTTTTCTTCATCTATGTCAATTGGATCATCTGTCATATATGATTAGTATATTGCCGAGACTATTATTTAGCCAATTACGTTATGAACTTTTACAAATATTCAATTTCTTTCACGCCATTAAATTTTAAATTTTTTTACCATTCCCGTCATATTTGTCCCGTGCACAAACCCATGAGCAACTTAAGAGTGTAAAATGACTATTAGCCCCACACTAAAACCCACCCATAGGAATCGTGTAAGCATATGATCTATCAATCTCTATGTAGCAACAACTAATCTAAGTATAGCAAAATGACGAATTTGAATCACATTATCGTTAGCTCATTGTAAGGTTAAGCTCACCCTCTCCCCCTTAATGTATATAATATCGTTTGTTAAAAAAAAAAAAAAAAGTACAACAAAATGACGTTTTTACCTTTTTTTGGCTCACGTGATATCATGAAAAATATGAAGGGAATTGTGAATGCAATATTGAGTTCTCTATGGTGGGGAGGTAATTGATTCGTTATATAAGTTTAGGAGTAATTAGCTAATAAAAATTCAGAGTGGAAATTGATGTGGCTTACAAGTTTAGAGGGTATATCCATGAAAATTAAAGATCTTTTACAACTACAAAACAGTAGGACTTGAAAGTATAATTTCCTTTACATTCCTGAAAATAAAAAATCATTCACCTCTTCCTTCAACAAATCGTAAATTTTATGAGTTATATAGCTTGTACTTTTTAGTTGGACACAATTTTTTGATTTCTTCCTCTATATGAATTATTATTTCAATCTAACCCTAGACACTCAAATAGGGCTTAGAATGTAATGTAAGATTATGAGTGTGTTTAATTACATATAACATGTTATTGCATTATGATTAGGTGCAATAGAGTCGTTATATCAAGATTAATATTGTAACTTCTCTATTAAGTAACAATATCAATTTGATAAGTAGTGTATAGATGGACTTGCACTCACAAAGATGAGTGCATTAATTGTTTACCAATGTTATTTATTTGGTATAGACATTTATAATGTCGCTATAGTTTTAAGTTACAAACAAATTAACTAAACCTGGTCATTGAAATAGTTTTTTTTTTCAAGTTAAATTAAATTTGCATTTTATTGAGAAAAACACGTGTTCTTCTTCTTTTAACCAATCAAAAATCAAATAAAATTGGCTCACTCTTTGGGTGTTTTCTAACAACCCACACATAACAATAAGCATAGAGATCACAGTTAGCTACCAAGCAAAATAGCCAAATCATATCTTGGAAAAGACTTAAACTCATTCAAATGTTGTTTTGAGTACAACATTAACAAATAAAAAATACAAAATGACCTAATTATCCAGTCTCTATTTTTTTTTATTCTCCCAAATTTATATTTCCATGGGATAAATGAAGAGGTCAAAATTATTTGTCTTTGAACTGACATTATCATACCTCCAAACTTGAAAAGACAAAAGCAAATAATTGGAGTGAAATTAAACATGATGTTCCAAATCGATCTCGTACATCACAAAAGCCACTAAAGAGTGGAACTTGATCTTTATATGTAAAACTTCACAACACCTTATACATTGTGTTGGCTTTTTTTTGGATCAATTGTATGAAAAATTTGCTCTTTATGCATTACATGTTAAACTGACTGTCAATAATTAATCATATACTATGCACATCAATCATCTTAACTAACTCTTAGTCATATAGAGCATTTGATTTTCATTTGCGAGCCTTCATTAAAATAATCATTTCTGCACAAATCAAATAACAAATCTGATATTTATGTTCAACATTTGTGAGTCTTCAAACAACTTGGGCTATAGTTAATTAAGAGGTCATTGTGGATTCCCTCCCCCCTCTCCCAAAACTTGTAAGGAGCTACCAATTATACACATTAGGGATGGTTTCGGTTTTATTCAATTCGATTTTTTGCTAAAACTAAAACCGAACTGAAATTTTTGTTCCTTTTTTTTTTTTTTTTTTTTTTTTCTGTTTGGTTTTATTTGGTTCGGTTTCGATATGATTTTGGTTTTTTTTTTATTATTTTATTTTATAAAACTTGATCATTTTTTTAATATGGAATTTAGAAAAGAGGCTTACATTCATAGACTAATAATAAGAAAAAGCGGAAAAGTGGGAAGGTAGTTGTACATATACAAGATCACATAAACCAATCCTATACTATCAACAACCTCAATTGAACAACAAAGCCAACGGTAACAACATTACGTTTCCAGCGAACGACGCCATTGTCTTCTCAAATTTTCAGAAGTTCTATCTTTGGTGGATATATGCATAGGTGAGTTAAGGAATGTAGTGTAGAAGATTCGATTTGTAGTAAACCCTAGAAATAGTTAATCGGTGTGCATGGCTGTATTAGGGTTGTTAAATTAGTTGAGAGTGTTGTAATAGGTGGCAAGATAGTTAGAAGGATAGAGTTATGTGTGAGTGTGGAAGGATGTATATAAGCAACACAATTGTAATCTATTCATTTAAGAAAATGGAAATACATTTCTCAACATGGTATCCAGAGCCTTATGTCTAACGACTTGATCCCTGATTCCCGCTCCCTCTCCTTTTTTTTCGCTAAGCTTTCTTCCTCCCTAAGCTTCCTCGCTAAGCTTTCTTCTTCTCTAAGCTTCCTCGCTAAGCTTTCTTCTTCCTTCTTCCATGGCGACCTCGGCTTCTCCCTCCTCTGAGATGATCACACTGACCAATTCTGATCATATCTCAGGATCAAGCTCTACACTGACCAATTCTTCCATGGCGACCTCGCTAAGCTTTGCTCCGATCTTTCGTCGCTATAATCTCACTGGAATCTTGATGGATCGGTGCCTCCTCCATCACAATTCATCTCTGATGCTGCTGGAAATCAAGTTATCAATCTGTCATATGTTTCTTGGTTCGAAAACGATCAGAATATCCTCATCTGGATAAATTCCACACTTTCTGAATCCATCATTCCCTACACTGTTGGTGTCACAAACTCCAGAGAACTTTGGGCAAAGTTGGAGTCAAGACTCGCTGCAGCATCTCAATCGCATATTCATGAGCTTCGATCACGCCTTCGTAGCATCTCGAAAGGTGATTCCACAGCTGCTCAGTATCTTCAGCAAATTGAAGTGATCGCCGATACGGTTGCCAGTGCCGGAGCTCCGGTTGAAGATTTTGAGCTTATTTCTGTTACGCTTCATGGTTTACCACCAGAATATGACTCATTTGTTGATGCCATCCAATTTCGGCTTGGCTCCACCACACTTGATGAATTGCATGGTCTTCTTCTTAGCAAGGAGATTCAGTTAGCAAATCGGAAGAAAACTGCTTCAAATGTGCAAATTCAGGCCTATAATTCCACTACACGCATTCTTCCTACTCCAACTCCTCAAGCTTTTGTTGCTTAAGGTCGTGGCAATGATCGTAACTTTTCTCAAGGCCGTAGTGGTGATCGCAACTTCTCAACTTCAAGAAATGTCCAAGGTCGAGGTAACTTCAGATCTAAGAATTTTCGTCCAACTTATTCTCGTAACAACTATCAACACTATAATAGTGGTGGTAGAAACAATTTTACCTCTTCTGGAAGAAAGAATCCATGTCAAATATGTTGCCAATTTGAGCATGATGCTCTTGACTGCCCTCAGCGCATGAATCCGCATTACTTCAGTGCTCCATCTCACTCTGTTATGGTTGCAAGTACACAGTCTACTCTACCTACCCTGGATTGTTGATTCTGGTGCCAGTAATCATATGACAAACTCCTTCAACAACCTTCAAACTCCTGAGCCCTACTCCGGACCTGAGCAAGTCTATATTGGAGATGGCAAATGTTTGCCTATTCTCCACTCTGGTTCCTCTACATTACTTACTCATCATCATAATTTTCAGCTTAGAAATGTGTTACATGTACCTGATTTGAAACAAAATCTACTTTCTGCAAATCAGTCTCTTGTTGACAATTGATGTTCTATGCATCTTTATCCTTTTCACTTCGCTGTGAAGGATATTTCTTCGGGGAATATGCTCTTTAAAGGTCTTACAAAAGATGGCTTTTATCCTTTTCAATCACAATCTTCCAGTTCAACACACAAGACTCACAATGCTCTTGCTGCATCAACTTATGCTTCTCGAGATATATGGCATCACAGGCTTGGTCATCATTCTGTAAAGATACTAAATAAGTTGGTTGCTAAGTCTTGTATTTCTGTATCTAGTAGTTCAAATAAATCATTTTGTAATGACTGTGCTTCAAGCAAGAACTCTAGACTGCGATTTGCTTCTGTACCGTGTCACACAAGTAAACCTTTAGAGTTACTTCATACAGATGTTTGGGGGCCAGCAGTTATCACTTCTGTAAATCAATTCAGATATTATGTCATATTTGTCGATGACTTTACTAAATATTGTTGGCTCTATCCCTTGCAATGCAAATCAGATGTGTTTCCTATCTTTGTTCAGTTCAAAAACCTTGTTGAGAACTTGCTGCATACTATAATTGTTGCTCTCAGATCAGATTCTGGTGGGGAATACCTCAGCAATTCATTCTCCAACTTTCTTGTTGCAAATGGTCATCAACTTAGTTGCCCTCACACTCCACAACAGAATGGTTGTGCTGAGCGCAAACACAGACATATAGTTGAGACTGCTCGAACATTGTTAACAGTTTCAAAGGTACCTCATAGTTATTGGGATCATGCCTTCTCCACTGCTGTGTTTCTCATAAACAGGCTGCCAACTGCATCTAGACCATCTTCATGGGAATGTTTATTTCAAATATCACCTACTTATACTACATTAAAGGTTTTGGGTGCAGTTGCTTTCCATGGTTGCAACCTTATTCTTCTGATCCTACCACAAACAAGATATATATCTGCAAAAGTGTTATCTTTGGTAAGGATAACTTCCTTTTCCACAACACTGTAGTCTCACAGTGCTCTCATCTTTCAACAACATCCCCATCTCACAACAACATACCCAATCACCTTACATTCACTCAACCAATCATCAGTCCTTCCATTACACCACCACAGCCACCTTCACCACCATCTAACTCATCTTCACCAGTTCCTGCACCTTCTTCATCATCTTCATCCCACCATAGATCATGCTCAGTCCCAACTAATACTCATCTCATGCAAACAAGGTCCAAATCTGGTATTCATATGCCCAAAGCATTTTCTGCAACAAAACACCCTCTCCTTTCTTATCTCTCTCTTGACTTTGTTCCTACCACCTAACTCCAAGCTTCCAAATATCCCCATTGGGTTCAAGCAATGAAGGAAGAGTTTACCGCTTTACAATAAACTGGCACTTGGTCCGTTAGTACCTAAAACTGGTAAACAAAACATTGTGGGGGGGGGGGGGGTGTAAGTGGGTTTTGAGAATTAAACGCAAACCTGATGGTACCATAGATAGGTACAAAGCTCGGTTAGTTGCTAAAGGTTTTCATCAACGGGAAGGCCTAGACTATACTGAGACCTTTAGTCCAGTAGCAAAGCCTGTGACTATTCGAATCTTACTCACTCTTGCTGCACAGTTCAACTGGAATCTCAGTCAACTTGATGTAAGCAATGCATTCCTACATGGAACTTTATCTGAATCTGTGTTTATGCACCACCTCCCGGATTTGAGGATACTATTCAACCCAATCATGTGTGTTAATTGCACAAGTCCTTATACGGCCTTAAACAGGCTCCTCGAGCCTGGTATGAGAAAATGCATGCTGCCTTAAGAACTCTTGGTTTTACTGGCTCACAATCCGATCACTCATTGTTTGTCAAAAAGGATCCCATGGTGTTTGTGTTAGTCTATGTTGATGATATTATCGTGTCATCTCTCAGCTCAGTTCAATATTTCCAACCAAGGACATTGGTTCACTTCACTACTTTCTGGGCATTGAGGTTCATAGATCATCTAAAGGGATTTTTATTACACAAACCAAATATATCCTTGATCTCCTAAAGAAGGCTAACATAAATGGATCCAAACCATGTGTCACTCATCTCAGTACCGCAAAGCTGGATCATTCATCTCCATTTTTAGACAACCCTGCAGAATATCGATCAATAGTCGGAGCTCTCCAATATCTCACCTGGACTCGACCTGACTTATCGTTTGCAGTAAACTTTGTTTGTCAGTTCATGCATAGTCCACGACAATCCCACTTTCAAGCTGTCAAACGGATTCTACGATATCTGAAGGGTACCATTGATATTGGTCTTTGGTTCTCGAAATCACCTTATGTACCATGCCTGAAAGCCTTCTCTGATGCTGACTGGGTTGGTTGTACACTTGATCGTAGATCAACTGGTGGCTACCGTATATTTTTTGGATCATCTATCATTAGTTGGAGTGCTAAGAAGCAACCAACTGTTGCTAGATCTTCGACAGAGGCCGAATATCGATCACTAGCCAACACTGCGGCTGAGGTTACATGGATATGTCAGTTGCTTATTGATATCGGCTTCGCTCTTCCTTCCAATCCTCAACTTTGGTGTGACAATCAATCAGCCATCTCTCTTGCTAAAAATCCATTGTTCCATGCACGCACAAAACATGTTGAAATAGATCACTACATTCGCGAAAAGGTGTTATCGAAAGCTCTTACAGTTCACTTTGTCTGCACTCAAGATCAACTAGCAGATATTTGCACCAAACCTCTTTCCAAGGACAGGTTTCTGGTTTTACGATCCAAACTGTCCCTTCGTACTCCTCAGTTCAGTTTGAGGGGGGATGTTAAGGAATGTAGTGTGGAAGATTCGATTTGTAGTAAACACTAGAAATAGTTCATCTGTGTGCATGGCTGTATTAGGGTTGTTAAATTAGTTGAGAGTGTTGTAATAGGTGGCAAGATAGTTAGAAGGATAGAGTTATGTGTGAGTGTGGAAGGATGTATATAAGCAACACAATTGTAATCTATTCATTTAAGAAAATGGAAATACATTTCTCAACATAATCATGCCTTTTTATAGGCAAGTTGGCTTGCAATAATTTAGAAAAATATTTGGCTACTCAAAGAATAAGTACGAGCTCATACTTAAAATTGTTCGTTGCCAATTTATAAAACTTCGGGTTTATTAATCAGAACTGTTCATATTATAAGTCACCATATAAAGATCGTCTCTGCAAAAAAAATTAATTAAAACTAATGTCGTTTAGTCATCGAACTGTATAAAAACAAATGAACGGAGTTGGTAAAAATATTACAAACCATCTATATATTTGCTAGAATAGATTAACTAAACGATCTTAGTTTTAATTAATTAAATTTTTGCAAAGATGATCTTTATAGTGTGATTCATAAGATAAACGGTTCATATCAAAAGCATAAAGCTATGTGATTCAAACACTAAAAGTTTTGAATAGGAGTTCATACTCATCTTTGAGTAGCCAAGTATTGTTCATAATATTATGGAAATGCCAATAAATGGAATACCAATAAAAACTGAAAATTGATAAAATAAAAAATAATAATAATAATAAAAAAAAAATCGCTTGCCCACATTCCATATCTTAATTAGCCTCTGGTCACAGGCATGAATGTTCGTAGACCCTATCCTCATTGATGTACATATCCATTTCTTATTAATGAATATCGTACATTTTCAAAAATAAAATAAATAAATCGTTTATTTTAAAATCTTAATTAGAGAGGAGTATTTTGTGAATATTGAAAGTTTCTTCATTTTGGTGTATTCTCTTTGAAAGTTTCTTCCTTTTGGTGTATTTCCTTTGGAAATGGATCATCTCCGAATCCCTTCAACCAAATTCATCAAATCTGTCAATTCGGGCCCTTGAAATTTGATCAAACGGCAAAAAATAAGGGCTTCATTTTAAAGTTATAATAACTTTAACCGTTGGAACAAATTTCAAGAGTTCGGACTGGGTAATTTGGTGAATTTGGTGGAATGGATATGGATAGGATCTCTTTCCATTCCCTTTATATATATATATATATATATATATATATATATATACAGAACTCTTATGCAAAGGGATCCCCATTTTTTGAAAAAAATGGGGATTAGATATGTGACCCACTCCACATCAAATTTTAACGATCTGAACCATCTATTTTGTTAGTCTCGATTCATAGATCATCCTTGCAAAAATTCAATTCAATCCGAAACCATTTGCCTATTTAATTATCAAGATCAAATTTCATTGTTTCTTATATAACAAAGTATTCGTTAATTTCTTTGAACCCAATTAGATGCCTTAAACATTTCCGATTTGCCTAATATTTTGCAAGGATGATCTATGAGGTGCAACTTAAAAAATAGACGGTTCAGATCATTAAAGTTCGATGTGGTGTGGACCCCACACCTAATCCCCATTTTTTTCAAAAAATGAGGATCCCTTTGCATAAGGGTTCTGTATATATATATATATAGACAACATATGATTTAAAGCTTTCAGTTTCAGGATTTTGTTTCTTTTTGCATGCCAACTTAATAACAGTAATAACAGAGGTTAACTGAATTGCCAAGTGTCAAATGTACAAGCTGCGAAATTTCGAGCATGTTTGGTACTCTACTTGAATCCAACTTTTTAAACTCAAAAACAATTTTCAAGTTTTAGACCTTAAAAACTTGTTTGGTAGGACTATTTTCAAAAACTGAACTCAAGACTAACTCAAAAATATAGTCTATTACCTAAAAACACAAAAAGTGAGTTTTTAGAGTTTTTAAACTTAAACTCACTCTTTTCTTTTCTCTCCCTCTTCCCCTCTCACTCCAAATCTATCTCTCTTTTCTTCTTTCTCTCTCCCCCTTCTCTTTTTTTTTTAATACTTTTTTTGTCTCTCCTCCAATCCGCTCTCTTCATTCTATCGGTTCTTTCTCTCACTCATCTTCCTCTCTATCTCCTCTAATCATCTCACTTCTTTCCCTTTCCTCCAATCATCTCTTACTTTCTTTCCTTCTCTCTCCTCTTTCTCTCTCGACCCCCTCTTTTTGGATCTTTTTGTCCAGTTTAAGTGGTAAGAGTTAAAAATTTTAAATCGCATACCAAACGAGTTTTTAAATCTTAAAGAAAATTGTTTTCAAGAAAAATTCTAAAGAAATGTTTTGAGAAATTATAAAATTTTTCAAATAGGATACCAAACAAGCCCTTCATTACCGTAGAGTTTGCTTACAAGTTAACCTGGGTGGTTATTGGGGACGGATTGTGATGTAGCTACTATAAATAGCAATTGTTCTGTTTCGTTGAAAGCTAACGAGAATTGGAAACTTTCTTCTTCTTCTTCTTCTTCGTTGCTACTGCTTCCATTTCTTCTTAGAGTTCTTTGAGTTACAAATCCCTAGATTCCAAGACTGTTATCATAACTGCCATTAGAATCGAAAACATACCACCACACTCGTAAAAATGGAGAATTGGTTCCTTGGAATGACTGAGATTTTGAGAATGTGGAATTCAAAGTCTTAGAATAGTTTGGTGCTACAGAAAACTCAGTAGATCTCTAAAGATACAACAAAATAAACTCTCAAACCGCTTACTAGTTGCAGAACGAAATTACTAAAAAAGAAAAAAGAAAAAACAAGAACGGAAATAAAAATTGGACAGGGATTTTAGACAGCATATGATTTAAACTTCAGGATCGTTGGTTGTGTTCTGTACAATTACACTATAAAATATAAATTATAAATAGGTGCTGCACGCTGCTGAGTTGCTTTTGTATCAAAGTTGCCATTCTATGGGAAGAATGCCCATCTCCTCCAAAAGCTGGTTTGTGAAAGAAAAATGCCTATTCAGTATTCACATCATGATGAGCAAATTATATGGTCCATGTAATTTTACAAATGATAGTAGACAAATTCGCATATGAATACACCACTTTAAATTGTCATCAAGTAACTTTCACAAATAGATCAGTACGTAAAATGGACATAAATTTAAGAAAATGACTAAAAATTTCAGTATTTGCTTAGGAACACTTGCATCCAATCAAAGACAGGATGAAATAATCTGTTAAAAAAAATAATAGAGAGAAGCAAAAATTACTTAGAAATTCCATGCCCTCTGCTTCCTTATTCAATTTTTCCAAAATTGTAGCATTACACATACGCAAAAATTGTTCAACTATATAATAATGCTTAGATGCCAAATTGCCAATCTCAATTAGACTTTCTAATGGATGCAGTCGTCATATTAATCAAATATGTAATTGCATTGTTGCACATGACACTGTTTTACAATGACAGTCCTCTATATTTGCTTTACAATTAGGAAAAGAAGGAAGTAGAACGAACAATTAACACATTCAAGAATGTTAGCAAGGAAGGAGAACCGTGCAATATATGCCAAGCACAAAGCAGAAAACCAAATGAAAATAATATCACATATTAACAATTGAAGAGCGGCTTCTAATAAAAGGGTAATAGGCCAAACAATGAAATGCAAATTCAACAAATTGGGAAAAAGAAAACAGAAAGAAGAAAATTTTACATCCGATACTATATCAGTATTGTCAAGATTGATGCTAGAAAGTACCTGGCTGGAACCCAGGGACAAAATTCATATTATAAAGCAAAGTAAAATAAAAACAGAAATATTCAGTGCATACTTGTGATGGTGTGAAATTCACCATTATTTTTTCCCATCATACATGCATCCTTTTTCTAGTGAGTATTGATCAGCCGATATTGCTATATAGTTAACCCTTTTACTAGATGTAATATATTGGCATTTTAGTGAGATTTTGATACGTTGATTTATATGCTTAATGTAGAACATTTGACTTCCTCTTAAGCAAAACGTGATCAAACAGACAAATTTTGAAGTGATTCCAATTGGAAGATGTTCGTGAATCTCTCAACTTGTTCGTATCAAAGTTTCAAATTTTTCCACCCAATAGTCAATTTAAAATTAAAACAGAAAGATTACTCCACCAATCTGCCACTGTCACAAGCCTTGGGCTCCCAAACGTTCCCCGACAACGTGTCTATAAGAAGCCGAAATAGGAAGTGGCCAACCAAGTACCTGCAACACTCTTTCCAACCGAGCACCATTTGCAATGCGGACCGAACTTTACAACTCCATGCCCAAGAAGGAACTCTTGACCAAGGAGTTAGGGGCCAGGGCACTTTTAGGCCCTCGAAATGGTGCTGGCTGGGAAAGAGATCACAAGAAGCCCAAAAGTAGGGGGCAAGACCAAAGAGGACTAAGAAGGCCAATGCCCAAGGGGTTTAAAAGAAGGTAATTCCGAGCACTGTAGCCGACCGCTCATAGGAAATGAAATGCCGGCCGCATGGGCACATGGGCCAACTAACAACTTTATGGCACAAACACCCAAGAGCCAGTCTATCTAGAAGTCAATCATCCCACATGGGCATCCGCTATCAGCAACAAAGCCCTAGGATGAGACATAAAGGTAGTCGGAGTGGCGTTCGGAGAAATAAAACCAAGGCCGAGTGTAGTGCTTGGGTTGCTTTATTGTAGAAAGGCTCGTCATCACGACTGAACGCACGTCACTTCATCGCCGAATGTCTAGTTGATAGGTGAAAATATGTCAGCTTACAAATCTACGAAGGTGACACATTAAATGCCAAGTTGGGAAGACCCAAGAAAGGAAGGTTCATCGAAGGCTATACAAAGAGATGTAAACCTCCACAAATAAGGGTCGGATGACTAAGAGAAAAGAGAATTGTTATATTAGTTGAACGCTATTTTAGCCTTGAAATTGATACTAATATAATTGGGTTAATCTCTGTTTATTACCCTCATGTTTCGTGGTTTTCAACATTTAGTACATCAAGTTTTTTTCATCCCAGAGTCATACCTAAAGTGTTAATTGTGGGACAGTCTCATACATCCGTTAGTCAAACTGTTAATTCTCCCATTAAGTGATGACGTGGCGCCCATGTGGACAATGCCTGGGCGCCACGTGTCATTAAAAATATTAAAATAATTATAAAAAAAAACCTTTCTTCTCCCCCCGTTCCCAACCCAGAAGAAGAAGAGGAAGGAAGAAGAAGGAGAAGGAGAAGGAGGAGGAGGAAGAAGAAGAGGAAAAAAAAATATCGAATCTGCAACCCAGAAGAAGAAGAAGAAGAAGAAGAAGAAGGAAGAGGAAGGAGGAGGAGGAAGAAGCAGGAAGAAGAGGAGGAAGGAGGAAGAAAAAAAAAGAAGGGGAATCTGCAACCAGAAGAAGAAGAAAGAGGGGAGGGGGAGAAGGAGGAGGAAAGAGGAAGAAAAGAAAAAAAAAAAAGGGATCTGCAATGCAGAGCAAGAAGAAGAAAGAGGAAGGAGGAGGAAGGAGGAAGAAAAGAAAAAAAAAAAAAAAAGGGGATCTGCAACGCAGAGCAAGAAGAAGAAAGAGGAAGGAGGAGGAAGGAGGAAGAAAAGAAAAAAAAAGAAAAAAAAACAAGGGGATCTGCAATGCAGAGGAGGAAGAAGGAAGAAGAGGAAGAGGAGGAGAAGGAATACCCTCCCCCCCCCCCCCCCCCCCCGCGGCGACCCCCCTACTTCCCCCCGTTCCCCCTCCCGGCGACCCACTTCCCGTCCATTCCCCCCCCCCCCCCCCGCGCGCGACCCACCCTCTCCTTCTTTTTTCTTCCTCCTTCCTCCTCTTTTTCCTCTTCTTCTGGGTTGGGAACGAGGGAGGAGAGGGGTTTTTTTTAAAAAATTAATTATTTTAATATTTTTAATGACACGTGGCGCCCAGTCATTGTCCACATGGCGCCACGTCATCACTTAACGGGAGAATTAACAGTTTGACTAACGGATGTATGAGACTGTCCCAAAATTAACACTTTAGGTATGACTCTGGATGAAAAAAACTTGATGTACTAAATGTTGAAAACCACGAAACATGAGGGTAGTAAACAGAGATTAACCCAATATAATTTATACAATGGACGTAACCCAGTTACGGGAGTGAACCACTTAAATCTTCAAGTTCATTTTGTTTGAATTGTTACCCAAAACCCACCAAGGGTTTATCATTTAGTTTGTTAACCTTCAAATTTTGAGTATTAACACAACACTGAAGTGAGAGAATGTAAGATTGTGAGTGTGTTTAATCACATAGAACATGTTCTTGCATTATATTTAGGTGCAACGGAGTCATTATGTCAACGATGATAGTGTAACTCTTCTATTACGTAAGACTATCAATTTGATAATTAGTGGTATAGATGGACTTTAAGGTTGATAATTAGCCATGATGATTCCTATTCCGACTTTCGTAGGTGAGTCGATTATAGTTTGAGAGGCTATACAGGATAGTTCCCTACACTCACAATGATATGTTTTTATATTGATTTAAGCCCTAATGGATAGTAGAATACACTTTCGATTTTTTTAGTGTAGAAGACTTCTTTCACCTGTTGCTGAACATGTCTTCTAGATCATTCTTATAGACCTGGCATTCGTGTCGTGTTTCCTGTGTTCGTGTCGTTTTCGTGTCATACCCGATATCTTAACAGGTCGTGTCGTGTAACACCCGTTACAATAAACAGGGTAAAATGACCCGACCCGAAATCGACCCGATAATATTAACGGGTAATTTGACCCGACCCGTTACCCGTTAAGGAAAATATATTTTAAACCAATAAATAATTAAATAAAAAACATAATACTTTTTTTGAGAGAATACATATCATATTTTCACATAGTAAAAACTATATTAAATATATATATATATATATATTAAATTAACTATAATAATTATAATAATTATATATACTATAATAAATTAATAATTATACCCCCAAAATATTAACTATAATAATTATATATATATATATTAAATTTTATAAAAACTATAATAATTATTATGCATCCATTGATTCCATAATTCCTTTCCATTCCTACCGCGCCCTTTGAAGAAAAATAGAGGGAAAATGAAAATTATAAGAAAAGCTGAAAAGGAAACAAAAAAGAGAGGGAAAGATGGGTAGGCTGCCGCCCTTTGAAGAAAAAGAAGGGAGGGAAAAATCAAAATTATAAGAAAAGCTGAAAAGCAAACAAAAAAGAGAGGGAAAAATGAAAATTAATAGAAGTGGTGAGAAATTTTGTTTTTTTTAAGTTATTAATTTTTTATCACACATATACCATTATTTTTATAATGACACATGATAATGTGATATACTACTCCGTGTACCGGTCAATTATACGTACAAAATAAATAGATTTAAATCTACTTAATAAATAAATAAATATATATATATATATATATATATATATATATATATATATATATATACACACCATTGAACTTGATGGGATACGAATTATACGAAACTAATTTCAACGATCCAACCGTCAAACTTGTTTTTATATGCTTCGAGATCGTATCAGCAAAAAATCGCAAAAAACAAACATTCAGAGATCAAGTAACCGAACAAAACTTTTCGATGGTTATAAAACAAAAAATCACGATTTAACGGTTATTTTAACTTCGATTTTGATTATTTTTTATAGCCACACTCCTTAATCCTATATGAATACAATGAATGAATTCGATCTTCAATTTAAAATATTTACAATAGTGGATACCACAAAATCTTATGTTATACTTAATGAAAGTATAAATAAACTCTAAGTGTTAGTGAATCTACCGTTTTGATGGGATACGCATCATACGAAACTAATTTCAACGATCCAACCGTCAAACTTGTTTGTATATGCTTCGAGATCGCATACGCCAAAAATTGCAAAAAACAAACATTCAGATATCAAGTAACGGGACAAAACCTTTCGACGGTTATAAACGAAAAATCACGATTTAACGGTTATTTTAACTCTGATTTTGATGATTTTTTACAGCTACACTCCTTGACCCTATATGAATACAATTAATGAATTCGATCTTCAATTTAAAATATTTACACTAGTGGATACCACAAAATCTTATGTTATACTTAATGAAAGTATGAATAAACTTTTAAGTGTTAGTGAATCTATTGTTTTGATGAGATACGCATTCTACGAAACTAGTTTCAATGATCCAACCGTCAAACATGTTTGTATATACTTCGAGATCGCATACGCCAAAAATTGCAAAAAACAAACATTCAGAGATCAAGTAACGGGACAAAACTTTTCGACGGTTATAAAAAAGAAAATCACGATTTAACGGTTATTTTAACTCCGATTTTGATGATTTTTTACAACTACACTCCTTGACCCTGTATGAATACAATGATTGAATTCGATCTTCAATTTAAATTATTTACACTAGTGGATACCACAAAATCTTATGTTATACTTAATGAAAGTATGAATAAACTCTTAAGTGTTAGTGAAACTATTGTTTTGATGAGATACGCATTCTACGAAACTAGTTTCAATGATCCAACAGTCAAACATGTTTGTATATACTTCGAGATCGCATAAGCCAAAAATTGCAAAAAACAAACATTCAGAGATCAAGTAACGGGACAAAACTTTTCGACGGTTATAAAAAAGAAAATCACGATTTAACGGTAATTTTAACTCCGATTTTGATGATTTTTTACAGCTACACTCCTTGACCCTATATGAATACAAAGAATGAATTCGATCTTCAATTTAAAATATTTACACTAGTGGATATCACAAAATCTTATGTTATACTTAATAAAAATATGAATAAACTTTTAAGTGTTAGTGAATCTATTGTTTTGATGGAATACACATTCTACGAAACTAATTTCAACGATCCAACCATCAAACTTGTTTGTATATGCTTCAAGATCGCATACGCCAAAAATCGCAAAAAACAAACATTCAGAGATTAAGTAATGGGACAAAAAATTTTGACGGTTATAAACGAAAAATCACGATTTAACGGTTATTTTAACTCCGATTTTGATGAGTTTTTACATCTACACTCCTTGACCCTATATGAATACAATGAATGAATTCGATCTTCAATTTAAAATATTTACACTAGTGGATACCACAAAATCTTATGTTATACTTAATGAAAGTATAAATAAACTCTAAGTGTTAGTGAATCTATCATTTTGATGGGATACGCATTCTACGAAACTAATTTCAACGATCCAACTGTCAAACTTGTTTGTATATGCTTTGAGATCGCATACGCCAAAAATTGCAAGTGTTTATATGAATAATGATGAATCATGAATAATGATGAATCACAAGTGTTTATATATTCTTTCACATTTTTCATACTTGTATGTATAATGTATGTCTTATTAGTTATTGTCTATACAAATACTATATTAGTTTATTTTAATTTTGGACAAGAACATGTTAAGTAAAATTTATTATCTTAGTAATGATAATAAAGAACTCTCATAATAAAAATAAATAATGACTAAATTTTTTTTTTTAAACTTATATAGAATAATAATACAAAACTATATATTTAATATAGAATATATTGTATATATTAATATTTTATAATAAATTTTTTAGTAATTAAACTTTAAAATTATCAAAATAATTTTTTTCTTAACGTGTCGAAACGGGTCACCCACGTGTTACCCACGTGTATACCTGTTAAGAACCCGTTATTAACGGGTCACCCGATAATGACCCGATAAGTTATCGTGTTGACCCGAAACCCGTTATTTTAGTGTCATTTTCGTGTCGTGTCAGAAACTGCCAGGTCTAATTCTTATGCGTCAATTCTTCTTCTACAGATAGGCCTGATAAACTGGTCGTGTTTGCCGTGTTTTGTGTTATTTTTGTGTAACACATGTTATCTTAACGGGTCGTGTCGTGTCACACTCATTATCTTAATGGATCCTTAGCAGGTCGGGTTACTTTACTCAACAGGTAAAATAACCCGACCCGTTATAACTCGTTAAGAAAAATATTTTTTTTCTTAAATTTGCACATACCACGTAATTATTACTTCAATACATAAAAACACATTTGTCGTTAAGTACTACATTTACATTCCAAAATAAGAGCCAAATAAAAAAGTACCAATACACTACTAGTCTACTATAGAATATCAAATGTGCAAGGATATGCAAAATGAATGAGTTTTTCTTTTTAAGGTTATGAAGCCTTTCTCAGAAGTTAAAACATTGCTAATGAAACTCAAAACTTGCATGTTATTCCTTTTACAAAATCCATTAATTTTCATTGATCATCATGGGAAAATTGTATTAGAACTTTGGCTTGATATATTGCTTTCAAGAGTTATATTGATGATGTTTTTAGTAAGGTTTTCCAAATCAAAACTCTCTTCCCCATAAACTAAGTATAGAAAACCATACATTATAAATCATTCAAATTATGAGAAGTTTATGATTATGAAAAAAAAATAAAACAATAGTACTATACAATATAAAAATATATTACCTCATTTTTTCCAAATTTTCTAAATTTAATTTAATATATATATATATATAATTATTATCGTATATAATATAATTGTATATATATATATATATATACACATATATAATATAATATATAATTATTATAGTATTTTTAGGATATAAAATTATTAAATTAATATTTTGCTTATTGTGTATTGGGTTATTCATGTGTATAATCAGACCAATTTGTTATCTTAATATTTGTTTATCGAGTTACTCGATAACGACCCAATTCGTTATCGTATCAATCCGATAATCTATTAGTTTCGTGTCATATCATGTCGGGTTAACGGATTGTGTAAAAAATTACCAGGTCTACTACAAATATGTTAACTGTAATTGGCTTCATATAGTTTGATTTACTGAATCTATGATCCTAATATCTTCTTTTTGTGCTTACAGAATATATCTTGTAAGAGTTTCAAATTGTGTAAAAGGTTTGTAACTTTCAAATTCTGCTGAGGAAGAAAACTAAACCCACATAATTACCAGTTAAGTATTCATCTAATTGATCATTATTTCTCTATTAAAACTTGATGTGATATGGGCGATAAGATATGTAGTGGCGGATGCATTGACGGGCAAGGGAGATTAGCTCGAACTTCGGTGAATGTCCATGGATACCTTAGCTGTTAATCCTCCGAACTTCTGTCAATGTTCATGGATACCTTGGATGCTGCCCTTTTGAAGATTAGAATTGGCTTCGTACATGCCCTCCAATTGACTTAAGACCTACCAAGATTCAGTGAATGTTTAAAGATACCTTGGGTTTTGCCCCTTGCATACATTAACACGTGTGCAGTATGCCTTTCCAAATGATTTCAAACCTATCAAAACTCGATGAAATTACTATATGCATGTTATTTTTAGTAAAAAAAAATTGCGCGCTGCGCTATTATTTCTGACTCCCGTAATATTATTCCCTGGATCCGAGATATGGCCCCATATCCAAATGACAAATAGATAAGGCGTAAGCAACCGACCAACCAAACGCGTTGCATTAACAGCTACCAGTGAAGAACAATTCAGCAAAGCTCTCTCTCTGGCGGAGCTGGTGGCAGTTGTGAGTGACGAAGGGTGCATGGAAACTGGTCTGTACAACTAAGTCTTGGGTCTCATCAGTGACGATGGCAACGGTGGCAGTGGCACCACGTGTCCCATTGGTTATCTCAAATAATAGCATCCGTCAATGTCATAAATGTAGTTGGGTAGGAGTTCCAGAAAATTCGACCCTTTCTTTTCTATCCACTTCATTTTCTGCTGCATCCTTGTTTTTCCAGAGAAGGGCGAGAAGGGGTTTTGGGAGAGCAGGAGTTGTCACGAAGGCGATGGCGGATTCGGGTGCAAGCACAGTCCTTGTCACTGGAGCTGGTGGTAGAACTGGTACTCTCTCTCTCTCTCTCTCTCTCTCTCCTCGTTAACATAAAGTTGACTGTTTTAATTAATTTATAGGTGTTGATTGGGAGCTGGGTTTTCTAGATTATGTAGTTTTAATCCGGATTTTGGTTGGTTTTTTTTATTTTTTTTATTTTATATGTATATATTTAAATAAACGATATGATAATTACACTAAATACATTAAAGCTAGGGAGAGGAGGATTAGAACCTGAGTGCATAGGATGGGACTTGGTGCTCTAGCTGACTTGGCTAAACTCATGTCTGCGGATTTAGGCGATTTATTGTTTGTCATTCCTGGATTATGAATCTATAATACTGAGTGAGTCATGGACTAAATAAATTTAAGAATTTTTTGTACAAAGCATTACAAGATGCGTATTTTAGTATTTGGGTTGTGGGATTTATGGTGGGGCAATGGGTTTTGTGGAGCTTTCACGTCTGCGCATAGAACCCTTTTTTTCCTCAGTCCCATAGTGTGTGAGCAGAAATGTGTGAGATAATTGGGTGTTTGGAGAAGCATGTCTGATGGAGTGGGGGAGATTCCCGGTGTGTGCACCGCTGTAAGGGTACGCGGGTTTAGGGTTTAGGTTTCGTGATTTAAGTAACAGTCAGGGCATAGTGAATGTGAGTTGAACTTAACATCTATGGCAATGAAATTGTGTTTCGTTACTGTGAATGTGTTTGTTTTGGGTTATATTTACTCATTATCTATGGCGATGGAAGTGGAAGAGGAAATCGTTTTTCCTCCTCTGTTTGAGGAAAGGGTTTGTGATTTAGATGTAGTATTGATGGAAACTTGGCAGGTAAACTGGTTTATAAGAAGTTAAAGGAGAGGTCAGACCAGTATGTGGCTAGGGGTCTGGTTAGGAGTGAAGAGAGCAAACAGAGCATTGGTGGAGCAGATGATCTTTATATTGGAGATATAAGGGATGCTGACAGCATTCTACCTGCAATCCAAGGGATTGATGCTCTCGTTATCCTTACAAGTGCTGTGCCTAAGATGAAACCTGGATTCGATCCAACTAAAGGTGGGAGGCCTGAGTTCTATTTTGAAGACGGGTCATATCCTGAACAGGTAGTTCTGTCATTTTTATGAATTAAGGATCACTGTAAATACGTGGTTCTAAAATGATGATTTTTACAATCTCTGTTTTATCCTCTTGTTCTGATAGATGGGTTTGCATTTTAGGTTGATTGGATAGGACAGAAAAACCAAATAGATGCTGGTGAGAATTTTTATCCTTGTTTCCCTTCATTCAAAACATGGTTCATTTTAGCTTTGAGTTTTGAATTACATGACAAATGCGAACAGCTAAGGCTGCGGGCAGTGAAGCAGATTGTGTTGGTTGGGTCTATGGGTGGAACGGATCTTAACAATCCCCTGAACAAATTGGGTGATGGCAATATATTGGTAAGTAATCCTTTACTACATTTGAATTACCGCCTTTTGTGGTTGCTTTTCGGCTTTCTGTTTGTGGAAATGGAATTTGACTTTGCTGATCTATTCCTTCCTGCTTATATGTTAATTATAAATGTTTATGCATTATGTTTACTACTCAGGTTTGGAAGAGGAAGGCTGAGCAGTATTTGGCTGACTCCGGAATTCCATACACAATCATACGGTTGGTCCAGTTATTTTCTGACTTGTTCAAACAATATGTTCGTATTAAATAGACTTTGTAACATCACTAGCTGCTTTCGTTACTACTGTTACAGGAAAAATGGAAGTCTTTTTATGACAACAACCCTCACAATGATGATGTTAGAAGCCGTTGTTTATGCTACTTTGCATTGGGTTTTATATTTTTTTCCAACACAATGTTTGAGAACTTCTTAAACACCAAAACATCCCTTTATTGTTGTGACCCCTGATGTATACGGATACTAAAGCTTGTCTGCTGGAGCGATTGACAAATACCTAGATTTCCTTTCATACTAAAGCTTGTCCGCGTGTTATGTGCATCAGTATAGCGTACAATAGAAGCTCAAATCACTGAATTCTATACCTTATACTTCTAAATACTCATGTTTTGATTGATTTTGTTCTTGTTATTCTACTTGACTTACAATTGACCTAAATCTCTATGGTTTTATTAGGGCCGGAGGCTTGCAAGACAAAGAAGGCGGCATCCGTGAACTACTTATAGGGAAGGATGACGAGCTTCTTAAGACTGAAACAAGAACCATTGCTAGACCTGATGTCGCAGAAGTCTGCATTCAGGTATTGTGTACAGGGGTGTGCAAATAAACAGTTTCACAGTTTCATTTTTCTCTGCCTACTTCAAAGCTTGCATGCATCTCAGCATCAATGACGATGTATTGTACTGATTTGTTTGCTTTCTATATTTTGATCAGGCACTGCAGTTCGAGGAGGCCAAGTTTAAGGCATTTGATTTGGCCTCAAAGCCGGAGGGAACTGGGACACCGACCAAGGATTTTAAGGCTTTGTTTTCCCAGATCACAACCCGATTTTGATTTCGGCTAATATATGTAATGCCAAAGAGAACACCTTCCCTTGTGAGGTTTTTCTGTTTGTACTGGGAGAAAACAGCAGAAAAGGATCTAGCATGTGTATGCAGTTTGAACAATTTTAATTTGTAATAAAGGGATAAGGAAACGAGCGTATGTCTATGCACCAGGGTTCCTTTTTGTACCTTTTTTCTTAGATTGGTGTGTGGATTTGGTGAGTTTCTTGAACAAGTTTACCGTCGGCGTCACATGACGCCCTTGGCGCATCCAAGTGACGCGCCAAGAGAGGTAAAATGATGAGCTTACACTGCGTTATTTTATGCCTCACAAAATGATCATGGTCACAAACTATTGTTTTATCATTATTCATTTACCAAGTGAAAGGGGTTAATTAAATGGCCGCAAGTGAGTGGCAGCTTTGCATTTGATCCCAAAAAGTTGGCTTCTTGGTGATACACGAAATAATTTCAGCACACCAGTTTTCTCATTATACACCAATATTCATGTGTCTTCTAGAAAGATCGGGATGTGCAAAAAGATTAAAGGGCGTGCGACAATCATTTGCGTAACATACAGTCTGGCTATCAACTTTTATATGCAGGACAACTCCAGATGTCTCAGACAAGTTTATAATCTTTCAAGAAAGTGGGTAATAATAATATTGTCTTAGAAACCACTCAAGCTAAACAAACAAGGGAAATGCCAACTTCATTAGTATTCATCACATCATATACCATACGTTAAGAACGCTGCTATCGACACTCCAAAATAGTCATCTACATTCCTCTCCGATTAAAAACGCAAGGGAGGAAGGAGTGCAGAATGAGAGTTCCGCCTTTTGAAGCAAGGACAAAGGTACAAAGAGTTATAGCGACTAATGAACAGAAGTAAAGAGTTTCCTTCATAAAAATACAGCTGGGATAAAACTGCACAGTTAACTGTTCTTGTTGTTGTATTTGAATAAGATTGTGAACATGTGACAAACTCGTACCTAGCTGGATGGTTCTATTGGATTATCAGACATCATAGTAAGAGTATCACACGATCCAAATCTACGGGTCCGTGTTAATGCTGAAGAACTAAGAAGCAGATTACAAGCACTCATTATTGCGCCCTCTTAAGTTTCTTAAGCAGGTTTCCAAGCAGAAAGGGCAAAGGCGGTTCGCCCCTTCCATCCCTGCAACAGCCACCGGCTATCTTCATCGATGACAAAGTCCTTGTGGTAAAGAGAGCTTACTTTCTTAGCTGCCGCCTTCACAAGCTCTCGGTCAAAAGGTATTGGCACAAACCCAGCCCTCAAGTTACGAACGTGCCATTGCTTGTATGTTTCTGGCCTTTCCACTCTCTCCCAGCCCTCGCAAGCTATAACATTTAAAGCCTCCCTGCCAAAGATCTCTTTCTCAATTAACATCCTTTCCTGATCCTCACGGGGTACAACACTTTCAAGCATATCAAACAGCGAAGAAAAATGAAATAATGCCTCTCGGAACCTGGTAACAAAGAAGGGGGCATTGTACGCTCCATTAACTACTCCATGGATGAAAATGTCTGGATTGATTCTCCTTATCAAATCAAGAACCCTGTTTCTTACACTGTCCACAGACACACTTTCGTCAAGCAAGTTCTTACCCCGATATAAAAAGTTCACAACAAGAACTTCGTCCTTGTCGATCTTGAGTTCCTCAAGTGTAATGGTTTCCCATTTCTTTGCAATAGCATTGTACTCGAATGGCACATTGAACTTGTCAGCATAAGCTGCCAAACGTCGTCCTGTTTCCTCAACTCGCTCAGCTGGCCGAAATCCCGGTTGAGGAAATTCAATTCCAGTAATCCGAACCTTCGGGGGTCCAGCTTCCCTCCATGAGATCCGTTGAATAAGGGTGGGCCATTGGAAACCATAAAGGATACCAAAATCAATGACATGGAGCCTTGTCGACTTTTCAGCTAAATTCATTATTGTGACGTTCGAGACAAAATTAGACATCTTCTTAAATGGAGATGCAGCAAGGTACAGATGGTATGCTTTCAAGATATCAGCAGCCGATGTCCTTTTGCTAACAAGACCTTTATAAATCTGGCTACCAGTACCAGCCAAGCGTGCTTCAAGGCCATTAGCAAAGCAATGAGCGAGTCTCTGAGTCCCATCTCCAAAAGGTGAGGAATGCTGTCTGACCTTCTTTAGCAGTTCATTTGCGGTCCTATGATCATCAGCTGCAACAGCCTGTGCACAACTAATTAGGAGGGTTCTCAAATCCACCACCTCCTTTTTAACACTTTGTTTCTTACCACGACCTTTTCCTCCATTAGATCCTTTGGATTGCCCGTTCTGTGGCACGCTTTTGCTCATTCCATTTTGCAAGGCCTCACGAAGAGATTCCAAACGCTCCTGACCCTCCCCTGTGCTACAAAGCAATACAACATCAAACATCTCTGACCGCAGAGGAGATTCAGACGAAACAGCCGCTTGCTTGCTACTCCTTTTTTCCTCCACATCGTCGTCCTCCCTATATAGATTCTTCTTTCCCCTTGACCCACCAGAAGAATATTCTCCTTCATCCCTTCTCTCCACTTTGACATAAGACGCCGCTGCCCCAACCTTTGGCGTGTGAACTGACATCCCATTTGCCTCCAGTTCAATAACCAAATTAGTCTCTTCAGGAAGAAATCTACTAGCCTCCTCAACCCCCTTCTTGAATTGCCAAACAGATTGGCTCTCGGTATTCCAATCTGGGTTACAAATACTACTATTAGGAGAATCCACCAGCCCATCCAGGCTACTGACCCTTGTTGAAGACCCGTTAAATGATTGAGAAATGCTATATGCCGGAAGACCTTGTAACTGAGACGAATATCCATCTGGACTTTGAATCGAGGTAGTATCACCAAAATGACCACCACTGTTGCAACTGCTAGTGATATAGTTACTCCAAGTTCCAGAGCAACTTTCGGCCGGGCTCTCACCGTATTGACTGGCGTAACCACGGTATAACTCTGGGGAGGGGGGATATTTCTTTCCAAGGACCTCATAGAATGACTTCTCGGCAGCCTGAAGCTCCAACGACTCTTGAAGCATGCAAGTCTTGTCCTCCATATCTTCTTCCATAAGCATCTGGTTAATGTACTTCAAGACCACATCCGAAAAGTCACAATCTTCGGCAGAATCATCCTCAGGGCTCACACTTGAGTACGAAGATACACTATTCGGGGTAAGACCGGGTTGAGGGCAACTAAAATTTCTATAACTGTTGTCTAAGAAGGTATTACTGACGAATCGGGATTTGGCTACAACGGTTGGATGTGAAAGAATGGGTAAAGGTTGGTTACCCAGTTGAACTCCATTGAAAGAATCAGAGAAACCCCTACGACGAGGATCCATTGTTATCAATTTTGTAATCGCTCGCTCTCTCTCTCTCTCTCTCTCTCTCTCTCTCTCTCTCTCTACAGTTTCTCTCTCCAAATCTAAACAAAAAGCAGCAGAATTTCCTATCAAATTAGTTACCTTCTTCAACACATAAATGATAAATCAAACCCTCTGCAAGTAAATCTGCACACATGGAAACCTTAAAACCTCAGAAATTCACAAACTAAAGCATAAAAAAAAAACAAACAGAAACCTTAAATTTGACAGATAAAAAGCACTGAAAAATGCATATGAGAAGAAAAGACCAAACTTTTCAATTAAAAAAACAGCATTTTAGTTGATTCAATATTAAGTCAACTATGAACAGAAATCACTTCAAAAACCCAGGAATGCTGTAAAAAATTGAAAACCGCTAAATGGGTTTTACTTATATATATACAACAACAACAACAACAACAACAACAACAACAACAACGTAGCAAAAGCTCACCTTTGAGTTCCAGCTCCGAAGCTCACTGAGAGATAATATTACAGGAGGGAGGGAGGGAGGGGGGAACAAGCAGAGGTTTGGGTTTTAGAATTTTAAGGTTGTCCTATTATGTGGGTTAAGGAGGAACAGCAACCGTTGATTTGGAGTCCGTTAAAATTTCGGCGGGTATCATCGGCTGTCCATTTCATGAGACGGAGCGGTGTTATATTGTCTTCCTATGTATCATGGTCTTGTGGACTTCAACTACGTTGCCTTGCCTATTCCTTTAACCCCAAAAAGAATAAAATAAAATAAAATAACGTTGCTTATTCCTAATGGCCACGTGTCGATCTGTAAATGCAGAGTTGTCCCACGTGGCTCCTTTCTCTTTCCACTGTTAGAGAACAATCCTCGGTCATCTGAACCCACTTTCACGAGAATAATTTGTATGGAACAGAATTAGTGTCTCGTTAAGATATAATAATATGTTGTTGTATAAAAAATAATGACAATGCATTATTGGATTAAGCCCGGCCGTGGAGGAAACCCATCTATTGAAATTCTTGTCTTTGTAAGGCCTAGAACCGGGTCATCCGTGCACTCACATAAAATTAGGAGGACCTCTTGTATTAGGGTAGGTGAAAGCAATCTAGTGAAATTCCCCCCGGCAAGGGTTCAGAATTAACCTGGCTTATCAATGGACGAGGAGAAGTTTCTCCTCAAGTCATTCAAGTGTATAAAGACAAATGGTCGAATACAGTAAAAGTATTACGAACCGTGTATCTAGTTGCTGCAGTTGATTGACTAAACGACCTTATATTAAATTAATTTTTTTTTGCAAGAATGATCTTTATAGAGTGCTTTATATATAAAATATTTCGATTATAAGCACAAGGTTTTGAAAATTAGTAACAAAGCATCTTAAGGAAGAACTCATCCTCACTTTTAAGGAGCCAGCTGTTCTCTTAATAAATAGAGTGGGCTAATTATGCTAAGTGACAACAAAATTTCTTTTAGAATCTTGACTAATAAGGGTATTGTTATCATTATAATTTTTTATCCCTTACACATGGTGCTTTAGCGAAAAGAAATTATGTCATTATGGTGTGAATTCGATCTCCATAGATTTCTTTTTTTCCTAACAACTAATAATTTAACGTTGTCGTTTGTAAAAAGAAAAAGAAAAAAAAAACCAACAACAACTTTTTGATCTCTTTGATATAGAAAAGAAAAATCAATGTGAAACATTGAATTTTGGAAACATTTTAAATGTTGGACAGAATACGAAGTGAAAGTAGCATGACAAATGACCATGGTCCCCGTGGGCATGGGGGCATCTTTCAAAAAGCTGAAAGTGCCACCAAATAAGGATGAGTTTTCGATCGCATGTCGGCATGTGTGTTTGTGTGGCTGTCTACTGTCTTTGATTTTTGTTATGCCACCAACCAACCTGCACTTCTTTATTTGTTTACGTTCATCATCCATCGATTTGTTCAATAACGCACTTACCCAAAAACAAAAAGGGAAATGCAAGAGGATAAATCGGAACGGGTGATGCTAAGGAGAGACACCACGTTAAAAGTTGAACTATCTCTTTGGTAAAGATGGGGTTCACAATACAAGTAGGTCTTATTTTTATTAGAGGGAGTTTCAGTCAGTTATATAGTTAAGTGATGTTATTAATTCACTTATGTTGTAACACATGTATCTATTTATTAATAGAAGTTGTCATTTTTTTTGTCGAAAGTTAGAATTATATTAATAATCAAATACGAATTGAAACATTTGCATCTTCTGCTAAAATACTAAACAAAAATTCTAGTCCAAATTCATCCCAGCCAATTTTCCCGACATGCTTCAAAACGTACGCAGTCACCATATGGACTGCAGGATTGCATTGCCGAGAGATGAAGATGAACTTCACTGACTAGAATGAACGCATCATATTCCAAATATCAACCAAAAAGACCATCATAGAAAACATCAGCTTGGATCTCTTTGTTGAGCATTTGAACCGAGCCTTTCGAATCGGTTTCAACATCCAGCACCTCACCTAATTTGGGAATATCCCTTAGCAACTCACCTAGTGAAAAAAAAAAAAAAAAAAAAAAAAAGCAATGTTTGGGACACAACATTGTAAAAAAATATATATTTACACAAACGAATGAGTGGAATAAAATGAAATTGAACTTACGTTTCACAAAATTCGAAATTAAGATATCTTATACATAAGTGCAGAAGAATATCATTATAATGTAGTACTAAGTATAATAAATACATACTAAAATAATAATAACATCCATGTAACAGTATGATCGATATACTAAAATTTTCTCATTGAAAAACAGAAATTTAACTGTGTTTTGGAGATGCAAAAGATTAGTACTTTATCAAATACATAATACTTCTTTAGCAGAAAAAGTGTAGTAAGAGCTGACCACACATAACTGTCTACCTCATACTCAATTTAAATAATAATTCTAGCTGCAATTAGTGCTTAATTAATTGATCAACCCAAGTTAAGCACATGCACTTCGCAAGGGGACACTACTTGACTGCTACAAATCTAGCAGCAGCCCTTGCTTCTAACCAATTATAAATAGACACGTGTCCAATCTGTGTTTACTATTTTAATTATTTGAACATGTGTCCATTTATGATTGGATAAAAAGCAGGAGCTGCTGTTGAATTTGCAATAGCCAAGTAGTGTTCTTCGCATGCTTCTTGCCTCTCTATAGATTGGTGAACCATGTGTGACACACCCCGATCGAGATCGAGGCATGCTGGCCGTCACGTGAGGGTGACGTAGCCATGTGCACAGTGCGGAAGCAATAATATAATAAGAAATACGAATGAATAAAAACCAACTTAAAGAGTGTTAGAACAGAATTAAGTGTTAATACACATTCAAAGCATAAAAGTCTAGGTGCAATCAATGCATAAGAAGTACTTAATTGATTAACACCCGAATGTGGTCCTACATGGGTGATGTCTGTCAGAATCTCTGATAGGTCCTTGTGAGCCACCAGCAAAGTTACCTAATACCCGGAAGGGCGTAAAACAAAAGCGTGAGTGGGCAAAAACAAAGCTTTTCTAAAATCATTTCAAAAACAATCTTTATAACCCCTCGCCGTAAAACCTGTATACTTTCCCAGAAAATAGTATATAAACATATACCAAAACTCAACTGAAATCCTCAACAAGATATGCAGAATTCATGAATATGCCATGCCATAATAATCAAATCATCAGGTAAGTATATCAAATGCAATAACAACTGCAACAGCTCGTCAGCTGATCACTAGCTCATAAATCATGCTTGCACACGAGTCGAACCCACTTATAGTGGTCTATAAGACAGAACTGGGTGTGAAACAGTACGCTCTAGTGCTACAATCACGTGAAGACTGCGAATAATCGCGGGTCACCTACGAGTCAACCCACTGAAAGTGGTCTATACGACAGGACTGTGCACCTAACTTGGATCCAACATGAGCGTGTGGTGCGGGAGGTGAACATCACGTGAAAGACTATGCCCCTAACTCTGGGCGGGAGCACTAACACCGGGGTGCAGGTTAATGAGCTCTCAATGCATCTCATCTCACTTTTCTTAACTCAATTTCTTAATAACCACACATAAACTTACCTGGCACTTACCTAAGCGCCCTCAGCACCAACAATCATGCGCATACAATTCATGATGCATAAACATTTCATGATGCATAATCAAAGGTACGTATGCATTGGCATGGCATTTCATTTATAAAAGCATTTAAAATGCACTTTCTGGGAAAAACACGTAGTATATAGGTATATACGAAAACAAAAGCCCACTCACCTGGGGTCCGCGCTACGGCTCCTTAACGTAAACATCGAGGCGTCCTAAAACGTTCGGCGCCTAAAACAATTATCAAACTACAACTTAGAACTCTTAACCATAGAATTCGTAATTCACATAAAACATATCCTCAAGGATATTCTAGAATCATTTAAGACCCTTAATCAAAAGTCAACCGTCGATCAACGATCGACGGTAGGGTCCACAACCCCACATACTTGATCCGGAAGATCCGTAGCTCAAATCTCTGATATGTAACTTCCCAAGATGCATATTATGCTCCTAGAGCAACATACTAAAATTTCGTTACGATCCAACGGTCGGATCTCCGCCAATTGCCAAAACCAAGTGGCGGTTCACATTTTATTTTATGAACTTACAAACTCAATTCGGGAAGATCCGTACGTCGGATTTCCGATCCGTAAGTTCATACCTTCTTCAAATATTACGTACTATCATGTACCAAAGTTTGGTGACAATCCAACGGTCGGATCGTGGGTTCATATTTTCACCTAACCATGAATCGTAACGAACTTAAGTTCAAACGACCAATCTACGCTAACCAATTAACAAAACTGAACCTAGGATGTTAAACACAGCCTAAGAGTGACATTGGCGGCCCACTAGCCACGCGCCGCCGCACGGGCCGCCGTGAGTGGCGGTCGGCCGCCCCGACTCGCCTGAAAATTCAACTATTTTTAAAAATTCTCAAAAATTGCATAATTAAGATCTCATAGAGAGGAACAACTTTCATACCTTCGGCCAAGGCCAATTTGGCTTGGAAACACCTCAATTTCGCCAAAATCCGTATGAACCCTAGAAATGGGTGAGCTTCAATTCGACCTCCAAACTTGTTCCAACGCCTCTACCACTGCTTGGGCTTTGTTCCTGGGTTCTAGGGGATGCTATGGGTGTTAGTAATTGAAAGAAAACGTTTCAAGATTGGAAGAATTTGTACACTAACCCACCGCACGGGTTCATCTAATTTCAAGGCCAAATTCCTTGATTTTTGGGGTGTAATAAGAAGAGGGAAGATCATAGAGGGTTTTCCAAGTGATGGTTTGAAGTAACTCACCGGAAAAAGGGTGTAAAATCGTCGAAAATGGATGAAGAAAACCGGCCGGGTCGCGCGGGTCACGGGTTGAAGACCCGTTTATGATCTTCTTCCGCCGCTTCTCGCCCTCTCTCCTTTCCTCTTTTCCCTGTTCCGATTGGCCGGTCTCTTCTCTCTCTTCTCCCCTTTCGCCCAGCTCTCTCTCCTTTCTCTCCCGGAGCTTCTGCTCTCTTCCTCTGGTTGGGCAGCTTTGCCCAATCTCTTCTTCTTCTTTTTCTTCTACCAGTCATGCACACACACACGTAACCTCCCTTCTTCTTTTTATTTTCTTTCCTTTCCATCCGTGCCATCCAATTCAAACTCTCTTTAATCTGGGCCATCCAAATGGCACTCCAGATTTTTATAATAAAAATCATAAAATGCCCAAACTTCAAACTTCAATAACTTCGTCGATATAGCTCCAAATCACGAACCGTCTACGCCCACTTGTCCGTAGCGACGAGTACTACGTGGTTATGCCAAGAAAACAAATCTTAGGTGACACAACACTGTAATTAACCTCAGTCAACGCACGTGCCTCAAAGGGCATTTTCTGTAAAATCCTTTATTAAAATTTATAAAATCGTAAAATCAGGGACGGGCTGTCACAATCTACCCCCTTAAGAAATTTCGTCCTCGAAATTCAATCAACAAAATACATCACTGATACTCATAAAACAAGCGAGGATACATATCTTTCATCTGATCCTCAGTCTCCCAAGTAGCCTCTTCCACTGAATGGTTCTTCTACAGAACCTTTACCATACGAATGGTCTTGTTTCTCAGCACTTTGTCCTTCCAATCCAAAATCGTCACTGGTTCTTCCGCGTATGTCAAATCCGGATTAATCTCAAGCTGTTGAGGAAGTATCACATGGGAAGGATCCGAAACGTAATGACGAAGCATAGAGACATGAATCACATTGTGCACTTTAGCCAACTCTGGAGGCAACTCAAGTCTATAAGCAACTTCGCCAACTCGCTCGATAATCTGGTAAGGTCTGATGTACCTAGGGCTTAGCTTACCGTTCTTTCCGAACCTTACTACTCCTTTCCAAGACGATAACTTCAAAAATACCCAACCACCGACCTTATACACTCTATCAGTTGCGTGTCTACCGGTAAGGTTCTTCTGTCGATCCTGGGCCGCTTTCAAATTAGCTTTGATTACCTGTACATTCTGAGTAGTCTCATCTACTATCTCAGGGCCCACCAATGGTCTCTCACCCACTTCTGACCAACATAACGGTGTACGACAAACTCTACCATAAAATGCCTCAAATGGTGCCATCCTGAAGCTAGAATGGTAGCTATTATTATAGGCAAACTCCCTCCATTAAATCCAACTTTGCATGCCAATAATCACCAAACTGAGCATATCTTCCAAAGTCTGAATTGTCTTCTCTGACTGGTCATCTGTCTGTGGATGATACGCTGCGCTGTAACGTAGTTTTGCGCCAACAGCTTCCTGGAATACTCTCCAAAACTTAGAAGTAAACCTAGGATCCCGATCCGAGATGATACTCATTGGCACTCCGTGGTACTTCACAATTTTCAGTAAGAACAACTCAGCTAGCTTATTCAGAGAATACTTTTCTCTCACTGGAATGAAGTGTGCTGATTTGGTAAGCCGATCAACGATTACTCAAACACCATCATACCCGTTCCGTGTACGAGGAAGTTTGTAAACAAAATCCATAGTGATATTTTCCCATTTCCACTGTGGAAAGGGAAGTGGTTGCATCAAACCAAACGGCTTCTTCCTTTCAGCTTTAACCTGCTGACAAATTGCACACTTACTAACGTACTCTGCAATTTCCTTTTTCATGCCCGGCCAATGGTAGAACGGTCTAAAGGTATGATACATCTTCGTACCTCCTGGATGCATAGCATATGCCGAAATGTGTGCCTCATCATGGATTTCCTTCTTTAATTCCACAATATTTGGCACGTGCATCCTTTTATCTTGCATAAGCATGCCATCAGTCTCACGAACTCTGAGATCCTTTTTCTTCCCTTTAGAAATTGCAAAAATTAATTCCTGCACTTCCTTATTATTTCCTTGAGCTTCGAGTATACGATCAATCAAAATGGGCCTAACTTGGAAACTAGCAAGTAAGGCTTCCTCTCGTGCTTCCAACAAAGCTTCTTCTTTCTCTTCTAGTCCCAATTTCACTCCAGTGGATCTCAAATCTACAAGATGATGAACACGGGATGCATACAATGCATTAACTCGACCTTGGGACTTCCTACTCAGTGCATCAACCACTACATTTGCATGACCAGGGTGATACTCGATCGTGCAATCATAATCACTGAGTAATTTTATCCATCTCCGCTGCCGAAGGTTAAGTTCTCTTTGAGTGAAAATGTACTGTACGCTCTTGTGGTCCGTAAAGATCTTACACTTCTCACCATAAAGATAATGTCTCCAAATCTTCAGAGCGAAATGATGGCTGCTAGCTCCAAATCATATGTAGGATAATTTCTTTCATGTAGCTTCAACTGTCTCGAAGAATAAGCAATTACCCCACCATGTTGCATCAAAACACATCCTAAGCCATTCAAAGAAGCATCGCTATAAATCTCAAAGTTACCACTATCGTCTGGAAGTGTCAGAACAGGTGCATGAGTGAGACAGTGCTTAAGTTGCTGGAAACTCTGTTCACAATTCTCATCCCACTCAAACTTTACTTCCTTCCTAGTCAACCTCGTCAGTGGTAAAGTAATCACTAAGAAATCCTTAACAAACCGTCGATAGTAACCTGCTAATCCCAGGAAACTCCGTACCTCGATGACGGTTCGTGGTTGCTTCTAATTTTCTACGGCTGCTACTTTTTATGGATCTACCTAAATGCTCTGAGCTGAAATGACATGACCCAAGAATGCTACTTCTTTTAGCCAAAATTGGCATTTACTGAACTTAGCATAAAGGCGATGTTCCCTCAACTTCCTTAACACTAGAGTGAGATGTCGTCCATGTTCTTCTCTCGACTTAGAATACACCAGAATGTCATCAATAAAAACAATGACAAATCGATCCAAGTATTGCTGAAATACCTTGTTCATCAAACTCATGAAAGTTGCTGGTGTATTCGTTAATTCGAACGGCATCACAAGGAACTCATAATGACCATAACGAGTCCTAAAAGCCGTTTTAGGAACATCATCACTCCTAATCTTCAGCTGATAGTAGCCATACCTCAAGTCAATTTTTGAGAACACACAAGCACCTCGAAGTTGGTCAAATAGATCATCAATACGTGGCAATGGATAACGATTTTTAATCGTTACCCGATTCAATTGCCTATAATTAATGCACAGCCTCAAGGTTCCGTCTTTCTTCCGAACAAACAACACTAGGGCTCCCCAGGGTGAAACACTCGGCTGAATGAAACCCTTATCTACTAATTCCTGTAACTGGGTTTTCAATTCTCTTAACTCAGCAGGAGCCATTCTATATGGAGTCAAAGATATAGGGTCTGTACCTGTCAATAAGTCAATGGTGAACTCCACATTTCTATCTGGTGGTAAACCAGGCAAATCATCAGGAAAGACATCTGGAAAATGCCTAACCACTCGAACTTCCTCCTCACTACTGGGAGTAGTGTCATTCAGCACAACGTGAGCTATGTATCCCTGGCACCCTTTATTCAAGAACTTATTTGCCCTCAAGGCAGAAATAACCCCATGTCTCACTCCACTACGTTCACTTACGAACGTAACTCCGGATAAACCTAAGCGACGGAAAGTCACTGTCTTCTCGCAATAGTGGATGTTAGCAATAATACAGTGTAACCAGTCTGCTCCCAAAATCACAGCAAGTCCACGAGAATAAACCCTAAAACTCGAGTCAAACAAGCAAAAAACGAGAAATCATCTTTCCCAACAAGCAGTATCTCTTGGAAACTATTGTAGTGTTCAAACCACCTCTCCATTTTTGCTTAGTTGCAGATTTCTAGTCAAACAAGGTCAACGTTGGTGGAAAGAATGACTCGTCAGTGATCAACCTAAAACCCCAAGAGAGCACACAACCTTCCAGAAAAGTGCAACTTCTATATATGTTAACGCCATAATACGAGGAAACACAACGCGTCCTCCAAGGTAAAGTTGTTGATACGCCCCTGGGCATGCTGATTGTGCTGTCTTGACGACACTCTCCAAAATGTCGATTATTGCACCTACGGTATAAAGGTGCGCCTGTACCACCTAAACCATCTGTCTCTCTTGGCCTCTGAAAGCGAGATCCTCCAGTGAACCTACCACCTCTCCTCTAACCGGTAGCATTGAAACTCCCACTGGAAGAACTAGAACTAGTCCCACTTTTCTTAAAACTCTGAGTCTGTCGAGGTTCTTGAGATAACTGCCCTTTGCCTTTATCGTACTTCTTCAGATTACTGCCTTTTTCTTCTTCTTCTTGATCAAGATACGCTGAGGGAATGAATCCCTTATAGAACGATCGTCTAAAATCCTCCCAGTTTGCTTTTTCCTCAGGAGTCCATCCATAAGTTTCCTGATTCCACCAGGATGCAGGCTCTCTATCCAAAAACCAGGAAGTGGTCTCGACCCACCTTTCAGCAGGAAGACTGCCCTGACTCTGCATCACCTAAAAAGTCTTCTCCACATGCTCGAGCCAACGCTCGGACCCTTCGTGGTCCTCACTACCCTTAAACATAGGCAGCTTTAGATTATACACCGTCTCCAACGGAGTCCTCTGGGGAAGGCGTAGTAAAGCCTAAATGGCATTAGCGATAGCCTCCCTGAACTGAGAAACATCGGGGAAACTAGGCTCTACTGAAGAACGTGGATCCCTACGAGGCGGCATAATTCTGACAGAAGACATCACAATGATTAACCTACTCACAAAATATGCAGGACTGCGGAACCTAGACTCTAATACCAAACTGACACACCCCGACCGAGATCGTGGCATGCTGGTCGTCACGTCAGGGTGACGTAGCCATGTGCACAGTGCGGAAGCAATAATATAATAAGAAATACGAATGAATAAAAATCAACTTAAAGAGTGTTAGAACAGAATTAAGTGTGAATACACATTCAGAGCATAAAAGTCTAGGTGCAGTCAATGCATAAGAAGTACTTAATTGATTAACACCCGAAGGTGGTCCTACATGGGTGATGTCTGTCAGAATCTCCGATAGGTCCTCGTGAGCCACCAGCAAAGTTACCTAATACCTAGAGGGGCGCAAAACAAAAGCGTGAGTGGGCAAAAACAAAGCTTTTCTAAAATCATTTCAAAAACAATCTTTATAACCCCTCGCCGTAAAACCTGTATACTTTCCCAGAAAATAGTATATAAACATATACCAAAACTCAACTGAAATCCTCAACAAGATATGCACAATTCATGAATATGCCATGCCATAATAATCAAATCATCAGGTAAGTATATCAAATGCAATAACAACTGCAACAGCTTGTCAGCTGATCACTAGCTCATAAATCATGCATGCACACGAGTCGAACCCACTTATAGTGGTCTATACAATAGGACTGGGTGTGAAATAGTACACTCTAGTGCTACAATCACGTGAAGACTGTGCGAATGATTGCGGGTCACCTACGAGTCGAACCCACTGAAAGTGGTCTATACGACAAGACTGTGCACCTAACTTGGATCCAAGATGAGCATGTGGTGCGGGAGGTGAACATCACGTGAAAGACTATGCCCCTAACTCTGGGCGGGAGCACTAACACCGGGTAGCAGGTTAATGAGCTCTCAATGCATCTCATCTCACTTTTCTTAACTCAATTTCTTAATAACCACACATAAACTTACCTGGCACTTACCTGAGCGCCCTCAGCACCAACAATCATGGGCTTACAATTCTTAATGCATAAACATTTCATTATGCATAATCAAAGGTACGTATGCATTGGCATGGCATTTCATTTATAAAAGCATTTAAAATGCACTTTCTGGGAAAAACACGTAGTATATAGGTATATACGAAAAACAAAAGCCCACTCACCTGGGGTCTGCGCTACGGCTCCCTAACGTAAACATCGAGGCGTCCCAAAACGTTCGGCGCCTAAAACAATTATCAAACTACAACTTAGAACTCTTAACCATAGAATTCATAATTCACATAAAACATATCCTCAAGGATATTCTAGAATCATTTAAGACCCTTAATCAAAAGTCAACCGTCAATCAACAATCGACGGTAGGGTCCACAGCCCCACATACTTGATCCGGAAGATCCGTAACTCAAATCTCCGATCCATAACTTCCCAAGATGAATATTATGCTCCTAGAGAAATATTACGTCGGATTTCCGATCCGTAAGTTCCTACCTTCTTCAAATATTACGTACTACCACGTACCAAAGTTTGGTGACGATCCAACGGTCGGATCGTCGGTTCATATTTTCACCTAACCACGAATCGTAACGAACTTAAGTTCAAACAACCAATCTACGCTAACCAATTAACAAAACTGAACCTAGGATGTTAAACACAGCCTAAGAGTGACATTGGTGGCCCACTGGCCACGCGCCGCCGTGAATGGAGGTCGGCCGCCCCGACTCGCCGAAAAATTCAAATATTTTTAAAAATTCTCAAAAATTGCAGAATTGAAGATCTCAAAGAGAGGAACAACTTTCATACCTTGGGCCAAGGCCAATTTGGCTTGGAAACACCTCAATTTCGCCAAAATCCGTATGAACTCTAGAAATGGGTGAGCTTCAATTCGACCTCCAAACTTGTTTCAACGCCTCTACCACTGATTGGGCTTTGTTCCTAGATTCTAGGGGATGCTATGGGTGTTAGTAATTGAAAGGAAACGTTTCAAGATTTGAAGAATTTGTACACTAACCCACCGCACACACCGCACGGGTTCATCTAATTTCAAGGCCAAATTCCTTGATTTTTAGGGTGTAATAAGAAGAGGGAAGATCATAGAGGGTTTTCCAAGTGATGGTTTGAAGTAACTCACCAGAAAAAGGGTGTAAAATCGTCGGAAATGGATGAAGAACACCGGCCGGGTCGCGCGGGTTACGGGTTGAAGACCCGTTTCTGATCTTCTTCCTCCGCTTCTCGCCCTCTCTCCTTTCCTCCTTTCCTCCTTTCCCTGTTCCGATTGGCCGGTCTCTTCTCTCCCTTCTCCCCATTCGCCCAACTCTCTCTCCTTTCTCTCCCGGAGCTCCTGCTCTCTCTCTCCTTTCTCTCCCGGAGCTCCTGCTCTCTTCCTCTGGTTGGGCAGTTTTGCCCAATCTCTTCTTCTTCTTTTTCTTCCACCAGTCACGCACACACACACGTAACCTCCCTTCTTCCTTTTATTTTCTTTCCTTTCCATCTGTGCCATCCAATTCAAACTCTCTTTAATCTGGGCCATCCAAATAGCACTCCAGATTTTTATAATAAAAAACATAAAATGCCCAAACTTCAAACTTCAATAACTTCGTCGATATAGCTCCAAATCACGAACCGTCTGCGCCCATGCGTTCCGTAGCGATGAGTACTACGAGGTTATGCCAAGAAAACAAATCTTAGGTGACACAACACTGCAATTAACCTCAGTCAACGTACGTGCCTCAAAGGGCATTTTCTGTAAAATTCTTTATTAAAATTTATAAAATCGTAAAATCAGGGACGGGCTGTTACAATGTGTATCTAGTACAGCACCCTGAGGGTTCCTGTTTCTACATCTTAGTTATGTATTTAATAAAGTGTGTTTGTAATTCTCTTGTTGATCAAGTTTAGTTTAATTTATCCAATCTTACGAACACAAATACGAAAAGATGTGTTAAAAAAAAGAGTGATTATCATTTTCATTTTCATTTTTTATTTACAGCTGAAACTCGGATAAGAAGGAACACGAGTGCAGTGACACTAGGAATTGGATAAAACCTCAAACACACTAATACTGAGAATATGAAACCCAACACATAATTTCAGTTGCAATCAGTTCATAGCGTTACTCGATCAATCAATAATTACAACATGTGAAAATTTGAACCACTAGTCCAATAAAAACTTATCACATGCTGAATTAGTAACGAGAATATCTCTTGAATTTCAGGAGCAGGAATAACTCATAACTATTATTTCTTCAACTCTGGTATAAAAATGGTTTTGTTAATATTGTCCCAAAGGGCTTTGGCAAAACTGACTATTAGGGAGAGGGATAGGATTCATCTTTCAAATTCCATGTGATTTGGTGACCCATTGTGACAAGGTAGCATCTGACTCGTGTCACAAGATTAAGATTAAGGTATAATTCACAAGTCAAATGCGGCTAGAAACAACACTCAAACTTTTGAAAAATCAATTGTGCGTTGAATTGAAAGTCAAAGTATTCAAATGTGACGTGCAAAGCCGTGTGGGACAAAAAACAGCAACATTTCTTGAGGTGTGATATCCACACACCTCATTTTACTTCTCACACACCTTTTAAATTTTCTGTTGAAGATTGCGACAATCAGGGATGAGGATTTGGTTCTATAAGAAAGTATCTTTGTATTGATTAGTTTCTTGTTTTGTAAGTCAACTTGCAATTACCTAGTTTAGCACATAGCTTGTGTATATAAGTTTGAGTTGTACTCCCTTTTCAATATTAATATGAAACATTCAATTAAAACCAGATTGGTTTTCTACATGGTACCATAGCGATAATCTTGGGACCGAAGAAAATATCAAACCCTAGCCGCCCACCATGGCAGAGCACAACGACAAACTGACCCCCTCTGGTTCAACGAAGGCAGCCACATATGATGTTAATCATTCTTATTACCTGCATCATTCTGATCAGCCGGGGATGATGCTCGTTTCTCAGCCGCTCACTCCAGACAACTACAATACATGGAGCAGGGCGATGATTGGAGCATTAAAAGCCAAAAACAAGTTGAGTTTCGTTGATGGAACTTTCAAGAAACCAGAAAAGAAGGTCGCTGCAGCAGACTTGCATCAATGGGATCGATGTAACCGTTTGGTTAAAACATGGTTAGTAAACTCAATATCACCAGAAATTCAATCGAGTGTCATTTACTATGATCTTGCGTATCAAGTTTGGGATGACTTGAAAGAACGTTTTTCTCAAACGAACAATATGCAACTATATCACATTGAGAGCGCAATTCATGATTGCGTCCAAGGAATAATAATTGTGAGTTCTTACTTCACCAAACTCAAGGCGTTGTGGGACGAAAGAGATGCTGCGATCAGCCTACCAAATTGCGACTATAACACTTTGCAACATGTGTTGGCGTTTCAGCAAAATCAAAAGGCCATTAAGTTTCTCATGAGACTTAATGAAACCTTCAGTGAAGTGAAGGATCAAATTCTATTAATGGATCCACTTCCACCCGTCAATAAGGTATATTCTCTTGTGCTACGCCATGAGAAGCAACACGACACCACTACAGGAAAGGCATCGGTTCAGGAGGCTGTTGTGTTTGCCGCAAAATGACCCGACTCCAGCAAGAAATATGCTGATGTGAAGTGCGCTCGCTGCAACAAGAACAATCACACCATTGAAGCTTGCCGTGCCCATTTAAAATGTGATTATTGTGGCTGGAAAGGCTATACGATAGATTATTGTCGGAAACTACAAAGGGCAGATCCGGAGCAACAAAGGAGCCATTCTAAGCAGGAGAGATCAAGAGGTAACAATGTTTCAAGTAACCTTGAAAGGCAAGAATTGTCAACCTTTTTTCCATTCACGCCAGACCAGTGCAAGCAGATAATGACCATGCTCAATAACAACAAAGCCAAGGCGAACAATGTTGGTAAATTCCTCTCTAAATGATCTCTCAGGTAAAGCATTTTCTTTCACTTCTCATGGTTAGCAATCATCATGGATCTTGGATAGCGGTGCCACAGACCACATAATTATCTCACATACTTTGTTAACCTCTTCTGTGCCTGTTAGGAATAAGACAGTGAAACTGCCAGATGGTACTTATGTCGTTGTAACACACATAGGGACCATGCAATTTTCCATAGATTTTGTCTTACATGATGTCCTTTGTGTCCCCACATTCCAACTCAATCTAATCTCCATTAGTCAGCTTACCTATCAGTCCTTGTGTATCACAATTTTTCTAAGTCATTTTTGTGTGATTTAGGACCTTCGTTCGGGGAAGATGATTGGGACGGGGACAAAACGAGAAGGCCTATATTTTTTGGACGGCACCAACATAAAACCCACCTTATCAACCAGTCATGCTGTCCAGAAATTATCACCACATCTTTGGCATCAACGCCTAGGCCACCTCTCTGATCAAGCCCTTCGACATACTTCACTCTTTACTCTTGACATTAGTTCTTGTATTTCCAATAATTGTCTTGTGTGTCCTCTAGCCAAACAAACGAGATCTCCATTTCCATTAAGTGAAATTTCAACTATAATGCCTTTTGAGTTTTTACATATCGATATTTTTTTTGGGAGGGGAGGGTGTCGTGTTGCTTCACTCACTCGAGCACAATATTTTCTCACAATCGTTGATGATTACACTCGTTGTACTTGGATTTACTTAATGAAGCACAAATCTGACACACGACACCATTTGATCAATTTTATCAATCTTGTTGAAAATCAGTTTTCTCACAGAGTGAAGACAATTAGGAGTGACAATGGCCCAGAATTTAAACTCGTTGACTTCTACTCAACAAAAGGCATTTTCCATGAAACAACATGTGTGGCCACCCCCCAACAAAATAGGGTGGCTGAACGCAAACACCGTCACCTCCTCAACATTGCTAGGGCATTACTCATCCAAGCTAACTTGCCTGCCAATTTTTGGGGAGAAGCCATCCTCACAGCAACCTATCTCATCAATCGTACACCCACTCCGGTCTTGCATGGTAAAACACCTTACGACCTTTTGTTTCGCAAACCACCTAAATATTCACATTTGAAAGTTTTTTGCTGCCTCTGCTTTGCATCCACACACGCACATCATCCATCCAAATTTGATGCTAGGTCCATCCCATGCATATTTATTGGTTATCCATATGGCAAGAAAGGGTACAAAGTTTATGATCTCCACACACGAAAAATATTTGTCTCCCGTGATGTGCTCTTTCGTGGAAGTACATTCCCTTTTACCAAACCTTCCGCATCACACTCTAACACAAACATCCAACAAATATACCTCTATCTATCTAACTTAGTTGATTCTTCTTTCGATTTGCCACCTGCTTCACTCCCAACTACCAACATTGACAACCATCCTACTCCTTCTCCACTTCACGAACATAATGTTCCCGCACCTGTGCCTCCATCTGCCTCACCTAATATCGACATCTCACCAACCATGCCCCTTCCCACACTTGACAACAACTCGTCCATGCCTGCCCTAACATCCAATCGCTCTTCCACACGAGCCACTAGACCACCTTCATACCTACAACAATTTCATGTTGGTGTCAAGTTGCCTTCTCGTCCCAACCAATCATCGGCTTCTAACGTTGGATCACATAAAGGTAGTACTTATCACCCTCTCTCTCAATTCCTATCCTATGATCATTTGTCTCCCACTCACCGTGCTTTTACCACCTCTATTTCCATTGTCAAAAAACCTCAAAGTTACTTGCAGGCTATTCAGGATCTTAAATGGTGCCAAGCCATGAGAGATGAGGTTTATGCTCTTGAAGCCAACAACACCTAGACTCTACAACATCTCCCTCCCGGGAAGAAACCCATCGGCTGCAAATGGGTCTATAAAATCAAACTTAATCCAGATGGTTCTGTGGAACGCTACAAGGTACGCTTGGTCGCCAAGGGGTATACACAAGTCGAAGGTCTTGATTACAAAGAGACATTTGCTCCCGTTGCTAAGATGGTCACGGTTCGTTTACTCCTTGGTGTTACTGTTGCTCAGGGTTGGCATTTGTATCAACTCGATGTCAATAACGCCTTCCTCCATGGCGACTTATTTGAAGATGTTTACATGTGACTCCCACCCGGATACGGATGAAAGGGGGAGACACGCGTATGCAAGCTTTAAAAATCTCTTTATGGACTAAAACAGGCTTCAAGACAGTGGTTCCTGAAGCTTTCTTCTACGCTCAAGGCTGCAGGTTATCGACAGTCCAAGGCAGACTACTCTTTGTTCGTCCGATCCAAAGGCGCAAGTCTTACTACTATTCTTGTGTATGTGGATGATGTAATATTGGCCGGTAATGATTTCTCATTTATTGAGAAGACAAAAGAATTTTTGGCTAGCAAATTCAAACTCAAGGATCTAGGAAAGTTGAAATATTTTCTAGGCATTGAAGTTGCAAGGTCATCTCAAGGTATATCATTGCCACAACGAAAATATGCCTTGGAAATATTGGAGCATACTGGTTTTCTTGGAGCAAAATCGGCTCGATTCCCTATGGACCAGAACCTGGGACTCACGCAGACAGATGGTGAATTGCTGGAAGATCCATCCACATATCGTAGACTCGTTGGTCTTCTAATTTATTTGACAATTACTCGGCCGGACCTTGTTTATTTTGTCCACATTTTGAGTCAATTTATGGACAAGCCTAGGCTGCCGCATTTAGATGCAGCACATCAAGTTTTGAGGTACATAAAGGGGACGCCAGGACAAGGAATCATGCTCTACTCCACAAGCTCCCTTCAATTGAGAACATATTGCGACGCTGATTGGGCAAAATGCAAAGATACAAGAAGGTCAGTCCCGGGCTATTGCATCATGCTTGGAGACTCACTTATATCTTGGAGAACAAAGAAGTAAACCACAGTAGCAAGATCAACAACGGAGGCAGAATATAGAGCCATGGCATCCACATGTTGTGAGATAACTTGGTTGAGGTATGTGCTTAATGATCTACATGTTCATCATCCGAAACCTATTACTTTGTTTTGTGATAATCAAGCTGCCCTCCATATTGCATCCAACCCCGTATTCCATGAGCGGACGAAACATATCGAAATTGATTGCCATTTGGTTCGAGAAAAGATACAAGAAGGTATTGTCAAAACTGCCCATGTACGAACTCTACAACAACTGGCAGATTTATTCACCAAAGCACTGAGTACCTCCCAGTTTGAAAGTCTTCTTAGCAAGTTGAGTATAATCAACATATACTCCAACTTGAGGGGGAGTGTTGAAGATTGCGACAATCAGGGATAAGGATTTGGTTCTATAAGAAAGTATCTTTGTATTGATTAGTTTCTTGTTTTGTAAGTCAACTTGTACTTACCTAGTTTAGCACATAGCTTGTGTATATAAGTTTGAGTTGTACTCCCTTTTCAATATTAATACGAAACAATCAATTAAAACCATATTGGTTTTCTACATTTTCGGCCTTCGAATCGGATGAATTGAAGAAGATCAACGAACATAAATTATCAAAGGGTGTGTGAGAAGTAAAATGGGGTGTGTTGATATCACACCCCCATTTCTTTTGACTAAAAATGTTATATAAGCTGACATGGATTCACTGCATTTCCTTTGGCTGTCCTCTTTGGCAGCACAAAGCTTAGGCGTCAAATGCTTTTATTTAATTTTTTTCAATGCATGGGTCTCACTACCAGTACCAACCAATAAGAAGAAAAAGAAGATTTAACATGTATATTTAATTCTCCACGTTAGCAATCGAATAAAATTTATAAATAATTATTTGACATGCCCAGTGAAGATGATCTCACAAGACACTTCGTAATTGGGATCGAAAAGATTTGTTGTCTTGTGGGTCAAGTTAAGACAGCATTTTGCATCAGGTCACATTTACATGTCAAATTTTCTGTCTGTAATTTTTACATATAGACAATATACCCTTCTCCTTCCCAGTTCTCTTTTACAAAGCCTCGGCCTCAGACCGCCGCTTTCACCTGCTGCTTGGCGTGCCGCTGAGACCAGTAGGCATGGGCGGCTAGGACGCGGTCCAAGAGCTCCTGTGGAACCGGCTCTCCCCTCCTTTGCTGCGGGGAGATCCTCGCTGTGTGCACCAATGTTTTCCACTTGTCCTGCACCATCCCAATTTTCCAAATATTGTTAAGAGGACAACCGCGTTGAACGCCATTCCATTTAAGCTTCTGCTAAACAATTATCAAATAAAACACTCACCTTCAGATCCACGTAAGTTCGATGTTTTGTACTTTCGAAAGCACGCAACTTAACATCGCGCCACCTGCAACCGAAGAAAATTCTCACAATCTGCATCATGGTACTAGTTTTTCTCAACTATAGCAAAGTATAATCAAAGTTCAAGCCAACCTTCCCGTTCCGAGTTTCTCAACAGCCTGAACCAATGCTTCTACTTCTGGAACAGAGAAAGGTCTCCTGATTCGGCGCTGTACATACTCTTGATGCCCAGATTTCCGATGAAAAGGAACCACAGCCAATGCCTTCATGCTAATTGGTGGAACTGCGACGAGAGCTCGGGATGTTGGTGGGGTTTTGTCAGTTGAAGTACTAGCAAGAGAAGGAACTTCCTTGAAGTCTCTTTCAATGCAGCCACCCACACTTAGTACTGGAGGACTCCTCGAGACATCTGAAGTCCCAGGTTGTGACACCAAAGATGCGGAATGCCTGACAATAAAAACATACTCGCATAAAGATAAGCAACGAGATTAATCCTAACCTAAGATTCGAAAACTAGAAGTAATTGCGAGTGTGAGCTACCATACTGGGGCACGAGTATGATGATTCAATTCATAAGTTAACACTTATTATGTGATCACCTGGTTAACTCCTGAGATCTGCCAGATACCAAAGATGGATCTTCACTGCATGGAGGATACGTAAGCTTTGCCCGTTTGGGCTCCAAGATGAAACCCAAATTATGTCGCTTGTCGTCCTGAGAAATCCCTGTCTGCAGTAGAGTTTTGTTGTCATCTCTGACCTTTTTTCCCTGGACCAGGATGCCAACATGTAATCCATCTCCGAGTATAGATGTTATTGCCTCCATTACTGTCCTCTGCAGAAAAATTACCTAATCAGATATCACCAATTAAATCTAGACAAAATGATTGAATGAGATATCTTGAACCCTATAATGGATCTATTTTTCTTCCCCAACACAATTAAGAGGCATCATCGACTACGTAAATGGAAAGATTTTATGATAGATAAAGATTGCATACCTTCTGCATCTTCTTAATCATAACTTAATAGTTAAGTTCCAGCTATGAACTACCAAAAAAAGCAAAATGCCTCCTTACTTCCGCTACTAGTGCTCCCAAAAGTAGAAAACCAGGGCTGAAACTATACACTCCACCTAACCAACCTTGCTCGGTGTAAGAAATAACAATCAACCAAATCATCTATGACAGCCATGCTTAATTTATCCAGCTTAAGAAGTATCAAAATAATGTTAAAAAATTGTATGACATAAATTGAAGTAACCTTCAATCGCTCGGGTGTAACACATTTCATTTGACCTGATGTTGCATATGAAAGCGGAAAGACCACACTGTATTTTTAACCACCCCCATCCCCTCCAAAGATAGAACTAGGCCTAGAGAAACAAAATGCAAGCAAAACTGACGTATCAGCAGATCAAAAAAGGCAATAATACAAACCTTCAACGAACCAACAGTTGCGGTTGTAGGAACTTCAATAAAGAGCTCTGGAACCTTGAAGGATTTAATGCTAAGCTTCACTGGTCAACAAAAGAAAGAAGTGTCTACGACAATTATAAAGTAAAATGACAAATATGTTGTAGAATTTTATTGCAGACATTCTTACCATTACAATCGTTAGACTTTGGAGGTACTTGCTGACCCGTTGTTGAGGATGATCCAACTGCTGCATTCAAGAGCTAGGACTGTTCAGCCAAACTTGAATATATCCCTAAAATCTAAACCCTTAACGTAAATGGAGGAGAGTATACATCATTATCTACATATAGGCAGAAAACGGAAAGCAGACAGCACGAAAAATTTAACCTGCGCAGCAGTTGTCGCCATTTAGTATCTTGTCAGGAGAGTTAAATTTGCCTTCACAGTTACACCCTCTATCAGATGTAGCGAGTGGCCTCCAATTAAAGAACTTTCTCTTTTTGAAAGGATATATCTTTTCTGACCTTTGGTGTGCGTAACAAGTTCTCCAATTACAGTTAGCTTGCCTTATTTTCCCATCTGAAAACATCAATTCGGTATCAAAGCTATTATTTATCATACAAACATAAAATCCAGAATGGTGTGGTCATTACAATAAAAGGACACAAGAAAAAGAGTTTCCGTCCTAAGCCAAGAACATTGATATGATCATCAATTGCTACCATGGAACCTAAAGCCTATTTTACATTAAAAACAAGAGTGCATTGTAAAGCCGATTACCATGACCGGGTGCAGCCAGATTTGTTATTTTCTTATCACCGTCATCTGGCGGATGTTCAAATTCCTCTGTCATGGTGTTTTCGTCATCATCTCTATTAACTACTCTAATGTTAGCACAATGGCAGAGAAAAGGACAGTGATTTTTGCAGTCCCCTGAAAACGGAGTCTTCACATCATGTCTAGAACTGACCAGCTCATGAGGCCTTTCTTCCACTTCCATTACATCCTCTGAACTGCCAAGAAACTCGGTTCTTTCTTCCTTTATACTCGTATCCTGTGATGGTTCAGTCACTCGCTTCCTCTTAAGTGGACCCTGTGGCTTCTCTGCAATGGAATCTCCAGATAGGGTAGAGTCATTGACTACTTCGTTAGAATAGCTTCCACAAGAATTTCTGCTATCAACTGCACCCAATCCCTTACCAAAATTGATCCCCTCTGAATCTAGAACTTTTGACGCCGAGTTGATCTCGTAACTCAAATTTTCCAGAGAATGTGAAACCCCATTCAACGTATAGCTTTTTCGGCGCTCTTGCAACCCGTGCACGTATAAAAAGGTTTCCTCATCACAGCTTCCCAACTCACAAGGTTCTTCCTTCAACAAGTTTCCTTTATTCTGTTGTTCGCTTTTAGTAATATCGCCAAATTTGAAATGCGGGTTCTTTCCACAAGAATCATTAGTTGGTAGAGGATCCTTGCTCTCCTGCAATAATTTACCAGCTACACTAGCCAAAATCTCAAACGCATGAATCTGATTGGCCTCAAGTTTCTTCCTGATAGGTCCCCTCCCCTAAAACAAAGATAATAATAATAATAATGTGATCAGGACTCCTGATAGGCTTATAAAGACGAAAAAAAACTGTCATGGGAGCCTTTATTTACCCTAACTGATCTAGAAGCTCGAGGAACCTCAGGCATCCGGTAGCCACTGAAGCCATATTCCAACCTCCGTTGCAATACCATATCTCAGACATTCATAACAAGTACAAAGAGTCATCTGCTAAAGTAAAAACCACCGCTGCAATACGATAAAAAAAACATTGATGAGCGTAATGACTTGATATTCGCATCTGCATTCAATCATGATATATACAGAAACTGGAGACAAAAGAAGTGGCAAATTAGAAGCCAGGAAATTCCTGCATCAAATGCATTTGCAGAAGAGAAATGACCACACAAGTTGACCAGCATATAACATTCCCAATATAGGCACAGGTTTTTGTGACGTTCCAATATCGTCTCAGTTTAAGAGGAAATTGACCAAGAACACAGAGACAAATATATCAAACGAATCATACTCTTCCTTTAACAACACCGATATAATGTAGATAAGTTCTTATATGATCCTGGTTGTACCAATAGTTGCAGAGCCTAACTTTTTAAAGCCAAATTGAGCTCTGAAACAAACAGAAGACTAATTTCGGGACCAATTCAACCAAGAAAAGCACAATTCAACAGATTGAACAAACAGTCAAAATAAATTCCACAAATTCTGTCCAAGCAAATGTAGTTTTCCTGCTTTCCCCTCCTTTACTCTGGGAATTTTTGTAATTAAAATTATACTCTAGGAATTTGTTCATTTAACTTTGGCCTAATTGGATTATTAGTCACCGTGGTGATAGGCAGTCAGAAGATAGCCTCCGTGGTGAAATCCGTTAGGATTTAGGTCTAAAATTAAAAGTTCTGACACCTCTCCGTTAATTGTTAGCATGTGAGCATGCGAGGCTAAAACGAAACTCTCCTTCATTTGTTAGCACGTGAAGCTTACATGTGAGGCTAATTTTATTTTTTTAGCCAGATGTAAGGCTCGCGTGCTAATAATTAACAGAGAATTAACATAACTTTCAATTTTGGGCCTAAATCCTAACCGACCTCACTACAGAAGTTTAGATTCTAATATTTTTTACAGAGTACTATCTTTCGACTACCCTATCACCACTGGACTATTAATCAAATTTAGCCTCTAACTTTTTAGCATTTCACAGGTTCAATGCAGTTTTAATTCTTGACCAAACATGTTATTTAATACTTGCTGATCGTCAAAATCCAAGGAATGGTAAGAAGAATTAAAGATAGGACATAAATATAATCCTATAATATATAAAAATAATAAAAAAATGTAAATCAAATGCATAAATGCATCAATGCAGAAAAGAAGGTTGACAGTTGAAAGGGTGAAGAAGGCTTACAGGTAAAAAGGGCAGTTGGAAAACCTCCATTTCAAAGTACAATAATATAATAACTTGAGCCTGATCTGGAAACCTCAGTTTCTGCAAAACCAAACAAAAATCACACCATTTTTTGATTCAAACAACAATAAAAATATATATATTGATGTAAATATTTTAATAAAACAGCAGGAACCCAAAATGTTAAACCCTGACAGAATGTAAACTGGCAGATCATAAAATTATATATACATATGTTTTATGAGCGATATTCTAATCAAATCTAAATTTTTCATGTTTTAGTCAACTTGGCTCAGGTGTCGAAAATCATATTTATATGTGAGAGAGAGACTTCCATAGAATTCATATATTTTAAAATGAGACAGGAAGACAAAAATTCCAAGAAATCCAAGAAATTCAAATGTGCAAACACACAAAAACACATCAGAGAAAACAAAATTTAACACACACAAAAATCCTAGATTCTACAAAAATAAATGCAAAAATCTGATCTGGGTTTTCCTTTTCATGAAGAAAAACACCCATCCAATTCAAAATTCATCAACAAAACAAAAAACTCTGCACCAAAAGAGAGAATTATACTGGTTTCTTCACAAAAAGGCCACAATAATCCGTGTCTAAAAACATTAATATTCTCACCTACGGAAATGGGTCTGTCTGTGTCGGATCACCAAAAACCCCCACAAAAACCACCCAACTTTCTTTTTGGCTTCTTAAACCCCCCGAAACTGCTTATAAAGTTTTGAACCTCGTCCCCATAATTCAGAGCCAACCGGTAACTAGCGGGGGTTTACCGGCTACACTGGTTAACCAAAACCTCTTTGGACCAGTTCCAACGTTTGAGCCAGCCACATCACTTGTGTCTTCGACACGTGTAACTGTCTCCGAATTCCTGGGTTAAAATCTTATCTCGTTCACATAAAATCATGTCTTTGAAATAAATTTGTACTTGCAAAAATGTAAATTTACCGTACGTGTGGGGAGACCATTGCCGCATGTGCTCCGACTTCCACGTTCTTTGTCTGACCAACCAATCATGTGCAGAAACAAATATGGGTAAAACTTCATCTACCAAAAAGAAAGAAAAAAAAATGGCAGAAAATGGGTAAAACTTCAATTTATAAAGTCAATTAGTGATATTTACTGAAAATTAATTATAACGTGTATTTGTAGTATAGATTCGATCATCTGTCTTAATAATTAACAATTTAATCCACTAATATTATCGTTTCAACGTTGAAGCCTTCTTCTTAATTAATGTTAGTATTGTTGTAACATATATATTATTCATTCAGCATATCTTTTACTTAAAATTGTGTTTTTGTTTTTTATTTTACGATTAGGTTGTGGATTGATTGTGATGACTATCCAACGTAAATTTTATGATATTTTATAAATAAAATATTTTCCTACAAAAATATAAAAGGAATAAATGGTGTTATATCGCCAATGATGCTTTGATGTTATTGATAATGCTCACTTTTCTACCTTACAATTATCGATATGCGTAAAAGTGGTGGTTCGCATATCGTAAATAAACTTGACCGTTCTTTTTAAAAAGTTAGAAGAATGGTTTATCATATGAAAGTTTCAAGAGACTCAATACCCACAATCAAAAGTTTTAAAGTATACAGATATATGACATAGAATGTTGTTAAATCTAATAGCAGAATTGCTCTGATTTAAGGAATTTTATCGAGTGAACCTGAGCTACTTATATTATACATTGATGTATGATATAAGGACTTGTCCAAAAAAAGAGCAACAGATGGTTGCCAAACCAATCAAAACCCCAACGAAATATGATGGAAAATATGTTTGTTGGGCAAAATTTATGACATGAAAGCTACTTTGGCATCCCTTTTAGACAGAAAAGGCATATCCAATCACTTGGTACAAACCAAAAATTCAGTAAACACTAATTAAACCCTAAATCCACATTAAAATTTGCAGTAAAATGAGGTCCAATCAAGCTCACAAATTAAGGCAAAAGAACGATAAGTTAGGGGATAAGGGAGGCCTCATTTGTGGAGAGAGAGAGAGAGAGAGAGGATAAGGGAGGACCAAGTGATGAAAACAAAAGTCTGAAAGGGTCTTTTGAGAGAGAACGAAGTTACAGGAAGGAGAAACTGAAAGAAAATGAAAGCATTGCCACCCCCACCACTTTCTCACCTCTTTTTCGCATCAGACATCTCAAAAGACAAACCCTAATGCTTCTCTGATAAAACGGCTCAATCGCCAAGAACATTGGAACCAGCTCACTATCTTACACGTGTAATATATACTATTATATTTGTAGAAAATATTCTCACAATCCAACTTTTGAGCTACTGCTATTCATGAAAAACGATATCAGCTAAAGATATATACCACAACACATCACAATGCCATATCCGGAAAAGCCTATCCGTATTTGTGGATAAGGAAAAAAAAAGGGTCTGGGGAAATCATTTTTGTCTTATAATTGACACTGACTCGCGAAAACAATCATACCATGCACCTCATATGCAGCAGCTAGCCAAGTCTTCGTATTGCCAGGGGTTGAACCTCCATTGACGTCAATCCCTTTGACGCAGTCGGAAGTTGTCTACCGCAGCCTTGTGTTCGGTGTATTTTCCATTGTAACGGGATACGCATCCAAGTCTCCAAGCTGTGGTGAAGATTTCGTCTGTTTTGTCACCTTGGAGTCGAGTAACTCATGTTTACCAGCCGATATTACTACTCTCGCCACCATCCATGGCGGCTTCATCAACTCCAGTCGCTGCATACCTACAGCAAACTAGTTGAAACCATATCCTGTTTGCGATATGATGAACCAAATGACTACAAATGAATTCAGTTAAATCTTATAATTATAGATTTTCCTCATTTATGCAAGCGATTTTGGAGAAGTGGGAGTTTGATCTAGGACCTCCTTGTAGGCGTTCATGTTCTTGATTACTTTTGTTACAAGCCTCTTGCTGTAATGATAATATTAATTGTGGAGCAAATTTCCGCTGTCTTCTTATTTGACAAAATGCACCTACAAAATAATAACACCTAAGATTAAAGCCAAAAACCTCACACGCCCACGATGAATGGGGGCTTTGACTGAAGAATCTCCAACGCCAAAGTTGGAATTTGAGAGAGAAAGTGTTTAGGAATTTTTGGGGAGAGAATGGCTTCGCATTTTAGTGGGAAAACATGGCTATTTATAGGGGAGTGACCATCCCTATTTGGAGAATAGGGGCCGGCCACATATGGTCAAATCGTAGGGTAATTGCAAGATATTATGTGAAATCTTGCAATTAACTTGGCAATTAATCCAAATTGAATAGGAAAATTGGGAGTTACCTTTTCAGTGGGGATTTGATGAGGAGTGATGAGAATGTTTTGAATAAATACCATTTTGATCACCTTTGACTCTTCCTTGATTGTGCCGTTATTGTCCGTTGTATGCGGTTGGGAATCTCGGTGTTCCTTGAGGGTAATTTTGGCTCCACAAATGCCCCCACACCTGCTGGGCTGCTCGCATGAAAGGGCAGCAGGTGTAGAGATCTCCAACTTTGAGGCAGATTCTCACTTGGACTTGGAATTAGATTCTTTTAGGAAAGGGAAATAAATTGCCTCCAAAGCCTATTTAATCCTACCTTAAGTAAGGGATTAAATCAACTTCGGATAGCAATTATTTATCCCTACAAGAAAGAGAGAAAGCTAGAGGATATTTATTTCCCTTCCCCTAGCACTCTTCTTTGCTTGCCCTTGTAAAGAACCGTCTTTCGTTGATTTCTTTGTCTTCTCCGCACCGCACCAATGTAAGAAAAACTTAATTTTCTTTGTCTTCTTCTTGGGTGGTGCTGCCACAGGGCAGCCATCGAGGTGGTGTGGTACGTTGGCTGGCAGGGGCCAGATGTCGGCTTGGCATGGGTCGAGGAGATGGTGTGGCAGGGGCCACAGCTTGTGCTGCTCGGCTTGACTAAAGCCAAGGGTTGGCTTGGCATGGGCCAAGGAAGTGACGTGGCGTGGCATGGGTCACGGTTTGGGCTGCCATGTCTGGGCTGCTCACCAAGAATGAGAAAACTGCTTGAGTTTGATTTCTCAACTGCCGTAGATGGAGCAATCAAGGACAGAGCTGCCACGATCAGGGCTGCCGAAGATTAAGTGTTGGATGAGCGAACTATTAAGTGCGAAGTGGCTGCTGCCCCCTGACCATTTGCTGCTTAGCTGGTCTTCGAGTATTCGATATTTTGAGTTGTGTGGGCCTTTTAGCACTGGAGAGCAATTAGTTTATCCTCTAACATTGGAGAGCAGACCCAGATGGGTGTCCGGGAATTAGTTTACTCTCTCGCACTGGAAAGTAATTAGTTTATCCTCTCGCACAAACCCAGATGGATGTCGGTGAATTAGTTTACCCTCTCACACTGGAGAGCAATTAGTTTATCCTCTTGCATTGGAGAGCATGCCCAAATGGGTGTCGGGGAATTAGTTTACCCTCTCACACTGAAGAGCAATTAGTTTATCCTCTCACATTGGAGAGCAGACCCAAATGGGTGTTGGGGAATTAGTTTACCCTCTCTCATTGGAGAGCAATTAGTTTATCATCTGGCACTGGAGAGTAGACTCAGATAAGGGTTTGAGCAATTGTTGTAAACAACAGTTGAGGCAAGCTTATGAATAACTTCTTGAATCTTCATTAAGAATAAAGAAATTAATCAATTGTGCTGGAAGGTACAAACTGTATAACAAACTGAATAATCATCGGCTTGCAAGGTCTTGTTTGTTGAGCTGCTTGAGACTTCGAACTTATTTGGAAAAGCCCTAACGGGGTTCAGGGGGTGATGGAGACTTCCCCTGCTTGTGTAGGCCGTGTCGTTGACTTGTCAAGATACTCGTCGCACCGGCCCTCATTTGTCAGCTTCTCAAGGTACTGCTTCCACTTCAGGCAGCCGTTGGTAGTATGGCCTGATCCTTGATGGAATGCACAATACTTTGTCTGATCCAGCCTGGTAAGATCGCCCTTCATAGATGGCAGCAGTTCGAAACAAGGTTCGTTCTTGAGCTTACAGAGAATCTGGCCGATTAGAATTGTGAACTTGGTGAATGTTTCGGGCGCTGAGTTTTCTCTTGTCGGGGAACGTTCCATGCGCTTCTTTTCTGACTCATTTTTTTTAGACTGCTTGGCCTCGTCCCATAGTGCGTCTCCACCAAAGCATATGAAGCTACCAGGGTCAGTTCTTCTCCCATGATTAATTTTCCGAATAAAGGGTGTTCGGTGGGAAGCTCATTTCTAAATGTTGTCATTGCTATGTCTTTGTTGCAGCCAACAATCTTGGCATAATCGCGAATTATTTCCCAAGGGTCTTTTACGATGCTGAAGAGATGGTTAGACGTTTTTTTGATTGAGCGGTTAAACGAATACTTCTAAGTGAAAACTAAGGAAAGTTCGTTGAAACTTCAGATCGACCGTGACTGTAGGGTGTGAAACCAGTCTTGCGCCTCGCCTTGTAGATTTGTGGTAAAAATTTTGCACATAAGCACGTCTTTGTTCCTATATAGGATCATAGTACTACAACAGCGCTTGAGATGTCGATCCAGATCTTCGTCTCCCTTGTACGGAGTGAATGAGGCATAGTGAACTCGCGAGGTGGATTTGTATGTTTGATCTCATATGTGAATGGTGACCTGCTTATGTTGGTCATGTCTCATCGAAGCGCATTGTCAGTATCCTCGTTGCATTGGAAATTGCGTAATCATTCAATCAGGAGCCTCTCAACTTCTTCTTGAATTTACCTCTACTGGCAATGAAACTTTCGGCTGCCCATGGTCGTGACCTGTTGGTCTAGGCCGCTCTTCTCTATGCTCGACTCATCTATGTTGCGGTTACGGTGCATGTGCCACGTTCCTGGAAAGCGAGCGGGCTACTCGCAGGTTGCTGGTTGAACTTGAGTCGGATTGAGTGACTGCTTCTTTCTGCTCGTCATGCTGCCTACTCCGATGTGAAGTGGCGAATGCTTCTTGCAAGCCTAGTTGTGAATGAACATTTCGCCTATAGGGTTGTCCATGTTGATAATCAGAGTGTGACCTCAACCGTGAACGTATGCTCGTTCGTGGGCTTGATCGGGACTGCAAGCTCCTCTACGCGCTATGACGAAAGTATATGTTATCTCGGATCGTGGCTAGTTGAGGGGCTGCATGCCAGGACGCTGCTCGAGAGGTTTGTCGTCTGTCATTATCCTGCTTCGAGACACCTCATCTGGGGCACGTTGCATCTCGGTATGCTACAAAAGTTGATTCACCAAGGTCGTCTGCTGCGCAAGGGCGCTTGTCAACTCTATGACTTGTCGAGATAAGTGTTGTTCGCCATACGGGATGGAAGAGCTTGGATGGTAGGTTTCTCCATAGGTGGTAGAAGTGTAGTGGACTCCGGGTCTAAAATTTGAGCTGGCATAGGTCATATCTGCAGAAACTCAGGGGGGAAATGCCATCGGTTCAATCGTCGGTCAAGAAATATAAAGTTGGGACGGTTGAACCGGTCTTGGACTGATCGGGATCGCCAAATAGGCCATGGAAGCAGGTTGGGCCGCGGAAGTGGGTTGTGACACGTGCGGGGCACGTGGGTGTGGTGCAGCCCTGTGAGCGCATTGCATCTGGGCCGAGGAGATGGTCGGCGCAGCTCGAGCCTGCGATGCGTCTTGGGCATGAGTTGTTTGGGTAGTGGTTTAGGCCTGTTCGTGCTGGGCTTGGCTTGTCTGTTTGCAACGTGGGCTACAGATTGGGTAGCCTCTTAGGCTACTTGCGCAGCTGCTGCCAACGCCTCGGCCTGGGCTTGGTCTTGGGGTTTGGGTTGTTGTAGTGGTAGTGCATAAGGCCATGGTCTGTTGCCATGGAGCTGGCCCACTCCCCACTGCCACGGTGGTCCCCGTGGCTGCCATGGTAGTGGTGCTCCGTGGTGGCAAAGTTGTTCATCTTGCCGCCGCGTTGGGCTTATGGATCGTCATGGTGGGGCTACATCACAATCTCCATCATTTAATCTGAATCTTTGAATGTATGAAGTTTCGTTCGTTATGGTTTCCAAATTTCTCACCCTTGTATTTTTCTACTACGTCTATTCAAAGAATTAAAAAATTATAGAAATAAGAACGTATGAAAAATTTATGAACGAACGAGAAATGAGAAACTTTGAATGCGAGAGTCTTCTTCGAGCGTGTGAATCAAACTCTCAATGAAAGCACCAATTTGTGGATGCAAATTTCCGTCGTCTTTTCCTTTGACAAAAATGCACCTGCAAAATAATAACATCTAAGATTAAGACCAAAAGCCTCACGCGCCCACGATGAATTTTGGGAGAGGGGGTTTTGGCCGAAGAATCTCCAATGCCAAAGTTAGAATTTAAGAAAGAAAGTGTTTAGGAATTTTTGGGGAGAGAATGGTTTTGCATTTTAGTGAGAAAACATGGCTATTTATAGGGGAGTGACCGCCCCTATTTGGAGAATAGGGACCGGCCACATATGGTCAAATTGTGAGGGTAATTGCAAGATATTATGTGAAATAATATCTTTCACATAATATCTTGCAATTAACTTGGCAATTAATCCCAAATTGAATAGGAAAATTGGGAGTTACATTTTGAGTGATGATTTGATGAGGAGTGATGAGAGGGTTTTAAATAAATATCATTTTGATCACCTTTGACTCTTCCTTGATTGTGCCGTTATTGTCCGTTGTATATGCGTGGAAATCCCGGTGTGCATCGAGGGTAATTTTGTCCTTCTTACCTAAAAGTCAACGTGTCAGCTTCGTAATTTTTTTTTATTATTTTTTGCTCCACGTTAATTCTATTCAACTTGATTGGAACCAAACGAACCCATTTGTGAGTCAGTTTGGTATTATTGTAGGTTTTTTATATAAAAAAATGTTTCTCAATTACTTTGAGAATAATTAGTTTTAAAACAGTTATGCATTGGTAAATCATTTTATAAAAGTGTTGTGGGTATGAAAATAATTGCTAAATTGTGAAATAAAATTGTTGTGGTTGTGTATAATAACTAAAGTGATCATGATTTTGAAATGTTTATGAATTAAACAGTCTGATAAAAAAAATAAAAAGAAAAAAGGGTATTGGCATGATAAAAAATAAAAATAAAAAGGGTAGCGGGGACGGTGGGGTGGGTGGGGACTTGATGGTGGTGAAAATGGGCGAAGATGGTGTTGGTGATTGTGGCAATGGCGCTAGTGACATTGGTGGTCGGGTGGAAATGAAGGGGGAGCTGATGGAGGAGTGAAAGTGGTGGCGTTATGGTGGTTGTGGCAATAGTGGTGGGTGGTGATGGTGGTGTTAGTGGCAGCCTGGCAGGGTTGAGGTGGGGAGGAGGCAGTGAGTTTGTTCTCCCAAGAGAGAGAGTATGTGTGCAATATACGACAGATGATATTATTTCCCAAAACTAACAAGTGTTAAATTCATCAAAAGCTTCAGGAGCAGGGTATGCTTTTAAAATTGATGTAAGGAATCAAGATGTAATACTTTGGTCAAACACTCACTTTATGGATCTAAAATGTTCTCTTCTAGTTAACGACCAATAAAATACAAGTAGGGTAATTTAATCTGGCCAGTAGTGGGATCCTCTAGTGATTACAGTCTTTCTCTTCAATCCACCTCATTCTGAATTCAAACCTTCCCTCTTCCGCTCATCTTAACATAATTTAGTATAAAATATCGCTTGTATTTGAGATAAAAAAAAAAAAAAACTTGTTATCTCAGGAGACGCAAGGCAACAATTTAATTAAGCGGCTAGAATGCACCTATGGTTAAGGTGGCGAGCAAAAACGCTACCCCCAGACTGCTACTTAATTTGTAGAATTTCAGGCAAACAAAAATAAGTCAGAGGCTTCCAATTTCGAAGAGATGTTCCACAACGCAACAATATCATAGTCGGAAAAGCCTAACCGTCTTATAGTTCCATCATCATAATACCAACTCCCAAGGGGAGCGAGCAGAGGTAAGAAGAACAAATAAATAAGCAAAAATATTATACAGGCGAAAACAATCACACGATACACCTTAAGCAGTAGCCAAGTCCTCGTATTGCCAGGGGTTGAACTCTATTGATTTGACGTCAATCGCTTCGACGCTGTCTGAGTTGTCTATTGCAGCCCGGTATTCGGTGTACTTTCCATTGTAACGGTACACTTCCATGTCATCCCATGTTGTCTTGAAGACTTCATCTGTTTTGTCAAACCACCTTGGAGTAAACTCGTGTCCTTTTTCCAGTCGATTTTTCTTCTCAGCTCTCTGCCTCTCCTCCAAGCTGGTCAATGAGTAGGTAGATGTATTTACGATGTCAGTTTCTTAATTCAGGTTAGCGCTATTAATGGATGTCAAATTATACAATCAAAACAAAGCATCGAGCTTGTTGGTTTAAAGGCATACCCCAATCCCTTCAAAAATATATTTTGTGTGTAAGAGAGAGAGAGAGAGAGAGAGAGAGAGAGAGAGAGAGAGAGAGAGTTAAAGATAGATCCAGACCTGCTCTTTTCAAAACCGGCTTTGGATAGGTCCCCCTGCTCCAGCGCGTATCTATCAGGACGCAGGCGAGAATCTGATGCCAATAATTTCTTAGGAGCAGTGTCAAAGCTGTTTATTTTGTGTGCAAAATGTGTGTACTGGAATTTGTCATTTTCTGGAACATCAGCAACTCTCCAAACCTGTAATGAAGGATTAAAGTAATTTCTTATGAGCTTACTAGGATAATTTCCTCTAATGAAACAATAAATTAATTTCGCAAGTGTTCCCTTTGTCGTATCAGAAACGGGCAGAAACTTTATAAATAGTTAACCAATGTTCCATAAAAAGGCGATAAGCATTAGAGCACCTATTAACTCTAAAGATTCATTGGTTTCTACAACTTCATACATCAACTGGACACCAGATATATAAAGGACAAAAAAAGCTTTCAATTCCTTTAGGAGTCGGGGCATGCAATTCCACTTTATAGGCACCGTACAGAAGTTCACTCCAGGTTTTCCTAAATAAGATTCAACAAGCTGCAAGGTGTATCTGGTATGAAACTAACCTCCTTCAGTTCAGTGCCAGGAAGTGGCTCCCCTTCTGAGTCACAGGGTTGATAACTCATTGACTCGTTCCATTTTCCAGTCATCAATATTTTAGGATCCTCGGCAGAATTATAAACATATCCATCTACTTCATAGCGACCAGATCTGCAAGCACAAATTTACATCACATAAAAGCGTGAAACCGACATACAGCCTACACTAGTTGATAAATTAAAATCCTTGAACCCAAACCAAGTCTTTATCCCAGAAGACTGGGCTTAGCTACAGGTCTTTTTATATCAGTTTGATCCTCAATCATTGAAAATTTCCCCTGCCACTCAGTTTTGTCTAAAATCTTAGCGTTAGCGGATTTTTGTTTCTTATCATCGCATCATGTGAATAGTGTGCCCTACCAATCATGCTCCATAAGTAACCGTATGGTGCATGAATTTAAATAATACAATCATGACCAAAGGAAGAACGCAGTTATACATGGTGTTTAAAGGAAATAATTATAGATAACTGTTCACATTTGAAGTAGGCAACTAACAAGACAACATCAAGGTAGGCTCACAATTTTAGAATAACTTCTTTTTAATAGATGGCTAGAAGGTTATTCTTAGACTGGAACTTCGACTGTATGGCTAAAAGACCCTCCCGCAAGATGTTACCAGGCAAGCATTCATATGATGCAAACAATGTTACACGTGATGAGCACTAGAAAGATGTCATACCCAAACCAGCCGCATGGTTGGAAATACAGCACAACTTTGTCCCCTGTGGTCAAATTGGTCAAAACCATATCTCCTGGTGAATCGACCCATGTTCGTCCAAAAATTAAGTTGTTAACTTTTGTTGGAGGGGGTGCCAATTCAAATTCTACACCATCTCTTTTGAGGGTCAAACGCGTTCTGCATTGAAAACATTTAAAGGTTACATATGTTATTACTAAAGAATAAAGATTATGCTGACTATGCAATTTTAGCTCTCGCTTAAAGACAAGTCATTAGATGAGTGAGATGCTTTTATTTACACATCTCATGATATAAGCTTATAAAGAATTTCAAAGGAGTTGAGAAGATATGAAATTACTTGGTGACAAGATTATAGCTGCAGAGAAAGATCATATAGGGTTACCTTCCGACTGGATAGATATCAAGTGAGTTCCCCAAAAATTTGGTTTTCACCTTTGACGTTATGTCATAAATAAAATGTTCATTTTCAGCATGACCAGCACTCATAGGAGGGTGATGACTGACCTGGAAGGAATACAAGAAGAATATAATTTAATTACGTACAAATGCAGCAACAACTATACGAGTACAGTAAGCCTTCCAGTAAAAACCAAACAATTTGAGATTCATTTACAAATACATTCTTTTATTTCCATACCAAAGCATCATAAATCTCAAGTAAAAATAGAATTCATAGTTTTGGTGCTTAGAACACACCTGTTCTGATAAAAATGTAACGCCCCCATGATTAACCATTTCATAAGTCTCACCAAGTATTGGATTGAATGGTTTCCAGGTTCGTTGAAAGGCAAAGTAGACAGATATGAAAAATGATGCTGCAACCCGCAATCGTAAGTTAGTCTCCAAACAGTGGATACAAAAATAGAAGAAGAGAGGGAGGAGAGTGGAAAACAACCATGTCTACAGAGAGAGAGAGAGAGAGAGAGAGAGAATACTTACCAACATATACTGATCTCATGTATGGATCTTCACATTCATCTGCAAGATCTAACAGATGGGAGTATTCCGTAATCTGTGACATAATTGGACAACTATGAGATTTTCTGGGCAGAACAGGATCGGATTGACCAAAGAATTTCTAGTACCATTTAATTACAGATAACACAAACCTCTGCCATTTTCTGCAGCATAGTCATTGGCTCAAAAATAAGTACTGGAAGGGTCACCATTGATGTGACGTCAGAGCCAATATACTTCTGCATTATCTTCCAGTAACCATCCCGATCCTGAAAATAAAAGAAAAGGGGAAGAACTTCTGTAATGAGTATGCATGAAAGCATTAGAAAGAATTATTTGTAGGTTTTTCCAACACCAGTACGATCTTATCATAAAAGTAATCTATGGGACACATGGAAGCTGCTATACAAGTAAATGACATCTTACGTGCTTTACTGTTGCTCTGATTGAATTACTACACTTGGCAAGACTAAGTGGGAAACTTCTCAAGTCAAAGGTGATTTCAAAAAGAAAATAGAGCAAAATTGGTTTTGATGCTGAAGGAAAAAATAGAATCTGAAACAGGATTAGTATGTCTATTGGCAATAGGCCCAGATGAGGGCAGCCATACAAATCCATTGAGATACTTTCCAGGTTAGCTAAGGTTGTGTCCTTTAGTTTACCTTTAGCCAAAACAAAAACAATCTAGCGGGTGACAGGCTAACTAATATCTGTGCCATGCTCAGTTCTTGTCATGAGATAAACAATACTAAGCCTCCTGTAGTATTAAACTCAGTATATTTCCGCTTAATGTAAACCATTCCGTCACAAAAATAACAGCACAGGCGATATATTGTTAATTTTGGGTCATTCATTTCTTCCTAGGAGGTTTCCTTTGAGTCACCTGATAATGAAGATGCTCCATCTTCTCCAATGAAAAAACAGAAATGTCATAATGCATGATTTTAGAGGTATACTAAATCACCTATGTGATTATTACTGTTTACAGTATGGTCTTCTATGATAACACTGCTTCAAAGGCCATGAGAAACAAGCTATGGAGGCAGACCTTCGTGCTCAAAATGCAAATGTAATATTATCGCTGCAGCCCTAACATATATATAAGAAAAAACCCAAGACAGTAGCATTTTATCTACTATCAAGTACGCAAATGGTATTGCCATGGCAGAAAAGTAGTGTACCTCCTGCTTCCATCTTCCTTTCCTTGCTTCGTCTTCGAGATCTTCCTGGCCTCCATCTGGATTGATAACCTCCAGCCCCTCATAACCCATTATGCTGCACATCGGAATAACACGGATTGTCACAATCTGATTCGTCATAACATACAAAACTAGTTTATCAACACACATCCAAAATTAGTTTCTAATCATGCATTTTGAATTTAGTAAAATGGGTATGAATTACTAATCTATTGCATCTGGAGCAACCACATAACAGAAAACCTTGATTCGGCAAACATTAGATTCAAACTAGGCAGTACAACAAGTAATTAAGCACCAAGTAAACCCCAAATCCAGCTAACTAGATCCCCAATTATCATAAATCACTTAAACTAATCTACAAATTAATAGAAATCCCAAATTAGTAACAAATTGAATCAGATTCGAAGCTCATAGTAACAGTTAACACAACCAGAGCCAAAATTGAACACCGAGAAAGCGTAATTCAACGAATCAGCTCGAAAGATGAAATGAAAGAGGGATTTGAGTTATACCCGTTGACGGATTTGGTCATGGCGCTACCGAGATTGGTCAAAGTGGAAGCCATGGAGGCGAAGAAACCTCCGCTTTGCTTCGGATCCTTGGGATTGGGAGCCATCGCCGATGTAAAACCCTAGATTCTGGTTCGCTCTCGCAACAGCTTCTGGAGAATAAGAATACAAAGCGACCGAGACAGAGGTTAATTTCGGGAGGAAGACAGAGACAGAGGGGTTGTGAGGTGTAAATGTTGGATTTTTTAAGATTCTTTTGAACAAAAGATTTTTAAGATTTTAAAATAAGTGAGGAAACAGCGAGGATTAGCAACGATTCTTGTTGGCGCTACTTCTGTTTGAAGTCAACAAGACCTGAAGGATATTTTCTCCTTTTGAATGTAATCTCAAACTCTTCAAAGAGCATGCACATCTCCTTCTACTTGCGATAATTTTACGTTGTATCTGTGTATGTAATGTTAGTTAAATTTTACCAGTTGGTTTTGGATTTGTTTAAAAGTGCTTTTGAAATGAGTCGCATGAAATTTGGAAGAAAATGAACCTTGTCGTATTTCAAAATAAAAATCTGAATTACACTAGAATCGTGAATTCAACGTTAAGTATGGGCAAAGATTATCGTGCAGCTAATCTGCTGATGCATAATGGGTCTTCTGGTGACCAAAAGGCGAAACCCGGCTCCATTCGGTGGTCTCCCCCGGAAACTAATTTTGTCAAGCTCAACTTTGACAAGAAACCCTTTAAAAGTTATAATAACTTTAACAAGGGGCCCCTAAACCCTAAACGGCTAAAAATATGGCCCCTTAAAAATTATAATAACTTTAACCGTTGAATCAAATTTCAAGTACCCGGATTCATTGATTAGGTGGATTTGATGGAAGGGATCCAGAAAGAATCTATTTCCGTGTTATTAGGCCATGTGGGCACCCACTACTACTACACTTTGCACACCCACTTATGTTTCCACATGTCGACTGTTTACAATATTCCAAATTCAAAATCTTTTTAATGTTGAAAATGGTTTCAAATTCAAATCACAATTACCACTTAGTACTACGGTTTAGTGGTATTTTTCTTTATTTGTAAGTGAGAGGCCTTAAGTTCGATTCTCGCCTTGTGATGCTTAACTTAAACCCTCTCCCCCTTAGTGTAAATAATTTTGTTTGTTTTAAACAAAAAAAAATTCAAATCACAATTGCTCGTTGATAAAAAAAAATGCATTTAGATATGAACAAAGTTGGATCAGCTAGCAACATCTAGAGTAGTTCAACTCCTTCTAAGACAAACAAGCTTCAACAAACTTTTGATGTGGAATACTTCTTTATAACCTTACATTTCTTTACGTGTGGCGAATTTTTATCCCTATATAATAATAAAAAAAAAATTGGATGCATAACACATGTGCCCAGTAAACTTTAGGCATCATGGGTAACTCCCTCTAATGCAGGGCCGGCCCAGGCCTAGTGCAGGTAGGGCGACCGTCCAGGGCTCAAAATAATTGGGGGCACCAAAATTATTAGAGTGATATATTTATATATGTTTTCATAAGAGTATAAATTTATAAAATTTGGTTTAATGACAAAGAAATTAAACTATAACTGGTGGTTTTGTTGTTTAAAATTAATAAAGAGGTCTTGGGTTCAAAACATCATGTGTGCTTATTTACTTTTCAATTTTTACAATTTTTTTTTCAATTTTTGTTTGGTTGTTAATTTATTTTTAATTAGTAGCTAGTAGCTATGTGGGTTGTTATTTTTAAAACATTTGTTTCAATTCAAGTCTAATCTTCAACAAAGAGTAATATGTTGACCAAATTTTTAGACCAAATTTACAAATCATACGACGTGTCATAAAAAAGTTTAATTTAATACCCATTTATTACTTATATATATCAACTAAAGACTCAAAAACATCATTATTTTTTTAGTCCCATATTGACAAGGTTAGTAAATAAGAAAAAAGACCTCACGATTCATACAAAAACACTTTAAAAGTTCAAATGGAAAACAAAACTCATATCTATCTACTTGTAAACCCGGCGCTTTTTTTTTCCTCACGATACAAAATAAATTAATTTTTCCGTGTTTCTAAATTATTAATCTTGAAGTGTTTTTCTAAGTAGAATTTTATCTATATCTTATGTGTGAAAACAAATAATTTTCTTATATAAAATGAGGGCATATTTTGTGGCATCGTCCCAGACCTCAAAAAGCTCTAGACCGGCCCTGCTCTGATGTCATGAAGAAAATTGAGATTCAACCATACCGATTAACAATATAAGAAGTACCAAAGCTCCTTAATATTTGATAAATTTTCGATATGAAATATTTCACTACGTCCTGACAAGATAAAACTTACAACTCAAGTAAACATGAGTTTAAATTCACTTCCCTCAACTCCTGGTACAAAAGATGTAACCAAGTAAACTAGGTTTTGTATGGTTTCTCGAATTATTTTGGGATCACCAAGCTTGTCGGTATTACTTCACGATGCTTTGTTCTCACCAGCCGGGAATCGAGGTGGAAAAATGGGTTGGGTTGTTGGACTAAAAGGCTGGGCTAAACTGGTTTTAGAAGACAAAAACGCTGGGCCGGACCATATCCCGTTCAATCGACTACTAAGTCCCATTTCTCATCGGTGTGCCTTTTTGTTGACCTTTTTGTACAAGGCCTAAAGGGCAAGATAGGTGTGAAATTTTATCTTAAAATGTTTTGATACAGTTAGAATGGTTTCTTGGTGGAGGAGAAGATTATGTGCTCGTTTGGAAGTGTTTTTGGTATGACGGAAAATACTTTTACGAAAAAAAATAGTTTTGGGTTATAAAGTGCTTAAAGTGCTTTTCATGATTTACTTGTATTTTTACTAAGGATTGATTTCAAAAATATTTTCACCGAACAAGCACTAAACTTTTAAGTCGACACTTTCAGACTTTCTCATGTTGATAGGCAGGAGTCCAATGAGTTGCGCATGAACTGGCACATTGTTATTTGAAACAGAGTGTTCAAACTTTGATGAAAGAGGAGTTTAGTTATTTCAAAAGTATTTCCAAACAAACTCTAAAATTTTAAGTTGACACTTTCATCTTTCTCATGTCGATGGTCGGGAGTCCAATGAGTTGCGCATGAACTAGCACAAATTTCGTTATTCGAAACAGATTGTTCAAACTTGGATAGAGGAGGAGTGAAGTTCTTTTCTCTAAGATACGATCGATATGAGATATTTCAACATTTGATTGAAAGGACAACCGTTCATGTACGATTCATATGAATCCGTATAAAATCACTGAAATTGAATAGAGTTGAATGCTAATGAAGAAAATTTTTTGTGAAACGGATCCACCGCACGTAACGTCTTAGATCAATAAAATAAAACATATGTAAATTCATAATTTGAGAACACAAACTGACATCATCTGTCACCAAGACAGTTGTCGAGTTGGTTTGGTTTGTTGACCTATAAGACATGGTTACTTCATTTGTCCTATTCTTTCCTTTTATTTTTATCAAATATTATCTTCCAAATGGTTGGTGATCGGTAAAATCACCGATGCAATTTAAACCTCAGTTCAAAGAAAATAAGCAATTGTGGTTCGTCGGTGTATTTTATATGTTATACAAGTTTTGTCCAATATATATGCTTATAAAGCAATGTTGTAAAAGGCTCCTGTAGCGTTGTTTAGGTCCCACCTTAGTGCTGGTTGGTTAAGCTATAATTAATTTCTAGGGATTTAAAAAAAAAAAAAAAAATCGTTTAGACATGCTTAACCGCCTGATTAGGCACCCGTTTAAGTTGCGAATCTTACTTAAAAAAAAAAATTACTTCCACTTTTGCATTTTATTTTTTCAATAAATTGTAACAAACTTGTTGGATGCAAGTTCATTATATGCTTGTTCTCCATATTTAAAATATGTTTTAGTATTTTAGATTTATATATCATTCTATTTTGTAATTTATTATCGTCAATACAATTGTATATTTGTTTTAAGTATAAGTAGACATTTATTAAGTGTTATAAAATAAATTTAATTACAATAAAAAAGATCACCCAAGCCTCCGGCTAAATGACTAGGCGCTAGGCTGCCACCTTATTAGTGCGTAGCGCTTTTTAAAATCTTGTTAGAAAGTGTCTTTTTTATTTGGTAAGTGTTAGTTTTGTATTGCTATGCTTTTTAAAAAACTGTTTATGTTTTGATGTGAGAACAAACAAATGTAAAATAAAATTGATGAGTGTTTGGTAAACACTTTTTAAAAGTGATTTAAAAAAATGTTTGAGTGTTCATTAATTTTTTATATAAAAATATATTAAATAACTAAAAATGGTATGAGATTTACTGTGAATAATAGTAAAATAATGGAGGAGCAAAGATTATAGTTTTGTAAAATACGCAGGAATACTTGTCATTTGAAAATTTCATTAAATGGACATTGTTCACTATGTTTTGATAAAAAAAAAAGACACTTTTTGCTTATGTTCTTCTACTGTCATTAACAACAGTTTTTTTTTTTTTTTTAAATTTGTTTTATATTCCAAATTTTTTAATAACCTTTTTTTTTAAACACTACAACTTCAAACAAAATCGCTATGTTATGAGATAAAGTTTAGCAAGTGTGATAGAACATTTAAAAAAAAATTATAATGAGGAACATACTGTACCCGATGAAAAATTTGTTAGCCGACAGATTCAGTTATGGAGAATCAAATATTTTACGATTTCGAGTTTGGAGAAAATAAACAAGTTCAATTTGAAAATTTGAAAATTTGAAAATGAAACATTCAAAGCCGGATATCCTTCACACGCTTTCACACCGGAAGCAGCTTAAGAATATAGAATTGTATTAAGATCATGCTCCATACAAAGTCCATAGATTAATATAATACTCAATCATTAACTTTTGCATGGAATGATTCAATCACTTGATTATTCACTATTATTTAATCCTCAGTTTTTGACCTGGACAGCTGCAATCCTTCCACAACAGTTTTCATATCATCTTTCTGCTCCCATGAAATATGTAATTACAAGAAACAATTTTGACATTCAAAATTTCATGGTGCAAACTTTTTTATGGGATTTTAGTCAAAATGATTTTATTTTTGTCTTTGAAATTTAAAATTGATAGAAGTGTTATTCGATATTTTCATTATTTTTTATTTATTTAATGGATATTTTTCATTGAAAAACAAAGTAATTGACGATGAACAAACTTAATGACCAATTTTATAGATTTTAAATCTTAAAGATTAAAGTGAAGAGTTATGTCAATTTTATTATCTGACGACGAAAAATAAAGATGAGTCTAAAGAGTTAAAGGTTTCGACAAATAAGAGATTTTTAATGTGACCGGAACATGAAGTGGTACACCATATGTCATTATACAAATGATAAGATATGTGTGTTAAAAAATTAATAACTAAAAATATTTAAACTTTCTACCACTTATATAATAACACGTGATGTACCACTCGTGTTTCCGTGTAATAAAAAATTTCTGTCGACAAACAATGTCTTGAAGGTAAAGAATTGGTAGGCGAAGACACGTATGGATGACACTGTCGGCCAAACGAAGCAGTTCAGTTTTAGGCCAGCAGCTTAACGTTGACTAAAGCAGCCACGCTTCCCTTACTTTCTGTCTCTCTAAAACCTCCATTCTTTCTCTCTCATCATCTCCCTCTTCACATTCAACAACCTTCATCTCCCAATCCAATCATTCGATTCTTACAATGGCGGGGGAGCCACCGTCCTCGGGGGCCCAAATGAAAGTGAACTCACGGCGGCACTACAACGTGGTCCACCCAGTAGACGTCGAGACGCCGCCGCTTGCCTCCCCGGCTCCGGCCGCGTCTCCGCCTGTGTACAGAGAGGTCAAGCATTTTAAGAAATGGGTTGTCTGGCTGATTCCTGTATTTGTTGCTGCCAACGTTGTTATGTTCATCATCACCATGTACGTCAACAACTGTCCCAAGAACTCCATCTCTTGCATTGCCACGTTCTTGGGGAGGTTCTCCTTCCAGCCTTTTAAGGAGAACCCACTTCTTGGACCGTCGTCATCGACGTGAGTTCTTAATTTCTGTTGTTAAATTTGAATAATTGTATTTGTTTTTCGCTTCGATTTTGCTTTTTATGAACATGTTTATGCAAGTTTAGAACCTTATGTGGAATCGTGGTGTTTGGAGCTTTGGAATTAGATTTCCAATTGGTGTTGTCTCAACTTTTAATCTCATTTGTGGCTGACCCTTTTTTTTGCTGTTTATGTTATGAAAATTGTTGTCTGAATTTTTTGACAAACAATAGGATAATTACACTAAATACATCTAAACTACGGGAGAGGGATTCGAACTTGCAGAGGGTGGAGCACACTGCTCTAGCCAACTTGGCCAAACCCATGTTTTCGAAATTTTTTGATTTGATACATTTTGTTTGTTCTCGTTCCAATTTGTGTTTTAAGCACACTACTGGTTTTCATTGTTTCCGTTGTTCTATTTCCGTAAAAACGTGTTTTACAAGTTTGGGGATTGATCTGAAATCATTTAGTAGGTGTTTGTAATCAGAGTTTTCGATCGGGGTGGACACTTTGGTCCTTTTTTTTTTGTTGCTGTAACGGTGGTTAATTGAAAGATATTGTCAGTATGAACTGGAATTGTGTTGGATTTTGGTTGGTTTAGGTTGCAGAAGATGGGGGCTTTGGATGTAAAGAAGGTGGTTGACAGACACCAGGGGTGGCTACTAATCACTTGCAATTGGTTACATGGGGGCGTCTTCCACTTATTGGCTAATATGCTGAGCCTTTTAGTCATTGGATATCGGCTAGAGCAAGAGTTCGGCTTCGGTATCTATTCCAAATCAGTTTTGTTTTTTTAATTTTGTGATCATAAGCATTTTCATTGTTCAAGGACTGATGGTTCTTCTTTTACAATGCGACAAGTTAGGCTTTCGGTTTAGTTAACTTCTTGTCAGTGTACAAAGCTGTAGTTCATGCCCTTTGCATGATTCTTGTTTGTTTTCATTGCAGTCCGGATTGGGTTGCTATATGTCATCTCTGGACTTGGTGGGAGTTTGTTGTCTTCGCTTTTCATCCAAACAAACATTTCAGTTGGTGCTTCTGGTGCACTTTTTGGGTTGCTGGGAGCCATGCTTTCTGAACTTATCACTAATTGGACATTATATGCTAGTAAGGTAATTGTTGACCTACTTTAAAGGAGCTTCATACTTCAGAAAACAAAAAATTTGGTGACATTCAAGATCCCGTATCTAAGTCATTATTCTTGTTCAGTTTGGAGCACTTTTCACCCTCCTGATCATCATAGCAATCAATTTGGCAGTGGGAATACTCCCACACGTTGACAACTTTGCTCATATTGGAGGATTCCTCTCGGGATTTTTTCTTGGGTTTGTGTTTCTTATCCGCCCCCAGTTCGGATGGGTTAACCAAAGATATGCTGCTCCCAGTCCAGGATATGCCTCATCTCAAACAAAATCGAAGTTCAAGACCTATCAGTGCATTCTGTGGGTCCTCTCTGTGATAGTTTTATTTGTTGGGTAAGCCAATTTGTTTATGTGCTTCTATAATCTTCTTGTTTCCATTTTAGGCTGCCGTAGTACTTGTAGTAAAAGTATATATCAAAGACTACAACAACAAAGCCTTATCCCACTAAGTGGGGTATATGAATCCTACAACGTCATTGCGCTCAGTTTTGCGCCATGTATTCCGTTGGCTCCAAGTACTCCATGTCTTTTTATAGTCTCTTTCTAAGTCTTGCTACCCCTTTTGCTCTGACTCTATCTCATAATCGCATCTTCTAACTGGGAGCATCTGTAGGTCTTCGGTTTAAATATCCAAACCACCTTAACTGATTTTCTCTCATCGTATGTTCAATTGCAGCCACTCATTTTTGTTCTTGCTTTTCTTCTTTGTTGTATGTTCTCCTTCTATTAGGTCATGTCAAAATTGGTACAAAAGGGATATCATATATAGTAAACTTAGGTAGTTTGGATTTATGCCTGGCTAGGAAATTTTTGTAATTTGGAAATTTAGTAGTCAATTACGTAACATAAATTTATAATCTAAACAGATTTTTGCTGATATGACAGGTTTACAGTTGGCCTGGTTATGCTTCTTCGGGGAGTTGATGCCAATAAACATTGTTCTTGGTGTCATTATTTATCTTGTGTCCCTACTTCAAGATGGAGCTGCAACACGGAGCCTGCATACTGCACGGTACTTAACACTCTACGCCCGCTCCACCTTCTGCATATTATATAAAACGCGCAATCAATTTTTACAATTCAAACCATTTTTCTAAATTTGGATCAACTTTTTGTCTGGGTAAAAAGGTCTTGACTATCGATGTACTGAAAATATTGTCATCTGAGTTTACTTAAACTAGGTTGTGTAAATTTTTAGAAAAAAGAGTAAAGGAATTGAGGAAAGATAGTAGCAGTTGATAGTCTCGAATCTCAATACCCATGAAGACATACCATGAAAACAGAAGATTACCTTCAATTGATAATGCATCTTTGTAAACTTATTAATAGACGCTAATTGTCCAAGTCTGTGCGTGTCAGACGGAATTGATCATTAGAAAGAGTCAGTTTATATATAGTCTTGTCCTCTATGCAATAATGTTTTGAGGCAATGTACGTATGGCACTAGTGAGCAAAAAGGGTCCTTCCAGTACTGATCTGGTGATAACTGCATCGATCTGACTCCTGTGTGCTATGATATCACTGCAGACAAACCAGATGGGTGATCAAATCTATTTAACATGCTCGAGCAATGGTAAGAATGGCACGTATGCGATTCCAAATGCAAGCAGTTCTCAGATCCAGGGGTTATGTTCTCAGCTTTGCAGTTGATTTTTGCAGCCGAGAGGTTCCATGAGTTGCTCAGATGTATAAATTTACTTATCATGGATTTCTGTTTTTTTCGTTCTGATACGTTTGTTTTTATATGTATTCATATCATTGTGTAACCTTGACTCTTGATCTTTAACATCAATACGATTGATTTGTTCTTTTTTTATACAACATGGATCTAGCAGCAAGTGAATGCATGCGAAAATATGCCTTTACATTGTCAATTTAAATACGCGTACGCTTTACGGATTTTCCCTTACATACTGTACTCCTGGAGTTACATGTATTGATATCATTTTGTCCTCTTGTTTTGTTTTGTTTTGTGCATAACTTGAGAGGAAGTGTAGACGCGTTTAAGTGGCACAGAATTGTGGAGCAACCGAAGTCGGAATTCAAAATTGAAGGCTGGCTATATATCCCATCCGTGTCACATTTTGCATATTTTTTTTTTGCTTGCAAATTTGCAATGTGTCATTGCTCCTTCATGGTTGAGGTTTTTTTCTTGCAAGTTTACAAGCGAGGGGTTCAGCTACTGTTTTTTTCTTGCAAGTTTACCAACCGACCATGTTTACACAAAAATTTACTAAAGTGGTAAATTACATCTCACCCCTCTCAAAGTTCCTCATATATTTTTAACATTTTAATGCTATTTACAAACTTACGATTTCAATCAATCTGTTTATTTGACCGTTAAATAATAACATGACGATGATTAACCCCACATTAATGTTGACGTGGAAAAAAATGTTAATGATGAATAATAATATATAAAAACATAAAACTTGAAAGTGAAAACAACTCAACATTTTTAACTTGTATTAGCACTACAGTCTTGTGGTATCTTTTTACACTTGTTAGTAAAAATCTTCGGTTAGTCTCTCATAAATTGCGATTTCAATTTAAGTTTTTTTTACTTTCCATTGTGCGTCTTATTCCAATAATTGCAGCTCATTGGATTACTTATCCATCTCCGCACCATAATACCATTATATATAAAAAAAAATTTGTATTCAACTTTCTTGCAAGTTTTTTCTCTAACTGTACCACATAACTAAAAAACGAAATAGTTATTAAACGAGCTCATTGCTATATAATGTTGAGTGTGACAAAACTGGAACAAAAGGGCGGGTGAAAGAACAAACATTTCGGAGGTGCCGCTGGTCTTGGGTTCCAAGATCAGCCAATATGGCGGCGGACCATTTGGCGTCGAGGCGTAACACGGAGATGTGTGGGTCTACTTGGATTAACCGGCCACCTTCTTCGTTAGTTTTTATTTTGAATAAGGATGGGCTCCCCGGCCCTCCTTAATTGTTTTGGGCAGCCTGAGAGGGTGACGTGGGATTTTAGGTTCTACGTCTCTATTTGTTTCCCTCCTCGCTGTTTTGATTGTTTTATCTGGTTGTTGCCTCCCTGTGGGCCTTCCGTTTCTTTGGCTTCGGCCCGGTAATTTTATTATCGTTCCTCCAAAAAAAAAAAAAAAGAACAAACATTTCGCAGTCGCAAGGTGATATCCCATTTTATCAACAGAAGCAGAGCAAACCAAAAACTCGCTCGCATTTCCCCAAACCTTTCATCCGCCATGGCGGTTCGAGCCATCGGAAGCTCCACAGTCTTCCGCTCCGCCTCCTCTTTCGCTTCCTCCCCCACTCTCCTTTCCTTCCGCTGCTGCCCTTGCCATTTCACTACTCTCCAATTCCACCGATTCTCCAAATTAGGCATTCGCTTCCCGATATTTCGGTCCGGCAAGCTAGCTCCCGGCCATGGCGGCGTTCAAAGCACCTCCGTTCACAGCCTCGTCAATAGCGTCATGGAAGAGCTCGGTGCCCTGCGCAGACGGAGACTAGTTCGCGCTGCCGCCAAGTAACTTCTCTCTCTCTCTCCCTCGCAAAATTATCACATTTCTTTTAATTTTCTTTTCATTATCCTTGATTATGAACTTAGAGGACTTAGACCTCGTTTGGTATAGAGAACTGGATTGGATTGGATATGTGAAAGGAATAAATGTGGCGAAATTCGAGGTAGGAGATGGATTAATGGAGAAGAAAACTTATTCATTGTAGGATAAGAAGGGAGAACGTTCATGTCTAATCCCAGTCTAATCCCCTCGAAATGACCTCCGGTAAACCTTTACCAGTTATCCATTCCAGTCCAATCCAATCCCATCCAATCCTAGAACCAAACGAAACTTAATGTAATTATGTGGTGTTTGGTTAAATAGAAAGAAAAAGGCTTAACTTTAATGCAAATAGATATTTACTATTGTGTAGGGTGGAGCTGACAAGTAGTGGAGGGATTGTAGAAGATAAGCTTGTGAGCCGGACACTGCAGCAAGGTCTGCTGCTGGAGTTTAAGAAGGATGCAGAGAGAGTGTTGCTGGCCGTTGCGCAGAAACCCGATGGCAAGAAGAACTGGATGGTGTCCGATCAGGTTCTACTAGAAACACAAAACAACTAATGCGGCATATTAATAGGTTGCTAGGTGTTGGAAAACTCACTGTTCTTTGTTCTTAGCCTTAATAAACGCAAAGATTGTAGCTTGTTTGTTTTGCTGGTATTCTGAAATTTGTGTTTTGATTGTTGTACTTATGTCAGAATGGTGTTACATCGTCAATTAAACCACAACAAATTACGTATATTGTTCCCGGTGTTGAGAACTTTGACCACACAGAGATATCAGACTTTATTCAGAAAGCTCAAGATAACTCGGTTGGTGAATCGGTTCTTGCCCAAAAGTAGTTGTGGATAAGAATGTTTACGTTTTCTTGTCTGCTGGTTTGTGTTTTTGGTGAAGGATATTTGTTGATCTGGTGCAGGATCCAGCACTGCTTGAATTCGCTTGGGTTGAGCTCCTTGAAAAGAATAAGCGGTTGACGGCAGAAGAATTAGCCGAGGTACTGTACATTCCAGTTAGAGTTTTTATGTACTACTGCTCCTTCAATGACACTAGCTCATCCACACAGATGATATTTGGTAGCATGGAACCTCTTGAATGCTACTGTACTCATTTGTTGCTTTCAGAAGATGAAGTATACTTCACTGTGCTGGAGACAAAAGGTTCTCGCTCTATATATGGTCCTCGACCTGCTGTGCAGGTACATTATACTTTGGTTCAACATCTTTGTCCAAGCAAATGGTTCATGTGGGTCCAGATTCCTATGAGATATGTTTCCTTGGCTTGGACATGTCTAACTTTATGGTTCCTCATGTTAGATGTGTTTCAAGAAAGTGTGATTCTAGTAAGATGTATGCTTGAATGAGTGATATTGTCATTTGTATGTCACTCTATCTTCATAATTTTGTACTAGATGGTGAAGAAAATTTGTTAGAACTAGATTGTTGTAGTCTGTTGGTGCAGATTACCCAGGTGATTTATAATTTAATAATGTCCATTCTGAAGTTGACCGTCTTAGGATGGTTTCAGCATACTGGCAGATACTAATCTTGCCACTCAACTAAAAAAATATTCTTTTGTTTAATGTTTTGGCATCTTGACATATAGGGGGAGCTTCATAAGAGGGATCCTGCTTCATTGTTCATGGAGTGGGATATGTTAGTGCCCTGGCATTGACCTTTTCGTGACCATGTATTGACCGTGTAGTGATTTTTAGTATTCAGTGCTTTTGTCTTGGTTTTGGCCTGACAATATAAGGGTGCTATGTATATATTTCAAAAAGAAAAAAACAGTTATTCTTGACATCTGTTAGAAGTGAATGCAAGATTATTGGATTGAGTAATCTGTGATAGCCTTCATCTTGATTGCTTGTTTGCTTTTCCATCTGTTAGAAGTGAATGCAAGATTATTGGGTTGAGTAATCTGTGATAGCCTTCATCTTGATTACTTGTTTGCTTTTCCAATAATCTTAACATGAAAGTCATTTTGTTTGAGGAACTAGGTTGAGGAACTTCTGCGTAGGAAGCTCCAAAAGGAGGCTGCTGAGAAAGAACTGCAGGAGTTTAAACAATTACTGAAATCTGCTAAGGCAATGCCTTTAGATGCTAAACCTCCCAAATCTTCTTGGTTGGTAGAAGAGAAAATCAGACACAAAATTGAGTCTCTTGAAGCTTATGCTATTGATGCTTGCACAATTGATGACCAAAGGAAAACAGCTGGAACAGTAAGTCTGACTTAAACGACAGTGTTTTAGTTTATAGGTACTTACTTCTAAGCTCTGTAAATGTGTGGGTTTCCAAGAGAAAAGTTACCCTCATATGATATTTCAGGAGCAAAAGATCTTGAATGATGTTCTACCCTAATTCCCTGTGTCATAATACATGATGCTTTGTTCCTGATCTATATCTTCTTGTATATACATTTTTGTCAGATCCTAAGAACAATGGGGATGGTAAAAACAGCCTCATCAGCTTTGAATCTCCTCATAGACATTGGCTATTTTCCTGTACATGTGAATCTTGACCTGTTGAAATTGAACATCCGTACTGATCATTCAGATGAAGTTATATCATCTGCAGAACATCTTTTGTCAGATTCCTCTGATGCAGATGAGGTTAGCCTGTTTCATTTATCAGTGTAGTAATACTCATGGGGGGATCTTATTCAGTATACAATTTTCAGATCACGTACTTAGTGCTATGTGGAATCATTTTTTGTGTGTGAAAATAATTAGTTAAATAATTAGACAATAATTCTGTAAATGTTCTTTCTGTAGATTGAAAGGCGAGATCTCACTCACTTGAAGGTCTATGCTATTGATGTGGACGAGGCTGATGAGGTATGTTTTGCACATGCCTAATACTGATATCATCCTTTGCTGTCAAAAAAGTAAATTTTACCACGTCAAAGTTTGACCTCTCTTGTGAAATTTTTTGTTGTAATATGTTAGCTCGATGATGCCCTGAGTGCCACGAGGCTACAAGATGGACGCATTAAAATATGGATTCATGTTGCAGATGCAACTAGGTTTCTTCAACCTGGGAGCATAGTAGACAGGTAGCTCTTGACTCTACAAAACAAAATGGATAAATGTTTGTGTTTCACTCATTTTTTATTAGTTATAATGTATAGGGAGGCAATGAGAAGAGGAACTTCTGTATTCTTGCCCGCTGCTACTTATCCTATGTTCCCAGAGAAACTTGCCATGGAGGGAATGAGTTTGCAACAAGGAGAGATTTGCAATGCGGTTACTGTATCTGTGGTGCTGCGCTCCGATGGAAGGTAAAACTTTTTTGTTTGCATTTGCCCCTCTCTTTGAGATTTCATCCCAATTGATGCTGTATTTTATTTTAATGGAGTTACACGGAGGGCTTGGGGACTGTTACTTCATACTTGGATATGTGTATGAAGGTGGTGGTTAGATATATTTTGAATTTGAATGAATCCTTATTCTACTGACAGTGGAATGAGTAAATCATTCTGTTGTCAGTAGGATTTATACCACTACCATATTTATGTCTCTTACGCCAAAATGAATGGCAACCTGTGTGTTGACTTATGTCTGGTACTTCATAGGAGTTTGAGACATCCAACTTAACCTAGGAGTCTTCGATTACCAACTATATATTTAGATTCTTAGAATGTTCCCACCTTTGTGGATATTTACACTGAAAGATTATATAATCATTCGGAACAAGTTGGGTGGATGTTTCTTTAAAGCATCATAGCTTTCGCTAATTTGAAGGGTAGTTTTCTTTTTGCCAACTAAATTTTACTAATGAACTAACTCTACCTTCTTTGGGGTTTGGCAGCATTGCAGAATATTCAGTGGACAACTCAATTATTAAACCAACATACATGTTGACATATGAGAGTGCATCTGAACTTCTTCATTTGAACCTGCAAGAAGAGGCTGAACTGAAAATCCTGTCTGAGGCTGCAACTCTCCGGTCAATATGGCGTCGAGAACAGGTTGAACTATTCATAATAACATTGGACCCTATACAGATTCTACTATAAATATTAAGCATATGCAAAATCGTTAAGATCGTAATTATTGGGGACAAATGGGGAAAAAAAAAAAAATCTGAAACTCATTTCGAACAGTTTCATTGATAAAACAAACATGCATTTACATTTGTTAAAGGACAATATTGGTTTAAGATCTCCGCAAGGATGGTTTTGTAGCAATGATATATATCAATAACCCTCCAATTCTTCTGACAATAACCATGTGCATTTCTCAGGGTGCAATTGACACAGCCACATTGGAAGCACGCATCAAAGTGGTTAATCCAGAGGATCCGCAGCCTGTGATTAATTTGTATGTAGAAAACCAGGCAGACCCTGCAATGCGACTTGTCACTGAGATGATGGTACTCTGTGGAGAAGTTATAGCCACTTTTGGTTCTAGAAATAACATTCCTTTACCCTATAGAGGACAACCCCAATCCAACATCGACACCTCTGTGTTTGCACATCTTCCAGAAGGACCTGTTAGAAGCTCTGCTCTTGTTAAACTAATGCGTGCTGCTGAAATTGATTTCAGAAAACCTATACGTCATGGAATTTTAGGACTTCCGGGTTATGTTCAGTTTACATCTCCCATCCGTAGATATATGGATTTACTAGCTCACTATCAGGTGAGTTTCTTTCATATAAGTATAGTTCTTAATAATCTACAATGTAAAATGTGCACCTTGCCCCTTTTGCGTCTGCTATCAACAAAATCATAGTGTTTTTGATCTCTTGTCTGCCTTTTGCAAGCAGACAAAAAATATGGTCATGAATGAATGGCTTTCAGTTAAGTGTCACTGCTGTGTCGAGTCTACTGTTCAAAACAGATGAGGAAAGAGTGTTGTTTTAAAAAAGAAAATGAAAAACCAGATGTATGAAGGTAATCAAATCATATTGCTGTCTGTGTTTCCTCTGTAGGACAGTATTTGCTTGCAGAATAAAAATGCAGGTATTTTATGTATTTACCCTTTTTAAACCCCGTCTTTAGCCATATTCTTCTCACGGGGAATTCTGGAAGAAAATTGGTGCTTCACCATATCTTTTGAACAGTTCTATAAGGGTCGTCCTGGTTGCACACATTTATTTGACCTTACTAATTAAATCTTTTAAATTCGACAAAGCCAAGGTCAGAGAGTTTAAGGTGGCAGTGCCAAGTGTTATGACTTCTTCATGTTTTGTAAATTTTTGTTTTTATACTGCATTCAGCCAAATTGTTGAGATAATATCGTTAAGCATTGATGAATGGATTTGTTATGTAGGTGAAAGCATTTCTTGCAGGGGAATCTCTTCCTTTCTCAGCTGGTCAGTTAGAAGGGATGTCATCTATTGTGAACATGAATGTAAGAGTAGCAAGGAGGCTCTTCAGCAGCAGTTTTCGGTACTGGATATTAGAATATCTGAGAAGGCAGCCAAAAGAAAAAAAGTATCGTGCGCTGATTCTTAGATTCATTAAGGATCGGATTGCGGCCATATTGTTAGTTGAGGTATCATCCCCTTGCATCTTTTAATTGTAAATGCAGATATTCGTGTCATGTGTTCTTTGTAGTTTGAAACTTCTTGTATTGTAGTACGTCTGAGTAATTAGTTATACAGTTTTATGATGAGTAAAGCTACACTTACTACCTAGTTGTACCATCTCTCTAACGCATGTGGGTCCCATCTATATTAGAGAGATGGTATAAATGATGGTACACTAGGTGGTAAGAGTAGCATTTTTGTTTTATGATATTATTATAACGACTTTTGTGGAAATATAGTATACGCAGATCGAGTGTGGACGTATACGTCAATTGTATCCAACTTGAAATTTTGCAGGTGGGACTTCAATCTTCCGTGTGGGTGTCTGTGGGAGCTCAAATTGGAGATGAAGTTCTTGTTCGGGTAGAAGAAGCTCACGCACGCGATGATGTGCTTTTACTTAAAGAGGTTGTCATTTGAGGGATAAAGATAGATTCGTTTCACTGGATATTGTCATCAGAGACAGTCGCTGATATGACAATGATCTCTGTGGGTAAGAGATGTTCTCTTGTTACACCAGCTGTGAGGAATTATTGTAAGCATCGTCACCTGCAGCAGTTGATGCCCGAGCATTATTCTTGTCAAACCCTCCAGGAAAGCCGTCAAATATGATGAACAGGAATTCGCTTCAAGACCTTAGCTCCGCATGTGGCCCGTACTCCACTTGTTTTTCTGTGGGCTTTTGGCATCCAATTTCTTGGGCTACATTGCTTAACACATGGCCGAAATGGCAGGTCAGCATTAGACGCAGGGGTTACCATTTCCTAGCAGGTTCTGTGTATTTCCCGCATTGAATTTTGATTGATTTTAGAAGCAAGCATTTGTATATCATCTGTTCAATTCGAAACTAGCAGAAGTTTGAAAAATAGTATATGAATCAGAAAATTTGAAGATGTCAGGACAGACAATGGTGTAAATTTGCATAGCTGAAGTTTTGAGAAAACTCGAGATACTTTGGGATCCTTGAAACAATGTGTTGAAAAAGTGGTGCATTTGTAAATCTAATCAGTAAAAGATGTTAGTTTTCCGTTTGCAGTTGACCTTCAATGTTTGTGGAATGGTGGTGGTTTGTCAATTTGCACAAGATTGTAGAAAAATGGAGCGATAGCGTTTAGTGGGTTAATAGTTAGTTGTTCGGGGAAAGGTAATCAGTGGGAATTGAACCAGAGCTGAGAGTGCATAGACATGAATGTTTGTGGAATGGTGGTGGTTTGTCAATTGCACAAGATTGTAGAAAAAATGGAGTGATAGCGTTTAGTGGGTTAATAGTCAGTTGTTCGGGGAAAGGTAATCAGTGGGAATTGAACCAGAGCTAAGAGTGCATAGACATGAATGTTTTTCGCTATTGCGGTAAAGTACTATTTGCCATACTTGATATCACTTGTTTCTTGTTTATAGTTATTTACTGTTCTTTTTTCTATGCCTCTGCAATGCCAATTATTTTTTGCCACCCATTTAAACATATGCTTCTAAAATTCGCAGAATTAGAGACGTTAGTATAGCTACGGAGGTTTACGTGAGGATAACGAACTCAGGTACGGGTGTCTCGCCATGTTATCCGCATGCATCTCTTACTAAAGCATGACTTCTTTTATATTCATATTTTGGTCTCATCTAATTTCGTCCAATTCTACTTGATGCTGTTCTAATCAAGCACTCCTACTAGACATTACCTAAATCAGACAACCCTACCGATATTTTGTTTTGAGAAGATGTCAATAGCTACATCGAAAAAAATATGAAGTACTTGGAGCTAACGGAAGACTTAGTGCAGAATCGTACACAATGTTGTTCTAGAATTTCTATAGATAAGATTTGGTGTGGTTGTTGTTGTCGTCTATAGCTGCATCGTGCATGTTAGCTTTTACGGTCAGTCACGTGAGAGGATAAAATGTAAGTAGTAATTGCCTTCAAACTGCGTACGGCAAGGGAGACATGTTAAACTTCTGTGCTGCAGGTTGCTGCTTGATATCTAATCCAAAGAATAATTATATATCGGGAAATTGCAAAAACTGCATTGAAATTTTCCAGGATTTTCACGAGATTCACCTCACAGGGATCCTCCATCATCAAATAGCAAAGCTGCGTACATGATAATACTTGTCTAGGGTTTCACATGTTTCAGAGGCTAAATTAAAGTGCTAAAAGGTGCAAGATATATGGTGAAAAATTGAATTAGGGTTCATGTGTAGTAGTAGTGCACTAACATTGACACATGATCTCCAATGGCTACCAAATACAAACTTCACTAGTTTTGTGTCCCCCATTTGTGAGGCTGTACCTAATTGCTTTGACCCCTTTAGGGCATAATATGAACGGTTGTTAGCTTTAGCGTCCTCAAATGGGCATGCATGATGAGGTAGCTAGCTAACTACCAAATGAGAGGGTGTGTGCACTTAGGAGGTGGAGGACCCTCTCAATTTGCTCACTTACCATCGGATGTCCTATTTTTTTCACTAGTAAATGAAAATAGATGATGAAAAGTATAGTAGCTTAAAATTGACGTTGTTTTGCTTAAAATGCAAGATTAGAGCAAAATCATCGAAATGATTATGAACTATGGTCAAATGATCGAGATCAAACGCAAAACTTAGGTTACATAATATTATAGAGGCATGAGTAATGTGGTCTAATAGATCTTTAGTAGTTCTCTTCTCAATTTTATACAAGGTTCTGAGTTTGATTCCTCATTTTCCGATACTAAAAGGAAGGTATTCTGTTGTGCAGCCAAGAGTTATAGCAAGGAAAACCAACTCCAACACATGGCTTGGGTTGTGATAATCGGCTGACGGGTTCACGGATCGATCCAAAAGAAAACAAAGGGCTTTACAAAATGTTTGAGGGATTGATATATGTGGGACTTGATGATGGTAGTAGGGGCCGGGCAGAAACACCGAGATCGAGTCAGTTATACGGTACAAATGTGATTTACATGTCATTATAGTTATGGATTTCATGTTAACCGTGTCATTATTTAATGAAGATTTAAACAATTCATTATACAATATGCGTAAATTGATACAAGGACCATCATTATTGTTCAGAAAATTAGGAGTTTATTTTTGGTCCGATCAAAGTTACTAGTTCGATGGGTACTACTCATTGACAAGTCCTTTTATTTAGCCAGCCCCTCTGCAGGTGTCCCCAAACTGCCAACATTACATGCTAATCTGAGATATCAAGCACATGTTTTGATTTGTTTGTAAATCACATCAGAGTATGATATACACATATTAATCTAGCAAATCCTTGTAAAGGTCCCAGTCTGCCCAACAGAAGCTCGTACACTTAATAGTTGCATGCATTAAACGACCATGCAAGAAATTTAACTCTTATAGTCTTTGGAGTAAAGAGAATATTTACCTCATTTTGGTGTTTCTGTCAGTAACTCATTTCAATAATTGTCTGCCCCGGCTAGAACACTGTATTCAAAGGCTGAGCAAGTATAGCTGTTGTTGGCGTAGCTATGTCAGAATAAGAGCATAAGTGTAGGTGCATTTAGGGATGTTTGAGTTCAAATTGGTTTAGAAAAGCTTATGAAAAGAGGATTACTTGTCCTAATTTACATGGAATTGGAATTAGTATGTAAACTGGTTTTTACCACTTATGTTTTGATCATATATGGATTTAATAAGGAAATCATCTGGATTAATCGTCTATATACCTATTGTAAGTCGAGATATTGATTCTGCAATAGATGAGAAGCTTACTATTGAAGTCGACTATGACATTATCTTCTTCGTTGTTTTTAAAGGAAAGATTAATTCTTACAAGTTATTGTTAAATGCGTGATAAACAGTCCAATGTATGACAACTTTTTTACTTTTTGTCTAACTATTTGTCACTCATAACTACCTCAGCAATAACTGCACTTGCTTCGTCACTGATACACCCATTTTCTTGTAGTGCGAAAAAATCACATTGAATCCTAAGGCAAGAGTAACTATTAGATTGGCGAGATCACTCTTCTCTCATTGACATCATAAAACTAATAAAATTCGCTCCTCTCTATTGGGTATAGATTAATCACACTAACCAAATTGTGTTAACATTCACTACAAACTCACATTGTACATTGTTAGTCCAGATGCATCGTGGAACCCTAATTTGAATTAAACATGATGAGACGAAACTACATATGCATGCATGTTCAAAAGAAACACCAAATATAAAATGGTTCGTGCTGTACGTGTCCGATTGAGAGAGGTCGCAACCGCTCTGGTGAGGTCGAAACCCTAATTGTGGTTGGACGAATCAAGGGATGCAGAGAAGTGAGAGATCACATGGAAAGAGCAGAAAATCTGCAAGAGTTTTGTTGATGGATGATAGGTCAGGGGAAAAGTAGTCTGTAGAGGACCCCTCTGATCGTTAGCTTTTTCACCGACATCACATGGCATGCTGCTGTCTGTCTGTCTTTCTTGTCACACCATCCACTCCACTCTTTGTTCTTTGTTGAATTTTCATGGCTTATTCACACAGCTCTCTCGTATGGGAGAATTTATATAGGTTCTTATTCCTTTACTATTTTCCAATGTATTTTTTGAAACTTAAAAGTAGTTAATATTAGCAAATATAGATTGTGACAACTCTTGAATGGTATTGATTTTTAGTTGACGTTAATTCGGATTTGACTCTAGACCATAAGATTTTATTTCTTTTCAATGTATTTGTTAAAAGTAGGTTTATATATCAAGGTTTTATTTTCATGGAAGTATCAGAAATCGTCGCGGCACAACTTAGATGAATTCGAATCAATCTCCGTGATTAGAATAATTTTTTTATTTTCAATGTATTTGCTGAATTGAGCTAAAGATATTAGATTAGGAACTGTTTATGAGTTTTATTTTTATGTAATCTATACAAATGAAAAAGGGAAAAATAATCTACCATATATGCTGCGTGATGGTATATCATGAGATTACCCATGTCAAGGAGATATATAAATAAGTGAGAAATGTTAAGGGATTTTCTTAAATGTGAGGCTCTCTATAGACTATCTGTCATCTCACAGTTTAACATCAATTCATGTGCTAATATTATAAAATATTGTGCAAAAAACATGAAGTGACAGATAATTCATGAAGAGCCTTACTTTTGAGAGAATACCCTTACACTTTTTCCAGTAATCAGTCAGCGGAGACTTTTTCATCAACTAGTAATTTGTACAATAAGGGCTGGTTTGGTATTGTTGTGCTTTGAAAAAAAACTGCTTCTGCTGTGCTGTGAGAATAAGCAGCTATGAAATAAAGCAGCAGAGTGTTTGGTAAACTTTTTTGTAAAAGTACTTTTGAAAAAAAAAAGCAGTATGATAGTGTTTGGTAAATTTTTATGCAAAACAGCTGTGAATGTGTGAAATGACCAAAACCAAACTTATCTATCATATTTCTTTGGGAGTTTTAACGAAAAGCTCGCGGTACTGTTCACTTTAACGAAAAACCACATTTTTACACTAAAAAGTCAAACCTGGTACTATTCACTTTACCCTTTATTTTATCATTATCGTTAAAACTCAAAGTTTTCAAACCCTTTTCATTAGTTTTCCTTATTTCTTTTTCTTCGTTTCCTCCGCTGCTTCTCTATCATATTTTTTTTCTCCGTTCCCCAAAACCAAAGCTTAATTCTATCTTTTACATTTTTTTCCTTTTCTCTTTTCTTTTACTTTTCTAGAACACTCTCTCTAGAATCATCTCCATTTGTTTCTCCTTCCCGTCCAACTGCCTCTCTGTCTCTCTTTCTTCACTTTTTCTCTCATCACCAAATTTCATTCTTTTCGCCACTTTTTCTCTCTTCACTTTTTCACGCCAAGAACCACTACTGCCATACCAGCACCTCTCAACTGGAAATCTCTGAGAAAGCCTGAGGAAGGGAACGCGATATCTTTGAATGGGAAATTTTATGAGAAAGCCTGAGGAAGGGGAAGGAAGCTGGCGGTGCATCAGGGCAAGAGGAAGGGAGTTGGCGCATCAGGGGTTGCAATCCGATCGATTCTTCGAGAGATAAGGTCGAGGCAGCGATGGAGACCTTGTCGCGTCCCTATTGGGTGAGTTTAGTGAAGTTCTTATGATCCATTTCAAAATTTCCTCATAAAACAAAAATTCAAAATTTACTTGGAGATGGATCTGAAGGAGATGTGTGCTGGGGATCAACCAATTACTAGGTCCTGTAGATTTTGATTGATTTAGGGTTTCATGGTGCGGGAGACTTGGGGCAGAGTCCGACACGGTGGGGGATTTGGGGGAAGATTGATTTATTCGAATTCAGTCATTTTGAAGTTAATTTTGGTGTATGAGCATAATTGGTAGTGAATTGTAGTTTATGAGCATGAATTGATTGTTAATTATGACACAAATCTTCAAAGATCTTCGGTAGAGATGAAGCTGGGAGGAGCAGAAAGGGGATGATAGAGATGAAGGGAGGGTAGGATTGCCAGAAACTTTCATTAAAGGATTACTGTTCACCCGCGTTTTGAGGTTTGCGCAGAAGCTGAAAAGCTGCTTCTGTTTTTCGGCTTTTTTCATCAAAAGCTGAAAAAAAGCTGAAGTTGGAAATTTACTAAACACTAATAAGAAATCCCGGTTCTCTTTTATAGATGTATAAAATAAAGGAGTTTTAACGAAAAACTTCCGGTACTGTTCACTTTTAACGAAAAATCATTTTTTTACTTTTATCTGATACTATTCATTATACCTTTAAAAATGACTTTTTGTTAAAAAGAAAGTTTTTTTGAACTTTCCATTAATTTTCCTATAAAAGAAATATAACTCACAATACAAAATTAGCCGTACACATTATGTGTTTCTGCAAACCATGTCATTCTTTTTCTTGTTAATTAAAAGTCCAAGTTGGTATCAAACAACAATTATATATACACAAATCAAAAAGTCAAAAATTCGACAATGCATTTAGAAATATTAATTCAATAGATGAAGCCAAATAATGTATAATTTAGAACACTATTAGCATGTTACTATGTTCTACAGATAGGAAAATACTAATGTTAATGTTGTTTAATTAATGTGAGTGTGTATTATATATGAACAAATATATGTTAGAGTCGTCGGTAAGTAGAATACCATAATTTAATGATAGGCAGGTGATAGCTAACATGAAAATCCCTTTGCTTATCAGAGGGTACGGAATAATTTGGAGCATTGTCCTTTGGTTAGAAACAGCAGAATTAATTTAAACATGGTCACTCTCTGCTCCAGATCATAGCGCTAAAATATTAAACAATGGTCAAACCTCAATAATATACGTTGATACTTTAGCTCTATGTATAATGTATGTATGGCCCTTGGCCAACTCATCTCCCATCCTATACATAAATAGAATAATTTTTTTTCTATATAAAAATTTGAGTTTTTTTTTTTTTTTTTTTTTTTTTTTTTTGTCAAACGATAGATTTTGTTAGATTAAATGTTAGATTAGCCACCAACAGGGTTCAAACCCCTGCCGTCATGCAAGGGATCAACTCTAAAAAATTTGAGAATTGACTATGATACTAAATTACTAATATGTATTTAATATAATGATATTTTTTTACAATTAAATGATGATTGTATGAAATACATAAATTCACATTAATATATCTGACCGTCAGATTAAACACATGTAACTATTATAGTCAATCACATAAATTTTAAATAACTAGTAATTAAGCTACAACATTTTATTTTGAGAAATTAAGCTACAACATTGCTTGGCATACATGGTTGTGTTTTAAAAATATTTTTTAATTTTTAATTAGAATATAGAAAGTTTATCATTTTTATAAGAATAAATCATGTTGGTTTGCATGCATTTAGAATTCCCATTACTGATTTAATTAATTCTTGTTGATCGGCTGGTGTATTTCGAAATGGACAGCAAGTTTGTTCTTTTATCAAATGGCTACACCTTCGGAATACCCCAAAAGGGAATTTTGCTCTACTTCCCTCAACCTTGCTTCTCTTATGATTTTTTCTACCCGGTTCGTCTCCATTTTTGTGAAATGAATCCGGAAAGATTGCCTCAATTCGGAGGAAACGGAGTTTTGCGAATTCTCCCCGTGCAGCTAACGGACCGAACCCCCACCAATAACTAGAAGCGGCAGCAACTCGAGAGGATCCAGTAAGCCTTTTCTTCCACCTCTCCTATCCAATCCTCGATCAAACTTAGCTTTTGACAATTGGATTTCTCGAGTCTACTTTCGGACGGGTGGAGCTGCTAGATATAGCTTACTGGAGCAAGAATGATTTAAGGCTTCAACAAATGATTCAGGTAGGCCTAAAGATTCCAAATATAAAGTAAATAAAAGCTTAGTGTTATTATTGGGTGTCTACTTATCACTAATCAAGCTTAGAGTTATTATTGTGAATATTTAAGAATAAAGCTTAGTGTCTATTTGGTACTCTACTTGAATCCAATTTTTTAAACTCAAAAATAATTTTCAAGTTTTAGGCCTTAAAAATTTGTTTAGTATGACTATTTTCAAAAAATGAACTCAAGACAAACTAAAAAATATAGTCTATTCTCTAAAAACACAAAAAGTGAGTTTTTAAACTTAAACTCACTCTTTTCTTTTCTCTCCCTCATCCCCCCTCATGCCAAATCTATCTCTCTTTTATTCTTTCTCTCTCGCCCTTCTCTTTCTTTTTCTTTTTCTTTTTTTACCTTTTTCGTCTCTCCTCCAATCCGCTCTCTTCATTCTCTCGGTTCTTTTTCTCACTCCTCTTCCTCTCTATCTCCTCTGATCCTCTCACTTCTTTCTCTTTCCTCCAACCATCTCTTACTTTCTTTCCTCCTCTATCCTCTTTCTCTCTCAGACCCCCTCTTTTTGGATCTCTTTGTCCAGTTTAAGTTGTAAGATTTTAAAAAAATTAAATCGCATACCAAATAAGTTTTTGAGTCTTAAAGAAAATTGTTTTCAAGAAAAATTCTTAAGAAATGTTTTGAGAAATTATAAAAAAAAAAAATTAAACAGGATACCAAACAAGCCCTAAGATACTTCTTTAACATAGGTCTTATAGACTGAACCGTCTACTCACTGATAGAGATATGTTGTAAGGCTAGGATATTGCCACTTGTATGAAGATTAGAAAGTTAGTTAGGTTGTTAGTCTGTTAAGGAGGTTGAGATGTGTATAAATACTGAGATATGTATTTGCTTAATGACTAAGAAGAAAATACACACAAAAAATTTACAGTTCTCGACCTCTCTCTCTAAAACTCTCGACTCTCTCTATCTCTCTCTCTATTTCTGTTTCTGTTGATTAACATTGTATCAATTGCCATGAAAGGTCACACTTGACCTCGATCCAAGTCTTCCGCTTATTTGATTCTTCGTCTTCATCGATCTTCTTGCTTCTTGCTCGTGGTTCTTGATTGAATTCACTTTGTCTGCTCTCTAATGGAATCCTAAGGTTTGTTGATGACTCGCATCCCTGTCCTGCTCGATTCACCTCTCAGTCTGAAGAATCTGATGTAAATTCATCTTTTTCCTCTGTTAATGATGAGTATTTGGTTTGGATGATGCATGATAAAGCCCTGATGCAATTACTCACTGCATCTTTGAGTCATGTGGCTATGTCCTGTGCTATTGGGAGTACCAGTTCCAAGGATCTCTGGATTCGATTACAAGAACAGTTTTCAACTGTCTCTAAGACCAACATTTTTCAGATGAAATCGAATCTGCAAACAATTAAAAAGGGCTTTGATTCTATTACTCAGTACTTACAGAAGATAAAGGAAGCTAGAGATTATCTTTCTGTTGCTGGGGTTTACTTTCTTGATGAAGATATTGTTATACTTGCATTAAATGGTTTACCAGCAGAGTAAAATACATTTCGGACTGTGATAAGGGGACGTGAAAATGTCATTTCTTTGAAAGAATTTAGAATACAATTACTTGTTGAAGAAGCAATTCTCAAGTCCACTGTCAATGCACCATTTATGAAAGCCATGATTGCCAATACTCTAACTCAGAGAAGGTCTAATCAATCCAGTTTTGTATCTGGTGGATTTAAGCAGTTCAATGCCAATAAGAACAAGGGCAAGGGCAGACTTCATCAACACCCAAGAAGACCTAGATAGGACATGCCTACTCAAACACATGTCATTCAAACTCTAAGTCCTGGTATACTTGGTCAATTTCCAAATAAGCAGCAGCCTATTCATTCTGCTCCACCTGAGAAGCCAAGATGTCAATTTGTGGGAGATTCAATCACAATACCTGGTTTTGTTTCTACAATAAGAAGGGTCCCAATTATATTGGCGCTGGAGCTAATTCGGCTTACTCCTCACTGTCTTCATATCCACAACAAGGGTATCAATACTCTCAGGTTGATACCTATCCATAACAAATGGCTTAATCACAGTTCCTTGGACAACAGTCTCAATCACAGGTTCCACTACATGCCTATCATACTATGGTCTGACAACCAAATCCTTCACATGCTTCTAAATCTAATTAACAAGTGTGGATCAAGGATTCAGGATCAACAAATCATATGAATGTCGATCTCTCAAACTTATCCCTGGCATCTCCTTATCCCACTAGTGAAGTCATTCAAACTGTAAATGGTGAAGGTTTACATGTATCTCACATTGGAAACATTGTTCTCAAACCTTCTATATATCATATCAAATTGAACTCTATGTTATATGTTCCTGAATTAACACAAAACTTTCTCTCAGTACATAGGATATGTTTGGACAATAATTGTTGGCTTATCTTTGACGTCTTCTATTTTTGGATCTAGGACAAGGTCACATGGATGATTCTATACAAAGGACTGTGCAGTAATGGACTCTATCCAATTTCTTCCCTAGCCATTGTGTGTCCTGCAGCTTCTCAAAGTACTGTCTCCAATAAAGCTCCCATTGGTCAGATTGTTAACTCTACTATCTGGCACAATAGATAGGACAGCCATATAATTATGTTGTGTCTCTAATGTTGCATTTCCAAAAGAATCTAGTCTTGTACTGTGTTAAACTTGTTAAGAGGGCAAGTTTTGCAAACTGCCTTTTTCTTCCAGTGTCAATGAATCTGTAATTCCCTTTGAAGTGGTGCACAATGTTTTTTGGGGTCCTACACCTTCAAAATATGTGGATGGATATAGGTACTACGTTGTCTTCATTGATGAATGTACCAGGTACTCTTGGATTTTCCCATTGGTTAATAAATCTGATCTTTGTGCCACTTTTGTTGGTTTTCATGCTTATGTTCTCACAAATTCTCTGCAAACATAAAAGTATTGCAAAGTGATGCTGGTGGTGAATATACTAGCAAAACTCTTCAGTCATTTCTTTTACTAAAAGGCATTTCCCATTAAAAAAATCTTGCCCTCACACTCTAGAACAAAATGGCATGGCTAAACGAAAGCATAGACATCTTATTGAAACCACAGTCACACTGTTACAAACAGCCAAAATACCCTCTCATTTTTGGTCTTTTGCATGTCAAACAACCACCTATCTTATTAATAGGATGCCTACTTCCATATTGTCTAATAAGTCTCCCTTTGAAGCCTTATATGATGCTGTCCCAGTACTTCATCACTTGAGAACATTTGGTTGTGCTTGTTATCCTTTATTAAGACCATATAACTCCACTAAACTTCAAGCCAAGACTACAAAGTGTGTCTTCTTGGGCTATGCATCCAAATACAAAAGGTACATTTGTTATGCAGTTTCTCAAAATAAATTCTTTGTTTCTAGACATGTGGTGTTTAGTGAATCTGAGTTCCCTTATTCAGATTTATTGGCACAAACTCAACACAAATCTTTCTCTTCTGATAAGTTTAATGGTCTTTCTTTTTCTCCTGTGGTTACATCACATAATATAGTTACCTTACCTTTTCCAGTTATTAACTCAAGTGCAGTTCCTCCATCATTATCCCTATTTCATAATTCAAGTCATTCTGAGTCACCACCAAGTTCTCCACTTGTTGTAGTGTCTCCACCTATATCCCCAAACCTATCACTTTCCCCTGAGTCACAGAGTTCCTCTAAGTCAATTACTGGTGCAGCTTCAGACACAACTCTTATCCCTGTGGCACTTGATCACAATCCTGATACTTTGCAAGTGGTTCTCTCCATACCATCATTAAACTTACATCCTATGCAAACTAGGAGTAAGAGTGGTATAATTAAGAATAAGGTTTTCCTATCTACACTTGTTGCCTCCAAAGATATTGATTTGTCTCTGTGTGAACCATTATCATACAAATATTCTCTTAAGAGTTCAGTGTGGTCTCAAGCAATGAAGGAGGAAATCAGTGCTTTGTATAATCAAGGCACATAGAGTTTAGTCTCTTTACCAGCAAATAAGAACTTAGTGGGGTGTAAATGGATCTTCAAAATCAAAAGGCATTCAGATGGGTCAATTGTAAGGCATAAAGCCCGATTGGTTGCCAAAGGCTTCAGTCAAGAACCTAGTCTCGATTACAGTGAAACCTTTAGCTCGGTTGTTAAACCCACCAGAGTGAGGATTGTTTTGGCACTAGCAGCTCATTTTAATTGGTCATTAAGGCAACTCGATGGCAAGAATGCATTCCTCCATAGAATTCTGTAAGATGAAGTGTACATGGCTCAGCCACCTAGTTTTGAGGATCCCCATAATCTATCCTTGGTGTGTAAATTGCATAAATCTCTCTATGGATTGAAGTAGGCCCCAAGGGCGTGGAATGACAGGTTCACTTCATTTTTGCTTCAGTTGGGATTCGATAACATTTACTCTTATTCTTCATTATTTGTGAAATTGTTGGTGCAAATGTTATGATATTGTTGCTCTATGTTGATGACATTATCATCACAGGCATTGCAACTACTGAGATACAACAAGTGATCGGTGACTTAACTTCTGAATTTGATATCAAGGACTTAGGTCCTCTTCATTTCTTTCTGGGAATTCAAATTTCCAAGACTGCCAATGGTTTGTTTCTGTCACAACAGAAATATGTGCGGGATTAACTTGTCAAAATAGAAATGATTGAGTCCAAGCCCTGTGACACACCTTGTCTTCCATACAACAGATTGCTCACGGATGATGGTGAGCCCTATTCTAATCCTACATTGTATCGAAGTGTAGTGGGAGCATTCCAATACCTCACATTTTCGAGGCCCAATATTGCTTTCTCTGTGCATCAAGTTTGTCAGTTCATGCAAAATCCAATGGTCTTTCATTTTAGTACTGTCAAAATGATTTTGAGGTATTTGAAAGGTACTATGAATTTTGGCATCTCCTACTCTAAAGGAGATTTGACACTACATGCTTTTAGTGATGCTGATTGGGCGGTTATCCCAATGATCAAAGATCTACAACAGGTTTGGCTGTTTTCTTAGGTAATAATCCTATTTCGTGGTCATCTAAGAAGCAACAAACAGTTTTCCGTTCATCAACTGAGGCCGAGTATTGTGCTTTATCTTCCACTGCAACTGAACTTGATTGGATACAACAGATTCTCACTTTCCTGCATGTTCCAATACCTACAACTCCTGTGCTATTTTTTGATAATCTTTTTTCTATAGCACTGTCCTTCAACCCTGTACAACATCAACAGACAAAACACATTGAAATTGATGTGCACTTTGTTCGGGAAAGAGTGGCCAAACACAAGCTTCTGGTGCAGTTTGTGTCATCCAATGAGCAATTTGCTAACATACTAACCAAAGGTCTCAGTGCTCCTTGTTTCGTATTCATTGTACCAATCTCATGTTAGGATCATTTAAACATGAGATTGCGAGGGGATGATAGAGATATGTTGTAAGGCTAGGATATTGCCACTTGTATGAAGATTAGAAAGTTAGTTAGGTTGTTTGTCTGCTAAGAAGGTTGAGATGTGTGTAAATATTGAGATATGTACTTGCTTAATGACTAAGAAAATACACAGAAAATTTACAGTTCTCGACTTCTCTCTCTAAAACTCTCGACTCTCTCTCTATTTATGTTTCTGTTGGTTTACCCATTTAAGCATTACAATGCATACGTTAATCAGAGTAGTTAGCTAGAGCAAAGTACCTGCCCTTTTACATTCACATTCAAACGTATATTTCATAAATTAGACTAATTTAGGCTTGTTTAATAGACATTTTACTTTTTGATTCTCATTGTAAAGGACATCTGAAAACAAATAACTTGTTTGATAATAGTTATCAGCATTCATTTAAAAAGTTGATAACCAAAATCCGCAAGCTACTGTTGGCGTGAGTCAACTTTGAGATTAAGGAATATAGATATACTTTGGGTATGAAATCATGTGATGGATATCCCTGTATAATTGGTATTCCTATTTCCTATTTCATAAGAACTTGTATAACTATATATCACCCTCTACGCGAGAAGAATAAAGCAGAACACTTTAAACCCTAGAATTACAATTTTATCTTGGCATCAGAGCAGGTTACATCATGTCTCTTCCCAAACCAAAAAAACAAAACCCTACCTTACAAATTGATCAAGTCGTTGCAACCTGAAGCAAAGGATTGCATGATAATCTGTCTTGGTTTTCGAGAAGTTCAAAACTAGGCAATTAATGTCACATCCCAGACATGACTCCGCCGTAGCATGGCATTGTCCGCTCTGTGCCACGCCCTCACGGTTTTGTTTTTGGGTTTCAGCATGAGAACTTCCCACGGGGTCACCCATCCTAGGATAGCTCTCGCCCAAACTCGCTTAACTTCGGAGTTCTTATGGGATTCGGAGCCAATGAGTTCCCAAAAGGCTTCGTGTTATAGGGAGGGGAGCATGTACGTATAAGGCACATCACCCCCTCTTCATTGGTCGACATGGGATCTCACAATCCATCCCATTGGGAACCCGACGTCCTCGTCGGTACACTCGCATCGAACGGCAGAGTGGCTGACTCTGATACCAAATTGCCACATCCTATACTTGACTCCGCCGTAACACGATATTGTCCGCTCTCGACCACGCCCTCACGGTTTTGTTCTTGGGTTTCAGCACGAGAACTTCCCAGGGGGTCACCCATCCTAGGACTGCTCTTGCCCAAACTCGCTTAACTTTGGAGTGTTTATGGGATCCGGAGCCAGTGAGTTCCCAAAAGGCCTCGTGCTATAGGGAGGGGAACATGTACTTATAAGGCACATCACCCCCTCTCCGTTGGTCGTTGTGAGATCTCACAATTAATCAGAAATAAAAAAAAAAACAAAAACAAAAAGAAGGGGAAAACATCCCTGCGATGGCTAATGAAAGGCAGTCATACGAGTTGAGTCCTGTTCAATTTGGATCCACCTTCAGCGAATCCACCAACACCAATTTCAACACGTTCAGATTTCGGTTGAGCGACACGAACTTTGAAGTCTGGTCTAAGATGATAGAGGTTAATGTTTCTACAATTAGGAAGCATGGCTACCTCACTGGAAAACCAATGGTCGATGAAGACAGCATGGCTACTGTCGCAGCAAGTAGGCCTAGAGTAGGGCCTGGCGTAGCTGTTGTTGCAGCAAGTCGGTTTGGGCCTAAGGGTAGCATGACTTCAGATCACAACTTGGAGCACATCAAGGATGCAGCAGTCAGAGATAAGGATATCTGTCCAATGTTGTCCCTGATTAAACAAATTTCAATGATTGACGAACCTGAAGATTCAGGTAAAATGGGTACTGCTTTAATGGCATCCACCATTCGCGACTCTGGTTGGATAATAGACTCTGGGGTTACTGATCATATGACCTATGATGCATCATTATTTTATCATGTGACGTCTCCGCCTAAAGAGAATGTCATCACAGCCAACGGTGATGTTGCTCCTGTAACGGGAATGGGTTCTATTTCCCTTACTCCATCTTTGTCTATCCATAACATACTACTTGTTCCATCATTATCGAATCATATACTGTTTGTTGGTCAAGTTACCGAGCAATTAAATTGTGTTGTACTAATGTTTCCCACTTTTTGCCTACTTCAGGATATCCAGACACGGGCGATCATTGGGCGTGGTACCAAGAAGAGAGAGTTATACTATGTGGATGATGTGTCGGCAAGCCAAGTGAATCATGTGAGCAGTGGTCACAATAACAAGAACAAGATAATTTGGTTGTGGCATCGTCGATTAGGGCATGCTTCTTTTGGTTATTTGAAAAAATCACTTCCGTCTCTATTCAGTAGCGTCTCAGACTCTGATTTTCAATGTAACGATTGCCTTCTTGCAAAAAGTCATCGTACTTTTTATCATTTGAGTTTCAATCAAAGAACAGTGCCTTTCAAGTTAGTTCACTCTGATGTGTGGGGACCTGCCCCAATGGCTACTAACTACGGAATTTGTTGGTTTGTTATCTTTGTGGATGACTGCACCAGAATGACATGGCTTTATACCATGAAACAGAAAAGTGATGTAAGCAAAAAATTTCAACAGTTTTACTGAATGGTTGAAAATTAGTATTCTCTTCCCATTAAGGTTCTTCGATCAGATAACGGTGGCGAATATCTCAATGTGAAACTTTCTCAATTTTTTCAAGAGCACGACATTCTTCGTGATACTACTAGTCCGCAAACTCCGCAACAAAATGGTAGAACGGAACGTAAAAACAGGCATATTTTGGAAACCACTCGAGCACTTCTTATCGGTGCTCATGCACCTCACTCGTATTGGGCAGATGCTGTCACCTACTCAGTTTATCTCATAAACCGAATACCTTCTAGAGTACATAATTTTTGCTAACCATGTGACTCTGCCATCCTCACTACAACTGTCACCACAGATATTTGGGTGCATGGCCTATGTGCACCTTCACAAAAATCAACAAAGCAAATTGAACCTGTGCGCAGTTCGATGTGTGTTTTTGGGATTTAATGGCCAACAAGAAGGGTATAGGTGTTACCATCCACAAACCAGGCATATGTACGTCACTATGGATGTTACATTTTCTGAAAATGAGCTATCCAGTTTCCCAGTCCGTGTGGCCCCAGTACGAGTGAACCCAATTTGGGTCTGCCAATGCCAGTCAATAAAACTGCACAGTTGCCCACTAAATAACATGCCGAGCCTGTAAATAGGCCAGAACATGCCACTACACAGTGGCAGAATGTCACCGAGCCATAGCAGCAAGTTGAAGAGATTACTAACAGTCCAAGCACACCAAAAAATAACCCTCCTCCAACGGTACACATCAATGGCCTCGAGGATATCCATGAGGTACGTTCTTCACAATATGATGTAACCCATAATTTGACCAACATTGATAATACTTATGTGTTACCTCCTAGACAAAATCGTGGGAAACCACCAGACATGTATTCTCCAGATGGAAAAGTTAGATACGCCATTGCAAAGTACGTGTCTACTCATCGATTGTCACCTAAGTATCAAGCGTTGGTGAATAAAATGGATGGAATCAAGATTCCAACTACAGTATAAGAGGCCTTGCGAGATCCTCGGTGGACATAAGCCATGGAGGTCGAAATGGAGGCTTTGCAGAAAAATGGAACTTGTGGAGTGTGGAGTCACTACCACAAGGGAAGAGACCGATGGGATGTAAATGGGTGTTCACAATCAAACACAAAGCAGATGGAACCATAGACAGATACACGACAGAGGTAGAGTATCGAGGTATGACGCATGAGATTTGCGAATTATTGTGGCTGAGGATTCTTCTCACAGAAATAGGATTCAAACCATAAGGAGCTATGTCATTGTACTGCGATAATCAAGCTGCAAGAGAGATAGCTAATAATCCGATTCAACATGATCGCATAAGAAGTTAGATATCAGGTTGATTGACATTCCATATGTGAAGTCTGAAGAACAATTAGCCGATGTACTGACTCATGCAGTATCAGCGAGAATGTTTCGAGACTCACTTGACAAGTTGGGCCTAGGAGATATCTACGCACCAACTTGAGGGGGATTGTTGGCGTGAGTCAACTTTGAGATTAAGGAATATAGATATATTTTAGGTATGAAATCATGTAATGGATATCCCTGTATCATTAGGTTCCTATTTCCTATTTCATAGGAACTTGTGTAACTATATATCACCATCTACGTGAGAAGAATAAAGCAGAATACTTTAAACCCTAGAATTACAATTTTATCTGCTACTTGGGTGAATGATCAAGTTTTGGCTTGATTTTGAAAATTAAAACGAAAAATAAAAATAGTTAACAAACGACTTCTCTAAATATTGTTTTGTTAAAAAAACACAAACTAACCCAATACATTAGCATTGGTTTATTGTTTTGTTTGACTTTGACATCGTGGGATTTAACTCGTATAAGCAATTCATTAAACCAACTTTTGAAGCAAAGTTGACACAAGCTCCCAGTAATCGATGTTCCATATACATGATTGGAGTCGGAGGCAAACAAATAATATAATAACTTAATTACATATGTAAGTGGGCGGCATAGCAAGAAAGCAAACTTATATGGACTATCTCGTTTCGTTGGAATGGAGTGCTATACGAAGAGAAAGCTCATGATGAAAGAGTATTTTATAATGCTCCTCTGAAATATTATAATCCTAAAATCGCATGCGATCGTGCTATTGGATCTCAAGAAGCTTGTGTATTCACCCGTACGCATGCAATGTAGTCAAAGTCAACCCTTTTAGAAAGCAATCAGCCACCATCCATATGATGATCGATGAATGAGACAAAGAAATGTATGGAAACCCTAAATCAAATGTTGCATTGGTTTATCAATTTATTTTTTAATTATCAATAAGAATTGATATTTAAACTTTTCAAATATTAAAAATGTTTCATTTGTCTATATATTTCGTCACTCTCACTTATTTTTTTATGAAGTCAGATTCTATTGGTTAGATGTCAAAACAGTTCGCTAATTAGTAGAGTTTAGTTAGATATTAGAGATTAATTAGTCTTAATCTGTCCCACTTAAGCACTGAAATGTCTATAGGATAATGCCTGTGTCCCTCTTATGAGGACTTATTTGTTCTCCCTACTTATGATTACCGAACATTTACCGTCCGAGCATATAATCGAAACTGTTTATTCTCTTTATTATCATCTAAAAATCACTTCTATACAAAAAATATTCAATCTGGAAATCGTTTAGTCATCCATACGTGTCAAACCAATCAGCGGTTTTGGTAACAAGTAGCATTTGCATGATGAATTGTCCATTTTTTCAGCATAGTTTTTGCAGATATGATTGTTAGATGATGATATTTAAAAAGAATGAACGGTTCCGATTATGATGTTTGGTGACGATAAAAGTTCGTTAAACGTAAGTAAAATGACAAGTAAGACCCCCATTGGGGGACAAAAGCATTATCCATGTATGTAAATACTGATTGTTTATGCATGCTCATTTGCTAAAGAAATGGAAGTTATTATTCGATTTCTCTTTACTTAAATCTCACTTGCTTACAACAAATAATCAATTGTCATGTTATGCGTTACATCAGTTAAAATTAGCATCATCGATAATCTTTCATTTCAACGTAGATGGTTGTGTGCAATTTATTTTGCATTTCGCTCATTCTTTACTCTCTTTCTCTTGAATCCGGTACCCACTTGCTATAAACACACTAACAAAATAAAATGTATAGAATCAATAAAAAGACAATTGATGATGGGAAACTTTACAAATGGGGATCAAATTACAAACTAAGCAAAGCCCATGCATGCATATTGACCTGATACATTTGAATTAATTAACAAAGTCTGAGTTCCGTACACACAGAAATGGAAGGCCGAATTGGGAGGGGGGCCAAGTGGTGCTAGTGTTGCAGCATGCAGCAGCTGAGTACGTACGTAATAAGCTAAAGCAACACCATCGATACACATTTCATCACATGCCTCACTAATCTCCTTCACAAATTCACATTACACAACGTGGAAAATTTGGATCGGGGAGGAGAAGGAGAGATCGAAGAGGTAGGGCTCAAAGGCGATCTGGGTGGCACGTTCACATGTCTTGCCATGCATGGGGTTGGTGCTGTTTAGTTGAGGCAAAAGCCAACCTTCATAACTCCATTGCCGATCGATATTGGTGATGATGATGACCTGGCAGATATGCTAGATCTGGTTGGTCGATGCATGACTGGGACACCTTTTAAGTTTAAAACACGTTAGGTGTCAAAAAAGGAAAGGGATCATTTCCGGATCCTTTCCACCTAATCCATCAAGTCTGGGGATCCAGACCATTAAAATTTAATCCAACGGCTAAAATTATTATAACTTTTAAAGTGAGCCCCTATTTGTAGTCGTTGGATCAAAGTTCAATAATCTGAATCTCCGGACTTAGTGGATTAGGAGGAAGGGATCCGGAGAGAATCTCTTTCCATAAAAAAAGTACTTGCTAGCTGGCTGCACCTACCAGCCCACACATGTCCTCTCTAGTCTCTATCCATAAGATCACCAATCTGCCATCTTTTGAGTTGAGGGTTTCGTCATAACTGTATTCAAAATGCTAAAAGCGTTTTTAGATAACTAAATTTATAGTTTTTAGTGTAACAGAAACTCAAGAGTATTTTATGTTACTAAAACAATTTCAATATTTTCTGAAAATGTACTTAATCATAAAGCACTTGAAATTTTAACAAAATTTTCGACGTATAAAAGCATTTTATGAACATAAGTATTTCCTATACACATTCAACCTAACAGTCCATTGACAATTAAACGCGCAATTAAAGGTGGTGGTCAAAGCAACATATGTGCACCTTTTTTGACACATTGTCACGTGAGAATAATATGTAAGAACCAAAGTAAAACAAAGAAGAAGAAGAAGAAGGAAACACATAACATGTAGGTTAAAACTGCGCAGAGACTATAATATTGACTCTTTGTGGGATATTCTGCAGAATAAATACTAGCAAAAGTGATTAATCCATGCATTATTATGATATTGTCAAATTTAGTGCGGGTATTATCATTTGATCATGTTGCATGTTTCTCCATTTATCTCCCGATCGCGATGGTAACATGCTTATATTTGTCCAATTTATTTAGCCATATATAGCTAGCTCCCTTGGCTCGAGGTCCTCCACGAATAATTTTTTTTAGTAAACTATTAGAAAGATCAAATTTTTAGACAATTTTTCATAAAGAACATGATGTGGCGATTGATGGCTGGACTTCTTTTTTAATAATGTAAAAAAGAAGTTCAGTCATCAATTGCCAAATAATATGATTTACAAAATATACTAAAATTTTGATCTCTAAGGAAATCAAGAACCTTTTCACTCTTTCTTAGAGGTATTAGAAAATGGAGCCTCAATTGGCTGATGAAGAAGAGACAGTAGGGCTTCAATCAATGAGTAGAATGAGTTCCCCCTTTCCTGTTCAGGTGAATTTAGGCGCACTTTTTCCTTGAATCACCTATTTGGTATTCTTTCATTTTCTATCTCTTTCCTTCATTCATGCAATTCTTCGTTTTGATTGGTCTAATGGGGCACTCTTTTGGAACAGATTAGTCTTGTATCTAGGGTGGATTGGTATCACCCAAGACGCTTCTACGTACTAACAAGACCAAATTACACCCAGCAAAGAATTATTCCTCCACAACATGGCATTCCTACTATTCTGACAGAAACCCGCATCACCAAAAAATATTACAGTGATGGTTAACAAAACCCCATAATTGGCTTGATTAGGTATATCACAATGCCACATATATGTAAAGCGAGCATCACATTACATATTATATGCCGTTACCTAATGCTTTCGAATGTCTACCCACCTATTTTATTCTATAATTAAAAGATATATGAAAAATTGTTGTAAAATGTGTGCGAAAATAAGATAAGTGAATTGCCCCAATAGACAACTTTTGATTTTTGATATTATAATTTCTAGAGCGTAGGTAAAAAAATATATATATATATATATATATATGAATTTTCTGCTTCAATTTTATGCAAGCATGTAGCAACGACGCCTTGAATTTGTTGCTTCATTTGTCATTAATGTTGTAAATATTATTATTTTTTGGATTGTTTAGTTTGAAATTAAATTTTTTTTATTTTCAAACACAATCGTTCGATAAGTTTTTCATGATCTGGTCATAGAGAAGCTCACGCTCACAAGTAAATGAAAAATGATATCGGTTTGAGAGGTGAATTATTGCAATTGAACTTGGTTTTATACTAGAGGTAGAATACCTTAGTTACAGGTTGATTACTCGATGTTCTGTATATATCTTTGTTCATGGAAGTCTCTTGGCGGGTTTGATACCCATTTTATAGGTATTTTGTGTTTTAATATAGGTACCGTAGGTGGATTTAATACCGAATGTATAGATACCATTAGTGGAATTTTGATACTGAATGTATAGGTAAGAAAGAAATGCAAAATTAGAGTTTTAATCAAAACAACATGAATGCTGAGTTAAACGAAAATTTGACTAAGCCTAAATCAAAAGACTCCGCGCCATAATAACAATTTTTTTTTTAAATTAAAAGCACTCATGTAGGACAAGTTTAAGATACTTCAAGTACAAAATTCCAGTTACATGGAGATATTGAACCTTTTTGAATGAGGATCTCAGCAATTAGGGTTTCAACTTTCAGCTAGCTAGCCAGGTATGAACGTTGAATCATCACTCTTTGGTCTTTCCCTCCCTCCGCCCTTTGACTCACGGCGCCTTATGGTCTTTGATGGGCATTACTTAGATACTTAGCAACTACTACTTCTAATCCTTTGGTTAGGGTTAAGGTACACATCAATTATCCAATTGTGAGTAGTCTTTTAATACAATGTAAATTCATTGTAGCATGTTATATTATTGAATTGTTAATGCAAGTCACGACTCACAAAAGTTTAGGTTGAGACAATATATGTAACAGTACAATTTGATTGGTTTTCAATTGCCAGAACCACATATAGATATATCTCTTCGACTTATATAACTCAAGTCGTTAAAAGGATCACCTTAGAAAAAGATTTGTCATCCAAACAAGTGTTCAATTATTTTAATATATCTTTCATCACAACATTAGCTAAGGGGTATCGAGAAGTTTTCATGAGCTCATATACAAGCTAAATAGATAATAAGCTCACACTAGCCCCCAACAAATTCAAGATACAATTGAAGCAATTTACCATATTTGTAAAGTAGCTTTCAAGTTGGGTTTCTGCTTCTTGATACATATAGATTATATATTTACATATTTTTTTTGTTGGAAGATATTTCTATTTTTTGAATATTTCATATAAGAAGTAGATCATTGAATTCCCTTTCTCCGAAATAAATACATGATGTTTATAAATGGAAAAAGAAATGGAGGCAAATTGCCTTCAAAAAAAAAAGAAAAGAAATGGAGGCAATTAAAATGGATTTTCACAAAAGAGGAGTGTAAGCAGTTGATATTGGTGGACGTGCCATTTGCTCAACCCAATCAATAGGCAACTAGATTATAAAGGAGGGAAAGGTCTAAAATATCGATGATATCGGAAATATCGGTAGTCCAAAAACACGGAAATTTCGATGGAAATATCGGGATATTATCGATATCGATAAAAATTGAATAAAAACCACGGAAATTGTAAGAAAAACTTGGAAATTTTTATTGAAACTTTGCAGGATGTTTATTTAGTCAATTATCTATTAGTTTATCACAAAAAATTGGAAGGAAATGCATTGCATGATAGATTTAACTGATTTAAGTTGATTATATAGCGAGCTGGAAAATATTGTGAATGTAGAAAATATGTAGTAATTAATGAAAGAAGTTTAAACACACGATAATCATTTATATATAATGAATTAGTACAATATTTTACACTTTATACATTGCATGGTAAGATATATGAGTGACTTAGCAAGGTCTGAAATATCGATTATATCGGAAATATCGGTAGTCCAAAAACACGGAAATTTCGATGGAAATATCGGGATATTATGGATATTTTAGACCATGTCAGGAGGAGAACATCTTTTTCTTTTTGTTTTTTTTTTTTTTGAACAAACGATATCATCTACATTAATGGGTAGAGCAGCGGACTAAATCTCACAATGAGCTATAAGTTAGCAATAATGATTTGGTTCAAATTCACCTTTGGCGAGAATTGAACCTAAGATATCTCACTTACCAATGAAGAAGAATATCACTAAACCGTAGTACTAAGTGATATCTATTTAAACATATTTTATAAATCATATGATGTAGTTGTTTATGATTGAATTATTACTTAATATTGATTAACGTGCTTAGCTTTTATTAATAACACATCATATAATTTACAAATTTGATCTAAAATATTGGTTTACCTAATTTACTCTGAAGGGGGACTCGAGAACTCGGAATAAAACCTGAGCTCGTCCCAGTAAGCATGAGTTGTGCATCACCGTGAACCCTCCAAGGTAGGTCCTACTTATGGTTAAGGCTCATGGCCAACGAGCAGCACGATGAAAGAGAACTTCTACAAAATGGGTTCACTGCCAATGTCGTGTCAATGATCTAATAACGTAATACTTTGTGCATGTCTCTTTCCCAATGAACAGTGTTAGACTAGGATGCTAGCGAATCTGTTTCATGTAAATTGCTCTATGCACAATGAGTATGACTTACAAACAATAATTAGTCATTATTATATATGTGAGTATTCATTTATCTATCAAAGATGACGTGACAACATTTCATCGACAAACGTTAAAATCAAAACCATTCATTCTCTTTATTATCATCTAAAACATTATTTCTCGAAAAAAAATCATTAGATTTGAGATTGTTTATCATTTCACATGTATTAAACAAATCAACGGTTATGTTAGTTATATTTTATTATGAAATGCCAATTTGTAGTGATTTAAATAGATGACAAAACATCCTCTTATCAAATGAATTTTTCTTACATATCATCTCTAGACGATGATACAAAAAATAAATGATTGAAATTAAAAAACATTTGTATGAAATAATATCATGTCAACTATAAAGGAAAATTACTCATTGCATACAAAGAACCAACCATTCCCAAAAGAACCAACCGTTCCCAACCCGTTTTTAAGCTTCTTACCCTGCTGAGGATGTACGGAGAGACTGGGTCCCAAAGTTTTACGCACTTTACTCTTGAGTGTTTTTTTTTTTTTAATTTTTTTTAAGGGGAACAACTGGTGGTAAGTTACGGTTATTCACTCATTTTAGGTCTAAAAAGGCTATGAAAAATTTCACCATACTCGTGATCGCAGTCTAGCAGACTTACAAGCTCGGAGCTTATCTCGATTCTCAAGATTGCTATTTTTTCCCTTGTGCCCTTGTAGTTAAGGTTAGGAGGAGAGTCGGAGGTGGTGGTCTCGGGGCTTTGGATTCCCACGTTCTCCTTTCTTATCGTTTTTTCAATTTTACAAAACAAATTTAATTTCAAGAAAAAAAGAGAGGGGGAAGATGCCAATTTTCTCGACAAATTGCAGCCATTGCTGATGGCTCAGCTTGTGCCAAGCCAAATGTGGCTTCCACTTACTCCTTTTTTTTTTTCTGTTTTGTTCTTCATGAATTTGAACAAATTCTATGGATATTTATTTATTTTTTTGTAATTTATGCTGCCCAAATTTTGTATTGTTTTCCTTGATCTTTTAAACATGTCTGCTTTGGTTGGACTGAGTTTTTTCCCCAAATTACAAGTTGGGGAAAAGTTCATATACTAAAAAGACAAGGTAGAGATAGAAAGAGTACATATTCTTAAAGGTAGAGATAGAGAGAAAGTACATATTCTCAAAGCATTCTTTGAGCAAAAAGAACTAATTAGTCTCATTACTGCTTGGTTTTCCTTAATGGGTTTGGTACTTAAACAAATCTCACAACTTACATCGGACAAATTGTGGATCGATGCAAGATTTTCATGCTTTTGGTGGGGATGGAGAGCGTGCCGCTACATGTCTTGTAATAAACAACGTTGAAAAATGTTTTTTATTTTTTTTATTTTATAAAAAGAGACAAGTTGGTGGCTCCACCCTTCTGGGAGTCCGGTAGGAATTATAGAGGCATTTCAATGTCACATCCCGACCCTGGGTTCCACCACATTCCGGGCTCGACTCCGTCGTAGCACGATATTGTCCGCTTTGGGCCCCGACCACGCCATCACGGTTTTGTTTCTGGGAACTCACGCAAGCAGAACTTCCAGTGGGTCACCCATCCTGGGAATGCTCTGGCCCATTCTCGCTCAACTTCGAAGTTCCTACCGAACCCGAAACCAGTGAGCTCCCAAAATGCCTCGTGCTATAGGGAGGGGAGCATGTATATATAAGGCACATCACCCCCTCTCCGTTGGTTGATGTGGGATCTCATATTTAGTCTCCTCATGATTACCATCGTACAATTCATCAGCGCCAAGAATCAAACTCAAGATGTGCCGTGTGAAATATGAGCCTAAAATTCATCCCAACCAACTGGCTACCCCTTGGTGGTTAACATTGAAAAATAATTGACTAAACAGATTACTGAGATCACACATCGCTGAAGTTATTATCTAGATTACTAAACATCAAAAAATTGTTAATTTATAACTTTTAAATTAAATAAATTATACGAGAATCAAGAGACGAAAATATACATAAATGTTTAGAAAGAAAAAGTAAATGCGTGAAAGTAATATCCCAAATAATTATATTGTTTTTTTTTTAACAACATATATTATTTACACTAAGGGTAGACCTGACAATTTCTTATACGACTTGTTAACACGAGTTTCAGGTCAACACAATAACTAATCGGGTCGTTATTGGGCCACACGAGAAGAACCCATTCATAACGAGTCATTAACAGGTTTACACGAGGGTGACACCCGGAAAAATGCTAGCTAGCAATGGCTTTCTCTGAAAGGGGCTCACTTCTTCAAGGCATAGTTATGTCACAACAAGGCTTTCTTCCTTCATTTTTAAGCTTCTCATTATCCGTAGACGTCCCGGGTAGTAGCTGTTGAAACAGAATTCATAAGCAGCAACGCCCGATAAGTAACCTGTTTGGACACAATAAGAAAAAAAATATTGTGATGATTTTAATTTTTTTAAACTACTAAAAAAACTTACTATAAAATACAATAGCTATAGTGGATTTGTATATATTGTTTATTAAATATTTATTATTGTATTATTATTCTATATAAGTTTTAAAAATTTAAGTTTTTTATTTTTTATTTTTTTTAGTATACTATAGGCAAACAGTGAGATTAAAAAAGTTATAGAACACATTAAAAATATAAATATCAAACACATTAAAAATTTTAATAATTAATTTGCAAGTGACACACCCCTACCTGGAATGTCCTCATAAATTCTGAATCGAGCTGTGCTGGCCGACACCAGGAGGGTGACGTAGCCATAAAGTGTAGTGATATGACGCACTCTTATATTTAGGCACTTTTAAGTTTAAATTTATTCACATGGGAGAAGTGTGTCCAAAATCTTTACCAACCTTAAACTTCTCAAATACATTGTCATTTGTAATGAGCTAAATTTCTGACAACGACAATGGAAGAACCAGATCAACGTCTACGTTTGCACTATCATGTATCACCCTGGTTGTGCAAACGTAATACTTTTTACCACAGCAAAAGACATATCTACTTCCGAACATTTCCAGCCTTTCCTATCCCATTCCCAGTTGGAGTTCACAAGCATTGATTTGACGTTATTTCCAAGCCATCAAGAAAATCGTTCGAATGGTTATAATCACTTCCTGTATCCAAATGGAGATGGGGAAACATCACCATAAGCTCCCGGTACAAACCCTCATGTATACTATTTTTAAGGGAGTTCAAAATAAATAAAATTCATAATCATTAATGTATAAGTCTGAAAAATGTAAAAGCATATATAAATACTCGTGATTGCATCATCTACGCTTAAACGATGGTTACATGGTAATTTAGATTTTAAAACCCTCCAAATCTCATGAATATTATTTTTTATTTGAGTGCAAAATAAATAATAATTATTGTAAAAGTGTGAAAAATGTGAAAAAATATATACAATCACTCGTAATGGCAAGCTTTACAACCTTCGTGAAGGGGTCAACTCCGAAATTCGACACCATAATCCATAAATCTTAGATTTAAACTTAACCGTTGATTGTTTTTTACGCTTTATTCTACTCACCGAATTTCATTTTTTAGATTTTCTTTTTTGAAAAATGATCTTTTAGCGATGTAGAAAAATGAACGGTTTGGATCGTTGATATAACATTTTGATATTTACGGTTAACTAAAATATGGGTTAATGTTATATAGTTTCTAGAGACTTTATAAACTTCGAGCTATATTTTCACTAATGGTAGAACTCTAAAAGTAATATCAAAGATCTTAACCGTTCATCTTCCTGCATCCTATAAGAGACCATGTTTCCAATATCTTCATGCAAAAGCGTAAATCATGAGGTTACTCAGTGTATTACATGGAGGTCCAAATTAAGGCACATATAATTGTTAATTATTAAAAAATAGCCGTCAATTAGTACTACAGTCCAGTGGTATTCCGCTTCAATTATAAGTGAGAGGAATTTGAATCGCATTATTGATAGCCCATTGTAAGGCTAAGCCCACCCTCTTCCCGTTTAGTGTAGATAATTCGCTTTTGCCTATAATCGAACCTAAGATCTCTCACTTGCAAGTGAAGAAGAACAACATTAGACCCTAGTACTAAGTGGTTGGATTAATGATACTTAAGGTTCACATCATCATTCTCAAAAATCAAATGGGGTTGGCCCTCCCTAGCTTCACAATTAATTTCGTGCTAAGTGGATGAGAACTGATTTTTTTTTTTTTTTTTTTACTATCGGATTGAATAAATCAATCGAAAACAACCAATATAATTAAACATGAATATGTAGCAAGAAAAAAACAGAATGTGTAGAGCATCTTCAAAGGAGAAGTCAAAATTCTAGGTGGAACCCACTGTGCATATTTGACATCAAAAGTCTCTCCAACCGAATTGTTATTTGCTAACTGGATTTGAAAGCTTTGTAATTTGGAGTCATATTTAATATCAATGTCAAATTTTGTAAACCAAATTTCTAAACCAAATTTTGTAAACCAAATGATGTGAATATTGATGATTGGATTATTACTTAAGTGTTGATTTAACGTGTTTATTTCCTACTGGTGACACATTATTTGGTTTGCAAATTTGGTTTAAAGTTTTGGTCTTCCTAGTATTATCTTATTTTTAATTCATTTTAATGACATGTCTCTTATTCTACTAACATTTCAACCAAACAAAATTTTGTTTTTGTTGTGAAACATTCCTAATTAAAGTATGATTGTGTAAATCCTAGGTTAGATTAGATTAGGGTTTATCCTTTCCTATTGTAACTTATATTCCTTGGGGACCAAGGAATATCCTTTCATCTTATTATTATAAATAAAGGTTCAATGTAGGAGGGATAAACACACAATTCCCCTACAATTCTACAAACACACATCCCTCTTTCCTCTCTTTCTCTGCCGCCGGCTCTCTCTTCCTTTGTCAGATAAAATAGACCACAACAGTTTTAACATTTTCTAATAATTAAGACCATTTAAAGCTCTATTTAAATAATAAAATGATATTTGATAATTCAGTTATAAAAAAGATAAAATTTGACATAAGACTTCAAATTACTACATCAACTATCAATTGTAATTTGACATTGAATCTCCCTCTCCCCCATTGGTCCTTCAACTTGCCCCCCACTGGACCGAATAAAATCAACATGAAGAGAGCCCATGTGTGGTGCACATGCACGTCAATTCATGTTTCCCGAATGAATGGTGAGTCGTGACCCATAAAACATAACTCGGAAAATATGAACGCAAGAAATTAAAAAAAAAAAAAAAGAATTATAAATGTTTTTAAAAATAAATAAATAAATAAATAGATATGAGAGTGGGCATTAATTCGAGGGGTAAATTATAAAGAAAACTAATTAAACGGACTTGAAAATTTTGAATTTTAACGATAAGAACAAAATAAAGGGTAAAATGAATGGTACTAGGTTTGACATTTTAGTATAAAAATATGATTTTTCTTTAAAATGAAAAGTACCACAGTCTTTTCGTTAAAACTTCCTAAATTATATCCAGACCCCTGATGCCTGCTCGCAGCCTCTATAAGTACCCCCGCCTTCTTCCCGCTTTCTATTCGCCCCAACCTCTATAATACTATCCATCACTCTCTCTCTCCTCTCTGCTTTCTCACTCCCCTTTCTCTCTCTCTCACACTCTCTCTCCGGCAATGGCCTCCCTTCGCGTGCTCTACATTGCTTTCATGCTCTCACTCTTCATGGCGGCCAACGCTAGAATTCCAGGGGTTTACACCGGTGGCCCATGGGAGGGCGCCCACGCCACCTTCTACGGTGGCAACGACGCCTCTGGAACCATGGGTACTTACCCATTTTCTTCATCTCAAAACCCCATTTCACAAAATTTACAAAACCCCCATTTCATTTCTCAAATTTTCAAGTTTTTCTCTCTGATTTGCAGAACCCATGTTTTATTTTCTTGTTTTCTACTCAAAAGTCTCAGGCCTGAGCCTCCTTAAACCCCCATTTGTCTCTGTATTTTTCAGGCGGCGCTTGCGGGTACGGAAACCTCTACAGCCAAGGATACGGCGTCAACACCGCGGCGCTGAGCACTGCTCTGTTCAACAATGGCCTTAGCTGCGGCGCCTGCTTCGAGATTAAGTGCGGCGACGACCCCAGATGGTGCCACCCAGGCAACCCCTCCATCTTAGTCACCGCCACCAACTTCTGCCCTCCTAACTTCGCTCAGCCCAGCGACGACGGCGGGTGGTGCAACCCTCCCCGCACCCACTTCGACCTCGCCATGCCCATGTTCCTCAAGATCGCCGAGTACAAGGCCGGCATCGTCCCCGTCTCTCACCGCCGGTGAGTATACCAAACTTACTGTCAGTCACTTCAGTCTCCTTTTCTTTCGCTTTTTCTGTGTTTATTTTTCGTTTGGACGGAAATACCCTCGCCGTTGCTTTCTTTATCGCTTTCTAAAATCATGTTTGGTCACCGAGAAACCAGCCTAGAATTTAGTGCTCCTCAGTTAAGAAGCTTGTTTTCTTATTAACCAAACAGCAGAAATGTTTTTATTTTCTCGCGAACCAAACAGACCTTAATGTCCGAACCTTTCTTCTGTTAGTTGAGCATCCGTCACGCTATACGTTGTTTACCCCAAAATAACCAACGGAATACGATTTCCCGTCCCGCTTGCTTAAAATGACCAAACAAGCCTCACTCTAGGAAACCCTATTGACTTGGTTTAGTCGAGTGTAAATTATCCAAGGCATCAAGGGTAGATAGGTCTTTTAACTGGGTTAGGGCTCATTTAATTTACAGTCATCTCACGCCGTTCGACGCGTGTATTGAAAAGGTTCTAACTTTATGGGGAAGCGCACCATTTCCGCATCGGAAATTTACCAGTCAAACCTACTCAAGCCGTTTTTTAACCGCAGTAAAAAACTTTTGACTCCGTTTAATATTTTTTTATTTGTTCCTTTTTTTTACAGAGTTCCGTGCAGAAAGCAAGGCGGAGTGAGATTCACAATTAACGGTTTCCGTTACTTCAACCTGGTTCTGATCACCAACGTCGCGGGCGCAGGGGATATCGTGAGGGTGAGCGTAAAAGGCGCGAACACTGGGTGGATGTCGATGAGCCGCAACTGGGGACAAAACTGGCAATCCAACGCAGACCTGGTGGGCCAGACCCTGTCCTTTCGAGTCACGGGCGGTGACAGGCGCACCTCCACCTCCCACAACGTGGCACCCACTAATTGGCAGTTCGGACAAACTTTCACCGGCAAGAATTTCCGGGTCTAAAATTAGGCCAAAAAAAAATTTATCCACCATTTTAATTTTCCTTTTGGCTTTTTAACTTTTTTTAATTATCAAAGTTTAATTTCCCGCCATCGGATTTTTCTTAATTTTCCCGGGAAAATTTGGAAGTGGTGGGAGTATAAAAGTAAAGTATTAGATAATGGGGTTTAAAAGTTAAAATTGGGTGGTAAGATAGGTAGAAAAGCGACTTCTTTTGCAAGTGGTGTGGGGCAACTTTTTACTTTTGGTGCTTTTTTATTTGATTTGAGTGGGGAGGCTGGTAAAAATTTAGGTGATCCGGCCAAATAGTGTGTAAAAGGAGTTGAAGCGGCTGCAAAGAACAACCATGCAGCCCGCAGCTCTTTCCATATCTTTTCTAGAATTTTATATAATATATATTTCAGTTAGTATGTTTCTTTTCTTTTTTTATTCTTTTATTCTTTTTTTTTTGCAAATTTAATTTCTGTTTATGGGTTCTTTCATATTTTCTTTTGGATGGTTAATTGTGTTTTATTTATTAAAATATAATTGTATTTGATAAACTTGAACGTTACATCAAATTCGTCTAAGAAAAAACAACAATGCGGGCAAAAGCTACCCAAATTAAAAACATACATACATCACCCAAATTAAGATCGATTGCTACCTTGCCTCCACAATGCAAGACCTACTATACACTACTAATCATATTGATAGTTTAGGTGGAATTTGTACACGTACTTTCAAGTTGAGGTGGTACTTGTACAAAATTTCCTTCAATTTAATTACTTTCATTGCCTGGCACGTCTGAGTTTTATTACAAATAGCCTCGACACAATTAGGAATTGGACAATTCAATATATGTTATTTATTTTAACATGATTTTGATGGAAGAATGCATTTTTCAACAGACGACCCATAAGCTTAAATCTCGAGAATTATCGCCACCAAATGAATTAACTCTCGCATCAAACCCATCTATAGAATGTTTTTTTTTTCCTTTTTAAAAGGGAACAACTGGTGGCAAACCACACTTATCCACCACTTCCGGAGGCATCTATAGAATGTTTACAACTTGTCCATATAAATACATAATGAAAAATAGAAATAAAAATTGGTGATAATTTAGAGTTGAAAAGGATGGAGGTGCAATTAAATTTTTGATATTTTGTTGCATAGAAGGTAGTGTAGACAAGAAGAAATGGCTCCATATGAGGAAATCTAGCGGATTGCGTGGAGGGAAATTGCGTCACATCTCACATTTGCAACTTCCTCTGAAGAGGCGCATTCATGGCTTCTTGGAATTATGCCCGTCCTGCCTCCTCCGAGATGTGAGGGCTATGCATGTCAATGTAGAATTAGTACCAGTCTCAAAGCTTGAATTTTCAAAAGCCTAAACGAAGAAAGATGATATCAACTTACCAACACTTGGTCCACCCTATTTTATTTTTATTTCCCCCCTTTTCCCCTAATTTCCCTAGTTGATTCTTACAACGTCTTAATTTCTCTTCTCATAACTTTGTGCCAAGACACAAGAGGCTACGATACTAGTAAGTCGATATCGTCTGTAGTATGTGCCGCGTAAGTTGCTCATTCTTTTAGATTTTGGTACAAGTTTTTGTATTTAGTATTTGGACTTGAGTTTAAGAGATTTGGCTTACCGAAAAGCTACTTTACTCAAGTAAGCTTATGATAAATTTTGAGATCAAAGAGGATTAAACCCTAACTAGTTAGCACTTACTAAACTTTTGGTCTAACAGATAGAAATTTTATAAAAACCACTCGAAATTTTAAGAGCGAAAGGGGATTCAGTCCTGATTTACTGAATATATTTTTTTTTAATGCATTATTCATATGTGGTTGGCAGATTAGCACCAACCAGTCCGAGGTAGACAGTGAGAGCATCAAACCCTTATTGGTGATACCATCTGCCACTGCCACTTATTCAGGAGAAATTTATATTGTGACGGGAATATGGGTGGTACATCACGTATTTTTATAAAAATGGTGAAATTTTTTATTTTTTAAGTTATTAACTTTTTAACACACATTTCCTACCATTTGTATAGTGATACGTGATGTACCATCTCGTGTATCAATCACACTGAAAAATCTCTCCTCATTCCGACTTGTCCATAATTACTCTTCTTTAACCATCTTGTACCACGGCAGTTTAAATTTGATGCTTCAAATATTTTCTATGGTATTATGAATTTTTAACCGTTATTTTCCCTATTTAAAACATAAAAACTTAAATTTAATGGTTAAAAGTTTTAGAGTATTGGATACTCCGAAGCACCATAGAAGTTTTGAGGTCAAGCTTTAATGTTTGAAATTTCTTCCTTCTAGCCACCATTTTCTATTGGTTTAAACTTGATTCAAGTTTAGCTTGTAAATAACTGAAATACTTTTGATAGTGTTTATGAGTCGAAATGTTTTCTATAAAGATATATTCCAATTACGATATAGGCTACCACAATGTGGATTGGGCGAACACTTGCCAAATGGTTCCTATCCGATGGTCACAACACAACACAAGTTGCTAATATCTTGAATGCCCTTCAATTTCATACCCCCTTTGAGGCAATTAACATTGTTTGTCTACTTGCTTTGTTGCATGTTTTTGCAATCAATTTTTGTGGTCCTTTTTGTGCATATTTATATACGAGCAAATATCACACAAAATATTGAATGGACGGTGCAGATTTCATTGAAATTAAACCAAAGATGGATGTGTCAAGATGCTAGAATTGGAGCATTATTATTTACTTCCATAACTAAAAGCTCAATGCTTCAAAACAACCCCTAGAGGGCGGTGCTAGGTTCTATGTAGATCGGTAGAAAACGTTGGTGCCCAAAAAACAGAGGACAATAGTATTCCATTTACTAAAACTGGTAAAATTGGGTAGGTGCAATTCTTAACTAGTCTCTTTTGGACCTGAAATGAGTAGATAATCGTGGTTCGTTATTCAATTTTTTTTTATTTTTTTAATTTAAAGTAGTAAAATTGGTAAAGAGGAAAAGTTAGCTTGGCATTTATACCTTATCCACCACATTATCTCACAACTTTCGGTGACAAATAAAATCAAAATCCTATTGGGGCAAACTACAAAGGTCTTTGTAGTTTATGACTCAATTGTCAACGGTTTATATTCTTCGAAAATCATTTTTAATGAAGACTCTATATGAGGTTGAAAAAGTGGTGGATATAGCGCGTTTTGAAGTTACAAGGAATATTTGGGGCTTTAAAAAAGAATCTCTCCCAATGTGGAGTAATATACCTTTCAAGCCCTATATGGAGCTATATATTTATCTATGTACTAATTTGATTATACGATAAAGCTATTTTTGTCTTAACTTTTATAAAGTTGATTTTTGGATGAGTTATTTTAAATTTTTTTATTATAAATTTGTCAATTTTTTTTTTATAAAAAAAACTCAAATTTTGACGAAGTTAGATTTCATCGCTTATGGCACCGTTGTGTTTCATATCTGACAACAACAAAAAAAATCTATCCATTGAAAAAACGAAAAACAAACAGTAACAAAAAATAGTCATTGAAATATGTATTTGAAATCAAACTGTGCCCTTAATTTCATGCGGGTCTTACTACTTTTTGTGATTGGATGTAGCTTAATCTTGTGCTACCCAAGGTAGAAAGATGCTAGCCTATGCAATGGATGTAGCGCAATTTTTCGGGCCATTGAATGAAATTTCTCATTAAGGTTTTAAATTAGTAGCTTCAAGAAAAATAAAGCACCCATTAGAAATGCTCTGACGCATCATATGTTGGTTAAGACATGTATTCGTCCGAACATCTAAGTTTGAGTTGATGTTTCCGTAAATTAAAATAGTTTAAAATATAATAACAAAATTCTTTAATCTGCTTGCATATTATCCCTTCCATATGCTTTTGATCAAGTAGTCACATATTTGGAATCGGAAATGGATTTTGAGGTCATGAGGACCACATGTATCATGTCCATGATATATAGGTAGAATCTGAATTTATACTGGGGGAATCATATCAAAATCTTGTTTCTTCAATTTACACTGCATCCTACGCCAAATGTCAAGAGGCCACGAATTTTTTGTAAGGCTATTTTCGACTATTTATTTTATTACTTTCTTAAAAAGGGGACAAAATTATAGTTTTGTTACGATAGTCTACCCTTTTAGAGGTCGGAAAGATTCTTATAGGCATTTCAGCCTCCCATAGTGGTCATCGTGTGATTCACGAGCCCTAGGAATCGAACCCAAGATGTGCGTGTGAATATGAGTCAGGAATTCATCCACAATCACTGGGCCACCCTCATGATGGTTCTATTTATTGTATTTGAAATTATGTATATTATTTTAAGGGCTAAATTGTCAATTTGCCCCCTGAATTTTCACTTAACATTCGATTTCACCCTTGAACTTTTTAATTGGAAAATTAAGGACTTAAACAAATTTTTTTTGGCCGACTTCCCACTACCGTTAGTTTTTCATACATTTTATCTAAATTAACGTTAACTCTTATCACGTGCACACTACGTGACTCTCCTTTGTGGACAAAAATGTCAATTCGCTAGACTTTCAAACACAAAAATTTTAGAATCACATATATTTGCATAGTTTATATTTTAGAAATCTAATATTTTCAATTATTTTAAAGAATGAAGCGACCGAACTACCCTTATATGGTGCACATGTTTTCATTTAACAGAAATTTTTCATTTAACAGAAATTTGGATGGAACGAATGAAAAATTAATAGCAGGGGGCATATCAGCAAAAAAAAATAGTTTAAGTCCTTAATTTTTTTATTTTATGTGCTGAAAATCGAAAGAGAGCACATAAATTATTTTTTCTTTTTGCAATAAGTTGAAAATGAGGCCCAACATAATCTATGTTTTGTAGCCCAAAGGTGCCTTCTTGTGGCCTCAAAGGGATCGGGCCTTATTTTTATTTCTAGCGATAATTAAAATGGGGTACCAGATAAAATGTATCCAAAAAAATTTAAAATAAAAAATAAAAATAAAAATAAAATAGAACGCCGTCTGTGGGAATCGAACCCACGACCACGTGGTTAAAAGCCACGCGCTCTACCAGCTGAGCTAAGACGGCTTGATGCTAATTTAAGCTTATAGTATTTATTTAAAGCAGAAGACAATTGGATTTTATGAAACGTGTTTTTTAGAGTGCTATTCACACACTCTTTTTTGCCTCTTACATATATACAATTCATGTTAATTTTTGTCATTTGAAATTCTTCAATCCATTTTATCTGGTACCCAAAAATTATGAATTTAAGATGAAAGTTAAAGCAATAGAGATCTCCAGCATAAGTCTTGTCTTCAAGGACAACTCTGCTTTGCAAGTCGAAGTTCAGCCTTTCCCCTCTCTGTGCCCAACGCTATCACATCCTTCACGTACATCCTACAAATAATTGGTACAATTACCAATTATAACAAAGTGGTATGTTACATATACTATATCATTGATGGTTTGGTCTATTGACGCTTAATCTTTATTTTATTTGAGAAAATTCTGAATTCGAAATCTTAAGATATGCACATGATCTCCAACAACTACATCATGGTCCAAGAGCTTTTGGTGTCCATGTTACGAAACCAAAGCATATATTTGTGATCTTCGTCTCTAGGATATTCTACATTGAATGTAAACTTTTCAGTCCAAATTGGTTTTGTTCCTGATCCTCCTGCATTGGATACATATATAGTACTAACCCAATTAATCTTTCCATCTTCTTCCATCTCTTCATCTCATCATCTCACCATCTCACATTCTCTATTTTGTCTTTCTCTTTCTATAAAAAATTAATATAAGATGTTGACGTGACTTAACCATGACTGTTCAAATAAGAAGGGAGGGAAGGGGAGGAAAAAAAGAAGAAGAGAGAATCATACTCCAATTTAACTCTCGATCATCAACCATAAATGATGGGTGCATATTTTCATATATATTTTATCATATATTTCCTTTGGATTTTGTATATTCAAATCGGTTAAATGCACTAAATTCTATTGTTTTATTTTTAGGCATTCAATACTGGAGTTACATGAAAAAGAAGTGAAAAATGAGCTTTTTGGGTGTCTAGAGTAATACCAGTGGAGCAAGAGGCTAATTAACAGCACCAAGGCATATGCGTTACCATAAGAAGATGAGACTGCAACGGTTTTGGAAATCAAATGGACATGGGAAGCTATTCAATGGATTTTAGGATGGACTTAATTGTTTTTTATGATTTCCGTGGGCTAGGTTTTTAATTAGGGTTTATGTTGCCCCTTTGCCGTGAGTTATAATGTGGAGATTACTTCTCCTTATTGATTTATTTTCACGAAGAAAGCCACCAAAAACATTTCACAAAGTAGGGCTGCGGCAAGGTTGCGGAAAAGAGGAGAGCTACATTGGAATTCTTCTTTGCTAGGGCTACGATGTAGCCTAATCATGAATACTTAATTGCCTTGTGGCATTGTTATTATCATGTTTTTCTTCTTTATTGAGTATCTTTTGCTATTCGTAATGCGCTTGATTTTTATTTAGATGCTTGATCACCATCTAGGTTTAAATTAGGTTGATTTGATGCAAGTTAGAGTAGATGCCATACTTAACTTGGGTTTAGCTTCTTGCAATTGATACCATAACCTCCTATTTGTAGATGCCATACAATTAGGGTTTGTGTGATTTTCCAACGATTCCATAGAGCTTAATGGGTTCTTACTTGTTTAAATCCATCTAGATGCCATAGAGGGTTAACATGTAAGGATACTTTTGATGTAACCAGATGCCATGGCTGTCGAATAATTTAGGGAAAATCAATCATCAATATTGGGGAACTACTTGAGCATAACATATTAAGGGAATTAAGTAGAGTTGGTTACCAATTCACCGTAACCAATTAACTCATGATCATCAACCATAAACATGCGAACGGGTCAATTATTTACAGTCCTTATCCTTAAATGGTCCGTCCATATGAAATCTATCTCCGGGATTATAACGTATGTGTTCATCTTTACTGCAAATTTCAAGAATATATAATGGACACCTTTAAAGGAAGAGATTTTTATTTTTATTTTTATAAAAATGGGAATTAGTTGTGGAGTCCACACCACATCAACTCCAAACTGTTTATTTTTCAAGTTGCACTTTATAGATCATCTTTGCAAAGTATTAGCCAAATTGGAAATGTTTAAGACATCTAATTGAATTCAAAGAAATTAACAAATACTCTGTTATATAAGAAACAATGAAATTTTATGTTGATAATTAAATAGGCAAATTGTGGATGCAAATTTTCTCCTCTTCGGTCTTGGACAACTTTGCACCTACAAAATAATAAACACCTTAGGTTAAGGCCAAAAGCCTCACGCGCCCACGATGAATGAGGGGGGGCTTTGGCCGAAGAACCTCCGATGCCAAAGTTAGAATTAGAGAGAAAAAGTGTTTAGAGTGTTTTTGCCCAAGGATTGGAATTAGGTTTTGTAAGAAATATGGGTTGTATTTATAGGAGATGGGGTGGCCGGCCTAGTTAGGGTTTTTTGTGTAAGATCTAGGTTTAATTAGCCCATTTATTGGCTAATTAATCAAATAGGGAAAAGATTTATATTTATGAAAAAAGATAATAAGGAGTAATTGAATTGTTGGCTAAAAAAGGAGGAAAAAAAAGAAAGGAATGTGGGCAATAAAAGGGGAAGTGGCCGGCCCCCTTTGGAGAAGGGAGGACCGGCCATTTAAGGTGTTTTTGGCTTTTAAGGCTAAGTTAATTGGCCAATTAATGAGGAATATCCTCATTAATTTGCCAATTATCTCCATTTATGTGGGATAATTGGTGGATTTATGAGATAATTGTCTTAAATGTGGATGGATGAAATAATTCGGATTTGTTTACCTTTTATGGGCGCTTTTGACTTGACCGATGATAATTATCGGCTGCTCGCGCGTAGGATTTCTGATGCTCCTCAAGGGCATTCTTGTCTTCTTAATCCGAAAGTCCACGTGTCGCCTTGTGATTATTTTTGGCTCCACAAATGCCCCCACACCTGTTGGGCTGCTCGCAGGAAAGGGCAGCAGGTGTAGAGATCTTCTTGCTTCAGGAACCATAAGATTGCTTCCTATCTTGATGTTGATCCTCTCTTTAATTGGAAATTAGATCCTTCTAGGAGAGGGAAATAAACTTCTCTCAAAGCCTATTTAAGTCCACCTTAAGTGGGTTATTAAATCAACTTTGGAGAGCAATTTATTCTACCCTACAAGAGAGAGAAAGCTAGAGGATATTTGTTCCCCCTCCTCTAGCAATCTTCTACATCTTGCCCGTGAAAAGGACCGTCTTTCGTTGATTTCTTCGTCTTCTCCGTGCCGCACTGATGTAAGAAAAATTTAATTTTTCTTGCCTTCTTCTTGGATAGTGCTATTACGGGGCAGCCGTTGGGGTGGTGCGGCATGTCGGCTGGCAGGGGCCAGGAGTTGGCTCGGCAGGGGCCGAGGAGATGTCGTGGCAAGGACCACTGCTTGGCCAGCTCGGCTTGCCTAGAGCCCAAGGCAGCTTGAGCGGCTGGGACCGCGAACTGAGGCGCTGGGGCGCAGTGCTAGGGTAGTCGCGCGGCTCACATCCTTTAGGACCTGACGCGGGCCAAGCTGGCGATCGAGAGAAATAAGAAGGTTGCGGGCTTCATGGGCTACTCGAGTGCCATGAATGGCGTTAGCTGCCTAGTCTTCTTTGTCGGGAGAAAGGTAGGCTGCTCAAGAGATGTCGGTTGGGAAAAATTGAAGACTTTATCCACTGCTTGTGAGGGTCCGCCTGCTGCCAAGAGGTCTGTGATTGGCATGAATTCTTCCAATGGGAAGAGAAATGAGGCTGCTAGATATGCCCCCAATGCCGAAATTTGCTGGGATGGAAGAGACTGCTTGCGTGGGCAGCTGCGAGAGTTCCACTAAGCCTGCTTCTGGGGAGGCTGATAAGATCTGTGTGCTCTCAAGACCAGACCTTCTTTATTTCTCCAGAAGATTTCCTTGCCTTTACTTTCAAGTCTTCCATCGGTGAGGTAGTTGGAGATGGGAGTGTCCACGACGGGGCAGCTGGGAGTGAAGCGCCGAATGGTACCACTGCTAGGGTTGTCGTGGCTGCCGAAGGTGTGACAATGGAGCAGTCGTCGGGTGGCCAAGTTGCTGAAGAGTAGTCTTCTAGGTAGCCTTTAGGATTTATTTTTCCTTGTTGCTTTTGCTGTGCTTGGACTCCTCCAGTCTTTGTCAGTTGCTTATCAATTTTGCTAGAAAATTTAATAAACTTGCCTCCTTTGCTTTTCTCCGTCTTTGCTCCTTTCGTTCATACCTTAACCTTTAGACTCTATAGGCAAGTAGCAGGCGCGCCACTTTTCATAAGCAGACAGACCGCGTAGCCTACATGGTCGTAGGTGTTGGTGTAGAACTTCTCCTTGCAAAGTTACTAGCCATAGGGTTGGCAGCCGGACGCCTTACTTACAGAAGCAGACGGATCCGCGTAACCACTAGGCCATTAACCTTGGCTTTCTCCAATTCCGTACGTTGCGCAGCAATTGTCACAACACTTTAGGACTTGTCGCAAGTTGCCGCAAAGTTGTTAGCTGCGGGATCGACGGCCGGACGCCTTACTTATTTGCAGCAGCCGCATCCGGGCGATCCTTAGGCTGTTGCCTTGCGAAGTTGTCAGCCGTAGGGTTGGCAGCCGGACGCCTTACTTACAGAAGCAGGCTAATCCGTGTAACCACTAGGCTTTCAACCTTGGTTCTTCCCAATTCCGTAGGTTGCGCAGCTAGTGTCACAACACTTTAGGACTTGGTACAGGTGAAGCTTATCGACTACGTAGCATGTCGGTAGTGGATAAAACTTCACATATGCCTGCTAGCTTGTTTTAACCTTTCACAAGAATGTGTGGTTGTATAAGTTTAGTGTGGCTTTACTGCTTAAGGGGCAAGCCGTAGGTAGTCTTCCGGGATCCGTAGGCTACCTTAGCATGTCCGGTAGCAGCTTTAGGGTTTCCAGGGATAGTGTGCCCCCCCCCCCCCCCCGTCTCTAGGGCCCGGTTCCCGCGGATTAGGCCAAGAGACCCAAAATCCTTCAGTTAGCTAAGCCTTGAAAAAGACCATTGTGGCTACTTCTAGGAATTCCGGCGCAAGCCATCGTGCAGCTAGTTACACTAGGGCAGCCAGGCTCATCCACGTCTGGATATTCGGAGCGAAGAGTTTATCCTCCCGCGTTGGAGAGTAGATTGGTCCCTCAGGGGGCGTTATTCCTGCAGTGAGTCCCTAAGAAGGGCGCAAGCCTCTTTCGAAGCGCATGAGTTGTCAGTTGCCGCAATGGAATCAAGTTGAAGCGTTCCTTGTTGAAAAACAAGTGAACAAATAACTTAATTGTAAAGATTGCGGAACAACTGGTAGTCCTCGGCTTGCGAGGATTGTGCCCGTCTGAGCTGCTTGAGCCTTCGGGCATCGGTGGAGATCATACGTGGTACTTCCTCAAGTTGTAGGCGTTCCACTGCTTTTCGATCTCCTCGTCATTCATGGTGGCGGGGGTGTAGCTCCCCTTGTCGCCTACTCTGCTGATCTTGTAAGGTTTTTTTTTTTTTTTTTTTTCAAATAGGGTCCATCTTTTTCGTTCCCTCCCTTTGAGCAGTGATGAAAGCCTTCCTCAGAATTAGATCTCCGGGTTGAAACTGCCGGATTTTGGGCCTTTTTTTGTAACTAGAGAAGAGCTGCTGCTAGCAGGATGGGATGCGGGCTATGGTCTGCTTGCGCCTTTCCTCCGTTAGGTCTAGGTTCACGGCCGTCTCTTCACTGTTCTGCTCGATATCTGACAATAGGGTGGTGATGTTTGGCGTGATGATGTTGGGAGGAATGATTGTTTCCGAGCCAAATGCCAAAAAGAAAGGGGTTTCTCCGGTTGCTCGCCTCTTGGTGGTACGATATGCTCATAGACATCCGGGGAGTTCATCTGGCCGTTTTCCCTTCTTGTTGGTGAGGGATTTCTTAAGGCAGTCGAGGGTCGTCTTGTTGGATGCTTCGACCTACCCGTTGCTTTGAGGATGTCTTGGCATGGACATGTGCTGCTTGATGTTTACTTTTGGAAGAACTTCGTCAAATCTTCGTCCGCGAACTGCGGGCCGTCGTTGGTGACGATGAACTGAGGGATGACAATCAGCAAATGATGTTCCTCCATACGAAGCATTCTATGTCCGTCTGAGTCGTGGTTGTCGTGGGCTATGCTTCTACCCATTTGGTGAAGTAGTCGGTTGCCACGATCATCATGCCTCTGCCCCCAGTAGTAGGCGGCATAAGTCCTACTAGGTCGATTGCCCACTGCATGAATCAGCCAGGGACTTGCTCGTGGGTGTAGCTCGCTGGCGGGCAGGGCTGGTACATGCTTGTAACGTTGGCAGCGGTCGCACTTTTGCACTAACTCCCGGGCATCTTGATGCGTAGTTGGCCAGTAGCCTGCGTTGAGAGCCTTTTGCGCCAGAGATCGTCCTCCAGAACGGTTCCCACAAACGCCTTCATGGATTGAACTTAGGACCTTCAAATCATCGGGAGGTGCCAAACATCGGAGGTGCGGTCCGGCGTAGGGTCTTCGAACTAAAATGTCTTTCCACATGTAGTAGTGCGCTGCTCGGGTTTGAAGTTTCCTTGACTCCAACCTTTCTGTGGGGAGCGTGCCATTGACGAAGTAGTCTATGATAGGGCTTTGCCAATTTGGAGTTGCACTAACCTGTGTCACCTCGGCTACTGGCTCGGACTCTATGCTCGGCTTATCTAGGTACTCCACCAGAATTGAACGCTTGAGCTGGTGATCGAGGGCAGACCCCAGGCCGGCTAGCGCATCTGCATGGGCATTTTCTGTCCGTGGAACTCGAGTGAGCGTGTAAGTCTGAAATGTCTCCAGCTGCTCGCGTACCTTCTTTAGATATTGCGCCATCCTTGGATGCTTCGCCATGTATTCCCTTGCGGTTTGGCTAGTAATCAGTTGAGAATCAGAATGAATCGCCAGCTTCTTCACCGCTAAGTCTTTCGCCATGCGGAGGCCTGCCAGTAGGGCCTCGTACTCTGCTTTATCGTTAGATGCCTTGAAGCCTAGAGTGATCGTCTGCTCGAGCATTGAACCGTCTGGGGTGGCAAGGACCATGTCTGCCCCCGAACCTTTGTCGTTGGATGTGTCGTCAACATGCAAATGCTGAAAATCTCCATTGAGGGAGCAGGTGCGGCTAAGGTGTGCTCGGCTGCTTCCGGGGCGAGCAGGTGCGGCTAAGGTGTGCTCGGCTGCTTCCAGGGCTTCGTTGGACCGCTCTGTTGCGCTGCCTAGGCTAGGCGTGAAGGCGCGGTAGGGAGCTGTAGAGCTGGTGCCATGTTACACGTAGCAGGAAGTGCTCAACTGCCGGTATTGGGCCACTCTAGAGTTGAATTATGGAACAAAGGTCGGCTGGGGCCGTGTGACACATAGCAGGAGGTAGTGCTCAACTGCTGGTACATGATGCTCCTATGTAGAATCTTTTGGGGCGAAGACGACAAAGCTTGCTTCCGAGTGCGTCCTTCTAGTGTTCGTCTGCCATTGGCACACCTTTTGGGCTGAGTTGTTATGTTCGTCGGGAAATTTTGCATCGTCAGTGTCTGCGCCTTTATCGTCGCGCGTCTAGATTGGGCGGAATAGCACGTCATGAAGATGACTGCGTGCGTCTGATTTGAGCTTCTAGGTTGCAACAACTATCGCCAAAGTTCGTTTTTTGAATTTCTGGTAGCATCGAGGAGAGCTTTTAAACTGTGGAATACAGGTAGTCGGGCCCCCAACTCTTCTCGTATGATGGTAGAGCTTATTGCTGCCTCAGATATCGTCAAACATGCGAATATGTCCTCCGTTGCTTCCGGTTTGGATAGTAATGGAGGCGATGTGAGATACTTCTTCAGGTCTTGGAAGGCTTATTCGCATTCTTCATCCCACTCATCACGTTGCGCCCTCTTGATGGCTTTGAAGAAAGGCTTGCATCTATCAGTAGACCGCTAGAGGAAACGGTTGAGGGCGGCTGCTCGTCCAGTCAAGCTTTGGATCTCTTTCAAGGTTGTGGGAGACTTCATTTCCAGAATTTCTCAGATCTGCTTGAGTGCCATCTTCTCGATCATGGTATCAGAGCAAAGTTACCTCTCGTGTGAAGCCGATGATGGGCCCTGGTAATGCGTCGGCTGCCTGGACTTGAGGGATCAATGGGGCCTGCTGGAACTTCCTTTTCAGCATTCATTCTTGGCTGCGCTGCCGGCTTGTCCGAACACTTGTCGACTTTGCCTTCCTTCACGAGCTTTTCCAGATAATTCCTCCAAGTGCAGCAGCTTTCGATGGCGTGACTTGGTCCTCGGTGAAATGCGCAATATTTGGTAGCTTGAACCACGGCTCATTCTTCACGTCGCGGAGAATTTGATGGGTCGGAATTGAAAACTTCGAGTAATTCCTGGTCGTGGAGCCTTCGTTGGTCATGGGCTTGTCCCTCCGCTTGACCTCCTGTCTGCTCTTGCTGGGCCGCTTTCCATCTTCCTTTCTTTGAGCCACTACCGATTCTTTTTTAGGCTGCTCGGGCGCCATTTCTGCTCGTCGGGCTTCGTCCCAAAGTGCATGCTTCTCTGCTAGGGTGAAGGAATCTGCTAGAGTCAAGTCTTCTTTCATGATCATTTCTCCAAATAGGGGTGATCTGCGGGGATGCCCTTTTGAAAAGCTGCACTGGCTATTGAGTCGTCGCATCCAACGATCTTCGTAGTCGCGGAGTGATTTCTTCGGGTTTTTGAACAGGTGATCGGATTTTTCTTGATCGAGCGGTAAGATGAGTATTCTTCGGTGAAGACCAAGGAAAGATCGTCAAAGCTCCAGATGGATTATGGCGGCAGGGTGTAGAACCAATCTTGCGTCTCGTCTTGTAGAGTAGTCGCGAATATCTTGCACATGAGATCGTCATTGTTTCGATAGAGGATCATCGTGCTTCGGTAGTGCTTTAAGTGTCTCTCCGGGTCTCCATCTCCTTTGAAGGATGTGGAACGTGGCATGCTAAACTTGTGTGGACGCTCCGTCTGCTCGATCTTATCTGTGAAGGGTGATCGGCTTGTGTTGGTCATCTCCTGCCGTAGTGCCTCGTCGGTGACCTCGCTGCGTTGGAATTTGCTCAATCGCTTGGTCAAGATTCTCTCTACCTCTTCCTTAGTTGAGGTAATGGAGCTTTCGGCTGCCCTTAGTTTTGACCTGTTGGTATAGGCTGCTCTTCTATGTGCTCGGCTCGTCTATGCCGTGGTAGCAGTGCATGTGGTGGATTCCTAGCAGGCGAGGGATTTCGCAAGCTGCTAGTTAAACTTGAGCCGAATCGAGTGACTGCTTCTCTCCGTCCGTCATGCTGCCTACTCCGATGCGATGTGGAGGATGCTCCTTGCAGACTTAGCTGCGAATGAACACTTCGCTTGGAAGACTGCTCATGTTGATTATCGGAGTGTGACCCCAACCGTGAGTGTATACTCATCTGTGGGCCTAGTCGAGAGTGCACGCTCCTCCGCGCGCTAAGACGGGAGTATACGCTATCTCGAGGGCCCAATTGGGAGTGTGCTCTGCCCAAACGCTTGGTTAGAGGCTGGTCGGGCGGCTGCTTGTCGGGACGCTGCTGGAGAGGTTCTTCATTTGCCCTTGTCCTTCTTCGAGACACGTCGTTTGGGACACGTTGCATCTTGGTGCGCTGCAAGAGCTGGTTCACCAAGGTCGTCCGTTGTGTTAGGGCGCTTGTCAACTCTATGACTTGTCGAGACAAGTGTTGTTCGCCATTTGGATTGGAAGAGCTTGTAAGGAATGTGCCTCCTTGAGTAGTGGAAATGTGGTAGACTTCGGGCGCGAGATTTGAGTTAGGAAGGCTGAGATGGTCTTGGGCCGACTTGGGCTGTAGTAGCGGTGCCATGGACCTCGCCGCGGGTGGTCACCGCGGTGGTTCCCATGGTGTAGCAAGCTTGGGCTGCTTGAAAGATCACGAGGGCATGTCGGGCCACGAGAGTAGGCTAGGCCACGGGAGTGGGCTGCCCGGCAGGAACATGATAGATCACGGGAGTGGGCTGCTCAGCGGGAGCAGGCTGGACCACGAGAGTGGGCTGCTCGACGGCAGGAACATGATGGACCACGGGAGTAGGCTGCTCGGCGGGAACAAGCTGGACCACGAGAGTGGGCTGCTCGACGGCAGGAACATGATGGACCACGGGAGTAGGCTGCTCGGCGGGAACAGGCTGGACCACGAGAGTGGACTGCTTAGCATGTGGCACACGTGGCACACATGGGTGCGAGGCTTGGGCTCGGCTAGGCAACGTATTGAGCTCGCGTTGGGCTTGGAATAACATGGCTTGGGCCGGGACCTTGGATGGCACGGCTCAGGCCGTGGTGATGGCGCCACGGACCTCACCGCGGTGGGCTACCGTGGTAGCCGCCGCGGTGGTTCCCGTGGTGGAAACTCGTGGTGACGGTGCCGCTCCACTTAGGATTCTCTTTCGGAAAGGCTCGCTACCATGAAGAATGGCAAGACATCCTCGTCTGCTAAAGTGGCGCCAAAACTTGTCCTTTCCGCTGCTGAGGCCAAGTTGCCTTCTGAGAAGAGAGAGACTGCGCCAGTGGTCCTGATAAATCCGCCAAGTCTAACTCCAAGGAAGCTGCTGAGACTTGTGCGCTTTTGAGGCCGGACCTTCTTGAGGATATGAACGTGTGCGCTGAGTTTGTTGACGGCGTCAAAGGGTTTGTTGGTCCAGGCTCTTTCGTGAAGCATACGCCTGAGTACAGGAGGGCTGCTCCGCTGACCATGCTGCAAAAACGACGGTTTTGGCTGCCGAGTCCATGGTTTTGATCAAGAGAATACCACGGCTGCCCAGGGGGTGGCGAGGTCTATGGCTGCTGAAGCTTACTCCTTGGTCGAGAAAGTTAAAAGTTTGGAGTCTGAACTTGCTGTTTTGAAAGAGGTCTAACATCTCTGCTCATACTTCTCTGCAACTTGAGACCGCTCGCCAAGAGATCGCGAACTTGAGGACTAGGCTTGACACGAATTTGTCTTCGCTGGGGCGGTGGAGTCCTCGTCTTCTTAGCTGGCGAAGGACCTCTTCGTGGGCTGCCCGTTGAACTTGAAGCGGACCGAGTGGCTGCTTCCCTTCGTGCGTTCGCGCTGCATTCTCCGAAGCGACATGGAAAATGCTCATTGAGGGCCTAAGCGTGAATGAATGCTCTGCCTGGAAGGCTGATCATGTGGTTCTTCAAAACGTGGCCCCAGCCTTGATTGTATGCTCGCTCGTGGGCCTAACCGAGAATGCACGCTCCTCCTCGCGCTAAGACGGGAGTCCACGCTATCTCGGGGGCCGAGTCGAGATTGCACACCGCCCGACTGCTCGGCTTGGTTGATTGACTGCTTGGGACACCACTGAGGCAGGCCGGGCTGCGGAGGCAGGCTAGGCTGCAGGGGCAGGCTAGGTTGCAGGAGCAGGCTTGGCTGCGTGGGCAGGCTTGGCTGCAGGGGTAGGCTGCGCTGCGTGGGTAGGCTGCGCTGCAGGGGCAGGCTGCGCTGCAGGGGCAGGCTGCGCTGCGTGGGCAGGCTGCGCTGCAGGAGCAGGTTGGGCTGCGAGGGCAGGAGCAGGCTGCTCAACATGAGGTGCGCGCGAATGCGAGGCTTGGACTGCAGCGGTGGTACCATGGACCTCGCCGCGGGTGGTCACCGCGGTGGTTCCCATGGTGGAGCCTCGTGGTAGTGGCGCCATCTCCCCTAGAGCCACATTCAATCTTGTAGATCGCCGCGGTCCCACGTCTTGAATGTTTGAATTGTTACTCGTCGAATTTTCTAGATTTCTAACCATTATGTATTTTTCTTTTTTTTTAAATACAAAGAACTTTTTACAAGTAAAAAATTATAATAATAAAAACGTACGAAAGAATACAAATGGACTAGAAATTGAAGAAAAACCTTTGTGTGCGAGAGTCTTCTTCGAGCGTATATTTCTTCTCTCAATGAAAGCACCAATTTGTGGATGCAAATTTTCTCCTCTTCGGTCTTGGACGACTTTGCACCTACAAAATAATAAACACCTTAGGTTAAGGCCAAAAGCCTCACGCGCCCACGATGAATGGGGGGGGGGGATTTGGCCGAAGAACCTCCGATGCCAAAGTTAGAATTAGAGAGAAAAAGTGTTTAGAGTGTTTTTGCCCAAGGATTGGAATTAGGTTTTGTAAGAAATAGGGGTTGTATTTATAGGAGATGGGGTGGCCGGCCTAGTTAGGGTTTTTTGTGTAAGATCTAGGTTTAATTAGCCCATTTATTGGCTAATTAATCAAATAGGGAAAGGATTTATATTTATGAAAAAAGATAATAAGGAGTAATTGAATTGTTGGCTAAAAAAGGAGGAAAAAAAGAAAGGAATGTGGGCAATAAAAGGGGAAGTGGCCGGCCCCCTTTGGAGAAGGGAGGACCGGCCATTTAAGGTGTTTTTGGCTTTTAAGGCTAAGTTAATTGGCCAATTAATGAGGAATATCCTCATTAATTTGCCAATTATCTCCATTTATGTGGGATAATTGGTGGATTTATGAGATAATTGTCTTTTATGTGGATGGATGAAATAATTCGGATTTGTTTACCTTTTATGGGCTCTTTTGACTTGACCGATGATAATTATCGGCTGCTCGCGCGTAGGATTTCTGATGCTCCTCAAGGGCATTCTTGTCTTCTTAATCCGAAAGTCCACGTGTCGCCTTGTGATTATTTTTGGCTCCACACAAATGATTTCAGATTGAATTGAATTTCTGTAAAGATGATGGAATTATAAGCTGTGGATAATGTAATTATAAGTCTTGGTCCCATGCAAATTGGTGTTATATATATATAATTAATTTTTAGGCCAATATTTATATTTACGTACAAATTGGTTTTTACGTTTTTCTTTTTCCGGCTGCGTGTTGTATAATCTATACAGGCACGTCAGAAACTTGTATGGAATAATTGCTTTTGGATTTGGTGCTGTTTATTAATTGTTTAGTACTTGTTAATCAGAAGAACTTGATAGCAGATACGGTTGCTGATATTACCTAGTTATAGAGATGATATATGATTTGGACTACTAGTTAACGAAAACGATATAGTGCTTCAGAGTATAAAATATCTCGGATTTATGTGGTTTTGGTTAGCTGGTTTACCAAGAAATTGAATTGATGAATATTATAGTTAGTCGTTTAAAGCAGAAGACCAAGACTTGTATCAGCAATCGTTGTTGCGTGATTTGCGGATAAATAAAAGGGAAAATAAAAAGTCAAGAGTGGAAGTGGAAGGTCTCTGGACACTCTTATTTGCTTGAACACCCAAATTATTATTTTGTTTTCTGCTTTTTAGCCAAAATGGTCCCTAAGATTTTTATAACACATAACTTTGGTGCTTGAGATTTAAAATCAATATAAGTGGTCCTTGAGATTGGTCACTATCCATTATTTTGGTCATTCCATTAAAAAACTCTGTTAAGTGGTCCCTGAGCTTTTTAATGGAATGACCAAAATGATGGATGGTAGACAATCTCATGGACCAAAGTTATGTGTTATGCAAATCTCATGGACCAAAATTATGTGTTATACCTCAACTTAACTGAGTTTTTTAACAAAATGACCAAAATAATGGATGGTGGACAATCTCAGGGGCCAACTTTGATTGATTTTAAATCTCAGATACCAAAGTTATGTATTATGCAAATCTCATGGACTATTTTGACTAAAAAGCCTATTTTTTCTTTTTCTCTAGACACCCACAATTTTGTACAATATGCCAAGCTTAACAATGTTTTAAACTCTGAAAACTATGTCACAATTCTAACAATTTTTTTTTTTGGAACAATACGAAATTATGCTGAAGGACCATCCATGAACACTGGCGGAATGCCTAATGTGGGCAGCTGCGCCCACTTGAAAAAAGAGTGTAGATAGTTCACTTGAGTCACGATTCAAGTTGGAGACCCGTTGCTAGCAATCCCTTTTGGTGGACGGTCAGTAAAAATCAAAAAATGGGCTAAGATCCCCTCTGTAAGTTCTTAAAGATGTTTGTGATATGACAGGATTCAAATAAAAGAGCAATTCCAGTGCCGGGATTCAAACCCGGATTATAACATCAATCCAGTTTTTAGTTGTGCTACGGATTCTTGTGCTTGAAGTTTGAACAAAAAATTACATAAACTGTATACAGAGTTATAATATCTCCAATGCATCGGAAACTTACGATTTACATCTTATATTTGAATATGAGACACCATCTATGAGGCAAAACAGACTATCTATACACTGATGGAGGAACGAAAATCACTCAATGAGCCGAATCACACTTCTCATACACATGTTGCACTTCTGCATTTTTTTTCACTCAGTAACCAGAAAACAACTCCGCAAGTTCAGTGATTCTGTGTGTAAATAACCGGAAAATACTCGAAGGCAACAGGCTAGAAGACATTATACACAATCACTACACACTACTTGAACAAATCTTGGCTTTGTACAAATTTTATCTATCAAGACTTCACACCACTAAATCTCGGGCAGCACGAGAGCGCTCTTCAAGCAAAAAGTGGGTCTCTAGAAGGCCGGGGATAAGCAGTCACACTGGCAGCATCGTCAACACTCTTTTTGCTGGACTTGGGACTAGTTACATTGTGCTCTTTCTGAGTACCTTTGGGGACGTCCTGAAGCTCATCCAGTATTGTTACCACTTCATTCATGTCAGGTCTGTCCTTGGGATCTACAGCAAGACATTGAAGTGCAAGGGCAGCAGCCTTTTGGGCACAACTGACTGAGTACTGGCCTTCAAGGCGAGAATCAATGACACGAAAAACTCGGCGTTTGTTTCTCAAGTATGGTTTTGCCCATTCCACCAGATTGTGTTCTCCAGTTGGCCTGTTCTTATCTATAGCGCGTTGTCCAGATAACATTTCTAGAAGAACAACTCCGAAACTGTATATGTCACTCTTGGTAGTAAGATGACCTGACGAAGAAAACAGCAATTAGATAAGCACTAACTGAACTTTGGTTCTATTAAATTATCAAATACTTTAACTTTGTCAATCGTAGCTGCATTCCATCAGTGGCCAACAATTGAACAACGGTAATTTGACAGATTAGTTTTAAGGCATGTGATGCATTGAGATACCAAAATAAGAGAAGGCCAGGAATCAGTATACTTAATGGAAGAAACTAAAAGAAATTGTCCCCCTCATATTCTCTATCGAGATTGATAGGGCCATGCATTTTCTGAGAGTAACCTTAAATTAATAGTCCTGAACTTGATTTGAAAGACTATTGCCTTGTGAGGTATAGAATTTGAGCTCTTTTGGACAAACTAGTTATTAGCTCAGCAAATTAAAATGTCATCTAAAGTATGACATTAGGAGAGAAGCTTGATTTCTAAAGGCCAAAGAGGTTCATACAGGTAAAGGATTTTAGATAAAAATGAAGTATGAAAGTAGTCGTAGTACCTGTGGCTAAATACTCTGGAGCAGCATATCCCTTGGTTCCAATGATCCTAGTAGAGACGTGGCTCTTGTCACCAGTTGGCCCATCCCTGGCTAACCCGAAATCAGACAGCTTTGCGTTGTAGTTCTGAAATTGAAACAAGGAGTCACTGGGGAGACCCGGAAATAGTGAAATTTGGCATATCGAAACATACTTGAATCTGATGAAAATAGGGTATCGAACAACATACCGAGTCGAGCAAAATATTAGCTGACTTGAAGTCACGGTGTATAATTTGTGTTTCAGCATTGTGGAGAAAGGCAAGTCCTTTTGCAGCACCGAGGGCAATTTTCATTCGGAAGCTCCAAGAAAGTGGCTGAAAGTGAGAACCTCCTGTTGCAACAGTATATGCTTCAGTACCAAGGTATATCATATGCAACTTGCAACATGCTTTCTCTAAGAAGAAAAAGGGGGGGGAGGAGAAAGGTTCAAAAACAAATGCCGCTATTGGGGATGTAATGAACTCACTCCTGAATAGATGGTTTTCCATGCTGCCCTTAGGCATGAACTCATAAACTAAGAGCCGGTGATCGTCCTCTAAGCAATATCCAATAAGTTTCACCAGATTAGGATGATGCAGCTCTCCTAGATAGTTGATTTCTGCCTGTATATCCAAAGTGTAGGATTCATCACTCTGGTATCGAGATATGATTCGAAAACAAATCCAAATTGACATTACATAATCTAACAAAAGTTGCAAGTCATAGACAAGTCACAGTTAGGTGATATGGAGAATTTCGAATGGCAAGTTTCTCGACGCTAAAGAGCAGTAAACTACTATGGCATGAAGCTATAAGCATGCAATGCAGATAACAAGTTATTTCAGATCATCATCAAAACTCATAAAAATGTTGAGCTAATTGCACTCACCAGCCATTCCTTGTGACCCTGGAACCCATCTTGGTTGAGTTTCTTCACGGCGATCACCATGCCAGTCCCGGCCTTGGATGCTATAAGCGAACTTTCGTCAATCCAACCTTTGAAAACGGAACCAAAACCCCCATCTCCCAACACACTGTCAGGACGGAAGTTTCTGGTGGCGGTTTTGAGCTCACTGAAGCTGATACTCTTCAGAGTAGTGGACTGTAAGATCTCACCCTCGCTCCGAGGAGTCACGGGCATGGAAGTCGACGAGTTCCTGCTACTTGAACCACTCCCATGTTTCGAATTGAATCCTGTCAGAGAAAGCAACCCAATTGACATACATCACCAAAAGATTCACTCCACAATGTAGTGTGAACCCATACTATAAACTTCTATCATCCATCATCAAAACAATTCTTCCACAACAAAACCTTTAAATACCCATGATTTCTATATAAAACATATAGAATTACCTCAAAAATAAAAACCCATCTGGTCAAACAAAAAGAACACATCCAGGAAAAATAAAGTTCAATATTTTCTGAGGGAAAAATCAACAACTGACTAGTTTTTGCCTTCCATAAAAAAGAAACAGAACAAAAAAAAAAATACCTGTATTCAAAGGACTTTCAGCCTTGATTTTGTTGCTCCAGCAAACCCCCATCAAAACAAAAGTTTCCCAAAATCTCTGTCTCTCACCAAGGTCTTCAAATTCAACAGACAAGAACCCAACTGCAGACTGAGATTTTGTTTTCTGGGTTCAATCTGCCATCAAGATTTTTCACTCTTTCCGCAGAGGAACATAAAGACTAAGAACCCAACTGCAAAGTCCGCAATTCAGACACGAAAAAGATTGCAACTTTTTACTTTTCAGAGATCCTAGCTAGCAGTAGCTGATGGCAAAGACGAAGATTGGTGCTTTCGGGTTGGTTTCCTTTTACTTTTTTGGGTTTTTTTTTTTGGATGAGAAGCTAACAGAAAGCAAGGAGGAAGAAAAGAATGGAGAAGTTGCTGTGAAGGTTTCTTGCCATTGGAGCTTCTTGGTTGCCTTTTTAGACTTTCGTGAAGCACAGAGCTATACGCTGTTGACTTGCTTTTGAGTCTCTTTATATTTTTACACCAACAAACACATTCATTGGTGCCTACAAATTGGATAATTTTCTCTGGTTTTGTGTTTGGTCTGTGCTGAATTTTCCATTTCGTTTTTTTGTAAGTAGAAGGGTTTTATTGAAAACGACATCTAAGAGGAGAATCAGTCATGTTTACATAATTGGACAAGCACCGGTGGATCTAGGAAATAATATTAGGGGCAAATTTTTTTTTTTTTTTATAACAAAAATAGCATGTATATTGTTATTTCATTGAGTCTTGGTATGCCTGAAATCATTTGAAAAAACATACTGCATACCTATTAATGCCTCATTTGAGCAGGTAACTAACATTTTCCAAGGTTGCTCCCAGTCCTATATGAATGCTTAACAAAGAAACACACTAACATTGTTTGATATCATTGCATCTCATTAATATGTTTGTTAAAGAATGATGATGCTTTGTTATTCTCTCATATCACCATTTCATTTACTTTGCATTTTTGGATAATTTTTAACTTGGTTCTTTTTTTTTCTGCTTACAATTGTAATCACAACCAACAAACAAGTAAGAGGTAAATAATATTAGGACTAGACTGTAAAGGGGCAACACCTTTCTAATGTATTTTATCAAGCAATTGAAGGGCATATATGAAGGGCAACTCCAACCTTTAAAGGGGCAGCACCCAAGTCATCCATGGACATTCCCCGAAGTTCAGAGGGTAAGCACTCAAGTTATCTCTGGACATTCACTGAATTTGGGGGGTTAGCTGACCTCCCCTCCCCTCAATGCATTCGCCCCTGTGGACAAGGATCTTCACTGGATCCTCTTTGTGGAGATCCAAAGATTAATCAATCATGTCTGTTTATCGTACATCGTGCGGTCAGTTTTCATTAGGTACTATTTATATTCAATTTTAAATTAAAATTTTGAATGATTTCTAACCGCACAATGTACGATGAACGGATACAATTGATTGATCTTCTGGATCCCCACAAAGAGGATCTGGAAAGGATTATATTCCTACATAATTAGACGTTGGAATCAATGGCCATGGAATTTGATCCACTCTAGATCTTAATGTCGAGAATCTAGGGATAAAAAAAATACAGGATTGTTTTTGGCTTTTTTTATTAACACCCTACATTAAAATTCAATATTAAATCACTTCTATATCTAATATGCAATGACAATTTTAACCTCATAAAGTTAAATAAAAAATCTAAATACAACCCAAATCACAACTTTAACATGTATATCCTACAATTATTTTTCTTCAACTCTCAAAATCAATATCATCCTCTATTGTAGTACAAAACCTAAATCAATGAAACTACAAACACGTTGATCACAACTTTAAAGCCCAAGGATATTTGTGAGATCCCACATCGCCCAGGGGAGTGATCCTTATATGTATATTCCCATCCTTACCTAGCGCGAGGCCTTTTGAGAACTCACTGGCTTCGGGTTCCGTAGGAACTCCGAAGTTAAGCGAGTAGCGCGCGAGAGCACTCCCATGATGGGTGACCCACTAGGAAGTTCTCGTGTGAGTTCCCAGAAACAAAACCGTGAGGGCGTAGTCGGGGCCCAAAGCGGACAATATCGTGCTACGGTGGTGGAGCGGGCCCGGGATGTGGTGGACCCCGGGTCGGGATGTGACAATTTGGTATCAGAGCCATACCCTGGCCGTGGTGTGCCGACGAAGACGTCGGGCCCCTAAGGGGGGTGGATTGTGAGATCCCACATCGCCCAGGGGAGTGATCCTTATATGTATATTCCCATCCCTACCTAGCGCGAGGCTTTTTGGGAGCTCACTGGCTTCGGGTTCCGTAGGAACTCCGAAGTTAAGCGAGTAGCGCGCGAGAGTGATAGAAGCATATTTATGCGACTTAGTTAGCTTGTTCTCGTGCATTTATGTTGTTTATTCGTATTTAATTTAGTATTTTAAGCTATTTTCGTATGTTTGTAGGTCCCAAGGGGTAAAGTATCAAGAAAGTGCATTTTGGAGCCTTTTGGAGCATTTTTGGGCATGTTTTGGATAGCATATGCTTGGAGCAATGTTGATGGACGAAATTGAAGACCAAAGCATGCTAGGAATCAGCCAAAGAAAGGAAGAAAAATTAATTCAAGTCAAGAAAGGAAAAGGAGTCCAAGAAGAAGAAGGATTGACCAAGTCAAAGTTTCCTAATCCTATTGTGCAAGGAAAATCAGCCACAAAGGGGGTTCCTAAACACTTTAGGACACTTAAATGCATAACTTTAGAAGGCCTAATATATTCCCAAATCCTGCAGCACCAAATCTTTAAAGAAAGCATCCTTCCTTGCCTTGCAAGGCATTGCCTTGTTTCCTAATCTCTACCGCATATTCCCTTTCCTTTTCCTTTTAGAATCTGATTTGTTAACTTTTCTTGGAGGATTTGGAGATTAAACTTGCCCTTAATTAGTCTCTGGTCGTGCCCTTCCCTCACATATATTTAAACTTCCTTGCCGTGCAAGGAGTCCATTCACATACCCTTTCTCCCCAAAATCAGCACCAAATCTCCTTTCCCTTTCTCTCTAGTCAATGCCGCACCCTACATTCTTTATTCCCTTTGGATTTTATCATTTAATTCTCCTTTTCCTTTAGGATTTAGAATAAAATCTGATTCCCAAATTAATTGGGGCGTGCCTTTACCCAAGCCTATAAATAAAGACCCTTTGCCGCACCATTCTACACCATTCCATCATCCATCCTTCACCATAACCTACCTACATCCATCCACCACCACAATTCACCACAAATCACCACCAAACACCCTTGTGCCGCAGCAAAGAAGAAGGAAGGAGACTCTTGGACGTGCTTGCCATTCAAGACGTTGGATTGTTAGAGCGTTTCTAGGTGTACTCTATTCTTTGTTTATGTTTAAGTTCAATTATCTTTGCTTTGCTGTGAACATGAGTGGCTAAAACCCTACTTAGCTAGGGGGAAGTTCGAAGCCATGAACATGCTTGAGATATGAATTGATTTCTTCCAATTGTGATTTGATAAATCATGAATGCAATTCGATTAACTGTTTTATTCATAACTTGTTCTTGTATGTCGATTAAGAGGGCCCGCTTAGTTTGCATGCTTGAATTTGATGCTAGAATATAAGGGAGTTTCACCTAATCGTTATGAACTTATATTCATGAGTAGTGAAGGTTGCTTGTCACAATCGCGTTAATTGGATTCCTGGCAAACGTATCATGCATTCATAGTTACGAATGCCTTGTCAACACTTATGATTTTCATGGAACTTAATGATCTCTAATTGTATCTCTTCTATGCATCATGTAGGGAACCGTTGGAGAATAATTTGGGTTGTCGTATGCATCATCCAATTCAATGACATAAGGAAAATCTGAGGGTTAATTAGTGCATCACGGTTAATCTGGGGTGTTGAGGTTCATGGTTCATTGAAAAGCAATTGGAAATCGATTCATGTACAAGTGTGTCATGTGTGGAGAAGGACCCTCTAGCTAGCCCATCACCCATCCAAGTTTTCAAATTCGTTTTCAAATCTGTTTTACTTTACAAAGTCTTTGTTTTACTTTCAAATTCGTCCAAACCAAAACCCCCCTTTTACTTTCTTGTTTTAAAGTGTTTAAAATCTGTTTTGTTTGTGTTTCCAAGAGTTTTGAGTCAAACTAAAACCAATTTTCGTCCAAAACCATCTTTAGTGTTAGAATCTGTCCAAAAAGTGTTTTTAAGCCTTTTTAAGTGTTTTTAACTTGTTTTGAGTCTTGTGAACCTTTTCAAACGTTTTTTATTTTGTTTTTGTGTTTTTAGAGTCGATTAGCAATCCCTCCTAATCCCCGGTCCAGAACGATCCCTACTTATCCATACTACAATTGTCAAAAAGAGGGTTTAATTTGTGTGCTTAACTTTTATCACATCAGAGAGCACTCCCATGATGGGTGACCCACTGGGAAGTTCTCGTGTGAGTTCCCAGAAACAAAACCGTGAGGGCGTAGTCGGGGCCCAAAGCGGACAATATCGTGCTACGGTGGTGGAGCGGGCCCGGGATGTGGTGGACCTTGGGTCGGGATGTGACAATATTGATCAATAGCCTCCTGATTTTCATTCACCGTACCAATACAACTTCATCTCTGTATGAAATCAACAAATCTGCTTTATTATGACGATTTTCACATAGGGGACTCAGAACTTACGGATTCTCGTTATGACGCCTCAAATTACACCCAAACAGGAAGGAAATGAGAGGAGCATATAATTAATTACTGTTACTGAGGTAAAGTGTCATCTCTGATTCTTTTTCTGATTAATAAGCTAATTGATACTAATTACTTATGATATTCCGATGGTTGTGATGGAAGGCTCATGATGCATATTGTGTTGCTGCATGTCTAGTGCTTATCAATACCGTTCATATTGTAGTAGGATTCACTTCGTAATGGATTCAATGATTCAAACCGTTTTTATTTTAGTAATGACTCACTTCGTAATGTATTCAAGGATCCAACCAATCTATATTTTAGTACATTATTCATAGTCATAGATCATATTTGCAAAAAAAAAAAAAAAAAAAAAAAAAAAGAAGACAAATTTAAAACCATTAAAATATTCATTTATAGTGAAGAAAATTAACGAATACAATTCTATAAAAAAAACACTAAATTTAATCCAAAGAAATTAACGAATACAATTCTATAGAAAATACTAAATTTAATCAAACAGTCATATAATCTTGGATTTGATTAATTTTTGGTAAAAATAATTTTTGAGGAAATACTTAAAAAATAAACGATTCTAAGAGCTAAAATACATTATAAAATAAGCCCATAAAAATATATGTAAAAAATATGTGTCCCTCGATTCTAACACGCCATATATATATTTATATATGTATTCGAATTTAGATCAATATCCTGTATTTATTTACTTATTTGGTCAAATCAAGTTGATTATCTTAAACGTTATATTAATCAAATTTCTGACCATGTCAAGGAATAAGGGTCTCATTTTTCAATTTGTTGTCGAGTTTTTTGTTCCTAGAATTGTAGAATAAGTAGATTGGTTGAGTTTTTCCTCGATTATAACACGTTTTTTTATGAATCATCCATAAACATGATGTAATTAATTAATTAATATGATTTTTCGACAAAAATAAATTAATTAATATGGTTTCAATTGGATTCTCAGAATTTTAGGGAGGGCAGATCTGCCCTCCCAATACCATACCCTTCTCATCCCTTCCTATTTGTGCGGTCACGGTTAAGCCACGTCAACATTTTATATTCCTATTATTTTTTGTCTTATTATCTCTATAAAAAAAATCAATATAAAATGTTGACGTGACTTAACCGTGACCGCACAACACAGAAAGGGATGAAAAGGGTATGAAAAGGATATGGTAAAAGGAGGGCAGACAATCTGCCTTCGAATTTTAGGCCTCTCATCCATTAATTCCATTTTCCATAACATGACGTTTTGAGGAATACTATTAGTTGGTAACGCATGCAGACTGACCTTCTCGAAATTTGGAGTTTCTAGAAAGGAAGATAAGTACACTTAAAAAAAATCATAAGTTGACGGGATTTCAAACTTATTTCTTACCAGGGCCGGCCTTGAGAAATTGGGGGCCCTAGGAGAGCCTTCAAGTAGGGACCCTAGAGTTCTTTGACACCCAACTCATTGTACATTTAAGAAAAGGTTTCGCTAAATACATGAAAAAGTTCATTTCTACATAAAAAATCATTAGAATTTATATCCAAAGAAGAAAGATGTGCAAACAGTACTTAAATATTACATGTCTCATGTTTTTAAATGCAAATGTATTAATTAAGTTTACATAATCTAACTTTTCAACCAATTCTTTTTCAATTGACAAAATAGCGAACCCATTCAATCTTTCTTGTGACATAGTTGATCAAAGATACGATTTGATCAACTTTAATTTTGAGAAACTTCTTTCTGCATAGGCAACTGTAACTGGTATGGTTAACAAAATACGATAAGCAACCCATGTATTCGGGAAACTCTAAAAATATATTTATATATATTATATATATACACACATATTTAAAAAGAAATATTTTGGGGGCCCCCACCCAAAACGCTGCACGGCAAGTTCCAAAAAAATATTTATAATTTCATATTTAGATATATTACTCAATCTACAAAATTATATATATAAATATATAGAAAATTATGATTGGCACTCCAAAATTCTCATTCTACATTCCAAACTTTCTATTTTTGAAAAAAAAAAATACACTTGTGAAGAGTGTAGGATGAGATTTTTGGAATGTCAATAACACTTCCCTATATATAAAAAAAATTGTAGGCCCCCCGAAGTGGGGGCCCTAGGCGGGCGCCTACCCCGGCTACCCTCAGGGCTGGCCCTGTTTCTTACCTTACTTGTAATAACTGTTACTTATTTTGCATTGGACTATTTCACACTAATATAGCAAATGAGATCAAGCATTTTATAATGGGAATATTTTTGCTCACCATCACTAACTAATAGTGATGTTTTAATTTATCATCGTTGATAAATTTAAATTTCAACATCTGTATTATGGATAAACACAAATCTCCAAATTTAAACTAATCAAACGATAATAAATAAAGTGATGAACATTACCACCACTTGAGGACAGTGAACAAATATACAACTTTTCTTAATTATTAGAGGACACAATAGTTGTTCATAACTGTGATGATAACAAGTTGTGTCGGTTCCACATCTGCACGATACAATGTGATGACCCGTCCTAAATTATTGTATATATATTTATCCCCAAGTATGTAAAATGACGATAATGCACTCGAGGCTTAGTGATGTGGATGTACTTATATAGTTTTAAATTATTTACTTCTGCTGACATAATTAAATTATATGCGACGTCATGAGCGCTTTGACGCGAGTTAGAGCCGGATCGATTCGTAACGAAAATGTTACGAATGAATAAGTGAAATTGGGTGGTATTCCTTTTTAGTTGGACTCAATGGTTTAAGCCCTAAACATTTTAGCCCAATTAGGACTTGAGATCCTTTTATTTTAACCTATCCTGTAACACACACACACGTGCAACTCACCCTCACTATCTCTTTCTTTCTCGAACTCTTGCTCGTCCCTATGACTGTACCCTCCAAACTTCACGGATCCACCTTTATGAGACCATCATCACTCTCCTCTCGACTTCACAAGCTTGGAGGTACCATTTGTTAAATGAGTTGACCTCAAAAACCCGAGAACTCACGAGCTCCGGGGAGGTGGAAGTCACTCCGACGTGATCGCCGAGATTTCTCAAGGTTTTAAGGTCCAAAAAGGGTCTTAACCAACTCTATAGGGACCCTAGGCTAGTTTTGAAGTGATCGGGACGTCGAGATAGGCTAGTTCACGGAATTGCAAGTTTAGCTGAAATCTCGAAGGATTTTCCAACCACTTTTCGTCGGTTTTAGGACTCCAAATAGGTAAGGAATTGTTCTCCTCGTTGAGAGCTTCAAATTTATATAAGATTTGTGAAATTTGGTTGAAAAACGAAGTAGATATTAAAGTTTTAAAATTTTCTAGTTTCCAGCGTAACAGACGGCGGCAGCTCCGAAGAAGACAGAGAATATTCCGTCAACTTTGACGGAATATACTAACGGCGTCAGGTAAATCTAACAGTATATGCTTCTATTTAACGGAATATTCCCTAATGTCGTTAGGGTTTCCATCCACCGTGCTAGGCACGTGCCTGCGCGTGGCCGGAGCGTGTGGCCGTGCCTTGTCCGGCGCGTGAGATACCAGAATTTTTTTCTAAAAATATGGGGATGCTCGTGGTGTTGAGTTGGCCACGATGGTATATTCAAACACCCCAATTGAGCAACGTATGAGAAGTTATTATACTGTTTTGGTTATGTACTTAAAATTAACGTTGAATTAGTTGTTTCACATATAGGTGAGACGTGTATGGAGAACGAGCGTAGCCAGGCGAGACTCGGGGGTTACGACCCTGCTACATACCAGTGAGTGGGCTTTTGGTTTTCTACATATATATATATATATACACACACACACACACACACACACTTTTCCCAGAAATTGTTTTAAATGGAATTTCGTTTAAAATGCCATGTCATATTTGCTTTATATTTTAGCATATGCATTAGTATAGTTTTGCATAATATTAGATGATGCAGCGGAGGCCAGGTAAGTTTAGGTGAGTACATATTGATTGTTTGGTTGCATGGTAATTGATTAAGAATTGATGGACGTAGAGCTCATTGTCCTGCACCTCAGTGTTAATGCTCTGCCCGTGGCCAGGGCCTAGCCTTCACGTGATCATTCACCTTCCGCACCGCACGTTCACCTTGGATCTAAGGCAGGTGCCAGCCTGTCATACCGACCACATTAGGTGGTTCCGACTCGTAGGTGGCTCGCGATTTATCGCACAACCTTCACGTGATCGTAGCACTTGAGCGTACTTATTTACACCCAGCTTGTCATATAGACCACATTAAGTGGTTCCGACTCGTGTGCAGGTTTAGAGCTGTACAGTTCACATTAGGTGACTCCGGCTAGATTGATGAGCAATAGGTTCAGCCGTACAGGTCACATTAGGTGACTCCGGCTAACATATCACTTTTACATTGATTTATATCACCTGGCTTACATATTTATTGCTGAGATACTGGACATGGCATATACTTCGATTTACACTGCTTTTGAGCAAGATTTTTATATACATATGTATTACTACTATTTTCTGGGAAATTATACGGGATTTACGGTGAGGGGTTATTATGTTTAGAAAGTGAAATGTGTTTTCCAAAAACTTTTTTTTTGCCCACTCACGTTTTCTATTTTGTGCCCCTCCAGGTTCTAGTTGGACGTTCTAGTTGGTGGCTTACTAGGACTTTACAGTGGTTCTAACAGACTTCAAATAATGTAGGAATTTCTTTCATGTCTCGTGTAATTAATATTTAGCTTGTTGGACTGCATTTAGGTTACCTATGCTCTGAATATGTGTAGCTATACTTTAAACACCTCCACTCGCACTTATATAGTTCTCTAGTGTAAATTAGGTAGTTCGGTTTTTAATTACCCACATTTTCATATCTCTATCACTTCCGCACTACGCACATGGCTATGTCACCCTCACGTGACGGCCAACACGCCTCGATTTAGGTCGGGGTGTGTCAACAACGTTCTCCTTGCTTCTATTTTAGCTATCAAATCACTTTTGAACATTATCACCACTTTAATTGAACCACATATTTTGTTACTTAGTACTATAGTTTAATAGTATTCTTCTTCACTTATAAGTGAGAGATCTTAGGTTCGATTCTCGCCAAAGGCGGATTTGAACCATATTATTGCTAGTCCATTGTGAGACTAAGCCCATTCTGTTCTACCTTTAGTGTGAAAAATATCGCTTGTTCAAAAAAAAAAAAATTATTGAACAACATATTTTAAATTTATTTCTTATTCTGCACCTAAATAATAAAAGCAATCACGTCTCATTTCCCCTTCTATTCATGAAAAAGTAATCTCCCCACAACATTGTGTACTAATTAACTCCAACCAAGTGTGCACAATTGACTTAAGATAAATGCTAAAATATCTTATCGGGTTCTTAACGGATGATCCAATAACGATCTAGCTCGTTAACTGATTGGCTCGAAACTTGTTATTTTCTTGCGAATTAACCGATCATGCAAGAAATTGCCTGACCTACGACCCAAGTGTCATGCTCCCACTTCTCTTGCCACTTTTGTAACCATATCCTCCTCCTTTGTTGACAAGTATCGGTTTTAGTTTAGTTTTATGTATTTTGGTTTATTGGTTGTACCGCTAGATTAGTAGAATTTGTGTGCTCTTGTTGTTTGCGATGGATTAATGTGAAGCACCGGTTCTAAGTTTGTCGCATCTATTGTCTTTGTAACAGATATACTCTTGGACTCTTGGTTTTAGTGGTTTTTGTGGTGGCCATATAAAGGTTAAAATTATTAGTGTTTTATGCGAATTGTCTCCAAATCAAGAAATTGGTCACTAAAAAAAAATATACCAACAAATCTACCTCTTGTTTGATCGAGGCATGCCATTGAGAACGCGGTGTGCAAATCAAGCAAGTGCGATATGATATTTGACATCTTAGGTTAAGGAATGACATGGCTCATGAGATAGGTTGAAGAAGGGATTGTGATATATGAGGTTAAACGAAAGAGATGTGAGATCTGAAGTTGCAAAAGATTGAAGCTTGAAATTTGACGAAGAAAATTGGAGGAGCCACGAAAAGAGAAGCGGTGGATACTATTGGCTTGAGTAATGTTTAAGGAAATAGGAATGTAAATATTGTGAAATATTAGAGTCCTTTATAAGGGAGGATATTTCTTTGTGTCCTTTTTTATTTCCTTGGAGAACAAGGACTGTATGTACTTATAATTGTTGTTGCACTCTCTTTCAATGGAGTTAGTTTTGTTGTGCCGTGTGTATTACCTGCCATTGTTGCTACTAATTATCGCAAAAGTTGACTGCAATTGCTGTTCTACAAGTGTCGTGCATTGTTGTTCGTATATGTGGGTTGTCGTTGCTGCAATCATAAAAAAAAAAAAAAAAGGAAAAGGTTGCTGCTTGTTTGTTCTTGCAGCTTGTGGTACTGTAATTCGTGAGGTACTCTGATTGCCGTGTACTTGTGATTGTCATTTTGCTTGTTATTACAATGACCAATCCAGGTTGGATTTTAGATTTCAGTGCAACAGATCATTTGATGTATTATAGAACTTTGTTTCAGTCCATGAAAGATCCTCATAAAAAGTGTGTGGCAACTGCTAATGGTACTACTGCTGCTATTGTTAGAGCGAAAACAGTGTCTTTTACACCCTATCTTCCTTTACATAATTGTTTAGTGGTTCCGTCGTTGTCCCATCACTTATTATCTGTACTTCAAGTCACTGAACAATTGGATTGTGTTGTATTAATGTATCTTTCATTTTGCTTGCTTCAAGATATTCAGACAAAGGAGATCATTGGGTGTGGCACTAAGAGAGATGGGCTATATTATGTGGATGACGTGGTTCCTGGAAGAGCTAATTTGGTTCATGCGTCACGCAATAGTAATCTACATAAGGTATTGTTATTGCATCGTTGTTCGGGGCATGCGTCATTTGGTTATTTGAAACATGTATTACCTGATTTGTTCAGTGGTATTGAAGGCTCAGAATTGAAATGTGAAGTATGTATTTTAGCCAAAAGACATCGTGCTTCATTCCCTGCAAATATGAATAGAAGATCTTCTCCATATGTGCTAGTCAGTGTTCTAAAAATCGGCCTAGGCGACCGCCTAGGCGCTGGGCGGTGGGCTTCCGTGATGATTTTGGGCAAAACGTTCAATAAATCGAAAAGGGTCTAGGCGGCCAACTAGGCGGCGCTAGGCGGCATGCTAGGTGTTGCTCATCTCTTCGCTCTGCATATGTGCAAACTGCAAACCCAGAAACTCTAGCTGTCTCGCGCAATGCTACATCTTAGACTTGATCAGTGCAAAACCAGAACTTCTGTGAATGAAAACGGAGAATTGCTATGGTGGCTTAGAATGAGTGATAGAGGGAGATGTGCAGAGGAAAGATGAAGGGTTAAAAGGATTTGTTTTGATTTGTTGGTTTTCAGGAGAGAAGAAGATAGAGGGTTACAAAGTTAGAAACGGAGAAGTCGAGGCAACAGATAGAGATTAGGCAGCAGGAAAATTGGGAAAGTGGAAAAAATGCTTAGTTTTGTGTGAAAGTCCACCAGCCTCATAATAAAAAAAAAAAACATAAACAATAATTACCCACTGTCCACTAATAAATACATTACATAAATTATTCAAATAATATTTTATTATTTGTTCTGTTTTAAAACAACATTCTTATAATATAATATTTTATTATTTTTTCTTTTTTAAGACCAGACTATATATACTCTTGCATTATATATGTATATATTTTTCAAAAATAATGTATTACTCAATGTTTATTTATCTATTATATAGTAAATTTAACTAATTTATATGATATATATATATAAAAAAAAATTACTCAAATCTGCCTAGGCACCTAGGCGCACGCCTAGCCGCCTAAGCGCTAGGTCCCTGCCCGCAACCCAACTAGCGCCTAGCGTTTTTTTAGAATCTTGGCGCTAGTACACTCTGATGTGTTGGGGCCTTCCCCTGTTATTACTACTTCAGGAATTAGGTGGTTTGTTACTTTCGTGGATGATTGCACTTGTATGACGTGGTTGTATGTGTTGAAGAATAAAAGTGAGGTTTTTGATTTGTTTCGTCTGTTTCAATAGATGATTAAAACTCAGTATTCCTTTGATATTAAGGTTTTGCGTTCTGACAATGGTGGAGAGTACATAAATTATGAGTTATCCTGGTTTCTACAAGATTGTGGAATTATTCATCAAACTACCTATCTGCATACTCCGCAACAAAATGGGGTGTTGAGAGAAAGAATCGTCATATCTTGGAAACTGCTCTTGCCTTGCTTATTGGTGCATCCGTGCCTAAATGTTTTTGGCCTGAAGCCGTTACCTATGTCGTGTATGTGATTAACCGTATGCCATCTCGGATTGTGGACTTTCGTACACCTCTTCAAGTATTGACAGAACATGTTCCCGTAGTAACCACCAATATCCTAACTCCTCGTGTGTCTGGATGTGTAGCGTATGTTCACATTCACAAGATTCATCCTAGTAAATTGGATTCATGTGCTATTCGGTGTGTCTTTGTTGGATTTGCATCCCAACAAAAAGGTTATAAATGATACCACCCTGAAACTCGACACATGTATGTGACAATGGATGTTACCTTTTCTGAATCAAAATATTTTTATACGGGTATCATCACCTTCATATCACAAGGGGAAAATGCTAGAATTTATGATCTTGATGGTGATTTTGGGTGGTTGGATGTCCAAGATGACGTGATAATCGCTTCAGGGGGAGTAAACCGTGACAAACTGGTGCAGAGCCGCGGTTCATTCCTGCCAAGATTGTTGCAGGTGTTCAGCAGTTGTATGTCGATGAAGAATGTGCTGGCATTCAGCTAGCTTCTGCCAAAGAGGAAGCAGCTCCACAACAGGTTTCTGTCGAGCCTAGTGCTGGTACTACTGAGACTCTTGCTGAGCTTGTTTTCCCCTATCTCTAGCTCAATAGTGTCGTCGTCCAATACGTCTTCTCTGAATATCCCTGAGGTAAGTAATATTGATGCACATCTAACTAATGATATAAGTACATATAAGTTGCCACTAAGGCAAAATCGTGGTGTACCTCCTGACAGGTTTTTTCTCCGGAAGGAAAAGTGAAGTATCCAATAGCCAATTATGTGTCATGTAAAAATCTTTCACCCGAACGTCCAGCTTGGGTGAACAATGTGGAGGCAATTCAAATACCAACTCGGGTGGAGGATGCTTTGAAGAATAAAAAATGGGCTGAAGCAATGGATGAAGAGATGATGGCGTTATAGAAAAATAATACATGGGAAGTAGTGGAACTGCCGAATGGAAAAAAGCCAGTTGGGTGCCGATGGGTTTATACAGTTAAATACAAGGTTGACGGATCACTAGACAAGTACAAAGCGAAGTTGGTAGCAAAAGGATATACTCAAACGTATGGTGTTGATTATCAGGAAACTTTTTCTCAGGTGGCCAAGATGAATATGGTACAAGTTCTTATATCATTAGATGTAAATCTGGATTGGCCATTAAAACAGTTTGATGTAAAAAAATGCTTTTCTTCATGGACATCTGGAGGATAAAATGTATATGGTTTTTCCTCCGGGGTATAATGCTAGAGGAAAACTAGAGTATACCGGTTGTGAAAGTCGCTTTATAGACTTAAGCAGTCACCTCATGCATGGTTTGGAAGATTCACTCAACTAGACTGAACTAGACACTTATGACTCAAAACAAACTAAACAAACTCAAAACAGCACAAAACAATGAAATAGACACTAAGCTGACTCTATAGAGTTATTTGGACGAATTCAAGACTAACAAGACTCAAAACACTTAAAAGAACCAAATTGAAACAGATTCTAACTACTATGACACAAAATATAAAAGGGGATTGGGTTTTGGACGAAATTAAACTAAATTAGACAGATTGCAAAAACTAAGTAAATTAAGCACGAAATTGGGTGAATTGATTGGGTAAAGGCCTAGCTAGAGGGTCCTTCTCCACACATGACACATATGCAACACAAATCAATTTCCAATTATTACTTCTCTAAACCATGAATCTCAATGCCCCAGATTAACCGTGAACTGCACTAATTAACCTTCAGATTTTCCTAAGTTCAATGAATTGGACTCTGCGCCGACAACTAAATTATTCTTATCAAGTTCTCTACATGAAATGCATAATAGAAATACTATCAAAGATCATTAAGCTCTGTGAAAATCATAAGCATTGACAAGGCATTCGTAACTATGAACTGCATGATACTCCTGCTAGGAATTTAACTTAACGCGATCGTGACCAGCGACCTTCACTACTTGTGAATAAAAGTTCATAACGATTAGGTGAAACTCCCTCATATTCTAGCATCAAATTCATGCATGCAAATTAAGTGTGCACCCTTAACCCACATACAAGAATAAGTTATGAATCAAACAGTTAAGCAAATTGCATTCAAGATTTATGAAATAATAACTGAAGGTAATCAATTCATATCAAACATATATGTTCATGGCTTTGAAATCACCCCTAGCTAAAATAAACTTAGCTCCTCATGTTTGCAACAAAACAAAGATAAATTAAACTAAACATTGAACTAACAAAAGATAGAATACACCTAGGGACACTCCAACAATCCAACGTCTTGAATGGCAGGGCACGGCCCCAAGGGACTCCTCTTCTTCTCTCCTTCCTTGCTGTGGCACAATGAGGTGTTTGTGGTGAATGGTGGATGTGTATTGTGGTGGTGGATGGAGGATGGTCGAATTGTGGTGAAGGATGGTGGGTGGTGAATGATTTGTGCTGCAATATGATGTATTTATAGGGCTGAGAAGAGGCACGGTTCCAAGGTAGCTTTGGAGAGGGATTTAGGACTCCAAATCCACAAAGAACAAGGTTAAATTCGAGCAGATTCCATGAGGGATAAGGAATAGGTCTTGCAGCAGGTATTTGGCCTTCTAGAAGGGGTCCAGGCGCCAGATTTTTAGGGAATAAGATATGGCTTCTAGAAACAGGTTCTAGAGGTTCTAATGTAAGTATGAATCCCTCTTTGTAGCTGAAAACAAGGTAGGATAGGATTAGGATAAGATAAGGTAGTTTGGATATGATAAGATAAGGTTATGGATAATATTTGAGATAATGTTCCATGTTTCTTGCTGTCTCCTTATCTTCTTTGTCTTGAACTTGTTTCTCCAGATTTTTAGCATGATCCTAGCCTCTTTTGAACTCCAAATTCGTCCATCTCCTTGTTCCATAAGTAAGTTATCCATTCTTGGCCCAAAATTGCTCCAAATTGCACTTTCTTGCTACTTTTGCCATTTAAACCTACAAACACACGAAAATAGCTTAAAACACTATAATAAGTATAAACTAACTACGTAAACGCAAGAAAACAAGTTAACTAAGTCGCATAAATATGCTCCTATCATTCATTAACCTCCAATGTAACAATACAAGACTATTTATACTATTGACTTTGCTTACAAACTAAGCTAACTGAATTACATAATCTTCTGACAAGTGTCGCCATCTGAGACTTGAGCTGAGTTCTTTATATCTTTACGTCCCCCCTCAATCTCATGCTTATGGGAACTAAGCATGAGATTGGAACAATGATGAACAACCAATGAATTAGAAAGACCCTTTGTTAGAATATCAGCAAATTGCTCTTTTGATGGGACATGGTGCACATTGAGATCCTCTCTGGTGACTCTTTCCCAAACCAAATGGTAGTCAATCTCAATGTGTTTAACTCGACAGTGAAAAACAGGATTAGAGGATAAAGCAATAGCGAAAATAATGTCACAGTAGATCATTGGTGTTGTAAACAAAAGAACTTAAAGATCACAAAGAAGTTATCTGATGCAGGACAACTCTGCAGCAACAATAGCTAAAGCCTTATATTCAGCTTCAGTAGAAGATCTGGACACTGTGTGTTGCTTCTTGGAAACCCAAGAGATAGGACTCGAACCAAGATAAACTACATAACCAGAAGTGAACCTACGATCATTAGGATCTCCTGCCCAATCAGCGTCACTATAGGCTTGAAGATGCAATTTTCTAGGCTGAAAATGAATACCATAGTTGATTGTACCACTAAGATATCGTAAAATCCGCTTAACTGCAACAACATGGCATTACATAGGTTGCTGCATAAACTGACAACACTAATTGACGGCAAATGCAATATCTGGTCGGGTGAATGTCAAATATTGCAAAGCACTAACAATGCTTCTGTATTGTTCTGGATGTTTATAAGGTTTGCCATCATCCTTGATCAACCTATGAGAGGGAAGACATGGAGTAACACAAGATTTGGAGTCTTGCATATTCACTTTGTGCAACAAATCTTGAGTATATTTCGTCTGTGAAACAAATAGCCCGGAAGACTGATATGAAATTTGCAAACCCAGAAAATAATGCAACTGACTCAAGTCCTTGATGTGAAATTCCTTAGTGAGAGCCAATATAACATCAGAGATAAGAGATGAATCACTGCCAGTTATAATGATATCATCAACATAAAGCAACAATACTAGTACACCAAGTGAAGAAGTCTAAACAAACAAAGATGGATTTGCAAAAGAAGCCTTGAACCCTAAGCCAGGTAGAAAGCTAGTAAACTTTTCATTCCAAGCTCTAGGAGCCTGTTTTAACCCATATAATGATTTGTGCAACTTACAGACATAATTTGAAGGATATGCAGTACTAACAAAGCCAGAAGGTTGAGCTATGTACACTTTTTCATTAAGAGCACCATGGAGAAAGGCATTCTTGACATCTAATTGTCTCAAAGGCCACTGAAATTGTGCAGCAAGTGCTAAGATCAACCTTGACAGTAGTGGGTTTTACTACTGGACTGAATGTCTCACTATAATCAATGCCCTCCTCTTGACTATACCCTTTTGCAACTAACCTAGCCTTATGTCAAGCTATGGAAACATCAGGATTCTTTTTAAGTTTGTAAACCCACTTGCAGCCAACCAAATTCTTATCTGGAGGAAGGGGAACTAGAGTCCAGGTTTGTTGAGCATGAAGAGAATTGATCTCTTCTTGCATAGCAGCCTACCACTTTACTACTTTACAAGCAAATTTGAATGAACTTGGTTTAATAAGAGAAGAATCCCCAGAAGTAACAGAAGCTGAAAAAGCTTTTTCTCTTAGATATCCCACTTTTAGAGCGAGTTTGCATATGGTGTAAGTTAACTGAAGGAACTGGATGAACAATATGTAGACTTTCAGGTAGGAAGTCATGATCCACATGGATAGGTGACTGTAGTAGCAGCATTTGACATTGGTATGAGACTAGAGGTTCTCAAGAACTCTAAGGCACTAGGGGTTGAAGTCAAAGATTCTGAGGCACTAGAGGTTGAGGAAGATGATGATGTTGATGTTGATGGATAAGGAATAATGGTGTTGTGAATGGTAACCTGTGCATGTGTAACAGATGGTGGAGAAGGTGTAAGACTCTGTGAAACAAGGTGTAAATAATGTCAAGGTAGGATATGGAAAACTAGACTCATCAAATAAGACATGCCTAGACACATAAAGTATTCCCAAAAGAGGATTATAACATATATATAACCCTTGTATTGACCAGCATAGCCTAGGAAAACACACCGAGTAGTTTTAGACTGTAATTTGTGAGAATTATGTTGCCTAAGAAGAGGAAAACAAGAACACCCAAAAACCTTTAAATGTGTTAAAACTGGTGGTTTACCAAACAAACAGGTATAAGGAGATTGCATAGACAGGGTTTGGCATGGCATTCTGTTAATTAAATAAACAAAAGTAGCACAAGTATGAAACCAAAATTGAGAGGACAGTTTGGAAGTTTGAAGTATGGTAATGGCAGTCTCAACAATCTGCCTATGCTTTCTCTCAGCAAGGCCATTCTGCTCAAGTGTATAAGGACATGATTTTTGGTGAGAAATTCCTTTTTCAAGCAAAAATTGTTTAAATTGGTTGCTAGAATATTCACCTCCACCATCGCTTTAAATTTTTTTAATAGAGATAGAAAACTGAGTAAGTATATAGGCATGAAATTGCACAAACACTTTGAACACCTCACTTTTATTCATTAAAGGAAATATCCAAGTGAACCTAGTACATTCATCTACAAAGCTGACATAGGACCTAAACCCTTCAATAGACATGACAGGTGAAGGTCCCTATACATCACTATGTATGATTTCTAAGGGTTGAACAATTTTATTTACTGGATATGGAAATGGAAATTTAGTAAACTTCCCTTCTAAACAAGATATACAGACATGCTTTGAGTGGTCCAAAGAAAAAAGGAACCTATGACTGATGTAACATTGTAGAAACTACAACATTGGAAGGGTGTCCTAATCGTTGGTGCCACAAATTAGACTTGACTTGGTGACAAAGAAAGCAATTTTGCTACTTGGACAAGTGAGGTGCATGAACTTTGACAGCTTGATTGAGAATATATTGTGGTATGTGAAAGGGTATGAGATATAAGTCACCTCTATATAGTCTCTGAAGAAGTACCTTCCCTGTGATCTTTTCTTGAATCCAGAAACAAAATTCATCACAGATAAAACGACATTTGTTGTCCTTACACAGCCTATAAATGGATAGGAGATGTTGAGATAATTTTGGTACATGTAGTATTTTCTTTAATTGAAAAGCATATTTGAGAGCATGTAGAGTAGAAAAACCAACATGAGAGATGGTCAAACCTAAACCACTAGCAGTAGTGATTGTATCAGTGCCAGTAAAAGGAGCAACAGTGTGCAGAGAAGCAAGGTCAGAAGTCATGTGAGAAGTTGCTCTTGTATCAGCAACCCAAAATTGTTTTTGGGGAGAAGAAGGCTGATAATTGGCATGCATGGCAGTAAGATTTGAAGATGGAGATCTCCCTTGATAAGAGTAATTGGCTCTGCGATAACACTGCATTGCAGAATGCCCAAACTTGCCACATATTTGACACTAAACAGGAGAAGAAGACATTGTTGTAGAGGAGTGCCTTTGAAAGCAATCACCAGCAATGTGCCCTCTTTTGTTGCAGATTTGAAAAACTGAACTTCATAACCATGATCAGGACAAGTGGAAACATATGGTTGACCCCTTGCTGGACCAAGAATACCAGCATCACCATTGGAAGAGTCATTGTTAGAGAATCGAGGATGATTGCCATATTGATTTCGCCCCCTTGCTCTACCTTTGTAATTGTAAATCCTATAACCTCCTGGATTAAAAGAGTTACTGTGTCCATTATAACCACCAACATTATAAGTTCCAGCATTGTGAGTATAACCTTCATTGGTACGGCATCTGAGAAGAAGAGTTGCCATGAACATCAGACGGAAACTGAGAACTATCAAACTAAAAAGAACTATTTTTATTTTATGACCCTTCATCAAGCATCAGAAGTTTGCCTTTATCTTTTGCCATCATCGCAGACATGAACGAAGCAGTAGTGGGAGTGGCTTCAACAATAGCTTCTTCTGCAATTAGCTGTGCTCGAAAATCTTTGAGTGTAATAACATCTTCCCTGTCTCTAATTACTGTCTAGAAAGTATTGTATTCTGCAGGTAATCCTTTAAGAGCAAGAATGACAATATCATCATCATAAAAAACAACACCAGCTACAGAAAGATGATCTCTAGCATCTTTTATCCTTTGCAAGTACTGAAAGACTGACTCAGACCCTTTCTTAATATTCCGTAATTCAGTTTTCAACTGAAAGATACAAAGCCTTTGTGATAGCAGAAAACCTATCCTTCAAGTTTTGCCATATTTCATGAGAATTAGTGCAGCCAATGATACAAGACATGGCAGTGGTAGACAAAGTGGTAATGATTAATTGCATCAACGCACGATCATGCATTTTCCAGATCTGAAATGCCTCAGTTTTAACATATTCCTTATAAGAACTTTCATCAAATCGAGATGGACAACATCGTGTGCCATTAACAAAGCCAAGTATGCCATGACTTTCAAGAAGAAGAACCATTTGATAACTCCAAACTAGATAGTTTATATCATCAAGGTTAACAGTCATAGAATTCAACACAGTAGAAATTAAACTAGTAATAGAAGATTGCACAATCTGTAATTGAGCAGCAGTCACCACACTTTTACAATTCTTGATGATAAAAGAGGATATCGTAGAAGAAAATCTTGAGAAAAACCAGAAATTAGGGTCTCAAATTATACTGAATCTTGAAGAAATGGAGGAAGAAGAACAAATTGTAGAGAGATTTGCAGAAGAATCACAAAGACTTTCAATTACACAATTCGTCGAACACTTGGTGTGCAAACTTCCAGGATGCACCAATTTTTCACAAATGCACAGAGATAAAGATCGCAATCAATCAAGAACACCAAAAATTCATACCAGATTAGAGGTAACTGGAACGCGAAAACAGCAGATGAACAGGATCGAAGAGAGAATTCCATAACGGCGAATATACCATATCAAATAAGCAGAGATAAAGATCACAGATCAAAACTGTAAAGAGTCTAGAGAGAGAAAGAGATATAGATTGAAGAACAACAAAGAAAGAGAGAAAGGTCATTCTGTGTATTTTTTATTAACCTCCAATGTAACAATACAAGACTATTTATACTACTGATTTTGCTTACAAACTAAGCTAACTAAATTACATAATCTTCTGACAAGTGTCACTATCTGAGACTTGAGCTGAGTTCTTTATATCTTTATAGCTTTAGGGTCTTGGTTTCAAACAAAAAGAGGCAACGAATTTGTACTGTGACAATAATTCGGCAAGAGAGATCGTAGAGAATCTGGTACAGCATGATAGAATGAAGCATGTGGAGATTGATCGACACTTCATTAAGGAAAAGCTGGAGAAGAAGATTGTGTCAATACCGTTTGTGAACTCGGAAGAACAACTTGCAGATGTTCTCACTCATGCCGTGTATAGTAGGGTTTTTGGTAACTCACTTATCAAGTTGGGCATGTGTGACATCTATGCTCCAACTTGAGGGGGAGTATTGGCGTGAGTAATCTTTAAGGAAATAGGAATGTAAATATTGTGTAAATATTAGAGTCCTTTATTAGGAATGATATTTCTTTGTATCCGTTTTTGTTTCCTTGGAGAACAAGGACTGTGTGTACTTATATATCAAATTATGCAATACATGAAAACTAAGCCGTAAAATTTTATTGATACGCCATTAAAGAAAGCGAAGGAGACGCGAGAGAATTGTTTTAGGTCCATCTCTCTAGGTGGAACTTACAAAGTGGATTGGGGCCTCCTTAAGTTCCCTGTAAAAAATCCATGTCATTTATAAAATTCATGCATTCAAGTTGTAAAACTAGATATTTGAGTCTTTCGGAATTTGTAAGTTCTTCAAAGGCCCAAATCCCTTGTCCAAGTTCCTAGTTCCTTAGTTTGAGTCACAATGGATTTTTGTGTAACTACTATTTCTTTTTTGAGTTTTAGTTAATGGGAAAGTTGAAGGTTGTGCATAGAATCTTCGTCAGCTAAATATATTAGTGGATACAATTTCATCAACACAGATGACATCACGGTAGCGGAAAGCAATCATGCTATGCACTTTAATGAGGGTTCAATCTCCATCGATCTTCCTCTTTAACAATTAATAATTTAACTCACTAATACGATAGTGTGGAAAAAAAAAATTCCTTTACAAAACAAGCATCAAAATTTGGGCATGTGAAAATTAGCCCATTTGGTGTTGAACAATTTACCACCAATATGGATTTGGGCTTTCTAACATAAAACGACAAATTCTGTTAGGCCCATCAATCGTGGGCTTTAGTGTTAATGAAAAACACAAACATAACCCCTCATCTTTCATGATTTGATTCCAACATCACTGTAAAATCGTCAATGTATATATATATTTTTTTTTTTGTGCATTTTTGTGCAAGTTTCTAATTTTATTACAAATCAATATTACTACTACAAGCTAAATGAAAGAAAATAAGGACGCTTTGAATCCGCAATGCAATAAGTTGAAAACAATATCAGTTTAGAGGGACAAACCCACCAATTGATGTGTATTTTTGTACAAGTAAAAATTATGGTAGGTTTTTAAATAAAGAAAGAGGGGGGAATTTGTAGAAAGGGATCTGAAGATGTTTCCTTTTCACCGAACCAAAGTTGGTGAAAGCCTGAACCGAAAGAGAGAGAGGTCGGACATACACCCAGCTGAGGTTATATGGACTCCCATTTTTTATTTTCTTTCTTCTTCTTTTTTCCATCTCACCGATCCCAATACTAGTACAGTTTACTATTTACTGTAATAAATAAACAAGTAAATAGTAAATATTATATTTCCAAAGTCTATCACTGTGATTGGTGGACTGAGAGACAGTTGCAATTCTCTCATTGATTTCCACCACAGAAAAATCTTTAAGCTTTTCAGGGAAATTCAGATGTGGGATCAGAGGCTCAGAGGGATGAGATTTGTATGGGACGATCTCCCTCAATTTTGTACACTTATGAGTTTTGTCTGTGTTTGTTAATGCCTTTGATGTGTCATTTCAATATTTTTACCTTTCTGTCTTCTAATTTCAAGGTTTTCTCCGGAATAATTTACATGTTACAGATACACTGATAACGTGATCTTTTAAGCTGATAATACAGTGCTGCATGAAAAATAAAAATAAAATTCCATGTCAAATGCTTAAGATATTTTTATTGTTTGGTGTTTGGTTAAAAACACAAAAATCAAGATCTAAGTTAGAAACTTATACATTATGTTGTATTATTAGTGTAAGACGATACGGTAGCAGTTTATTTGTGTTATGAGAGTGTTTTTCTTTCTGTAGCAGCTGCACGTACATGTACTTGTCTCTCATCAAAACCTAGCAAACCCAACCCTTGTGCTCTGCACTGCTACTCGTTCAGTACACTCCCATGCACCAAGCAAAACGATAAAGAAAAAGCATCAACTTTCCGTAACAGTGATTCTCTTCCAAGTCATATGTATCTGTACACTAAATCTTTAATCATCCCAAATCTCTAAAGGATTAAAATGTACCAAAATAAAAAAGTAGAATTAATTTGAAAATGTAACATGTCGACATTTTACTTTTATATTGTTTATTAATTTCGAAATTAAATTTTGAAAAGAAAGAATAAAGGAAGAGCAAAACCATTGGATGTTCTCATTAAATTATGAAGGATTTATATCACAAATGATCCCTGAAATTGAAAATCGATCAATGTAGTCCCTGAATTTTAACTTGCGAATCAATGTGGTCCTTCTGTTAGTGTTCCGTCCAAATTAACTTTAAAAAAAGGTTAGAGAACCAATTTTTCATAGTAAAATGATCAAAAATAGTCCTGTTACTTATAATTTTACTTACTACCTCTCTTTTCTTTTTTCCATCTTCACTTTTCTCTCCATTTTTTCATGGATTTGGTGCTAAAACTAAAATAAAAACAAAAAAAAAGTGGTTTTCTAACTTTTTTTGGGTCATTTTACCATGAAAAATTGGTTCTCTAACCTTTTTTTAGTGTTAATTTGGACGGAACACTAACAGAATGATCTCATTGATTCGCGAGTTAAAATTCAGGGACTACATTGATCGATTTTCAATTTCAGGGACCATCATGATTGATGTGGTCAATTTCAAAGACCATTTGTGATATAAACCCAATTATGAATAATAATTTGCACGAAAGTTGAAATTATACCCCTACCAGATTAATTACCAATTGTCATGATAAATGAATCGAATTCAAAACAATGAAAAATGGTTTCGTGCCATGATAACAACGATGATCATGAAGTCTTCGTCAAACATTCAATCGTTCGTTAACTTTGTATACATGATATGCGAAACAAACTTAAAATCTTACGTGCGGAGTTAAATACCATTATACGGTACTGTTTGTGCATTATTCACCCATTGACCATAAGTTTTACCAAGCACCGAACAAAACTCGAAGTCAACAAGCAGAAGAAAAAAAATGAAAGAGACTGTTGCACCATATTAGGGTTTAGGGTCCATATATAATAAAAGACAGAAAAAAGATTTATATAGGACCCAATCAGTAAATAGTCAGCTACAAACTAAAGGCAGGGAATCTGAGATATGAGAATGGTAATAAGTTGAGTAAGCAGATTAAGAAAAGAAAGAATGCGAGAATTGAGATGGTAGCAGCAGCAGCTCAGCTGGCATGGCAGATTGGCAGTGGTAATACTAATATTATTAGGAGGAAGTGGCAAGTGGTGGCCTGATGGGTTTTTCCTCACTGGCGCTGTCACCCCCTATATAAAAGATCCTAATCACCATCACCACCACCACCCACAGCAATGCAGCTGAGGTAGATGCGAAACCAAAGGACATGTTGCCCTAGCAAGTCTCCCTAGTTTGTTTGAGTTTTCACTTTGGTTCTTGTAACTTTTTTGTTTCCAGTTCATTCTTGTAGTTTCGTTATTCTTTCATATGGTTCAATATGTTTGCAAACGCGAAAATATTATTCTTACTATCTATTTGTATATCATCTTTGTAGTAGAGATGAGACATATATACGTTGACATGCCGCACATTTACCATTTTAGTATTTCGTTTTTATATTTTAGAATATTAAAATTTATTTGGTAATTCTTTTCAGTTTTTTGAAATATGAAACATTCCTTAGTAAATTTGAAGAAATTTTACCTAATTTGACAGAAAAAAATGGCGGGGGACGATGTAAGAAGTGACTCTCACACGCATTAGCTGACATAGGATGGGATCGTTAGTCTCACTTCATTAGTCCTAAACCTAGCCCGGTCTTGATTTGCCAATTCATTATTTTGTTCACTCGAGGACTACATCACTCGTTCGCCTATACATCGCTTATACCGAAATTGGCAAAAGCCGAAATTGGCGAAAGCAAACTAACGATGGTTCTCACTACGGAGGAGTCTCCTTTGATTTCGTATGAGCATGCGAGTAACGTTGTACTCCGTATGGAACACAAGATTTGTTCAACTAGAAGGATAAAATTGCAATCAGAAAACAAACAGCTAGGACCAAAGATAAACTCATTGTATTAGTGCCAATTCAGACGAAACCAAAATATGAATAGAGACTGAGAGAGCATTTTAATTTTAAAATTTTGATTCAAATTCAGGGAAAGGAGGAAAATGGACGTAAGACGTATCACTGACATCTGAGCGGGGGTTCTGAGCGAGCAGAAGGTCGAGTCTCCATCAAATTCGTCTCCTTGTGCCGCGAAACACGGACTACAGTCCCCTCCACATCCCCGCTGGTCCCATCCTACCTCCTCACGATGGCATCTCACCCTTTCAAATTTGATCCCTGCCACGCCTGCCTACGCTCTACTCCCGCTCTACTCTCTTCTATCATATTAGGGTTTACACGGAGATGCTATTCACTTACTCATTTTTATTTCTTACATACTCTTTTAATTTTAGTCGTCAGATCGAATGAATTGGAGAAGATCAAAAAACATAAATTAACAAGAGGTGTGCCAAAAACACAGACCGATAGATCATATGTTATTATAAAAGTGGGAAAAAGGTTTTTTTTTTTTCACTTGATTGGCCAACAGTTGCAATTTAGTTTAAAAAATTTGATCTCTCTAGCATTACTTATATTATAAACTTGTGTTATGTGTACACTTGCACCTAACATACGAGTCAGTACTCTAGTTAGCTATCAAAATGTAATTAAGAGGATATTATTTCAATGTCTTTTGGCTCGGATTAAAATATGAGGTATAAATGTTCATACTAGTACCTGAAAAAAAATTCTAATAATTAATTTTTTTTTTTTTTTGGTGAACATGATATTTCATTATCTGGGCAAAGATGCCAAAGATTTACAGAAAGGTCTACCCTAAGACAAACAGCCAACTACATATATTAAATCGAGTAGTGCAAGGAGGTACATGATTCCACGACGCTGCATCTAATGCTAAAAGCGTCACTCCTCACACTACCATTTAAATACTTAGGGGGGCAGGGAAGACCATCATTACACAGAACATGAAGAAGGGAAGATGGCGGTCTATTGTCCCAAATATAATCACATACTTCCTTACATCGCCGCGACGCCAAAATGTCCGCTGTCGTGTTGGCCAGTCTTGGAACCCAAGACTAGCGGCAATCTTGAATAGCCTCCCCCAATCTATTGCTCTTCACTAGAATGGAAAATGCTTTCTAATTGCCCATCGTTGCCGTGTCCCGGAGGCAAGAGATTGATTCTGAGGAGTCGAACTCAACGATAACAGAATTCCAACCCATATGGATCCCCAGTTTACATCCGTGCATGATAGCCATTGTTTCCGCCATTGCTACACTTATAGCCTTCACGCCATACCTGCAAGCATCCAAGAACCTTCATTTTTCATCCCGCGCCACCACTCCCGCAAATCCCGAACCCATACTTGTCATCCAATTGGCATCCACATTAATCTTTATAAAAGCTCGGGCTCGGTGGAGTCAATCGGACAATATTATCCGTGCTCGGAGACATAGGCAGCGACTTAGTAACTGGTAGCCATGTAGCCTCTTTGAAAGATCTAGCCGAATGGGAAATAGCAGCAATTACCTGCCTTGGGTTGATTGGTTGTTGGTTGAACTAGAAGTTGCATCTTGATTTCCACATATGCCAGCATGTGAAGGCAATATATGACAGCAGATTACTCCTCACTTTCTTCGAACCATTGGCCAAAGCAGAGATCTCAAGTAGCCAGTTTGCCTAAGTTGTGATTTCCACCCGGGTTATCCTTATATTCAAATTTCCCCCAAACCAAACCACTTCCACCCACGGGCATTGAAGAAAGATGTGTTCAATTGACTATTCATGCGAATTGTAAAGAGGGCATAGGGGTGATGGAGAAGATCATCTTTTAAATAAATTTGCCATCGTTGGAATAGCAGCGTGTAGGGTTTTCCACATGAAGCATCTTATTTTCGATGGTACCTCCAGATTCCACACACTCTTCCATAATGAGTTTAGATGGTGGCCGACATGTGAGGGTTAAGGTTCCTTTGTTGTCGGTTTATTGCCTGGGCCCAATGATATCCGGATTTAACTGAATAGGTCCCCTTTTTCTCAAAATGCCATACCAGCCTATCCCGTGACGTCGGGTCTCCAATGTGAGTATTTAAGATTACATCAAACTTCCCCTCCGCCACGAATGGTTTCAAGAAGTCTATGTCCCAAACCCTTTTGTCTGGGCATATCAGAGAATTAACCATTAGGTTCCGTGAAACTTGCACTGTGCCTAAATGGAAGGTCTACCCAAGGGAATGGGTGAAAGCCATCTATCAATCCAGACCTGGACCTCTTTACCGCTTATAATCTGCCAATGTGCTCCCCCATGCAGAATATCTCTTCCAACTAAAAGGCTTGACCAAGCCTATGAAGCTCTCCCACCCCGCTTTGCATCGAGGAAAAAACAATTAGGGAAGTATCGGGCTTTAAGCACCAACGCCCACAAGGAGATTGGCTCTATTATCAATCTCCAACATTGCTTCGCCAGAAGAGCGTCGTTGAACTTCTCAAAGCTCCTCAAGCCTAAGCCACCATCCTCTTTCGAATGTCCCAACTTCTCTCTGGATATCCAGTGAATTTGAATATCTCCCTCTTTTTTCCCCCACCAAAAATTTGAAATCATTGCATCTAATTCATTGCAGAGCGACGTGAGAAACTTGAATATTCATTGGGTACGCCGGAATTGTTTGCGCTACCGCCTTTATGAGAATTTCGCGCCTCGCTTGTGAGATAGTTGATTACTTCCACCCTTGAATCTTTCCCATTAACCTTCCTTTAACATAGGCTAGCCTGCATTTCTTCGATCAGCCCCATATGGCCGGTACTCCCAGGTACAATCCCAGGTCCCCGACCCTCTCCATGCTAAGAATGCCAGCCAGTTGTTGTGATAACGCCTTAGGCACATTGCCCTAAAACAAACATTTACCTTCAACTTATTGACTTGTTGTCCCGAAGCCGAACAATACTCATCAATCAACTAAATTAGGTGTTGACAGTTTTCCTCTTCCGCCTTTAAAAAGATAAGTGTGTCATATGCAAAAAAGATATGGGATATTGTCAGACCTGTTGGGTTTATCTGTACGCCCTCAATCCATTTCCAATCACTGCCTGTTGAATAAGAAGCGATAATACTTGACTAACCAAGAGGAATATATATGAAGATAAAGGGTCTCCCTGCCGAAGGCCTCGCGATAGAGCAAATTTGGAGCCGGGTTGTCTATTCAGAAGGATGGCAAAGTTCACTGATGAAAAGCAACATAATATCAGACTTCTCCATCGATTATCAAAACCCATCTTCTCCATCACGTCCAATAAGAAATCCCACTCCACCTTATCATAAGCCTTATGTAAGATCCCACATCGCCAAAGGGTGTGGATCATGTAAGCCTTATATGTATATTCTCATCTCTACCTAGCGCGAGGCCTTTTGGGAGCTCACTGGCTTCGGATTCCATAGGAACTCCGAAGTTAAGCGAGTAGCGCGCGAGAGCATTCCCATGTTGGGTAACCCACTGAGAAGTTCTACTCGCGTGAGTTCCCAGAAACAAAACCGCGAAGGCGTGGCTAGGGCCCAAAGCGGACAATATCGTGCTACGGCGGAGTCGAGCCCGAGATGTGACAATTTGGTATTAGAGCCAATCCATGGGCGGAAGTGTGCCGACGAGGACGTCGGGCCCCTAAGGGGGTGGATTGTAAGATCCCACATCACCCAGGGGTATGGATCCGGTAAGCCTTATATGTATATTCTCATCTCTACCTAGCGCGAGGTATTTTGGGAGCTCACTGGCTTCGGATTCGTAGGAACTCGAAGTTAAGCGAGTAGCACGCAAGAGCATTCCCATAATGGGTGACCCACTGGGAAGTTCTCGTGTGAGTTCCCAGAAACAAAACCGTGAGGGTGTGGTCGGGGCCCAAAGCGGACAATATCGTGCTACGGCGGAGTTGAGCCCGGGTTGTGGTGGGGCCCGGGCCGGGATGTGACATTATGCATATCCTGTTTGATTCCCAACTCAAATTTACATTTCGCTTTTCTTGTTTTGAGGAAGTGGAAAAGCTCATGCGCATGCCTATATTATCTTGAATTCGTCTTCCTGCCATGACTACATTTTGGGTTAGTGAAATCAAAATCTGACAGAATTTGTTTGAGACAGTTAGAGAAGACCTTCGAGAGAACTTTATATGAGTAGTTGCATAAACTAATGGGGCGGAACTGAGATACAGACTTCGGGTTTTGAACTTTCAGAATCAACGCCAGATGAATAGCATTGATCCGCATTAGATTCTGACCCGTTCATCATTTTCCCAATTATTTCATTCACATCCGCTACAATAATATCCTAATGAAACTGGTAGAAAATCCCTTAAAAGCTGTCTGGGCCCGGAGCTTTAAGACTTTCCATCTGCATAGCTGATGTTTTAATCTTATCCACTAAGACCTAGCCCGTGAGTGTTGCATTTATTTCCTCAGTGACCTCTGGGGTGACACAATCTAAGATGGCCCCCCAATCATGCTGCCCCGACGAAGTGAACAGGTCCACGAAATGCTCGTCAATCAACCGCTGAACTTAACTTGGATTGTCAACCTAATCCCTATTACTGCTTTTTAACAATACCACTTTGTTCCTCCGTCTTCTATGTAGAGTAGATTGATGGAAAACTTCATATTGGCATCCCCTTCCTTTAGCCATTGAACCCTTGATCTTTGCTGCCAAAAAATCTCCTCCTAACTCCACAGATGGTCCACTTTTTTTATAGAGCTTCAATTTTTTGAGAGTTACCACTCCAAGCATGTTGAAGACTACCCTGTTGGCTCATCATCTCCTGTATTTGCCACATTTTCTATTTGAACTTCTCTCCACTCCATCTGATTAAATTGGCTCGGCAAGCACTGATTTTAAAGTTTCATCGTTCTAAAGAGTTCCCCTATCGGGTGTTATCACATGTTCTTATCACAATCTCTTTGCATTCGGCATCTTTTGCCCATATGACCTTAAAATGAAACAACTTTTTTTTATTTTTCCAACATGCGGATCACATTGCACTAATATTGGACAGTGATCGGACCCCAATGACGTACCATTGGTGATCGTAGTGTTGGGCCAAAATGACTGCCAACTTTTATTCACAAGCCCCCTATCGAGCCTAACCTCCACCAACTGCCCATTTATCGTCCCTCTTCATGTGAACTTGGGGTCATTGAAACCCAAATCCATGATCTCTAACTTGCACATGAACTCCTCTAGGTATCTTGGCCGGTTGTATCTCACTTCGGCACCACCTGATTTTTCGTGATCCTATAAGAATTCATTGAAATCACCACCACATATTCATGGAATGTTGTCCGGGTCGAACTTCTGAATCATTCCCCTCCAAAATTCTGCCTTCTCAGCCCGATAAGACGTTCCATATACCCCCGTGAACCAGAACAAACACTGCGAGTCAACAAAACCACATCTACGATCAATGAAATACTTTGATGAATCCATCACTTCCAATTGTACCAAGTCATCCCACCAGCGGCTAAGACCTCCCGCTCTTCCTATCGGTGCAATATTAAACCTATTAAAGTACCCCATACGCCGCATCACCCCTGCTATTATATGATCTTTCATTTCTATTTTCGAAAGAAAAATCATAAAGGGTCTATGTTACTTGATTTGTCCATGTAGGGCTCGAACTACCGTGTCCGACTCTGGACCACGGCAGTTCCAAAATAGGTGTATCATGACGATTGTGTGGCTGTTGAAGGCCAGCTGCCACCACCTCAAGATGATGTTCCTGCTTTCGTTGCCATCAAGGCGTTTTTCTCGCCAGTAGAGATCACATCCATGTAATCCCACATATCCTGATACTCTATCAAGACTTCCTGTAACTTCTCATCCGCGTAGATCGCCCTTTCCGTCATCAGGCATTTTTCCCTTATGGTCATTTTCCTCAGTCTTTTTGCAGCCATTTCTTTTCTTACATTTACCCTTCTTGAGTCCTCTTCTGTTTTTGTTTTTTTCTAAGATGAATGTGCCACCTCTTTGCTCTTTTCTTTTAGCTCCTGTTTATTATTGCTTCCGTAACTCTCCACATGTGGAGCATAATCACTCCCACTTTCAGACCTTTCCATACTGGACTCTGTCATTTGGTTGATCTAGGAAGTTTGGGGTTGGGTGTGTGGCACCATAACTATTCATTCGGATTGTGTAGAGTTGTCGTTCTGAATTTCCTCAATCATGATCGACGAGTTTCTTCTATACTCACTTCGTAACTCCATAGGCTTGAAGCCCATAACGAATCGATGGTGCCGCAGAGGCCCACTGCCTTCCATTATCCACTGGGCCAAGTTGAGGTTTTGTCATTCACTCATTCTTTGTAATATATGCCATCTTTTCATTCCTTTACCCTTTTCTTGTTGCAGTCTTGTTGGATTGGGGTCCACATCATCATTTACATTTTTTGTACTTGTTTCCTCGGTATAGTCATCTCTGTGTCGTTGATTCGAGATCATGGATCTCACTGTTGTTACCCTCAGTGTACCTACGTTCCCTCGAAGTAATAGCAGAGGTCTTGGAGATTCAATGAAGTCCCGAACTAGTGCTTCTTTTGTCCATTCTCCAAACCTAGCCATACCACCTTTCACAGCTTCAAATGAACACTTGGTATTTGAGTGTCCAATTCTCCCACATTGGTAACAGAAGTCTTGTAATCTTTTGTACTGAAACTCAATCCATGTCTCGATGACGTTGTCCCTTGGAAGCCAGCACCCTATGGTTATGGGTTTCGAGGTATTAACAGCTACCTTCACTCTCAAGAATCCCCTTACCCTCGCTGGGTTTTCAAATTCCTCAAACTCTCCAATCTTTGAAGCCAAACGCCTCACATTTTCTTCTGAGTTAAGATAAGGCAGCACACCCTTGATTTGTATCTAAAATGAGACAACTTCCACATTGACTTCCTCCAATGCTAACTCATGTGGCCATTTTTTGACTGAAAATTTTTGCTTCATGACCGCCCACGATACCTGGTTTAGGATCTTAGTTGCGGTGCTTTCATCTTGGACAGTGGTTGAAAGTGTTGTCTTTAACCCACTTGACTTCTACCTCCCTCAACTCCTTCCAGGAAGATCTGAGTATATTACGAACACCCCATTTGTTAAGGTTTTGTTAACCACTGCAGTGCCCACTAGTTTGATTTCTTGTTTCATGGTGGATAGATCAATATTTCTCTCTAGATGGACCACTAATTCCTCTACTTCCGCTCCTGCCATTTGTCTTCGAGTCTGATTGGATTCACATACTGTTTGTTCGAAGTGTACAAAAGATAGACAGTTGAGTCTCTACCCAATTTCTCACTTTATTTTTTCTCTACTCTCTTTCGGCCTTCACACCTTTTTATTTCTATTTTTAAGTACCTTAAGACCACAAGCATAATAACAGGGGTTTGTATCCATCTATTGAAACATACCTTGTCATTAATGCCCAAATTAATTTTTGCTGAGTAGTTGGCCTTCACTACTGATGTAGAGAGCAGCTGGAGGTATTTTTGCCTCATTTTATTACCTGGGTTTGGTTGGTTGAATTTATGGCTGTACCCACTGCTCTGCATTTTTTATTTGCCATCTTCCTTAGGTTTCCTAATGCATTTATGTTTGGTGGGTAGAGTCCCGTTCCGTCTACTTCCTGCCATCCCTGCAAACAGCACCTCAGACCCAGACCTGACCCTCAGTGGGAATGATCTGACAGGGGAAAGGGATACAATACAAATTGTGTTGAAATGATTAAATATAATAGGAATGGAAAAAGGGATCTAAATTTATGGCGAAAATGGGCTTGGTTGGAAAGAATTAATTTCTACAAAGGGGTTCTAATTGAAATTTTTTCAAGGGGATCTGATGGTTGAGTGAGCAATAACTCTGATCGATGGATGGGCATTCAGTGGTTGTTTATCATAAGGCAGTTAGCAAACCCACACGGTGGAGAGACTCTCACAGATGAGAGAAGTGCTCTCACAGAGGAGAGAATTTTGTAACGTAGTCAATTCGTTGGTCCTTTTACAGTTGAATTCTGATAATTAACTGATTGATTGTGCTTAAATGACTTCGGAATAGAGCTGGAACATTATATACATGGTGTTCTAGTTTAATAATTAAATATTACGTTGTGAAAAACTATACATGATGATAACGTTGCATTCTTAAATCGAAATACAATTGTAGCGATGAATATATTTCATGTAAATTGTTGGAAATAAACTTCAACATAACATAAGCTCTCATTACCACTAAAACAGATGTGAATGTATTGCATAAAAAACTTACACGTTATGTTGTATGATTAGCGAATACCGCTGAAGTAACAGTGAATTATCAGAGAGATGGGCTGAAGGCCCACTTCTAACAACACTGATATTATCCCCAACTTGGTAATTACCACTTATACAATCCGTCAGGTGTAGGGTTGTACCACAAAAGGCTTCAGTGTTAATTAGAGTGAGGTAATTCTATTTAAATTGCATTATCCTTTGTCTCTAGCCGTTGTGTGATTCAACATGCTCCCGCACGTGAGACCTTATTTTTGTGGATCATACGTGGAGATCCACATTTCGGCAATCACATAAAGCCAAGGGGACTCACCCTACATGCAAGGCCAACAGACCCACCATCATCGTGCAGGGCCAAAGGAACCCACCCATCACGTGGCAGTACTTTGATATCATGTAGAATTATCAGATAGATGGGCCGAGAACCCACTTCTAACAACATCAATACTGCCCAAACTTGGTAATTACCATCTGCACAATCCGTTAGGTGTAAAATTTTATCACAAAAAATATCGATATTAGTTAAAATGAGATAATTCTATTTAAATTGCTTTTATCATTTTCTGTGGATTTCAACAGTATCGTACCATAGGTCTTTTTTTGGGGGGGGGGGTTCGTAGGGTAGGGTGCCAATTAATAGGGTAGCTCGAGATGGGTTCCTAAGGGTAGGGGTGGTAATTAAAAAGGTATGAGGTACATATGTAGAATCATCAAAACAAACAACCCTAGCAATAGCCCTGTCTCTTCTGGGAAGATCCTGATGTCAATGGATTTGGAATCCTAGTTTTTCTCTCTTCATTCTTGATGTTTTTAACCGACGGTCAGATTTGCAGCATGCACGGGGGCTCTTAATTTGCATCCCTTCTACAATCATACAAAACTAGGATAAAACAAATTTTACGAAACAAAACTTCTTCAAAATATACAATGTTTGCCAAAACAAGTAAATAGGATTCAGTGCTCTTGTTAAAGAGTTCAATTATATAATTAGGGCTCAATTAAAAGGAAGTTGAAATTTTATTTTTTGAGTTTTGTTCTTTTTACTGTCGGTTTGATATTATGGGTTAAAACATTAAAAACATATTCAATTTATAAGTAATCATACATTTTTTTGTTACTTGATGATTAAAAGATTATTTATTTTAATTCGCAAAAGTGACCAAGAGTTACGTGGAATAGTATAGTCATTGTGAGCTTCTACTTATACCAACTCACTTTGATATTATGATTAAAGTTGAAGTTTCATTCTCACTAATTAGTCCTACCCTACTGTAAAAAAAGATTTAAGGTTCCATTCCAAGACTAATCATCTTTTCGAGACATTTATCGATGAAATCACACTTTTATGTGCTATAAGAACATGCATCAATTTCTTCTTATATTTTTTTCTAACAAATGTCTCGTTATAATCTAACTAGCAAGGTTGATTTTTAAGAGCTTACGGAGTTTCTCCCGACTTTAATCCTCAAGAAATTCGTAACTCAAGTAAAGTGAGAACCTCGCAGCTGAAGTTCTACGTTTTGATACTTTTCTTAGACTTCGCTTGTTTTATCAAGAACAACCAATCTCAAATGCTAGTCCGACATACTTCCAATCAAATATAAGAAGATCCCAAATTCTTAGTTTAGGAAGGAGAGGGTTCCGAACCCAACTGGTTGACACGTGCAATGATATGGCCCGCAACCCAATAATGCAAAATGCGATTTGGATCCCCTCCTAAGCAAATGATGGGGATCCTCATGACCCACTAACAGAGACCGTTGGATTTCGATCCAACGACTACAAACAGGAGGGTCCCTCTAAAAGTTATAATAATTGTAGCCGTTAGATCGGTTAATGGATCATGAGGATCCCCACCAATTGCTTAGGAGGGGATCCAAATCCGTCGTATTGGTCATTGTAGTACGTTTGCTACCCCAACTGATTACTGACGCAGGGGCAATCATCAGAGTAGGATTCACTTCTATCATATTTTCATATCTTTTCCTCCTCTTCTCTCATTGTTTTTTCTTTTTCTTTCTAATTGTTTCTATAAAAAAAAATGATATAAAATATTAACATTATTTAATCGTAACTGTTTAAATAAGAAAAGAGGAAGATTAAAAGAAGAAGAAACCTTCCTACGCAATCACCAGCTCCGAACTCTCCAAATAATACAACTCGGGCAACCCGCCTATGGGACCAAAAAGGACCCAGGCTCCCGATGACATTGATTCACTCACCTAATGCTGCCGTCGTTGCATGTCCCTATTCATAATTCTACATCCATCCATGTGATTATTCAATTTAAAAGAAGTAAATTTTTTATGGTGTTTCGGATTATCCAGAAAACTTCTAAGAAAAATATATAAGATAAAAACAAATGTGTGAAAGCAATTTATTTGTAACACAAATGTGAAATTTAGTGATAGAGAGTATCACATGTAAAAAGTTTTAGGGTTTTTATCACAAATGATTCCTGAAATTGACCCTCACCATCAAGATGATCTCTGAAATTAAAAATCAATCAATGTAGTACATAAAAATAGGTATCGCAAATCAATGTGGTCATTCCGTAATAATTCTGTTAAAAAATTTGTTAAGTACTGATGTGGCACATAATTGGGTCCCATAAGTCCTTTTTTTTTCTTCTCACAAATGGTTCTTGAAATTGACCTGCGACATCAAAATAGTCTTTGAAATAGAAAATCGGTCAATGTAGTCCCTTAAGTGTCCCAAATCAATGTAGTCCACCAGTCACAATTCTGTAAAAATTCTGTTATGAGTTGATGTGACACATAAATGGATCACACAAGTCTAATTAAATTAAAAAAAAATTACAAATAGGTTTAATAATTTAATAGTTAATAAAAAGTTGTGAACCCAAAAATCCAGTCCTGCAATCACCCCCAATCCCAGTCCACATTCCTCTACCTCCTTCGTTGTCTATTCTCTAAAAAAAATAAAAAATCTCAATACATTGATCTTTACACACATTGACACCCTTCATCGAATTGAACTTAGATCGAGATCACCTTTGGTGATGGCTTGGCTGATTGGCAACGACTTCTGGGACATCATCGTTAAGCCTTGGTTAATGAGGTTATAACCGAGGTGCGTCTATTGTTGGTTGAATTTCCAAAGCCCCTCTTAAGCCTTGGTTAAGTTCTATTTAGAAAACTTTTTTACTTAATTATTAAACCCACATCAACACATAACAATATTTTTTTTACAAAATTGTAGCGGAATGATCATATTGATTTGCGACACCTATTTTCAAAGACTACATTCATTGATTTTCTATTTTAGAGATCATCTTGATAGTGTGGGTCAATTTCAGGGACCATCTTGATAGTATGAGTCAATTTCAAAGACTATTTATGATAAAAACTCGTAAATCTTGTGGGGCTCATTTATGTACCACATCAGCACTTAACAGAATTTTAACAGAATTGTGACGGAATGACCACATTGATTTGCGACACCTATTTTCAGGGACTACATTGATTGATTTTCAATTTCAAAGACCATCTTGATAGTGACCATTTGTGATAAAAACTCTACGTTTTAAATAGTGTGTTATCTTCTCTTCACCCTTACCAACCTTACGATGAACGGTAATGCAAATATAACAAAAAATAAGACTATAAAGTACGTAAGTAGCACTCAATTTGAGCGCTGATACACCCACCATAAAAAGTTAAGAAAACCGAACATTCTCTTAGACTAACTCCAATGGGGGGCTAAATGCCAAATTTTCCCCCAAATTACCCCCCAAAACATGCTCAAATGCAAGCTAAATTTTTGGGCTAAATGTCAAATAAAATTTTTGGGCCAAATTCCCCCCAACTTTCCCCCCAGCCGTGAGTAGACTCGCTGCCCCAAAGGCCAGTCTCGGCCCGCCAACGCGCCTCACGCGGAGGCTTGGTTTCCTTTGCCGACAAGCCTGGGTCCCGCTGTCAGCGGGCTGTGGGCCGAGCATCAAAGCCCCAACGGCTAGTTATGGAATCCAACGGCTAGCTTTGGTAGATCCAACAGTTAGTTTTGGTCCAAATTCAAATTTTATTTTTTTAAATATGTTATTTTAAAATACATTGAATCCAACGGCTGAGATCGAATATAGTGATTTTTCAATATTTATCAGAATTTAAATTTTTTTTAGATTAAAATGTTCATAAAATTAATTTACGATAGTCTACATATTTATTTAAAAAAAAAAAATAATTTAAGATAAAAAATAGCCTATGTTCTATTCTTTAATAATCCCGGGCTAAAATTTTAGGCCATAACCATTGGAACAGAAAAGTTGTTTCTGGGCTAAAAGCTAAATTTTTCGGGCTAAAATATTTAGCATTTAGCCCATGCATTGGAGATGGTCTTATCACCCCATCACGTAAATTATCCTATCGCATGCAATAAATGAATGTTTATTAACGCAGGAACCAACCCTAAGATTGCTAACATGGATGACGTGATGTGTAAATGCAGATACTAGTATGAGATATATAGTTTGAAGAGAGGATGATATGTTAAGTTCTAACCCTAACCCTAAACCTAATCATCATCATCATCATCATCATCATCATCATGTTTTCGCCATTACTCCCGCAAAACACTGATACATGGGGGGCGCAATATAAGCGCTGAAATTGAGCGCCTCCGCCTCTCCCTCTGCCTCTCCTACATTATTAATTCCTAGTCACTCTCTCTCTTTCCACCACCGGCAGCAGCAGCAGCAACGCGGCAGCTTTTATGTGTTACAAATTTTGAAATGTCCTTGAGGCTGGCGACGGTTGTGGTGGAGCTCAGCAGTAAAAACCTTGCTTTTCTTTTCTTTTTTCTATTTTTTCAAATTTAATTGTGTTATTTTAGGGAAATTAAATTTCCCAAATATAATAAAAATAAAAAGGACGTCATGGGCTGCTTTTGCCTCCTTGGCTCTCCATTCGCGTGCCCTTCTTTTACGCTCTCTTCGTTGCGTTTCATCTCTCTCTTCTCTCTCACTACACGTATAAGTCTAGTCTCCTGTGTCCTTTTTTCTTCACTTCTCTCTCTAGCCCGGGATTTTTTTTCTCTCTCTAGGGTTGTTTTTGGAGTTTGAGCGCGCTCTCTGTCGCTGTCTCTCTCGCCCTTTTCTCTGTCTGCTTCATAAACACGGAAAAATCACATCTTTCTCTGTTTCATCATCCTCCCAATTCTCTCCGTTGTCAGTTTTGGGCGGAGATGCGTCGTGGACGAAGGTTGGTTCCGTCGTACACTTAAGCAGTTATGTAAGTCCCTCTCTCTCATCCTCCTAATTTCCACATTTCGTATAACTATGCAAATATTTAAGAAAAAAAAGCAAAAAGTTTCGTACTTTACAGCTTAAAAGTTCTGATTTTCGCCAATTCTACTATTTGGGTTGTGCATTTATGGGGAAAAACATAATCTTTTTTCAAAACAAGATTTTGGGTTGTTCTTAGTTTTGTCTGCAATTCCAGTCTCTGTTTTCTGCGGATAAAAATCTGCTGTATTAGAGTGATTTAGTGACAATTGGTTTGCATGGTTGGTTGTTGATTATAATTTACTAATTTCTATGCGTGCTGTCTCAATTCTGATATCGATTGTTGTACTTTGTTTTGTTAATTAGTTTAATGGTGTCGGTGAAAGTAAATGTATGGTAAGATCCTATAATCTTTAGAGATGAAATTTTCATGTGAGTAAATTAGAAAAATCCCCATAACCCAACAAACCAAATTGCAGAGTAAGAGATGATCAAAACATTTAAGCTATAAAGTCAGGAATTTTTTACTTTTTTCTTAACTATGATTGTAAATTAGAAAAAAAGTTACACTCGGACAATTATAAGTTTGGCTGCTCTAAGTGATAATTAGTTGTCAAGTTAATTTGGTGTCATTCTTCCACAGTAACGTCAATCGTTTTTGAAGTGTTTTTCTCGAAAATGTGATATATTCCAAGGCTTGGATGTGATATTCCAAGGCTTGGTGTCTCTCTAGCATTACTCATTACTCATTGTTAAATTGGTTGGCCTTTTTATTTGGTTCTTAATTGGTTGATCATTGACAATATTTGGTTTACTAGTGGGCCATTAATTAAGCATTGGAGCATATTTATAAACATATTTTATAATCTGGCAGTGTTCTGTCACTTTTGAGTGTTTTTTGTTGTTGGGATTTTGGAAAGAAAAAATAGTGTATCATAAGGCCATCTCCAACCGAGGGCTGGCCAGAGGGCTCCTCCAAGATTCTCCAAGATATTAATATTTTAATGAACAGTACATGGCCATATTTGCCTCCGTCTCCAACCGAAGGCCAGAGGGCTCATTTTAGCCCTGTCACAAAAAACCGTCTCCAACTGAGGGCCAAACATAATTTATTATTTAAAAACTACAACTTAAATGTTGTTTAAGTTTCATGTTGTTAAATGTTTTTTTTTTATGTTGTATAATTTTTATGTTGGTTAATGTTATTTAATGTTGTTTCATATTGTTTAATGTTGTTTCATGTTACTTAATTTAATTTAACGTTGTATAATGGCTTATGAAGTTATAGGAAAAAAAATAGAATTTAAAAAAAATATGAAACAAATTTTGTGAAATAAAAGTTATAGGAAAAAAATGGAATTTAAAAAAAATATGTACCAAATTTTGTAAAATATAAGTTATAGGAAAAAAATAGAATTAAAAAAAATTGAAACAAATTTTGTAAAATAGAAGTTATAGGAAGTTATAGAAAAAAAAGAAAAAAAAAAGGTTTAAATTCATAAAAATTAAAAATTAAAAAAAAAGAAAAAGGTGAAGCAACGGCTAGTGGCTCGCTAGCTGTTGGAAGTTTTAAATTCAAACTGTTGCTGTCGGTTAGTTTTAAATTCAAACTGTTGCTGTCGGTTGTAACCGACAGCAATACTAAATAAATAAAAAAAAAACTGTTCTTACTTAGTGCTGTCGGTTTTAACCGACAGCAATGAAAAACATTAAAAAAAAAAAGAGCCAGCCCCGGGCTGGCTGGCTGGCCAAAAGCAGCCAGCCCTCTAGCCCTCACCGATTCCATGGGGCCCTCCCAGATTCCAGAGCCCTCTGGCCTAGCCCTCGGTTGGAGACGGTTTTAGGGCCATTTTCGGCCCTCTGGACCCTTCGGTTGGAGATGGCCTAAGATCAAAATTGGATAGCTAAGAAGGTCTATCCGCAGCCCAAACGTGAATATCAGTTTTATTTTCCACCTTGTTTTATGACCAATCGGGTGTCTCGAATTAATTTCTGTATCCTAAGATGAACTTTTGAGCGTTTGTTGGTGAGATGAGTTTTCATTTTTCACCTTGTTTTTTGATCCTCGATTGAATTACTGTACCTAAAATCAATCAGTTGCCTCGATTAATTTCGGTATCTGCTGTTTTTTGTTTAATGTAATATTTTTACCTTTGTTGTGCCTATATAAAATTAATTCATAATATTAAACTGGCTATTCTGAGTCATTACATATACCCTGAAGTAGGGAGTATATAAGTTTATATTTTAATAAATACCTATTAATTATTAATTACCAAATTAAAAATAAATAATACATATGTAAATAACTGAATTATTCAAACATTGTGAAGTATATCATGTGCTTGTTTGTTATCTTCCATTTACTGTATATAAGTACACCAGTTAATAAGTACAATGTAAGTTAAATTATGGAAATAATTGAATTATTCATCTCGAAATATATCATGTTATGGTTTGTCATTGTCCCTTTTCCTGTCTAAAGTTAATAAGTTTGTATGGAAAGGATTTCTTACAACGAGCTGCCCTGTTCTCAACTTTTTGATACGCATTGCCAGACCCGATTTGCTCTCTCAGTTTAATGATTTGGCTGAAGAAATAGCCATTGTGTTCGTTGTATGCCAATTGGAATATATTTTACCAGTTTTCAGGATTAAGCATTTCTCCTTTTGTTCATCAAAACTCTAACATAATCCTAGTTAAATCCGGCGTTACTTGTCATTTTGTTATTTTGCTGATGTCTCGACTGTTGAACTACAATGAGAATGCTCATCTTCTTAAATTTTTGCCGTTTCTGTATTTGGCTATTAGTGGTTGAATGGCTGGTGAAGGCACCAGGAATTTATGGAGGTTCCTTTATTTTCTTGTCTTAAATGCATGCATGGGGGATGAAATTGTTATCCTGGTTTCAAAACGAGCATGCAACTGGTGGCCGCAATATCATTTCATTAAAGGAAATTTACCGTTTGATGCACATATTAGCCTGATTGTTTCTGTCATCTGGTTAGCTGTATCTGCTTCTTTTGGTTTTCATAGTCTTAGCTAGTTAGTTCCTTCCTATCCAGCTGTTTAATTCCTTTTTGACATTAACATATCATAAAATCACAGTAGAAGATCGACTAATATAATGGCGTCTGGATCCCAGATACATTATGAAGAGTTTCGGTTTGAGGCAATGGACAATTGTGCGTGCTCCTGGAGATGAAGGAGAGACAGCGTTGGAGTGCTGAAGAGGACGCTTTGTTACGTGCATATGTGAAGCAATATGGACCAAGGGAGTGGAACCTTGTATCGCAGCGCATGAACACACCCCTAGACAGGGATGCTAAATCTTGCTTAGAAAGGTGGAAGAATTATCTCAAACCCGGCATTAAGAAAGGATCCCTAACTGAAGAGGAGCAGCGCCTTGTCATTTGTCTTCAAGCCAAACACGGTAATAAGTGGAAGAAAATTGCCGCTGAAGTCCCTGGTCGTACGGCTAAGAGATTGGGCAAGTGGTGGGAAGTGTTCAAAGAGAAGCAGCAAAGAGAACAGAAGAACAAGAAGATAACTGACCCCATTGTGGAGGGTAAATACGATAGAATACTTGAAACTTTTGCCGAGAAGTTGGTGAAGGAGCGTGCGCCAACCTATCTCATGGCTACTTCAAATGGGGCCTATCTTCATACGGAAACATCTTCTCCAGCGCCGACGATTCTTCCTCCTTGGCTTTCTAATTCCAATGTGTCCTCCAAAGTGAGGCCACCATCTCCTTCTGTTACCCTGAGTCTGTCCCCGACTGTGGCACCCTCTCCTCCAATCCCTTGGCTGCAGCAGGATAGAGGATCAGATAGTAGTTTTGTTTTGGGAAATTTGCCCCATCATGGTGTAGTTCCTGCTTGTGGGGAGAACCTAGTGATATCTGAGTTGGTAGAGTGCTCCAGAGAGTTGGAGGAAGTGCACCGTGCTTGGGCAGCGCATAAGAAGGAAGCTTCGTGGAGGTTAAGAAGGGTGGAGTTGCAACTGGATTCGGAGAAGGCTTGTCGGAGGACGGAGAAGATGGAAGAGATTGAAGCCAAGGTGAAGGCTCTAAGGGAAGAGCAGAAGGCTGCTCTAGACAGGATCGAAGCAGAATACAGGGAACAGTTAGCAGGGCTAAGGAGAGATGCAGAAGCAAAGGAGCAGAAGTTGGCTGAGCAATGGGTTGCAAAGCATTTGCGTCTCTCCAAGTTTCTTGAGCAGATGGGAGGCAGACCAAGGATTGTCGAGCCTAATGGCCGGTGAGAAATATGTGTTTTACATGGTCATTGTAGACGCAAGAGGTCCGAATTTCTATTTCTGTTTTCTGTTTTGTTTCTTTTCTTGCTTTTGATCTCGTGTGCATTCTGATCTGAAATGCTGTCATAGGTGTCTAATTACTTATACCGTCTGGCTATTGGCCTGGACCGAATGACTATTATCTTTTCGCAGCTCTTACAAATATATTTTTACCTGTTTCTGGAAAACTTATGCTTCCGTATTTGAAACTACTGAAAAATGATCCAACTCTTTGTTTTAAACTAATCTGACTACGAGGAAGGGGATTCGAACTCTTTGTATTACAAGTACTAGTCCAATCCGGCATTGAGTATCCTTTTTTGGGCTCTAAACTGAGTAGGTTTGCACAAGTGACAGTTGCAAATGTTTGTATTAAATTTCAGGTAGACGGGCCATGGGCCCACTCCAACAACACCGATACTGTCCCCACTTGGCCACCTGCTCAATCCGTCAGGTGTGGGATTTTAATACAAAAGGCCTCGGTGTTAGTTAGAGTGGGGTAATTATATATAAATGGCTTGTTCTCAAGCTTTGTGGCCGATGTGGGACAGAGGAATTCTAACAGTTTGGACTCCACAGATCACTCTGGCCTGGCCTGGAGTCTTACTCTTCTTTTGAATGTCTAATTAGAGGAGGGGTTTTGATGTATCTGAAGCTTGAATGGATGTACAATTGCATCAATGATATTGAGAATGTTAATGTTTGCATGCAATCACCTAATAAGTTCACATACATTAACGACTGATAGCCATTCATGCAATCACTATTGCTCTCTTAGTCATCACGTCGTGCATGGAGTCACTTAATTAATAAAGTCACATACATTAACGGTTGAGAACCATCAATGTAAATGGATAAAAAAAAAAGCTTTCCTATATTGGGAAGTCGCTCTTGCTGTCTCTTAGCCATCACGTTGTGCATGTAATCGCTTAATAAACCAACAAACATTAACAACTAAGCATCATTTAAACCCGCAAAAAATTATTTCCTACGTTGGGAGTATAATCACTCTTGCTCTCACGTCATTCATGAAATCACTTAATAAACTTATATACATTATGATTGATACCCATCCACGTAAACCGGAAATAAAAAAAAAATCCTATGATCTTGAAAATATAACCGCTATTGCTCTCTCAATCATCACGTCATGCTTGAAATCATTTAATAAAGAGAGTTTTAACGAAAAGTCCGCGGTACTGTTCATTTTAACGAAAAACCACATTTTTACACTAAAAAGTCAAACCTGGTACTATTCACTTTACCCTTTATTTTGTCTTTATCGTTAAAACTCAAAGTTTTCAAGCTATTTTCGTTAGTTTTCCTTTTAATAAACCCACAAACATTAATAATCGTTATTGTTCTCTCAGCCATCACTTCGTGCATGAAATCACTTAATAAACCCACTAACATTAACAACTAATAACCATCCACGTAAACATGCAACAAAAAACTTTCACATGTTGAGAATATAATGCTCTCGCACTCTTTCCTTGTAAACCTAGCTAATGTCTAAAGTACACTTCATAAGGCCATAGAACAATCAGCAGCAATTGTAATGCCTCAGGTTCCTGTTTGGTTTCTGTTAATGCTGATGCACCTCTCAACTGCCTTTGGTGATCACTTTCTTGTATAAGAATATACGGAATTGAATTATGAATTCAGTGAATAGAAAACGAAATATATAGAGTGTCGGAGCTAGAATTTTATAGTTGGAGGAGCCGAAATATAAAACACAAAGCTTTAAAGAAAAACTAACGAAAAGTCCTCAAAAACTTTAGTTTTAATCAAAAGGACAAAATAAAGGTGTAAGTGAATAGTACCGGAAGTGACTTTTTAAGGTAAAAATGTCCTTAATGTTAAAAATGAACAGTACTATGAGTGTTTCATTAAGATTCCTAATATATAATCATGTTGGCATATCAATTACAAGATGGAAGCTGTTTTCTTTCTTCGATAATATCAATTTGACTTCCATAATCACACAACTAAAATTCAAATATAAAAGAAGAAGATTATCTTGCACTGAAAACTCTGGCATTTCACATTCGACTAGACACATAGAATTACATAGGTGTCTAGTCCAAAAACTGACAAACAAAAATGATTGTCTGCTAAACTTCCGGCAGATCGAAAACTCTACCATTTAGCGGCTCGAGTCCTTCGAACAAGCCCTCATCAACCATTAGTTCCTCGGCATTTACTTGCGCCTCCCTTTTCGGTGGTCTGTCAGATGGGTATATGCTTCATACAGTATGAAGGTAACCACTTCATCTGCCGATCTAAAGTTGACAGAGTTCTTGTGTGTATATAACTGCAAAATAAACATTCATTTTCAGAAAAAAAAAAAAAAAAAAAAAAACTACTCATAGAATTCTTTCTTTTCAACTTGTCAAGATTTTACAGATTCAAACAATTTATATATATAGAGTTCTCTAAGAAAAGATCACGGAGTTATGGTTCCATAATGACGTAAAAGGACTTTAGGTAATTAGGGTTATTAGGATCTTCAACACTTTTGTAGAGTGTTCAGTGAGATCCAAACAAGAAACAAAATCAAGTTACCTTGTCGGTACGACTTCCTGTTTTTCTTTTTGTGCACTTGATCTTCCAACCCTTGAGTCTTTCTGCAAAAGAAAATCTGCGAACTCTTCCAGCTATACTTTCCACGGATCCCATTGTCCGTGGGCACTAACTGCAGCCATGAACAAAACACACAATGAGTCCTTCATCACATAACGTCCTACAGGATATCGCATATATAAAGGTTTTCGCAGTTGACAAGTACAATTAGCTGGGGGAAAAATATGCATGTCATGGTACTGATCACTGTTTATAGGAATAGTACTTTACATTCTCAATGTCGAGACCAGCCCAAGGGAGATCTCCCGGAAGCTTGAATGAGTCGACAATATTTATTCCATCCAAATTGGTGCTGGCTTTCTTCCCTGCCTTTAACATGAAAGGCAATGAAAGTTATGTGAGAGTCACGAGAACATTTCTATACGAATCCTATATGTATATATATGTGTATGTATGTATATATGCACACAATGTGTCAACTGATAAAAAGATCAATTGAGTGGACAAGTCACCTCACATGCAGGTTCAAATTCTTGTTTAATTCATAGAATTTTAATGTACAAAACAGATCCTCTAAAACTCATCATATATGTGGATATATATATAACAGATGAATTAAGCAAGAGAAATCACCTTTTCCGTTTGATTGTGACCACATGTATAATTCATGCACACCAAACTCAAGGAGGGTTTACATCAAAGGGAAGAGTCACAGTGACTTACTTGGATAATTTGGTCGTGCAGTGCTGTGTAAAGATTGTCTTGCAGCTCATGAATTTGGTCATTCGAACTAGAGCCCTCGACAAGTGTAGCTTCCATTTGAGTGGTGGTAGGTACGTTATCTGTTGATGGCATAGATCTCTCATTTGGCAAAGACATTTTTGGGAGAGAGAGAGAGAGAGAGAGAGTATTTTATGAAGAGAATAGAAGCAGCTCAAGCAGTCAAGAGGACAAAGAGAATAAAATGCACAATGATGTAGAGAAGAGAAAAGCTAGCTCTAGATTTATAGCAAAGACAAGGCATGAACAAGGATGTTTCTTGAAAAAAAAAAGCAATTAATTCCAGCCTTCATTTGGATAATTTTTTGCTAACTAGGAAAATTGGTGGGTAATATATTTAAGGAAAAGTGCTAAACAATATCTGGCTCAGATTTTCAAATTGTATGTTTACATTCAATATCTCAAAATTCATTAACATTTCTTTGATTCTGTTGTCATGAGGGTTGGTGGCATTGTCATCGTTGAAAGCCCGACGGGCTTGGGACTCCATGCCTTTTAAAATGGATCATCAAAAGAGGGTCAAACTGCTAATTGAGCATAGGCTAAGGCAAGAGACATAGGTCTCAGAGAATCAATTCTAGTTCATGTTAGGACGCTCAATAAAAGAGGCAATCTATCTCTTATGAAGATCTATGGAACGATAAAGAGATATGATAAAGGATTTGCACATGGTCTTTATAGATTTGAAAAAGTGTATGATAGGGTCTCAAGATAAATTCTTTGGAGGATTCTAGAGAAGAAAGGAGTACAATTATCATATATCCAAGCAATAAAGGATATGTATGGTGAAGTAAGGATTGCAGTAAAAACTTATGAAGGTCAGACTGAAAGTTTTCCCATAACCGGCTTTAAGTCCTCACATTTTTGCATTGGTAATGGACGAGTTAATAAGATATATTCAAGATGATATTCCTAGGTGTATTTCTCATAGGATATAGCGCTTATAGATGAAACATATGAGGGAGTAAATGTGAAGCATAACCTTTAGCAGGAATTGTTGGAATCTAAAAGCTCGCCTAAGTAGGTCAAAGGCAGAGTATATGGACTGCAAGTTCTGCAGGAATGTCCAAATGAGATAAGGGTGCGGATTGAGATCATGAAGTACCAAAGAGTGAACGCTTGAAACTATCTTGCAAAAGAAGAGAGAATTAGATGGAGATCTCAACCATAGAATACAAGCTGGATGAATGAATTGAAAAGGGCATCGAGTGTGTTGTGCGAGGTCACTAAAACTCTAGAGGAAATTTTATAGGACGGCTACAAGGCCATCAATATTTTACGGCACAAAATGTTGGTGGTCAAAAAAGCAACAGGTGCAAAAAATGAGTGTAGTGGAGATGAGGATGCTTTGTTAGATGTGTGGGCACATAAGAAAGGATAGGATTAAGAACGAGGATATCCGAGGTAAAATAGGAGTGACCACAATTGAAGATAAGGTAAGAAAAAATCGGTTAAGGTGGTTTGGACACGTGGACCGAAGACCTACAAATGCTCCGGTTAGAAGATGTAGCTATGAGAGGGAGGCTCAAGGCAAACAGGGTAGAATAAGACCTAGGAAGACTTGGAAATAGACTTTAAGAAAAGATATGAAGTACTTGGAGCTAACGGAAGACTTGACACAAAACCAAGCGTAGTAGTGTTCTAAGATTCATACAGCCGATCCCACTTACTAGGATAAGGTTTGACCGTTGTTATTTACTGTTGTATATGATCATCAAAAGAGAACCAGTGGAGTGTGTCAATGCGCAAGCAGATCTCAGTAGGCAAGCTCGTTTGCATTTACAAGTTAAACTAAGATATTATTTAAATGTGCTGCTGCTTAGACGTTACGTACATTGAGCAAGTAGGTATATGGAAAAATAATAAATTGAGACATTTCATTTGGTTACCAATTATAAAAGGTGGCGTTTAACAAATTAACGGAAAGTGTTTGACAATATATGGCTCATATAGTTTCTTTTTCAAATTAATTGGATATCGACATGGTGTGCGACCGCATCCAATGTCCCAAATCCAATTAGATTTATACCTTTGTACATTATTAGCTTCCATATCATGTCCTCCCTAGCTGCCATATTAGTCCAAACGTCCAACCATATCCTCCTGATACCAAATTTGAAAATCATGAAAATTTAAACTGACAAATCAGTTAACATATCAACCATTGAAAGTGCGTAGATTTAGTGGTCCAAAATTTATGTCAGAATGTGATGTCACACATTCATGACATTTTTGAACATTTTTTTATTTGTAATTTTATGTTATAAACATTTCGATAGCAATTTAGTTAATTATAAAGAAAGTTCAATTAATTTTTAAAATATTAATTTTTTGTCCATAAGGTGTAAGCATGGCGTCCACATCGGTAGAAAAGTGGGGTTTATTTATCCATGTCATCATTTGACAAACATTTCAATGGTTGATGCTACAATATTTCTACAAAGTTGAGGTGGTAAATTGTAAACAAAAATTTCGTGGTGAATGCACGTACATACCTTAAAGTCCAGGTGGTGTGTGCAAATTTCTTTACAGAGAACTCTGTAGAACTTGAAATCTATACATTTCCATTTCAATCTCATGCATCGAGATTATCAAGTCATGGGACAGGGCTACATCGAAGTTATCCTCAGGGTTTTCAAATTGATTTTCTAAGTACTAGGTACTTAAGTGGTACCACTCTATATGTTAAAATATAAGTAGATAAAATAATATATATTTTTTCATGTTTTTCTATTTATTTTATAAGATGTGAAATATCCGCTTGAATACTGATTATTTAAAAATGTTTCTCTAATTTGGAGGAGAGAAATTTTCTAAAAACCCCATACATCATATGATTAATCAATTCAGATTCTTCCTTATAAGCCATATAAGCCATTGAGTCGTATTCTTCTATGTTCCCTTGTGATTGGCGCCAATGTCACCCTTCCTTCCAATCTCTCTATGAGATGTGATATTGGCACCAATCACAAGGGAACGGTAAAAGAATGTGACTCAATGGCTTATATGGAAGAATTTGAATTGATTAATCATATTCTTTTACGGTTTCAGACAAGAGCAGTAGATAAGCGGGCGAAAGAACTAGAAACTACTTCGTTGGATCATCCTGATGAAATATAGGACTTTGTTTCCCCAATCGATGCAGAAAAACAGTCACTACACGCTGGATCGAGACATGCAATTTTGACATGTCTTTCCACCAGATACTACTGGGAGAGATCGCTTGTTTGCCACGAATATAATTCCTACTTTATTGACTATATTACTAAGTAGCTAAAATGGTTATAGTTTTATGATTAAACGAAATGAAAATAAAAAGAATTTTAGTAGAGTATTGAATCTATAAAAAGAATTTTAGTAGAGTCAGTTAAGAGTGCGAGAACCCTAATCTACAAACTTAGAGATTTAGGACAGTCAAAATTATTTCTGAGCGGGAAAAGACCCTGCCAAGTTGTTACAAGATAAATAGGAATTCTTACGAAAGTGAAATCGGATGGCGCGTTGTGAGCGAAGAATATGAGAGGGAGATCATGAACAATTGGGGAATGTGAACCAACAAAATAGGAATAGGAAGAATACGTGACCGGAACACGGGGTGGTACACCACGTGTTACTATACAAATGGTAGGATATTTGTGTTAAAAAGCTAATAACTTAAAAAATACAATTTTGTAACACTTTAAATAAAAATATTTGGTGTACCATCCGTGTTACAGTCACAATGAAATTTTTTTATAGAGGATCTTGTCCGACAAAATTTTGCTTTGTCGGCTTATAATTTGTTGGCAAAATTATAATTTCTAGTAGTGTTAGGCCATGGGACAGAGATACATCAATCAGGGTTATCCTAAGGTCCTCCCAAGTTGGGGCACGTCCTTTGATTAATCAGCTCGCATTACTCCTTATAGATCGTCAAGTCATGTCAACTCTAAGTTCTTGCTGCTCCCGCTTCTTCTCTCGCTTCTGTTGTATCCTTTAGATTGGGGCACATTCTGCATCTTCATTTGAAGCTTTTCTCTTCCTCAGTCCTGATCTTGTCCTTCTCTCATACTAAACATTAACCAAGAAATTGTATGGTGAACAAACTCATCTATGTATATGTATCTTATAGTTTACATGCCAAATATATATATATATATATATATATATATATATATATATATATATATATATATATGTGTGTGTGTGTGTGTGTGTGTGTGTGTGTATAATTAAATTGATCGATCTAACTCACCTCGTCATCCCAGCTTGCCCCTCCTTGTTTAGGGTATTTCTCATACATCATAAATCTCACTACCTCGACAATCGATCTCATCAAACAAGAGTTTGATTTCTCATGTCTATAATACTGCATGAACCATAATATGAGTCCCTTCACAATACAATTAGTACATATAATAGTAAAGTTATGTATATACCGTCTTTAAATCCTCAGGAAAATCTTTAGGCAGTTCAAATGACACCTTTCCATCTCCCATCACCGTGGTCGGCGATCTTGCTCGCTTGTCTTCGACTTGTGCTTCCTGTGGCTGGATATGCAAAACATGTCAGGCGAGAATGAAACACACACACACACACACACACACATATTATATGGTTAATTAAACGAACGAAATTATACATGGATGTTTGGCGTCATATTCTTGGGGTTAGCATCTTGAGGCGGTTGGTATACTACGATATGCATGTTTTCGGGGTTTTGCACAACCACAATCTGTATTCTCTGACCACCACGCCTTTAACTCTGCTGTTTTTGCCTGTGTAATATGAAAATGTTCAGACAATTAACCACATAATCAAAGTCCAAGAATAAGTACTTTTAATTAGAAATCAAGGGGCTGAATTAGTCAAGAGGCAGGGACGACCTACAGTAATCATTCTCGACAATTCTGTCAAAAACCTCATCATGATTTAGGTGATCAGATCTAGAGTCCTCGATGATTCCAGCTCCCGAAACTTGATTAAAATCCCTATTGTTGATTGCGTCATTAAAATAGGAGTGGTCATGTTCAAGTGCGGGTAAATGTAAGCGAGTTTGCAATGGGTATGACTTCTCCAAACACCATTTGAGGTGTGGAGGAGGGTGAAACAAAAAATTTTTGAACCTCATTTGAGGTTAGATTCAAAAGATCTTCGAAATGTATCCTGATCGTGACATACTTCTATCACATGAAAAAGACATTTAGGAGAAGAGATTTAGGGAGATAGAACGAAAGGAATAGAAGCAGCATGAATACAAGAAGCAGTGGAGAGACTGCACAAAGGTGTAGGGAACAGATGATAGCTCTAAATTTATAGTAAAGGAGGAACCTGCATAAAAGTCATGTACATGGATCATGGAGGTGTTTGGAAAAAAAAAAAAAAATATCGTTTCGGGCCTTCATTTGGATAAACTTTTGCAAATTAGGAAAGTTCACGAGCCGATAAAAAATTAAAGGAAAACTAATGAAAAGTTCAAAAAAACTTCCCTTTTAACGAAAAGTCCTTTTTAAAGGTATAGTGAATAGTGTCAGTTAAAGGTAAAAAAGTGGTTTTTCGTTAAAAGTGAACAGTACCAGGACCTTTTCATTAAACCTCCCTAAAATTAAAGGGAAAAAAACTGATAGATAGTATCTGGCTCAAATTTTCAAATTACATGTTCACATTCAATGTCTCAAAAATTTATTTATTTCTCGATTCCAGTTGTCACGACTCTAGTGTTTTGTGAGTTGGTGACATTGTCTTCGAACTGTTTTTGTCGATTATAAAATTTGGTGGGGGGATACCAAATTAAAGGAAAATATTAACTGGGCAATAACTGGTTCAAATTTTACATTGATCCTGAGAGTTGTGGCATTTCTTTTATTGATCTTTTTCTCTGTAATGTTTTTTTCTTAGCTAAGGCCATCTCCAACCGATGGCTGGCCAGAGGGCTCGTTTGAGCCCTCTGGCCCTCCAAGATTCTCCAAGATATTAATATTTTAATGAACAGTACATGGCTATATTTGTCTTCGTCTCCAACCGAGGACCAAAGGGCCAGAGGGCTCGTTTTAGCCCTGTCACAAAAAACCGTCTCCAACCGAGGGCCAAAGGGCCATAGGGCCAAACATAATTTATTATTTAAATTTAAAAACTACAACAACTTAAATTTAAAAACAACAACTTAAATTTAAAAACTACAACTTAAATTTAAAAACGACAAATTAAATTTAAAAACTACAAATTAAATTTAAAAACAACATTAACTTAAATTTAAAAACTACAACAACTTAAATTTAATATTCATAATCAACATCATCTTCATCATCCACCATTGTAGGAGTATAGTCAGAGGTAAACAACTGCAGCCGAGACATAATTTCCTTTTTTTTCCTATCAAAATAGGCCTTACTCATTGGAGTGTAATTCGAAGTGTTCCTTTCCATATTCTTATCATCCATCTCTTCTTGTATTTGTTTGGCCCGTTCTTCATGCCTACGCTTCCTTTCTTCCGCCTCAAGGGCATTTTGCTCCGCCATTAATCGCAATGAGGCCGCCACTTCATGTTGAGCGGCGTAATCATCATTTGCCTTGCCCTTTTCCCTCAACCTTCGGGCCTTGTTTCGTCCCATAGCCCTAGGTAAAGAAGCTTCGGACGGAGTCGGATTTTCTACCCTTGTTTGTTGAATGGTAGGAAATCCATCTTCATTCATATCTACAGATGGGGATGCAGCTCCCAAAGGATCTACTCTATGTTGAGGTGGATCTTCAAATAACACCCACCCTTTACAAATTTCCCAACAACCGTGAAACTGAAAGGGTTTTGAGCTGCCCTCCATATACAATTCCTCCGCTTGGCGTACCTAGAAAATATAATTACAAAAATTTTAGGAAATTAATTTATGAAATTAAATGTAATATAATGACATATAATTACAAAAATTAAATGTAATATAATTAAACATTTAAAATAAACTGTGAAAACACTAACTTCGTCATAGTAATTGGCGCCGCTTTCATGTCTACTTGAGGCTGCTAAGGCCATCTCCAACCGATGGCTGGCCAGAGGGCTCGTTTGAGCCCTCTGGCCCTCCAAGATTCTCCAAGATATTAGGCCATCTCCAACCGAAGGGGCCAGAGGGCCAGAGGGCCGAAAATGGCCCTAAAACCGTCTCCAACCGAGGGCTAGGCCAGAGGGCTCTGGAATCTGGGAGGGCCCTACGGAATCGAAGAGGGCTGGAGGGCTGGCTGTGTTCGGCCAGCCAGCTAGCCCAGGGCTGGCTCTTTTTTTTTTAATGTTTTTCATTGCTGTCGGTTATAACCGACAGCATTAAAGAAGGATTTTTTAATACTGTCGATTATAACCGATAGTAATAGACAAACCACTGCAAATATTTTTTTTTTATTTTCTATTGCTGTCGGTTACAACCGACAGCACTAGTTTGAATTTTTTTTTAATGTAACGGCTAGCTCTCAGCTAGCAGTTGTGTTTGTTTGTTTGTTTTTTTTTTTTTTTAAATTGCAGCTGTTTGTTGCCTTTGTGTATTTTTTTTTAATTTAAACATTTGCAATATTTCCTTCTCAATTTTTTTCAATATTTCTCAATATTTCCTTCTTCAATATTTCCTTCTTTAATATTTCCTTCTCAATTTTTCCTTCTCAATTTTTTTCAATATTTCTCAATATTTCCTTCTCAATTTTTTTCAATATATCCTTCAATATATTTCTCAATATTTCCTTCTTTAATATTTCCTTCTCAATTTTTCCTTCTCAATTTTTTTCAATATTTCTCAATATTTCCTTCTCAATTTTTTTCAATATATCCTTCAATATATTTCTCAATATTTCCTTCAATATATTTTCCAATATTTCCTTCATCTATAATATTTGTTTCAATTTTTCAATTGTAGCTTTAAAATAATAAATTATGTTTGGCCCTATGGCCCTTTGGCCCTCGGTTGGAGACGGTTTTTTGTGACAGGGTTAAAACGAGCCCTCTGGCCCTCGGTTGGAGACGGAGGCAAATATGGCCCTGTACTGTTCATTAAAATATTAATATCTTGGAGAATCTTGGAGGGCCAGAGGGCTCAAACGAGCCCTCTGGCCAGCCCTCAGTTGGAGATGGCCTTAATATTTTAATGAACAGTGCAGGGCCATATTTGCCTCCGTCCCCAACCTAGGGCCAGAGGGCCAGAGGGCTCGTTTTAGCCCTGTCACAAAAAACCGTCTCCAACCGAGGGCCAAACATAATTTATTATTTTAAAGCTACAATTTAAATTCAAATCCAACGGCTAAGTGACGTCAGCATGTTGTATAAATGTTTTTAAATCCAACTAGGCGTTTACGTTTTATGTTTTTAAATGTTTTTAAAAATATTGTTTAAGTTTCATGTTGTTAAATGTTTTTTTTATATTGTATAATTTTTATGTTGGTTAATGTTATTTAATGTTGTTTCATATTGTTTAATGTTGTTTCATGTTACTTAATTTAATTTAATGTTGTATAATGGCCTAGGAAGTTATAGGAAAAAAAATAGAATAAAAAAAAAATTGAAACAAATTTTGTAAAATAGAAGTTATAGAAAAAAAAAGAAAAAAATAAGGTTTAAATTCATAAAAAATTAAAATTAAAAAAAAAAAAGAAAAAAGGTGAATCAACGGCTAGTGGCTCGCTAGCCGTTGGAAGTTTTAAATTCAAATTGTTATTTCTGTCGGTTATAACCGACAGAAATAACAAACATTAAAAAAAGAAAGAGCCAGCCCCGGGCTGGCTGGCTGGCCGAAAGCAGCCAGCCCTCCAGCCCTCCAGCCCTCTCTGATTCCGTGGGGCCTTCCCAGATTCCAGAGCCCTCTGGCCTAGCCCTCGGTTGGAGACGGTTTTAGGGCCATTTTCGGCCCTCTGGCCCTCTGGACCCTTCGGTTGGAGATGGCCTAATAGTGCTTTATGCCATTTATTCAAACTTGGATGAAGATGTTTCTTCCATCTTGAAGAACAACTTTCGTGGTTTCGGGTATTCGGTGGAATGGTGCATTCGTAGAACTCTAAGTATTTTTTGGACACACGAGTCCAAACATCTTCACTTGTTTGAGAAATCCCCCTCACACTATCTTCTGAGACCCATCTATAAGCCTTGCAAAGAGCTTCATCTTCTTTTCGGGTCCAAGCCCTACCTTTCATTGCAGATGAGGCCATTTTTTTTTGAAAAAAATGAAGGAAATATTGAAGGAAATTATTGAAAAATTGAAACAAATATTATAGATGAAGGAAATATTGGAAAATATATTGAAGGAAATATTGAGAAATATATTGAAGGAAATATTGAAAAATATTGAGAAATATATTGAAGGAAATATTGAAAAATATTGAGAAATATATTGAAGGAAATATTGAGAAATATATTGAAGGAAATATTGAAAAATATTGAGAAATATATTGAAGGAAATATTGAAAAATATATTGAAGGAAATATTGAGAAATATATTGAAGAAAGAAATATTGCAAATGAAGTGAAGAATTGAAAGAACTTCACCATATTTATAGAATAAAAGAAAGGTCTAAATTAAAAAAAAAAAAAAAAAAAAAAAAAAACACAACGGAGCTAGCAACGGCTAGCTGATGTCAGCTAGCCGTTATATTCAAAATTTCAAACTATTAGTACCGGTCATAACCGACACTAATAGTAATTAAAAAAAAAAATTCCTTTGAATACCTATTACTGTCGGTTATAACCGATAGTATTAAAAAAACCTTAATTAGTGCTGTCGGTTATAACCGACAGCAATAGGAAAAATATAAAAAAAAAAATAGCCAGCCCTTTGGCCCTTTGAAATTCCGTGGGGCCCTCCCAGATTCCTGAGCCATCTGGCCTAGCCCTCAGTTGGAGACGGTTTTAGGGCTATTTTCGGCCCTCTGGACCCTTCGGTTGGAGATGGCCTAATCACTTGATTTTAAAGATTTAAAAAACTGAGGGTTTCAAAATTTGTTTGTTCTTATCAAATTGACTGAGGTGTTTTCTCAATCAATTTGGCAAAGGCATGTAGATTGAGCACAGAGGTATTTTGAGGAAAAAAAAAATTATTGCAAGCCTTCATTTGGTTAAAGTTTTGCTAGTTAAGAAAGTTGATTGGCCGATAAAATTAAAGGAAAAAAAAAAAAAGATAGCATCTGACTCAAATTTTCAAGCTACATATTTACATTCAATATGTCTTAAAGTTTCATTCATATTTTTCAGATTCATTTGTCATGACTCTAGTGTTTGACAACTCGGTGACATTGTCATCGTTGTGCTTTTGGTGATTATGAAATCAAGTTGGTGGGCCAATAGCAGTTAAAAGGAAAAGTATTCGAAAATATCAGGTTCAAAATTTTTAATTTAGTTTGGCATTTCTGCCATTGATCTTTGTCTCTATAGGTTTTTTCCTAGCTTAATCACTTGATTTTAAAGTTTAAAAAATATGTGTTTTACGAATTAATCTTGTTTTTATCAAATTCATTGAGGTGTTTTTTCAATCAATTTGATAAAGGCATGTATATTAAGAATGGAGGTGTTTTGAGAAAGAAAAAAAAGGATTATTACGGGGCCTCTACTTGGATAAAGTTTTGCCAATTATGAAAGTTGACAGGACGATAAAATCAAAGAAATATGTTAGACAATATCTGATTCAAATTTTCAAATTAAATGTTTACATTTAATGTCTAAAAATTTATTCATATTTCCCAATTCTAGTTTTCACGGCTCTACACTACAAGACAGTAGTTCATCTACCACAAGAATTTTACCACAGACTTTATGAGCTCGTTGTAAAAAGTATAAATTCACCACGGGCAGAGTAAGTGCGTGATGAATAATAATTTTTACCACGGGTAAATCTTAGCCCGTTATAAAATAGTAGTGAATGATCACACGGAAAGTTGCACGTTATAAATATACTTAGTCACTACGGGCAATGCTCGTGGTCAATATTGTTAGTATCCACAATGTCTTTTTATTATCTACCACAGACATAATGTGTGATAGAATCATACGTACTTAATTCACATATTTAGAGGAGGCGGGACATCAAAATTTTGCAAAATTTTAGACATCTTTTATTGAAATTTCAAATTTTTTTGACAAATCCACTTTGTTCTATCTCCTTTCCATGCACATCTCTTCCACTTTATCTTCCTTTCCCTTTTCCAAAAAATAAAAACAAATTCTACCCCATTTCAACTGTGCTCCCACGTTTTATCAAAGCTCAACCGCTTCAGTTTCTTAAAACAATAAAATAAAATAAAACATCATAATTTGTCTCTCCCTGATTTCCCATAATTTAATTTGCGTATGCTACAATGGTGTGTGGTATGTTAATCCTATCGATGTTCTATCCAGTCTCTTCGGAATATTTCTTCTGCCCTTGGTAAGTTTCTTCACTAAATCTTCAAGGACCTGTTTACACTTTAAACTCTCTGTGTTATTTAAATTCAATTTTTCTTTTCTATTTTTTTCTCAATATCTTTTTGTCAGTTGCTACAATGATTGTTAAATTATGAAGCAAGGGAATCTTAGGTGATGGAAATATCAACAAATTTTACAAAGTTGATTTCATATGAAATTTTTTCCGTAACTAATTTAGTTTTTCCTTTGTGAATGTTGGTATTGTAGGTAACAATCACAAGAAGCTTATAGAAGTGAAGCAGCAAATTGTCGAGACCAGGTATGTTATGCAAATTAAACAATTTGTGCTTGACACGCATCTTTTTTCTTAAACCCATCAGTTTAGATTTACTTGAGTTTATTTGTTTGCGTAATCTGTTTTACATGGGTTGAATGCAACAATCAGTTCGCTCCTTTCTTTTTACTTTTGGTTTCTTTGCAAGTGTCTTTGCAGTGAGGTCTGCAGGCCTGAAAGAAATTTGTGCATAGCGAGGTAACAGTTGTAGAGGAGTGTAGAGAGGAGATGTTAGTGGCTATCTTAGGAGGACGGGTCACGTGCTATCCTACATATCTAACTTCTCTTTAATACATAGCATGATTATTTTCATCTTCAAGTATATCTATATCAGATGGAAATGTATTTTTAATTTCTTTCATACCTTGATATGAAAATGATTATTTTTGTTGATTTGGTGGTTATGTTCAATAACATATGAAGAACTGTGAAATTCGACACTGTGTACAATGCATTCGAATGTTTTAAATATGCACAAAATAATAAAAAAGACCTTATTTTTCTTTCTTGATAAAAAGTGTTGGTGTTTTGCAGGCACCTGCAAACTTAAAGTGTGATTGGCTTGCTGGAGATGTGTGTTTTTTGGAAGAAACGATTGAAGAGAAGACGATTATCATTGGAGGACGAAGGTTGGAACTAGGACTTGAGTTTTGTTTTAGAGTGTGAAATAAAGCCTCTACATGTTTTGGTGATTTTGTTATTTCTTAATATAACTACTCATTTTGTTGTTATTTTTTCTGTAATATTTGAATATGTGAATTTTTATAAAGTAAATTTTGCTGTAGGCATAATTTACTGAAAAAATTATGGAGGCCAAAAGAGAGAGAGGGTGCGGCAAGATTGAGAGAGAAGAGAGAGATGTGTAATTGTGGGTGTGTGTTATCTCACCCCATTGTGCCTTTATTTATAGTAGTAGAAAGGGTAAATACCTTTCCCTTTAGGATTACAACATTTAATAGGTAATCTACTCCTAATAGGAATATAAGATACATTCCCATATTCTCTAGGATTTACACAATCACATTCATATTCTAATAGGACTGCAACACTCCCCCTTGAGTGTGTAAATACTCAAGTGAATGGCGCATCAGGTCTTCAGCGATGAAGTAAGTACAGTTGATGAAGTCATCGGCACAACGGGTGATCGCGAGTCTCAAATTTACTTTGAAGTATGCATGTGTAAAAAACTCACAAAAACCTTGCTATGGTAAAACCCAAGATATGGGGAAAACCCATAGACTAAGGGAAAAGTAAGAAAATATGCATAATGTCTAAAACAAACGTCAAACTGGACGAGTGTAGTGAGCTCAACGGAGTATGGTCATCCCATGATGGGTGCCTCATTAAAACCTCGTTAGGTAGCAAAAACCCAGTGGGAAAAATGCTCCTAATCGTAGGAAAAAGAGTACATTAAGATCATGTGAGTATGCTTCTGGATACTCCCCCTGAGTTAGACATAACTTTTAAATAAGAGAACTACAAGCGATTCAATTAAGATAATTTGCGCATACCGATTCCTTGGACAAACTTCTGGAAGGTTGACTTCGGCAGTGACGTCGTGTAGAGGTCGGCAAGGTTGTCTGGGATCAGCTTGCATGACTTCAATCTCCTGATGCTTTGCTGATGTAGATGTAGACGCAATATGTCTTGGCGTTGGCTTTGTTGATGTATCATGGCTTGGTCGGGTTGATACATGCGGCATAGTCTTCATGGATCGTCGTTGGGACTCAACGATGGATGAAAACACAGCAAGTACTTCGAATATGCTCAACAAGAACTCCTAACCATGTCTCACGTGTGGCGTAGTGAAGTGTGGTGAGTCTTGGAACGATTCAAAGATTTTCGCAACTAAGGTCATATCGTGGACCTCCAAGATATTGCGATATCCCTAATGGTAAAGACATGACCATTCGGGGATTTTGCCTTGTGCGGGTTTGATAAGTAACCTGCGTCAGCATAACAAACAAGGCAAACATCATTCCGAGGATCAGGGGGGTTGGATCTGCTCGAGATGCGTTGGGATTTGATTTGCCCAAATTCGTAGTACCTTCAGGGAACGTCTTTAATACCAATTCAGTGGTTGCGTGTAGGCGCGGTGCTGCATCTTTACCAAGATCAACAGCGAAAGAGATGTCCTGTCTAAATACAATGAGCTAAGTACAACAAAGCGCAAAGTTGAACTTAGATATGGAATTTCGGATTCCATAACCTCTTCAAGGGTCTCATTTGCATATAACGTATGGACGATCAAAGGTATACTCAAAGGTAACACATTCGGGGTGTAGTTCGACTGGTAGACCAAAATACCGTCAGAACAATGCTTTAACTTCAAGTCAAGGCATAAACGAGTTTTCCTAATATCCTTCATCTCAAATTCCATCTTCAGGTGCGAGGCAGTTTTCTCATGCTCTCTTCCAGAGTCTTAGTGAGATTCGTGTTAATGACATAAACTGTAACTCTAGCAATTTGGAAAAAGACTTCATAGTTTAACACGTAAGGGCATTCATTCATATCCCTGACTGATCAAATAATCACGTAGACGGGTATACCACATCCGTCGGATTTTTCAATCCATAAGTGAACGCCTCAAAACGAGTTTAAGAGGGTGTTCCGTGGTTTTGGAACTATTTGAACCAGTCCATGTAATTCTTCGGGAACTTACATGTTAATCTCCGTATCTATATCCCCATGGAGAAATACTAACCACATTTCGTAATGCTGCTATCAATCACAGGACGTTTTGAGAGAAACCTTGCGCCGTAAGGCGTGCATCATATCGCACTATTTCATTCATCTCATAACGCTTCCTTTCCCACTTGTAACATAAACGGGTTACCTTGGGCAGTGTAGGAACTACGGGTCCAAACACACTTTGGTAAGGAATTTGACCTAGATTGTAGTTTCTGTTGTCCAATAAGTTCTACGTTGTCACTTAATCAACGGAACACAGTTCAATATCGTCGCTTTTCATTTATGTCGGTGGCTACCATATAAGTGAAAACATCATCGATGATAATCTCATTTCAATTCCATTTAGCGTACCCAAACTAGTATACTGGACCAAGAACTTCATGTCTTGGGAGTAATCCGGATTAATCTCATGAGATGGAAATGATTTGAGACAGCGATCGAGTTCAGATTCATTGTTGTGCCGTGTCTTCCTCTTCCAGGGAAGTGAATCCTACGAACCGAATGATCTGTCATGCTTCAGGCCAAGACAGATTGATTGGCTATCCGCCGGTGTACTGGACCGTCCAACGGGGGCGTCCAAACCGTCCAACAAGGGCGGCACACCCTCCAGGGATGTTGACTCGACGTCCGTTAAGTACGTCTATCCTTGCAGGCATGTTTGCAGCTGGTATATGATCTCGTCACTTTAGCTAGATCAGAGGAATGCGTCTGGAGCAACATTCTGAAATCTAGAATTCATCGCACTTGCTTATCACACTTGTGCGATACGGGGATCGAGATGAGACATAGTGGGCAACGTCCACGCAAATTCGCGCCGTTCTACAGGAATGTTGACGTTCTTATCTCCCCCTAACGGCGGGAAGACTGTCTCATTAAAGTGACAACCCGCAAATGAGCGGTAAAGAGATCGCGTGCAAGGGCTCGAAGAGAGCTAGTGTGAAGGAGAATCATGATCGACAAAAGATACACATCCTTTTTTGAGAACCCATGGTGGTACGTTGCGGCGGCGCAACTTGGCACATGGAATGCACACCCAAATGCGTAAATATGAAAATCATCAGGTTCGTACCCAGTAACCAACTGTAACGTCATATAGGTTGGGTGGCAATGGGCCTCAAGGCGGACCTATCATCACTGCGTACAAGGATTGTATAGCCCTAGGCAGAAACCGAAAACTTGGTACATTTACCAAAATTCGGGCGATCATTTAAATTGCGCTTGATGATCACTTAGGCGAGGCTATTTGAGGTGAACATGGGAATTCGATGTTCAATTATAAACCCAAAACGACATGCAATACTTTATCAAAAACTGTCGATGTAAACTCTCTGACATTATCCAGTCTCCCGGACCTTAAGGGATAAGTAGGGTGGTGAGCCCTTAATCGGCCAGAGGGTTTAGCAGTAATGTGTGTGGACAAACATGTGACCAGTTTGTCGATTCATCAACCAAAACCATAAGTCTTTATATGGTCCGCATTTTGGTTGGAATAGTCCACGTATATTCCCTTGAATCCACTGTGAAAAGAGAGTCTTGTCGTATCTTTGCAAGGAATGATATAAAAAATCAATTTCCTTAATGAGCATGCTTGGCAAAGTGCGCTTGTAGGCACAAGATCCTTACTTCGGGTAAGGAGATGCGTTGTAGCATCATTGATCGACCTAAGTGTCCCAAAAGGTTGTGCCAAAGCATGTAAACTGCTCAATCACCTAGCCCTAGGCCGGCCACATATGGCGTGTGCCCCAGCTGGGGGACAACCCATTGGCCCCAAATCAAAGCTTCAGGCTTATTTTTGGAGGTGGTGCAAAGATATTTCACTCTATTTTCTTTAGTGGTTTCATTTATGATCATTCTCATCTCGAATATCCTTAAGAACTCAACGTCAGGGAGAATTTAAGGTCCCTTAAATGGTGATTCAGTACCATTCATACAACGAGGAGCGTGCCATTGCTCTTAATCAGGTTGGATAGACCTGAAGTCGTTGTTAGAGATGTGATTTAGGTGTAAAGTTAGTGTGCGTAATGCGCATTCATCCAGACAACTAACTTTCCCATATTCCAACCTACTCACATGTTTAATTGAATCGGTCACATGTACTAAGAAACATGATTCAATTAACTCATATTCGAGGACAATATCAATAAGATTATCCATAAGTAAAACATACACCAAACTTGAATCCAAGAACATGGAAAAATGTTCACAAAGTAAGCAAAGTTACTAGTGGATTCGGCCAACAAGGCCATCCATGTCAAAATTTTGTCAAAATTTTGCTCTTCCAATGATGTTTGGTGGAGCAAAATTAGTCTCACATATTGATTACTAGAATGGTACTCCTCAACAACATTGGTAGGGGCATGAACAGGTGCATAACCAATGATCTATTCCATCGAGACGGAAGTAGATTCTGCAGTGTTAAGGTTCGGGAATACTATCCCTTATTCTTGAAGTTTTTAGGTCTTAGGTACCAAGGATCATGTTTCGGGCATGATGCCACACCTTGGCAAGCCCTGATTCTACCATATGTTGTAAAAACAAACTCGAAATTGGATTTATGAGAGAAACAGACCCAAACTTGGGTTTAGTAGGCTTTGACCGAACTGGGTTGAGCCATTCGGTAGACTCCAGCCGAACTGGGTCCATACCTTTCTCTCGTTTGTGGTAGTAATCAGATCCGAGAATTTGATAAACTTTCGCTTTCTACATTGCTGCTTCAAGGGCGAGTTGGAAACATGGAAGGACGAGAAAAGTATTCTCCGGTCAAAATTCGATCAGATATATAAACTTCAGAATTGTACACATTCATGGACATAATCATGGTGTGCTTCAGGCAATGTTTTTCATGATTAGACAGTCCGTAGAAGTGAGCCAAAGAGCCATGGAATACTCGTTCGGGAGGTAGTTCCATTTGTAATGCTTCGGGCATAAGTCTTTGAGTGAAGATCATGGCGGAGGCTTATTCAGCTCTTCCATACCATTGTTCGCTTCAATGGTTTCTCAGCTTCTTAATAGTCAATGAGAGATTCACGTCTTGTACCCCACATTAAGTGGTTTCTATTAGAAACGTCCAAATCAGGAAAATCGAACTTGTGACGACAATCCACTGAATTGGAGGGAACAAGATTGTAATTGGTGCTATGGGAATGAAACATCCATATGCATCATAGTTAGAACATTCGAGTTCTAAGACATGGTTTTCATGAAAAACGTCGGGTTTTCATGGGTGTATTGTTTTATGAAAACTTCGGTTTCAAAGGCACTAAATTCGAAACTACAGGTTCGATTTAGTTTATGAACATTTAGTTCATAAAAGAGAGGTTCATGCAAGAAACATAGAATGCAATATATTAACTTAGTGTAGTGGATTTGAGTTGTCTTCGGGAACTCAAGTGTGAGAGCTTCGTTACTACGAAAGTATGTGACGATTTAAAGTATAAAGATAAATTATTGAATCGTTAATGTCCAAAAGTGATCTTCAGGTCAATAATTTTGGATTTATTATCAGATTAATGGACTGCAAGTCACTTTTAATTAATTCAATAAAGCGGGACCAAACGGGGTCGATTGTAGAAGCAAAATAATATTAGTATAATATTATTGGATCGAAATTGGAGCCCCAAAATAATATTGGGCTAGTGCCGTGGGTGTGGGGAGGCACGGGGTGCCTTGAGTGAACACGGCATGGCCTAACATGGCCTAGGAAACATGGCTGCAAGCCACGGGGGAGAGTCTTCCCAGCCGTAGCTGGGTTGGGTCATTGGGCCAAGGGGGTTGCACGGGGGAGCCCAAAACAGAGGGCTGGCGTGTGGGGAGCTTTGAGGAAACTGCGGGCCTCGCGCGGGAAGACCAGCCGAAGGCTGGCTTAGTGCGTGCGTGTGTGCATGATGTGCCCAGCCGAGGGCTGGCAGATTTGATGCAGGCCAAGTGAGGCCAAAGGCTGCTGGCCCCGTCAAGGAAACAAAATCAGGCCGAGAACCTGTTGTCCTTTTGGCGCAGGGAAGGTGCAGTGCACCCAATCCCGGTCCCCTTTTTTTCCTTTTTTTTTCCAATTCCCTTAGGGTTTTAGGAAACCCTAACTTGCTTCTAATTTGTTTTTATACTTTGACTCACAAATTCCACATAACAATTTAATTGTGTGATGCATGAAACAAATATATATATATGAATATATGAATATATATATATCGGAAGGAAAATGTAAACATAGGGGGTTCATGCATCATAGGGAATGTTTTCATGCTTCATGGGTCGTTTCAAATATCTTACTTTATTTTAAGCGTACCTGAGTAGCAGAATACAACCAAAGCCTTTGAATTTGTAGAAGTTCCTTCGCAGAAAGCCGGAATAGCATCTCCAATGCGTTGTATCACGTTCAACACAGAAAAATTAAATTGAATCAATAGCATGTAGATCAATTTAATAAAATAATAAATTAATCATAAGAAGAATGATTAAAACGTAATACTCCCCTTAATTGAAGATCAATCTCTCTTTAGCGCAGCGTCAAGAGCGTGTTGGATAACGTGTTGTAGGCATAATTTACTGAAACAATTATGGAGGCCAAAAGAGAGAGAGGGTGCGGCAAGATTAAGAGAGAAGAGAGAGATGTGTAATTGTGGGTGTGTGTTATCTCACCCCATTGTGCCTTTATTTATAGTAGTAGAAAGGGTAAATACCTTTCCCTTTAGGATTACAACATTTAATAGGTAATCTACTCCTAATAGGAATATAAGATACATTCCCATATTCTCTAGGATTTACACAATCACATTCCTATTCTAATAGGACTGCAACAAATTTGTAATTTTGTCTCTATATATATATTACTTATTTATTTATTAAATAATTTTTTTTTTTTGGAATTTTTTTATAACGAGCATTAGCCGTGATCAATTTGTAATCCACAATGGTCATAGCACGTGGTGTTAAATCTCAATCTACCATGGGCATAATCCGTGGTTACATTGCATTTGATAACGTGCATAGTCCGTGGTAGAAACAAAGACTTTTTATCACGTCCAGAATACTAACGGGCACGATGCCCGTGGTAGATTGCAATTTACCACGAGCATCCACTGTGGTAGATGAGCTTTTTTCTTCTAGTGCTAGTGTTTTGTGAGTTGGTGACATTGTTTTCGTTCTGTTTTTGTCGAAAGTTGGTGGGCAGGTAACAAAGTAAAGAAAATGTATTAGACAATATCTGGTTCAAAATTTTAAATTGCTTCTACGTTTTTTAGAGTTGGTGGCATTTCTGTCATGAACTTTTTCTCTATGGGGTTTTTCTTAGCTTAATCCCTTGATTTTAAAGTTTTCAAAAGCTTGGGTTTCAAAATTAATTTTGTTCTTATCAAATTGATTGGGATGTTTTCTCAATCAATTTGACAAAGGCATGTACATTAAGCACAAAGGTGTTTTGAATTTTTTTTTAAATTTATTTCAGGCCTTCATTTAGGTTAAGTTTTGTCAATTAGGAAAGTTTACCGGCCGATAAAATTAAAGAAAAAATGCTAAACAATATATGGCTCAAATTTTCAATTATGAGTCTTGTGTTTGGTGAGTTGGGGACATTGTTATTGTTGTTCTTTTGTCGATTATGAAATTAAGTTGGCGGTCAAGTCACAAATTAAAGGAAAAGTATTCGACAATATCTGGTTCAAAATTTTGTTCTGATTAGCATTTTAAGATTTGGTGGCATTTCTGTTATTGAATTTTTTTTTTTGTATGAGTTTTTTTCTTGCTTAATCACTTGATTTTAAGTTTTTTTTTTCAAAAACTTGGTTTTCAAAATTAATTTGTCCTCATCAAATTGATTGAGGTGTTTTGTTTCAACTACATTTCCAAAGTTGACATATTTTTTCACTAACACACAAATGCAAAGTCAATTTCTTTCAACTAACTGTATGCTTCATACATTTCCAAAGTTGACAAATATTTTTCACTAACACACAAATGCAAAGTCAATTTCCTTCAACTACATTGACTGTCAAAATATATTGGGATCTTCAAACCAAACGCTTCTTCATATGCACTATCACATCACATGTAAGCATATATATATATATATATATATATATATATATATATATATATATATATATATAAGGTTTTTATCACAAATGGTCCCTAAAATTGACCCTCACAATCAACATGGTCCCTAAGTACTGATGTGGCACATAAATAGGTCCCATAAGTCTTTTTTTTCCCTCACAAATGGTCTTTAAAATTTACCTGCAACATCAAAATGGTCCCTAAAATTGACTTGCGACATCAAAATGGTCTCTGAAATTGAAAATCGATCAATGTAGTCCTACAAGTAAGTGTCTCAAATCTTCGAAGTAGGTCGTACCATAAGAAAAAAAAATCTATTATTCAAAAAGGTGTTTAGACAACTTCTTTAATTAATTATTAAACTGACATCAGCACATAACAAATTTTTTCACAGAATTGTGGCAGAATGATCATATTGATTTGCGACACCTATTTTCAAGGATTACATTAACCGATTTTCAATTTTAGGGACCATCTTGATGGTGTGGGTCAATTTCAAAGACCATCTTGATGGTGTGAGTCAATTTCAGGGACCATTTGTGATAAAAACTCATAAATCTTGTGAGGCCCATTTATGTGTCACATTAACCCTTAACATAATTTTTAACAGAATTGTGACGAAAATACCACATTGATTTGCGACACCTATTTTCAGGGACTATATTGATTGATTTTCAATTTTAGGTATCATCTTGATGGTGAGGGTCAATTTCAGGGATCATTTGTGATAAAAACCCATATATAAAAGAGTAATGTCTCGGACCAATCATTCTTCACTTGATCATGAACCATGGTATCTCACACATACGAGCTCCATCCACATTCTCAGTATTAGTAAAGACCCATATTATGGTTTTAGTCGCAGTATCAGTAGACATTAGCTTGGAGTGCCTTGTGTGGCTGCTGGCCTTGAGATTTCAACCACTTCTTCTCGAATTAGAGCGCAGTGCCTCCTTGGTGGTGCTACTTTGGTTTGGGCATGCAAATCTAACGGTGGCTCTGTTTGGGCTTCTTGTCGGTGGTTGCATTTGGAACTTTTACCGCTAGCAGTTCATTGTTGCTGCTCCGTTGGATTTGTGGATGTGGCGGCCGGACCCGTCTTGTGCTGTGGCACCGCTGTGGTCCTTGAGGGTCTTATCCTTCCATCGGATGGTGTCCATTTTGTGGTTCCCTCTCGGATTAGTTTATTTTAGCCTAGTTTAGTTTTGAGCTAGTCTATTGTCTCACATAGTGAGTGTTGTGACCGCGCCGCAATGATGGTCGTATTTGGTTTTTGCTTTGAGTGTTGTATTATGCGGTATCGTCTACTAACAATGACTTTTGTGGTCTCGCTCCCATGGTGACTTTATGTGGCAGCGCTATTTGGTGGCGACTGTTAGCAATCACCTATAAAAATTTGTTATATATCATTTATGTGACAGGTTTGATTGAGTGTTGTGGGAGGTTCTCGTACATGTGGTAGCTGCTAAGGGGTTTACCATTATTGTCTCATTTGGCAAATTAACCTCTAAATCATTTTCTTGGTCACTGAAGGATTGTACCCAATTGACACCTATGTATTGCTCTTGGTTGCTTAATAAAATACCAAATATCAGTGATTTAAAAAAAAAAAAATGGAAAAGCTCTCTGGGTGATACACTTGTTCTCGGGATGGCATCTGTTACTTCAAAATCTCCCGTCAACTTTTCTGATTTTTCTTCCAGAGTCTCCGTCTCAATTTTTGGTGGCAGGACTAATTAACTGCCCTCTTCCATTTTAGCTAGCTAGGTTTGGATTGTTTGCTTGCATCTACCGACAAACACAAAAATTGAAGGGATGAGTATAGAAAAAAAAAATTGCGTGGATATTTATGCATGAAAATATTGAGATCCGTACTTAATTTGCTTATTTGGACACTCTAATATGAGGAAAAGGATTCGGCGATAATTCTTTTCTTAAGGATCTTAGGAATCTCGTGATCTCATCTGTTCATTGTATATCGTGCGGTTAGAAATCATTTCAAAATTTAAAATTTAAAATTTAAAATGAATAGTATCTAACGAAAACTGACTGCACGATATACGATGAACGAGTGAGATCACGAGATCCTTAGGATCCCTAGAAAAAGGATCCCGCGATGATCATTTTCCCTAATATGATACCGCATTCTCTCTCTTTCTATCTTGGTCTATTTGGTATCAGATTATTGAACATTTACAACGTTATATTTACAATATTGGTAGAACATTTTGGTAAGACCACACAATAAACGAGTCATATATAATAAATTAGCATGAATCATCATCTACGAAAGTCGAATTTAAATCTCCCACTTATTAGATACTTTGACACATACACACATACACGTACATGTACACATGTCCAAATAGTAGAGGGGACAAATATTTAGTACAAAAAATTTAAGGTTGAAATTAGTACTCAGAAAGAAATCAAGAATAATATTAATCCATTTAATTGAAAAATAACGGAAAATAGTAATAAATTATTATCGAATTTAATATGTACCTCTAGTAAATGATGGATTCAATTTTAAGTTATACATCAGGCAACTGAATGCTAGAACTATCTTCTGCTTCATTTGTGTCTTTAAGGACCTCTAAAAGCAGCATCATTTTATCTACAAAAAACGGTAACATAAGACAAAGTAGATCGAGATTCGACTTAGTTGTAGTTGTGAATAAACAAACCCAGCTTTGGTCTCTTTTATACATGAGATGGAAGGCTCTCAAATTGCATTTTTGAAAGGGTTTTTATCACAAATGGTCCTTGACATTAATCAAACACATCATTTTGGTCCCTGACATTGAAAATCAATAGAAATGGTCCCTGTAATTGATCAAACACATATCAAATGATCATTCCGTTAAAAACTCTTTGGGCAATTTTCAAAGCTTCGTAACTCAATCGTTTCTTAACCAAATTCAATTCATAATATATCAAAATGAAGATAGGAAAGTGTAGAACACGATTATACCTATTTTGAAGCCCAATGGTTGCCGGAGATGGCCGGAAAATAGCCTCAAATGTGACTGGTCCGCAGAAAAACTGGAAAACTCGCCGGAAACTGGGTAAACTTTAAACGTTCATAACTTCTTCAATAATCAACGAAATCTAGTGATTCAAAAACAAAAATCATACTTCTCGATGAGAAAAAGATAATGGTATCTTTCTTGATGGCTAAGTCGCCGTAATTTGGCCGAAAAATGGCTCGAAATTGGCTAACTCGAAAATGGTTATCCAATTTCGAGCCATTTTTCCGGCCAAAACCACGGTGAATTAGCAGTCAATAAAGGTACCATTATCTTTGTCTCGTCGAGAAGTATGATTTTCATTTTTGAATCACTCAATTTCGTTGAGTATTGAAGAAGTTATGAACGTTTAAAGTTTATCCAGTTTCCGGTGAATTTTCGAGTTTTACCGCGGACCAGTCACATTTGAGCTTTTTTCTGGCCATCTCCAGCAACCATTGGACTTCCAAATAGGTATAATCTTGTTCTACACTTTCCTATCTTCATTTTGATATATTATGGGTCAAATTTGGTTAAGAAATGATTGAGTTACGAAGCTTTGAAAATTGCCCAAAGAGTTTTTAACATAAGGAACATTTGTGATGTGTTTGATCAATCTCAAGAACCATTTCTATTGATTTTCAATGTTAGAGACCAAAATGATGCGTTTGATCAATGTCAGAGACCATTTATGACAAAAACCCTTTTTGAAAATATACTGTGGACACTTTCGTGAATAAACTGTGGACGGTTTCGTAAATAAACTGTAGACGATTGTAATTGTGGGCCTAATCCGGGTGAGGGATTCGATTTTGAGAAATTATTATTGTATTCCTATTTTCCACTATTTTTTGTCTTTTAATTCTTTTTTATTTATTTAATTCAAAATGTAGAATTCATTATATTTGGCTTTATCAGTGACTATAAATCTAGTTTCTTTTTCCTCCAAACCTATTTGGCAAGTATAGTTTAGTCATTATTGGGACACATTTAGTGTTATTACAAGCATAATCATCTCCCTATTACATACTCGAACATGAAAGAAGTTTATGTCACCCGTTTTGCATGTGGAAGAAATTAATGCAGAAACGAAAACAGAAAATGAGTAGATTTGCAACTAACATTATATCCCTCAAATATGTTGTTGATGCACTTATTTGAGTTCAGAGTTCGAAGTTCACCTTTTTCCTACATTATTGTAATATTTTGAACTTTTTCCTCTTCATAATAATTATTTTTTTTACAAAAAAAAAAACATTAATAGTGGGGGAATATATTGGCAATGAACTCGACATTTTATTTGGATTTAAACTGTTCATTTGCAAGTAAAAAAAATACGACGGGCTACCGTAGTACGCCTTATGCTTAAACAAACTGAAAATAAAAAGAACTCATTCATACGGTTTTGAATCTATACATTCTCATTTAAATCTCGCATCAAGATCATCAGGCCATGGAAAAAGATACATCAGGGTTATTCCAATGTCCTCCGAGGCACATCCTGTGATTAATCAGCTCAAATTTTTCATAAGGAGTGTGATACCCACACATTGCTTTTAACTTCTCTTGGACTCTTTTAATTTTTGACCGTCGTATTAAATGAATTTAAGTAGATCAAATAACAAAAATTAATTAGGGACATGTGAGAAGTAAAAATAATGTTTGGATAGCCCACCCTTTCCCATATAAGTCGTTTGAGTCGTGTCAATCAGTTCTTGTTGATCCGGCTTCTTCGCTCACTTCATTTTTTTCCTTTAGATTGGGGCACATCGTGTGATTAATCAGCTCGCATCCTCCACATTCTGCATTTACGCATTTGAAACTTTTCTCTTCCTCGTGCTGATATTGTCCTCCTCTTATGTTTTATAAAACCAAGACATATTGTAGACTGAACAAAAAATCAAACTGTATATATAAAATATATTATATATATAACCGGACCTATACTGAACAAAATCAACAGTACATATAATATTATATATATATATATATATATGTGTGTGTGTGTATATATATATAATAAAATTTATCGTTCTAACTCGCTTTGTCATCCGAGCTTGCCGCTCCATGTTTTGGATATTTCTCATACATCATAAATCTCTCTACCGTTTCCAAAAAAAAAAAAAAAAAATTCTCACTACCTTGACAATCAATCTCATCGCACAAAAGTTTAATTTTTCATGTCTATAATACAATTAGACTATAGTACTAAGAAGCCAATGAGTTATAGTTTTATGAATAAACCAACTAAAAGTAGAAAAGAACCTAGTAGAATTTTAAATCTATAAGTTCTCATTAAGGGGGGTGTAGTCAAACTAGGATTTTAAAGAATTTAGATTTGATAGGATTTATTTAGGAGGATTTAAGACTCTTGCAAAATTCATATGAATTTTAAAGAATTTGAATGGACTTGGTTTGTAGATTTTGGTGGATTGTCATATAATTTTTTTCATTGACCAAAAAAAAAAAAAAAAAAAAAAAAAAAAAAAAAAAAAAAAGAATTCCCCTTGCCCTACTGTACTCGATAGCCACTTATCCCCTCCCTTTTCGGGTCCCCTATCACACCATCATAGCTCCATCTCTTTCTCAATTAATAGATCAACATGACTTTAAAATCCTAGTGTAGTCAATTAAAAGATTTTAAAGGATTTTAGAATCCAGGTGTAGTCAATTAAAAGATTTTAAAGGATTTTAAAATCCATCCAAATTTAAGTGTATTCAAATTTTGGAGGATTTCTATAAGTTGTGGATTTTGTAGGATTTGAGAGCAAAAAATATATGTAACCAAGGCTAACAAGAATCCAACCTCACCCCCTAGGATTTCAAATCCTTCCACCACAATCCACCAAAATCTACAAACTATCCATTCAAATCCATATGAATTTTGTAGGAGTCTTTAATCATCTTTAATCCTATCAAATCTATCACTTTTAAAATCCTTTAAAATTGTAGTTTGACTACACTTCCTTAAAATCTTTTAAAATCTTCTCAAATCCGAGTTTGACTAAATATGTAACACTTTATTGGTAAGCGTGCTACAAAAAATACACACCCAATATTTATTGGTCAGCCATACAAATCTAATCATAAACCATTCATATAGAATTTTTGCATATGAATCATATTGTTTCTTGTTTCTTGAGAAGTAAAGTCCATTACGAGGAATATTAAGGAGATTATCTTAAGGTGAAATTTTTTATGGATTTTCTATCTACCAACATTATAAAATAGAGTAATGATAGGTAAGATTAAATTTGCAAATTAAATGATGTGCCACCAATAAGAAATAAGTATGTTAATCAACACTAAGTAATAATCCAATTATCAACTTGTATGTCATTTAGTTTACAAAATAAGAAATGCTAAGGAGAGACTCTAAAAAAATAGAACTCTCCATGGACTCTACGTCACCTTATGTTTTTGGCACAATTCCTGTGCCGGCATTATAAAACATTATGCCAAAATTATGAGGTGGCAGAGAGTCCATAGAGAGTCTGACTTTGAGAGAGTCTCCTTAGCATTTCTCTTACAAAATTTGGTTTACAAATTTAGTCTCCCTACATTACCCTATAAAATGTACAAAAAACTTGAAATGATAGAAAGTCTATGGAGAATCTTAATGTTGATAAAATCTCTTTAGCATTTCTTTTCCATCATTTATACGTGTATCATGAAGTGAGTGTAGTGAACAAATAAGATAAAAAAACAAAAAGTTATATTTTAATCCTTGTCTAAGATTACTTTTTGAATAAAACCTTGTCTAAGATTAAATACTAATTCTAATCCTTGACATTTAATTTTAATTTTTGAATATTAAATAGTTGTAATAATTATTTAGTTTTTTGTTTGTAGTTTATACATTGATTTCCCATAAATAATAAAAATGTTATTTATCATATATTATCTGTGACAGCCCGTCCCTGATTTTAAGATTCTATAAATTTTTATTAAAGGATTTTACAAAAATACCCTTTAGGCACGTGCGTTGTTCGAGGTTAATTGCTGTGTCGTGCCACCTAAGATTTGTTTTCTTGACATATCCTCGTAGTACTCATCGCTACGGACGCGTGAGTGCAGACGGTTCGTGATTTGGAGTTATAACGAAAAAGTTATTAAAGTTTGAAGTTTGGGCATTTTGGAATTTTTGTTATAAAATCTGGTGTGCCATTTGGATGGCCCAGATTAAAGGGAATTTGAAATGGATGGCACGGATGGAAAGAAAATATTATGTTGTGAGGTTACATGTGTATGTGTGGCTGGTGGAAAGAAAAGAAGAAGAGAAAGGATTGGGCAAAGCTGCCCAACCAGAGAAGAAGGAAGAGCTTCAGGAGAGCTCCGGAAGAGAGAGACTGACGAATGGAGAGAAGAGAGAAGAGTTCCTGGCCAATCAGAGAAGGGGAAAGGAGGAAAAGGAAGGAGGAGAAGACATGGGGGAACGGCCAGGTTTCCCCACGACCCGTTTTCGACCCGGCGGCACCCACTCCCAAAGTCGACGTTTTTCACCCATTTTTCCGGCGAATTGCTTCAAGAAATCACCTGGGAACTTCTCTATGACCTTCCTTCTATCCATTCCATCTCAAATTTGGAAAGATTTAGGCTTGAAATCAAGAAAATCGCATCGGTGGGTGCGGTGGGTGTGTGTGTTCGATTCTCTTATTTTTGAATCAATTCCTTCCAATTTCCACCACCCATAGCACCCCCTTAGGACCTGGAACAAAGCCCAAGTGGTGGTAGAGGCGTTGGAGCAAGTTTGGAGGTCGAATTGAAGCTCACCCATTTCTAGGGTTCATACGGATTTTGGCGAAATTGAGGTGTTTCCAAGCCAAATTGGCCTTGGACGAAGGTATGAAAGTTGTTCCTCTCTTTGAGATCTTCAATTCTGCAATTTTTGAGAATTTTTAAAAATAGTTAAATTTTCTGGCGAGACGGGGCGGCCGACCGCCACCCACGGCGGCCCGTGCGGCGGCACGTGGCCAGTGGGCCACCAATATCATTTTTAGGCTGTATTTAACATCCTAGGTTCAGTTTTGATAATTGGTTAGCGTAGATTGAGTAATTGAACCTAAGTTCATTACTATACGTGATTATGTGAAAATATGAATTTACTATCCGACCGTTGAATCGTCACCAAACTTTGGTACGTGGTAGTACGTAATAAAATATGATGTACGGATCTTCCCGAATTGAGTTTGTAAGTTCATAAAATAAAATATGAACCTCCACTTGGTTTTGGCAATTGGCGGAGATCTGACCGTTGGATCGTAAAGAGATTTTAGTATGTTGCTCTAGGAGCATTTTATGCATTTTGGGAAGTTACGGATCGAAGATTTGAGTTATGGATCTTCCGGATCAAGTAAGTGGGGCTGTGGACCCTACCGTCGATCGTTGATCGACGGTTGACTTTTGATTAAGGGTCTTAAATGATTCTAGAATATCCTTGAGGATATGTTTTACGTGAAGTACGAATTCTATGGTTAAGAGTTCTAAGTTGTAGTTTGATATTTATTTTAGGCGTCGAACGTTTTGGGACGCCTCGATGTTTACGTTAGGGAGCCGTAGCGCGGACTCCAGGTGAGTGGGCTTTTGTTTTCTGTATATACCTATATACCATGTGTTTTCCCAGAAAGTGCATTTTAAATGCTTTTATAAATGAAATGTCATGCCAATACTTATATATATATATCGGATTATGGATCATGAAATTGTATGCGCATGATTGTTGGTGCTGTGGACGCTCAGGTAAGTTCAGGTAAGATTCTGTGTGGTTAAATAAAAGTTGAGCATGAAGAGTATGATGAGATGCATTGAAAGCTCATTAACCTGCACCCCGGTGTTAGTGCTCCCGCCCAGAGTTAGGGGCTAGTCTTTCACGTGATGTTCACCTCCCGCACCATACGCTCATCTTGGATCCAAGTTAGGTGCACAGTCTTGTCGTGTAGACCACTTTCAGTGGGTTTGACTCGTAGGTGACCAGCGATCATTCGCACAGTCTTCACGTGATTGTAGCACTAGAGCGTATTATTATACACCCAGTCCTGTCGTATAGACCACTATAAGTGGGTTCGACTCGTGTGCAGGCATGATTTATGAGCTAGAGATCAGCTGACGAGCTGTTACAGTTGTTATTGCTTATGCATTACTTACCTGATGATTTAGTGGCATGCAAGGTATTAAATATCGGTAATATCGGAAATATCGGTAGTCCGAAAACACGGAAATATCGATGGAAATATCGGGATAATATCGATATCGATAAAAATTATATGGAAACCACGGAAATTGTAATTAAAACTTGGAAATTTTTATTGAAACTTTGCAGGATGTTTATTTAGTCAATTATCTATTAGTTTATCACAAAAAATTGGAAGGAAATGCATTGCATGATGGATTTAACATTATCAAGTTGATTATATAGCGAGCTGACAAACATTGTGAGTGTAGAAAATATGTAGTAATTAATGAAAGAAGTTTAAGCACACCATAATCATTTATATATAATGAATTAGTACAATATTTTACACTTTATACATTGCATGGTAAGATACATGAGTGACTTAGTACCACATAGAGTTCCTATGAGGTTCAAATTTTTCACTATCTTCATCATCTCTATGTGTAGAGTGAGTGTATTGTGAAGAGTAGTTATCAAATGATAAATCCCCAAAATAGTTTTGCATGTAATTGTTAACATGCCACCCATATGGATCCGAGATTGGTTGACGTTGTCCATAAGCAAAATCATTTGAAGATTGAGTCTTGGATTCTTTCCATGAGTCGCTCGATTCCATCCCAACAGGAATGGGATATGAAGGGTAGGGAAATGGTTGGTTATGACCATAGTTACTACTTCCCACTCCAACAGAGTCCGAAGTTCTAGATAACGAGTCATCTTCTTGACTTGACAAAATCCCCTTGCCTCTTTCTCTACGAGTATAGTCCTTCCCTATGGCACCAATTCCTGGTCCTGCCCGCCTACTGCCATAGTCATCATCCTGTGTTGCATGCGTGAAGTTTGCCTCACCAGGGAAGGGGCTCATAAATCCGGGAGGTGGTCCATAATAGTTTCCATATCCACCACCACTACCTCCAGCTCCACTATATCCTTCATCATTCCCACCTCCGGTGGTAGGTGAGTATCCTGATCTTGTACTAGAGCTATCATTAGTATCAGAACGATGTTGTGGTTGTGTAGGATTGGAAGAAGGTGGAATTCCAGTGTTTCTTGGTCTTGGGCGCAAAAGTTCTTCCAAAGAGTCAGCGCTGCTAGATCCCACCTCCTCCTCTAATACTCTTTCTACATTTATCCCTTCATTACGTGCTTCTTCAGCAACTCTGGGAGCTAGGTTGCCTTCATCATCATCTAAATGAAGAGGTCTAATCCACTAATAAAGTTGGTTACCCTCTGTATCATCATCTTCAGCAATAATATCAAACACATCTAGTGGGTCACCACGGTCGACATGATCTATTTCTGCTTCCTTATCTCGAATTTGAAGCTTCATGTTGTAGTAGCAATAAACTAATTTTTCCAACCTACTATGAGCCAACCTATTTCTTTGCTTTGTGTGTATGAGTGCAAATGTGCTCCAATTTCTTTCACAAGCAGATGAGGAAGCTGTTTGTGATAATACTTTGATTGCTAACTTTCTCACAGTTGGTGCATCGGTCCCATACATGATCCACCATTCAGCTACAATGAAAAACAATGTTGATAAGCCTAATAACTCCAACAAATTATATTATAAACTTATAATGAAATATGTTTACACTCACTAGGAGACATTGTTGTTCGAGCAGCAACTGATGTTGGTTCTCCAAAAGTTCTTCTTGCATCTTTAAACCATGTTAGCTGAATGCAATAAATCGTGTTAGTTTAATCCAACAAAGTAATTATTATAATTTAAGTAATTGTGTACCTCATTTCCAAATTGGCCAACTACTGGTGATGCAGGGTCTAATTTAGAGAATACATTATGTACAGCACGTATAAGGGTACCATCATCTCCAACACCGGGTCTGTATTGGTATCGAGGATTCAAATAATATGTTGTTCAAAGAAACACATACTCTAATAAGAGAAATAATACTTATGCAACTAAAGAAATGAATTGCAAATTATGACATAATTTATACCTGCTGCATGCAAATCGTGGTATAATGTTTTATACCATCGGTCTTCAATTATCTTTATGACCCACCTTGCACCATGTTTTCTTTCCAATTCATCCTTCACTACACGCATCAACTCATATACTGCCCCCATAGTAGGATACACTTCTGTGTCAACGATCCGTAAAACTTTGTAAAGAGGTTCAAACACTTGGCACACATGTTCTGATTGAGTCCAAAAAGCATGATCAAGCACTATACTTTCCACCATACGACCTGCATTTGAGCGGCTCAAATTGTGGTTGGCCCAATCGTCACTAGTGAATAGTTGCTTCAACCCTGCTTTCTTCTTAAGTAGGCTGTCTAATGCAATATAGTTGGTGGCGAATCGAGTGGTAGCTGGACGAATAATTTCTCCTTTGCAAAATTCACGCATCTTTGCCAACAACCAACCGTGATTGTAAATATAATTTGTGATCGTTCTAGCTCTTTTTACCACAGTAGCAACATTCTCTCTCTTCCCCATTGCCTCAAACATGAGATCAATACAATGTGCTGCACATGATGTCCAAAACACATTATGATGCTTCATTAACTTTTTTCCAGCTTTGACAAATGCAGAACCGTTGTCGGTCACGACTTGGACAACATTATGCTCTCCCACCTCCATGATTACATCCCTCAATAATTTGTAAATATACTTGTAGTTCTTTAAATGGTCTGAAGCATCAACAGACTTCAAAAAAATTGTCTTTCCCTTGGAGTATACCATGAAGTTTATGATAGACAATCTGGTCGGGCCAGTCCATCCGTCACACATGATTGTGCAACCATTAGTTTCCCACTTTGACCTCAACTTGTTAACATACTCGCCAATGTCTTTATACTCCATATCCAAAAATTTGTTTCTTATCTCATAGGGAGTGGGAGGTTGTACTCCAACACCGGCCTGTTGACATCCCACTACCATATGTTTGAAATGATGTGATGATGCTTTCTCAGCAGGGACATTTTCATAGATAAAGAACTTGCTAATTAGACGCCCCATTCCCTCCTTCACATTACCTCCAATGAAATAACTCCAAACACTCTTTTAACGTGCTTTGGATGACTTATATAAACTTGGGGCTATTGGTGGTGTTGGTTGTGATTCTCTAAGACTGCCTCCCCGTCTCATTTGTGCATCACCACTTGTCCCGGAACCTTGTGCTCTATTAGGAATTTTATGAAGGTGTTCTCTTTCCCATGCTGACTGTTTGGAGGCACGTAATGCTTGTTTCAAACTGCGTCGTTCTTCAGGTCCCATGCCATCATCACATTCGTCCTCATCGACATCATCATCACTGTCAACCGCTTGGCCAATGACTTCTCCTCGTAGCCCAGCTCGAATATTTTCCATTCCATGTGTTATCTTTTCCTTCTGCTGTTTTTTATTTTTTAATAATGTGCTGATGAATGCCTTCACTTCTGGGGGGACATTATCGCATCGTTGGACATTTTTTGCTGGATCTAATCCACTAAGATGGTACTTAAGTCGTGTCACTCAGCCACTTTTCATTACCCGACCACAATATTTGCAAATTGTGCCATGTTTGTTTCCGTCTATTGGGTCTCCATGCTCCCAAGCTGGATCACGTTTAGTAACTCCACTGGACATCTTAAACGTACCTATATTTATTTTTCATGAAAATTAGACAATTATTTTTTGGCCAAAAAATATAGTAGTGATGACGGTTATATAAGAGAACCTAAATAATAAAGTTATTCTACAGAAGAATTAAATACGAAGTAAAGAAAATGATTGTAAAAATTTAAGTAATTATAAAAATAATATGGAATAATAAAACCTAATATTAATGAATAATAATCCAATTTGATAAAAAAATAATCCTAATATAAAACATAGTGATGAATAATAATCCAATTTGATAATAATCCAATTTAATAATAATCCAATTTAATGAATAATCCAATTTGATAATAATCCAATTTAATGAATAATAATCCAATTTGATAATAATCCAATTTGATAATAATCCAATTTAATGAATAATAATCCAATTTGATAATAAAACCTAATATTAATAAAATAATGAATAACATTAAACATATTAAAATTATCCTAGGGAATAATTATACAACATTACTTAATTACTTAAAAAAATTAACATGTAATTGTTAACATTACTTAATTACTTACAAAAATTAACATGCAAGTATTAATTACTTAAAAAAATTAACATACGAGTCCACACAAATTTATTTGTTGTTGTATAAATTACAATAATATAAATATAAGTTTGTAAACTTACCTTATATATGGAACCCTTTGTGTTCAAGCTTTGGAATGGATCTGGAATGGTTTTGAAAATGGTAAGGGAAGAAGAAGAAACGAAAATGCTCTGAATGCCTCTGATACTCCACCTCTGATAAGGTGAAAGAATATAACAGACAGTGGCACACGATTTTACATGTGAAAGAATATCACAGACTCACAGTGGCACACGGTTTCATTATGAAAGCACTATTATTTGTTGTCCATGGTCTGAAATTGTACAAAAATGATTGTAAAATCAGTCAGGTGAGTCAGATGACATGACCCAACCATACACACACACAGACATGCCACCGGCCCACCACACACGCACACAGACCTCACCTCACACGCATACAGTCTCTCTCTCTCGAACCTTCTCTCTTCCTCCTGACTTCTGAGACTCTTCTCTGAGCTCCCTTCTTCCCCTTATCCATCCTCCCACACACACACATCTCCCACACACACGCACAGAGACCCAAGGTCTCTCGATCCTTCTCCCACACACACGCACAGAGACCCATATCGCCTTCTGCTCCTCCCTTGTCGGCGCCGTCTCTTTCCTTTCTCTCTGCACCTAGGGTCCGAGACCCACATACACACACGCACACCCATCATCATCAGCAACCTCGTCTTTCTCCCTCTCATTCTCGTCTCTGCAACTCGGCGAAATCATGTTTTTGCAAGGTTTTTGGGACGAAATCGGCTCGGCACACCCATCTCCGGCGAGGCCGTGGGTGTCGACGAACTTTGCGAACACCTCCGACCGTTTCACGGCAAACAGAATATATAAAAACGTTCATCTTGTCTTCTATTTCATTTTCATACCTAGATCGGAGTCTAGGGTCCTGTTTTACAGTCGGCCGGAGTTGTAGAAGCTCCGGCGTTCTTCTCCGAGTAGCCCAGTTCAAAAAATATCGCGATAATTTCAGAAATATCGCGATATTATCAATATTATCGATAATATCGCGATATTATCACGAAAACCCTTTGGATACTTAAAAAAATATCGGACCCCCAAAAAATCGATAATATCGCCGATATTATCGGCATTTTGTTCCTTGGTGGCATGGCATGGCATATTCTTGCTTTATTGGCATATATTTTGATGACGATGTTTTCAGTTGAGATATAGTATATGTATATACTATTTTCTGAGAAAGTATACAGGTTTTACGGCAAGGGGTTATAAAGATTGTTTTTGAAATGGTTTTTGAAAAGCTTTGTTTTTTTTTGCCCACTCACGCTTTTGTTTTGCGCCCCTCCAGGTATTAGGTAGCTTTGTTGGTGGCTCACGAGGATACATCGGACGTTCTGACAGACCATCACTCATGTAGGACCACCTTCGGGTGTTGTTAAATTAAGTGCTTCTTATACATTGACTGCACCTAGACTTTATGCTCTGAATGTGTATTAACACTTCTTGTTTTCGGTTTTTATTTACTCGTATTTCTTCTTATTTTAATGCTTCCGCACTATGCACATGGCTACGTCACCCTCACGTGACGGCCAGCACGCCTCGATCTCGGTCGGGGTGTGTCATTATCATATATTTTTCATTGTGCGTAAATTTCTCCATATTTATGTATATGCATATTACGTACATATGTATGTTTAGATACCATAGTTACGTATCAATACATTTGTACTGACACATTTGTATTGATACATTCGTACTGATACATTTGTACCGAAACTTACGTACTGAAACGTCTATACCTATGAGTAAAATAAGGTACCTAAAGTTATGTATTGATACATTCGTACCAAAACTTATATACCAATACTTCCGTACCTATGAATAAAATAAGGTATTGGAAATGTATAAATTGTTTTTGTTTTGTTGAATTTTTTTTTTTAATAATAAGAGTATGAATTTTTATTAAATTTTTATCTATTAATATGATTGGAGCACAAAAAAAAAAATTACATTTATTATGGATGGGTAAAGAATTTTGAAGGGTAACATAAATAATAAATGTGCTATAATTACTTATATGGTAAGTTTTAAAAATTAGGACTTCTATTAGATTTTGAAAACCATTCAGGTTAAAATCTAAAAACAATCTTATTGAAACCCTAAAATCTAAAAGCCCCATAAAAAAATAAAAAAAACCAAATGAATCTCCTTAAGGCCATCTCCAACCGGGCCGGCATAGGCCAAAGGATAGCCTTTTTGACACAAAACCCATCTTCAATGGAGGTCTGGGCAAAAAAATCTTGGGACCCACCGGGCCTAAATCCATCAATACGGCCAGCGGGCTGGCCATCTTTAGCCAGCCAACCGCTAGCCCTTTTAGTTGGGCCCAACTGGATTTTTTTTAAGAGAAATTTAAAAAAAATAAAAAATTCTGATTGTTTTTTCCTATAAATACCTAAGACATTTCTACACCATTTCTCACATCCATTTCTTACCTCATTTTATTTGAATTCTTCACATTCTATTCATCTCAAGCGCTCTTTTCATACACATCCCTCTCTTACCTCTTCCAATAATCTTTCCTTTATTTTTTTCAATAAATTTCAAATGGCTACATCTTCAAGTGGCACTCCAAATATGTCCGGAGACTTATTCATTTAGCGACAAGTGACACTTAAAATATGTCCAGAGGCAAAAGAGATCCCAATTCCGTCTGTCCGGTTAAGCAAGAATCTTAGTTTAATATGTTAGTTTAATTCAATTAACCATAAAATTCAAGAACAAACTTAAAATAATAAATTATTGAGGGGGCTAAAAAATAGCTTACTTCGGTTGGAGATGGTATGTAAATATGGTTGAGCACTGTTAATTAAAAAATAATTTCTCGCAGAACTATAATTTGAACAGCAACTAAACATAGCCTCTTCATTTGGAGATGGCCTAAGTTTCATATGCAGTAAGCTTTCAGTATCACTATCCTTAAGTTTCATATGCAATAAGCTTTCAGTAACACTATAATACTTCTCTACATTTTAATTTTTTAAGGAATTAATGCAATTTAATTAAAAAAGAAAAAAACTACAAAAATACAAAATAAATTACCTCAAGTACAAGAGGAAGATGAAGTAGTTACTGACAATAAATAGCCTTATTTTATTCTCTTAGCATATACATTAGCCTTATTTTTTTTTTTTTTTTTTTTTGTTGTTGTCAAATGTAGGAATTTTATTGAACTTGAAATGTGAACAGATACATTAGCATCTTCTGCTAAAAGATTAAAAAGAAACTTCGAACCTAATTCATCCCAGACAAATCTCCCGCCATACTTAATCATGTGTGCTACCACCGCATGAGCTGCACGATTGCATTGCCGAGGGGTAAAGCAAAACCTCACCAACTGGAACAAACTCGCCGTCCTCCAAATATCTTGGAGATAAATATCAAGTGTCACGCCAATCATGATCCCCTTGTTAAGCATCTGGATCAAATCTTTTGAATCATATTCCACCAGCAAACGAACCCCATGCGCCATAATATCATTATTGAGAATCATCTTCATACCTCGCCTTATTGCTTCCACCTCCACCATTATTGCAGCCGCAAACCGTTGCCCACCCACTTCTCCCGCAAGTTTGGGTATCCCAACAAAATCTTGAAGAACCCATCCAACACCCCCTACCTTCGTATCCTTCCGCCATGCCGCATCATAATTTAGCTTCAAGAATCCAAAGCTAAGCTTCATCCATTTAGAACCATTTCCCCCGTTCCCCACCAACGCCGAGGCACCCTCTTCGAGATCTCCTCTGTTCTGTCGCTTCACCCCTTCCACTGCCATAGCCTCAATAAACTCAGATACTTGCTGCTTCCACAAATCAATTGCCACATGAGGCAAGATTCGAATCCCTTTAAATATGACTTCATTCCTACTTTTCCATATTGTCCACAAACCAAAGCCCACCTGCTGCAACACCCAATCCCCATCCTCCTCATTCTCTAACCTTCCTACCAATTTCTGCCATCCCTCCATGAAATCATGCACCCCCATGGTTGCCATATCAAGTTGCACCGACGTCCCGAACCAGAACGCACGGCTAAACTTGCAATAAAAAAATAAGTGAGCCTCAGTCTCATCCAGGGCAGTTCACACTTATTCACCACCCGAATCCTCTGTCGCTTCAAATTGTGCCTCAAAGCCAAAGCCCTCCTACAAGCCTTCCAAATAAAGAATCGGATCTTATTTGGCACCAATAGAGACCAAATTTTCCTCCACATTCCTCCCGTCGATCCACCCGAGCTTGACATTCCCCTATTTTCGTCCAAACTCCCCATTCTGCATCATCTCCATGGCGACATAGTATCCTGATCGCACTGAGTACAACCCATTTTTTGTATAATACCAAATTAGTTTATCCAGACATCCACTCCTACTAATAGGAATGGTTTGAATCAGTTCCAAGTCCTCAGGGTCCACCATAGTTTCAAGTAGCTCCGTCTTCCACCCCTGCCTATCCGGAGTAATTAAATCACACACCTTAAGATTAGAAACCTCGTTCCACATCACCGGTTTAAAATAATGTGGCTTAGGTATCCACGGATCACTAGCCATCGTGATCATTTCTCCATTCCCCACCCGCCACCGTAGCCCACGGTTCAACACTTGTCTCCCCAATAATATACATTTCCATCCCCACGACGATTTATTCTATTTATTTGCCTCTAGAAAGGTAGAGGTAAGGAAATACTTCTCCCACAGTATGGTTCCAAGAACTGAATCAGGGTGATGGAGGATCCTCCAGCTAATCTTGGCAAGCATCGCCAAGTTAGAACCCTTCAAATCACGGAACCCCAAACCTCCAACCTCCTTCTTACTCATTGTCAATTTATCCCACGCTACCCAGTGACATCTTTTAGCCTTGGATTGCCTTCTCCATCAAAATTGTGCAATGACTCTCTCCATTTCCTTACAGGTGCCCACCGGTAGTTTAAAACATGCTATGGCATGATTCAGCATTACCATAGCAACTGATTTGATTAATACTTCCTTCCCCGCAGGAGACAAAAATTGCTCAGCCCACCCATCAATTCTACTCTCTATACCGCGATGGGTAGATTCAAAGACCGCTTTCTTAGAATGCCCGAAATCTGCCTGGATCCCCAAATTTTTATCGAACCTATCTCGAGCTTGAATATTCATTATCGTGGTAATTTTCTTTTTTAGCTTCTTCCGACATCCCTTCCCAAAAAATATAGAACTTTTCTCTACATTAATAATCTGTCCCGAAGCCTTCTCGTAGTCCTCCAATATTTTAATCACCTGTTCTACGTCCCTTTCATCAATTTTACAGAAGATGACAGAATCATCTGCAAAGAATAAGTGAGAAACTGGTGTTGCCCACGCCGCCACCCTCGCTCCATTAATCAACCCTTCCAGCTTGTGTTTCCGAATATAAGACAATAAAGCTTTTGCACATATGAGAAATAGAAATGGTGACATAGGATCTCTTTGCCGCAATCCCCTCTCCGGTTGAAAATAGCCTGATGGTACTCCATTCACCATACACTATAAGACACCGTAGATATGCATTCTCGAATCCATGCGCAAAACCTGGAGTGAAATCCTAAATTCCCCATGACCTCCAACAGAAAGCCCCATTCCACACGATCATAAGCTTTTGCCATATCTAATTTAATCGCCATACGACTATCCACCTCTTCCACTCCTTGCTTTAGAGAATGCAGAATTTCATGTACAACTAGAATATTATCATGAATTTGCCTTCCCGGTACAAAGGCCGACTAATTTAGGCTAATCACATGATCCATCACCTTTTTTAATCTCCTCGTCAATACCTTAGCAATAATCTTAATATCACATTGCATAGAGAAATAGGTCTTAGCTCAGTCATCCTCCGTGGCTTCTTCACCTTCGGAATCAATACAATATGTGTGTGATTAATTTTTCTGGAGCAACCGTCCCGAATGATAGAATGCTTGCACCATTCGGACGATATCCCCCCTACCACCTCCCAATGATCTTGGAAGAAACCAGCCGTAAAACCATCTGGTCTAGGTGATTGAGTTGCCAGAATTTGAAACACTAATTCCTGAATTTCGTCATCCAAGAACGGTCTAATAAGCTCTTCATTATCCCGATCATTCACCTTTATCCCCACACATCACAAGTCTCCCGACCAGAATATGTCCGCAAAAATAATTAACAACTATTTGTTGCATATTTCTCAGATCATTCTGCCATACTCCATTACCATCCTCCAGCCCATGAAGCCGATTACCTCTTTTACGTTGAACAGTTTGAGCATGAAAGAATTTGGTATCTTTGTCACCTTCTCGGAGCCATGTATTCCTTGACTTCATCTTCCAATACTGCTCTTCCTCCTTAATAGTCATCATAAACTCTTGTTCCTTGGTCCTTATATGCTCTTATTGAACACAAGGGTCCTCAATCCCCTTCCTAATCTCATCCCGAAGTTCATCAATACGCCTCCTAGAGTTTGGTTTCGCCACTCTCTTCCATCTCCATAGTCGTTGCCTGGAGCCCTTCAATTCCTCACCCACAATAAAAGCATGAGATCCAACCACCCGTTCTTTCCAAGCTTCCGCTATGATAGTACGACATTCCAGAATTTTCCCCCACTGAGCATCATAAATAAATCGACGCGGCCCCTTCATAATAGTTCCATCAGAAGAGAGGACCAACATTGAATGGTCTGAACCCTCCAGTGTCACATGATTAATTTTCACCCAAAGGAACAGCTTCAACCACCCCGAGGTCGCAACTCCTCTATCCAACTGTTGTTGAATCAACCCGTCATCGCGTTTATTCCTCCATGTGTAAGGATACCTTTCGAACCCTAAATCCAATAGCTCATTATCTGCCAAAAAATCCCAAAAATCCCTCGTAGTTGCCATAGAGCGGTAATTACCACCTTCATTCTTCGCATCGTCTACTATATCATTAAAGTCGCCAATCACAATGCATTTCCCATGTGTGTCACTAATTCTCTTACCAAGTTCTGTCCATTGAGGTATTCTCCGCTTATCATTCGTACTAGCATAAACCGCAAACATCCTCCAATCCGAATAAATCAGATCCCCTCCAAAACCCAGTTCTATGAAAAAGTTCTTCCAAACAATACTAGAGATAGCCACCACATCTTTCCAAAAAAACACATAAGCTTCCACTAATAACTTTTGGTTCAACCGGTTGCATATAATCCATTCGAAATAATTTCAGTAAATACCTGTAGCGATAACTTTTGTTTTTAGTTTCAAGTAAGATCACTATCCCGGGGTTGTGAAGCCTCACCTGCTCCACCAATGCATCAACTGTTAAGGACCCCCCCAATTCCTTGACAGTTCCAACATAATGTTTTCATGGCGCCTGTGCAGACCCTTCACGGCTGGTCTCTTCTGTCTCAGAACAAATAAAAGCTCGTTTATTACTCACAGTACTCCTCTCTCTGCTCAATCCCAACTCGACATCCTCCTCTACATTTGCAATTCTTCTCTTCCATCTCATACTCTCCCTACTCACAGCAGCAATGATATGACCTAGCTTAAACGGGTCTGAATCCTGTGTTCCACATTCGTTACTCACTATCAGCACCTCATCAGTCTCCCCTTCAACCCGTTCTTCCGCACAATTCTGTTCACTATACTGCTCAACACCCTACTCCCTCCTCCATACTAACCGGATCATTCAAATCAACTTGTAATCCTCTCATACATTCCTCTCTGTTCCCATCCAAGCTTCCTTCAGGTTCGACAAAGTCAAAAAGCTCAACATTCACTACATTCGGGGCAATAGTACCTCCACGTCCAATCAGCCCAACATCAAAAGCTTTTTCTCTAGCATGTCGAGCCAATGCTTTCGCTTCCCGATGTGCTTTCATCACGTCCTTCCTATTTATACTCTCATCTCCACTCTTACGAGCATAAATTTATTTTTTCATTGGTGACGAGGCAGTGTCCTCCAAATCCCCTCCCTCTACAGTTTCCGTTCCTGAACTTAATTGCCCATCCCTACTTCCCCTCTCACTTACCCGTACCCCCTCATTCGACCCCTCCTCACACCACTCAGCATCTCTCCGTGCCCCATGGTCTTCTAACTGCCCTCTCCAGTACTTTAGCTCTTCGATCTTCTTGACGGCGATAACAGTGCATTACCCCGTAAATCAGTCCGAGCCTCCAGTCTCTATGGTAACTTGCCTCTCCAGTGTCTGTTGTTCTTCCTCTTCCTCCATGTCGTGCTGCCTATGTTTTTTGCACACCCGGCTCACATGCCCCAATTTACCACAATATAAACAATAGTTTGGCAATCATTCATATTTAAATTGAACCCACACCTGTCTTTTATCCGGGAATGTGACCAGCATACCATGCATTAGAGGTTCTCGTAAATTGCAGCGAATACGAACTCGCAGAAATCTTCTAATGCTTTCTCGGCTCGCCGATTTGTCCATCCTGATTACCGAGCCAATCTTTCCACCAATCGAATCGCTTTTGCAACCGCAACGGTCATGCTAAGCGGTGGCACTTTATGAATCTGTATCCATAATTCTCCCATCTCCAAGGCATTCCACCTTGCCTCTCTCCGATTTGTACAATCACCTACATGACGAAATCATCCCGGAATGTCCAAGGGAATTCCGATTCCAAGACCCGCTGCATGTCCCTCTTAGCCACAAATAGAAGCAAGAACCTGTGATCTCTAATGTCCCTAATTGAAACACCTTTTTTCCCCGGCCATAAAGAAGTGAAACGATCAATAAATGCTTCACCATGCACCACCCTCTCCGTGAGCACATCTGCCACAAGCATATAGTGGAAGCCAATCAGCGCCTCCTCCACATCCTTCCTATCAATAACCACTCTGACTTTCTCCTTGTCAGTAAGGTTAAGCTTGTCCCCCAAACTCTGCCCTAACACTTCGTTTGGATATGGTAACACAAAACAAAATTTCATTTAAACTAGGGAATTAGGATGGGAAAAGAGTTTTCCCTCATTTGGGAACCTTGCAGCGCGAGAAACAGCAATTTCTACGGGAAAAAAAGGGAAATTAGGGATGAAGATTACCGAGTTTAATTTCCGTTTAAATAGGTGGAATTTCACAATTCCAACAACGGAGGGAATCCTAAATCCATCGGATGGAAATCTTGCAGGCGCCAAATTTCATGATTAGGGAGCCAAACTAGGATGATTAGCACCAAAGTTCACAATAAAAAAGGCTTCACTCTGTTATAACCCACCAATCTTCGAAGGGATTCTCGCTCGTGCTTTATCTTCTTCCTTCGTTCTAGGTCAGCCTTTTCTCTCTTATTTCTTGAATTATTTTAAGCTTTTTGGGTATACTATAGCAATTGTGAAGTTTGCTTTGCTAATAGTTATATGCTTGGTGTATGCCGAAATCCTGCCAAGATAAGAGGTTGGAGTAGCCAAAACCCGAACCCCTTTGCCTGCCATTGTCAACACCCCAACTGTGTTATCCGGATTAGCCTGCCCAATTTACAAACACCATTGCTGAAAAATTGAAGTGGTTTTACAATTTCATAAATAGAAAAACTTGATTAAAAATAGAAAGCCACACCTCAGAAACTATCCAATCTCTTCCCTGGATTGGATTTGATTGCCTCAGTAACCAAAGTTCTTTAATTATGATGTATGACAAGCAGAAGCAGCAACAAGAAAATGATGATTTTGTTAAGCCACCGAAGCAGTAATTGAAAGATTGAAAATGATGATTTTGATGGCCCTTGGTGTTAATTTAGAAAGTTCATTGATTTTGATGGCCTTTGCCTCATTTGTTTTTTGGCTGAATAGCCTTACTCTTAATTTCTTGCCTAAAAAACCTTATGCGTCTACTACATGTATATCTACAACTTTTGGTTAAAACAGAAAGTTGCATATCCCATAATTGTTGTTGCATGTCACAATATATCTTTGTTCATATATTCAAACAGGTATGAAAAATACTGATGTTGTAGACATGCTAACGAGGTTAAAGAGAAAGCGTGCTATAAATGAAGAGGTTAATACGAAAAAAAGGAAAATTATTGTTAGTACAATTATATATATTATTGTCATGGTCATGCATTGGTATAGTACGAGTGTTCTTCTCAAAGAACCTTCAAAAGATTGGGATCAAGAAAGACAATCTTTCCTCGACCGATTGTTCGATGGGAAAGATTCAACGTGCATTGAACAATTACGAGTTAGCAAGAGTGTATTTAAGCAGTTATGTGAAATTTTACAAGGGATTGGTGGATTAGTTTCGCACGAGAAATGTGTCCATTGAATAATCTGTTGCAATTTTTTTTAATATACTTGCCCACAACTTGAAGTTTAGAGTCATCAGTTTTCATTATTATCGTTCCAAGGAAACAATTAGTCGGCAATTTCACAATGTGTTGCATGCAATGATGAAGATAAGTCGAGAATATGTGAAATATCAGCCATGTGTTATTGGCAATTCTGAAAGAGAGAAGTGGCGGTGGTTTGAGGTAATCAATCAACAACTATACCAAAAAAATATGTCTTCGTTTGATATCTTCATTAGTTTTTTAGACTTATCTTTTTTTTTTTTTATGCATTTGTATGACATTTTTATTTAGAATTGTCTTGGAGCACTTGATGGAACTCTCATACCAGTAACAACAACGGCTGAGGAAAGACCAAGATATCGAGATAGAAAGAGTGATATATCCACTAATATGTTAGGAGTTTGTGGTCCAGATTTAAGATTTTTTTTATGTGTTACCTAGATGGGAAGGCTCTGCATCTGATGCTCGTGTTTTGCGTGATGCTTTACATAGGAATAACCGATTTCATGTTCCAAATGGTAATGTATGATACCAATTAACTCTTTATTAGAAAGAAAAAACTTTAAAATATATCTAAATTTGTTCTCTAATTTTTTTTTTTATTGTAGATAAGTATTATCTTGTGGACACTGGCTATACTAATGGACTGGGGTTTTTAGCACCTTACCGTGGAACTAGATATCACTTGAAAGAATGGGTTGGAAACCGTCGACCTGAAAACTACAAAGAACTATATAATTTGCGTCATTCAAGGGCAAGGAATGTTATTGAGAGGGCATTTGGATTGTTAAAAAAGAGATGGAGCATATTACGCACACCATCCTTTTTTGACATTAAAACACAAGTTAGGATTATAAATGCGTGTTGTGTCTTACATAATTTTATTAGAACCGGGCAAGCTACTGATCCAGTTTTAGAAGCTCAAGATTTACAATTTTTAGCATCTGTCGACTCAGAGTTGTTAAATCGTTCAACAAGAGAGGAAAATGAAAATAACTCTGATGGGATTACATATGTTCAAGCTACAGTTGAATGGAAGCGTTTCGTGATACATTGGCATTGCAGATGTTCCACGATTATCAAGCTCAGAGAGCTGCCAATAATTCCTAATGGAAAATTAGTTGCTTTTAGTTTGTATTGTCATAGTGAATTTGGATTTCATATGAATACTATGGCTTTATGTGTTTCTTGAACATGTTCTATTTGATTTATAATGCAATTTTTTAAAAAGATAATGTGCGTGCAGCTATGTCCATTATATTATCATTTAGTGTATGTCTATTTCAACCAACTATACCCAAGTTTTTGTAGCTTAGTTCCACATAATTATGAATACTATGGCTTAGTTCCATATAATTATGTTCGATATACTACTCCGCCCTTATAGGTGTATCTAGTGAATTTGGATTTCATATGAATACTATGGCTTTATGTGTTTCCTGAACATTTTAGTGAAAAAGGTTCGATATACTACTCTGCCCTTATAGGTGTATCTAGTGATGTATATTGTATGGCTTTATGTGTTTCTTGAACATGTTCTAGTGAAAAAGGTTCGAATTCTTCTGTTTGTTCTTCTGCCTGATGGCTTTTTCAGAATCTATGTTTTTAACTCATGTTCTTCAAGAAAAAAACAAAATTTTTATGTTTCTGTTGTGCTAAGTTGCTTGTGGAGTCCTGCCAAATTGCCAATTCTATTTATTTGTGAAATCATGAACTGCAGGTTATTAGAAAGAGTCGATTTTCGGGTGCAGATTTAGATTGTTGTATGTGAATTATAGGAATGCAGGATAATTCTCTGTTATTCGGAAAATACTGAAATATTTTTCTACATTTTATATGTAAATCTCAATTCTTAGTACCCTATCAGAAACACATAATTTCCTGTTTCTGCAAGTGAAGGTTCGATATACTACTCCGCCCTTACAGGTGTATCTAGTGATGTATATTGTATGGCTTTATGTGTTTCTTGAACATGTATCTACTGAAAAAGGTTTGATATACTACTCCGCCCTTATAGGTGTATCAAGTGAATTTGGATTTCATATGAATACTATGGCTTTATGTGTTTCTTGAACATGTTCTGTTTGATTTATAATGCTATTTTTTAAAAAAAGATAATGTGTGTGCAGCTATGTTCATTATGTTATCATTTAGTGTATGTCTATTTCAACCAACTATACTCAAGTTTTTTTGTAGCTTAGTTCCTTATAATTATGAATGTATAAATATGAGTTGATACTCGGATTGTTACTATGAATGTGTCTATGAGTGACTTAACATCTCAATAATATATTTTTTATGTTATGAGCAATGGAAGGATCTAATAGAAAACCAAGGAGAAAGAAAGAGAACCAAGAAATTGAAAATGAAGGAGAGGAAAATAATTATTTTAGATGGAATGTAGATATGGAACGTGCTTTGGCTGACATTCGTCGCGAAGAACGAAGATTGGGAAACAAAGGAGATGGTGGTTGGAAGACATCTGCTTATAATTCTGCTGCAGCCATATTATCTGCTCAATTTGATATTCATATAACTGCTGATAGCATTCGAAATCGTGTGAAGTCTTGGAAAAAGTTTTATGCAATAGTGAGTGATATACTAAGTAAAAGTGGATTTAATTAGGATGCAACCAAAAAGATGATAAGTGTAGATGAAGACCTTGCCTGGCAAGAGTACGTGAAGGTAACAAATTCATTAATTTTCTTTTGTGTGTGTGAAATTCTTTTAATTGTTCTTATACTTATGTTTTGCTTTTTTGATCTTTTATGTTTTGATTGGTAGTCACATGCTGGTGCTAAAAGCTTTTGTTGGAAGGTCATTCCAAACTGGGATGATATAGTGGATTTATGTGGCAATGATAGAGCCACGGGTAAGGGTGTTGAAACAGGTGTAGAAGTCGCTGAGATTATGACTCCTCCACATAATGAACCTGATCATATAGATTTGGTTGGTGAAGCACAAGGTTTAGAAGATATTGAAATTATTAATGAGATTTCACCTAGTTCAGCCAATGGTCAAAAGACTCAAAGCAAGAGAAAGGCATCAAGTTTTGTTGATGTGCCTCATACAAAAAGAAAATCAACCACCCCTAAAGATGTGATTGCAGATTCACTTGCCAAGATGGCTTCATCCTTTCAAGACTATATTTCTGTAGACACAAAGAAACTTGATCCAATAGAGGTATATGATGAAGTAAATGCAATACCAGATCTCAGCGAAAAAGAACAAATCCAAGCATGTGCTTGGTTGATCGAAAATGACAAGCAATTTCTCATGTTGAAGACACTTCCAATTGAGAAGAAAAAGAATATGGTATTATTGCTTACTTCACGAGGCGCATAAGATTGTTTTCATTATGTTTCTCATTTTAGTGTTTTTCAGTAAGACATTAGTTAGAATAAAAGTCCTGCATGTCACGAATGTTGGTTGACATTTGCAAGTGTGCTTTACAGGGATTTTCCTACTTTAATCAACTCTTATCATATTATTGCAGACATTTTTTCCAATGAAATATTATTGCAAACCTTTGATAAGTTCTTAATTGCTGGAAAATTTAGACAATTTTCCCTTTAGTGCGGGTTTGGCAGCCCCAATCTTGGGGGTTTGATGACCTTTATCATTGATGACTTTGTTACCAGTTTAACATTTTTCTTTTTTCAAATTTGTATTCTTCCATGGAATACAAATTCTAGGGAATATCCAAACAATGAAATTTGTAATTCCCTTCATTTTGCAATTTCCATGTATCCAACATCCAAACAATGAAATTTCAATTACTGGGAATTGTAATTCCCGTCATTTAGAATTCTATGAAAATTTATAAATTCTCCATCCAAACATAGTGTAACTCTTCCAGTATCCCATCCGCTTCAGGGTCCTCCATTGAAACCCCACATCGCTCCCAAATCCTGAATTAGCAATGTATCTCGAGCAGAAAACCAGTCCAAACCGCCTCAAGCACCGACTGCTTACAGTTTCCGCCGTCACAACCTAGGGTTCCGTGTGAAAAATCGCCTAAACCTTTTGCTCCGACTTTCTCGGACTTAACCTCCTTGCGAGGACCTTTTTGTGTATAATTTTTGTACAAGTATTTTTAACATTTGTAAATTCAGTTCATTAGATAATAGAATGGTATGCAAAAGAGCAAAAAGAAACTGAAATAAAAAGAAAAACAATAATATCTCGGGCGTTTGCTCTCCATGAAACACCACCTGCTTGCTAAGCTCAAGAAAGATTCTTCCCAACTCAACCCACTCTACTCTTAAAATATAGCTCAATATCATGCGTCGTCGAGATCATCGGGCTATGACAGAGGCCGGATGGGGGTTATCCCGACGTCCTCCAACTTAGGGCACTCCCTTTGATTAATCAGCTCGGATAACTCCATATCGCCTGTTAAGTCCTGAAATATCTCAGTTGTAGCTGTTGCTCCTGCTTCTACACCACTGCCGACATACAAAGAAGGACCGGAATGACTGTCAGCATCTCCTTCTCGAGAAGAACAAAAAGTGCGTAGAGGAGATGGGTTTTCCTTCGGAATATTTTCAAGTTCCGGTTTTGGTACTGAGAAAATTCAAGGGATTAAAGGAGAGTAAATCAGCCCATTAGAAATATCAAGAGATTTGATGTGCACTAGAAGGAAAGAGTAATGTACACACACACACACACACATATACAAGGAGCAAAGAATAGGAAGAGTACTTTTGGTCTCTGTTTTATCAACAAATTTCAGGTTCACCAATCTTTCGTAGGCCGACTTAAAGAATTCTGTCACCCTTTCTTCCGTATAGGGTTCCCCATCAAAACCTTGCATATTTTCCTCCGAGATATCATTGCTGCTGCTACAGCCAACATCCGAAGCTTTTCTCTTTCTTGGTGCTGATCTTGCTTTTCTCTCATCCTAAACATAAACCAAAAAAAATGTTGTATAGTGAACAAAATCAAATGCGTATTTATATATTTCAAAGTCTTACATGCCAAAGATATATGTACTGTATAGTGAACAAAATCAATTGCGTATATTAAATTGATTGATGTAACTCACCTCATCATTTGAGCTTGGGTATGTCTCGTACATCATGAATCTAATTGCTTCGACAATCGATCTCATCAAACAGGAGTTTGATTTCTCATGTCTATAGTACTGCATGAAACATTTCAACTTTAGAAAATATATGTGATGAACTCTACTCCAGTGCATTTTAAATATTTTAACGAAAAGTTTATAAATCTAGAATTTTTAGGGCAAAAAGAAACGAAAACTAGGTTTTCAAAATTGCTTAATGAATTTCTCCACCAAAAAAAAAAATCACCATTATATATATATCTGTATATAAAGGGAGAATGCAAATTTGATGAAACATTCATAATATCAAAATTGATCTCATTCAATAACGATTTTAAAATATTACAACTGAACTAACGAGGGTTAGAAATTGATGTTTGTTTGCATCAAACCCACTACCCACACACATTTATTTCCAATTTTTTGCTCTTATTTTCTTTCTTTATTAGTTAAAACAATAAAATAAATAATGAAAAGTTAATATTTAAAATTACAAAATTATAAAAATCAAATAATTTCCACGTAATGCACAGTTTCTTGCCTAGTTGGGTTTGCTCCCCAGGCAAGGTTCGAACCCTGAAGCTGTCAAAGTGGCCAGGCACTGTGCAGCAATGCACAGTTAGAGCATTTCACATGCGCCGGATGGATTAGTCCTTGGGCCTATGAAGTCTTTGGGATACCCTTGACTTAGTCAAAAAAAAAAAAAATTAAAAAAGAAAACTAGCTTGCGCATTAGCGGGTGCCAAGAGACTAGCGAATAACTACCATGTCCTTCCCTCCATCGGATCGTCGTCTTCGACTAATCCTCCAGCCATCTAGTCTCTCAGAGAAGGAAAATCGGCGAGGAGGCCCTTCCGGTATCAGCTGTAGTCATTCACAAACACATGATATTAATATGAGACCTTTCACACTATATATAACTAGTACATAAAGTAGTAAAGCTATGTATATACCGTCTTTAAATCCTCAGAAAAATCTTCCGGTAGTTCAAATGACACTATGTCATCTCCGATCAATACTGTTTTCGGCGATCTTGCTGGCTTTTCTTGAACTTGTGCGACCTCTGGCTGGATATGCAAAACAAATTAGGTGAGAATGAAAATCATATATAACACTTTTGCTAGAAAACCTAAAAGTAAACCCATTATATATATACATATATATGGTTAATTAAGCGAATGAAACTATACATGGATGTTCGCTGCCATATTCATGGAGTCAGCATGTTGAGGTGGTTGGTACACTACGATCTGCATATTTTCAGGGTTTCCCCACCTGGCCTTCAACTCTGCGGTTTTTTCCTGTGTTAAATGAAAATGTTCAGACAATTAACCATATAATCAAATTCCAAGTATACAAAGTACATTTTAATTGGAGATTGAGGGGCCGAAATATTAGTTAAGAGGCAGAGACTTACCCTAATCATTCTCCGAAGCAAGATTTTGATTTGTCGCAACTTTTCCTCTTGTATTATACTACTCGAGTCAACAGTGGTTTGTAACTCATGGCTTTCCATGAAATCTGCTTCTGGGAATTCAGGGAAGTCATATTTAGATTCAGCCTCCTCAGAAGAGGCTAAGGCCGCTACAGCCAATACATCAAGGGATGAGGGTTTAGAGGACATAGACATCATGATGAACAAAGAGCGAGAGAGAGAGAGAGAGAGAGAGAGAGAGAGAGAGAGAGAGAGAGCTTCAAAGAGACTGAGAGACAGAGAGAAATAGGAGGCAGCAAAGCACAAGGGATGGGATTTGGAAGAGAAAGTGTTGCAGTTTTATAGGGATGAGAGAAGGTCGACTTTCATGTACCTTCGCCAAGCAGTGCCTGCAAAAAAGGTTAGGTGAGAGCTTTCAATTCGTTACCAATTACGAAAGGTGGTATTTGCAAATGGAGGGAAAGTGCCTGGTAAAATCTGAACCAGATTCTCTCATCACACATTTACATTCATTGTCCCAAATTCAAATATGATAATTTTGCCATGTATACACCATATTACTCTTGACAGGATTTTCCTAAAGATTTTAACTCTAATCTAATTAAACCATTTATCGTTTGGGTGCGGCCACTACCAACAACCTAGATGGCACTAAACCTGCAAACCTTTAAATTTAAATTACCAAAATTATGTCTGAAAGTTGATAACATTTTTTTTTAGAGCTGGGGTCAATTGAAAGTCAAAACTCATAAATTCACTACCTGATTAGGGCCAATACATTTTCTCATACATTAAGGGCAAATGAATCCAACAACTGACATTATAATTCATGAGATTTTCTTGGTCTCAAACGGTATCCTTCCGGGGTTTATCTTAGGCCTCACATAAAGTCCAGTTGTGTACGGTTGTGCCTTATAGTCTCCCAAGTAAAATAAACAGAGAAAAAAAAATCTAAACTTAAAAAATTATACTAAATTTCAATCCTACAGAATATTAGTCATATATGACCATTAATCTTATAACCAAATAAGCCCTTCCACAGTGGGTCGAAAAGTTCTGTGATGTTAATAATGGAGGAATCACACTTCTATAATGGCCTGAAAATCTTAGTCCAATAAGAGCGATTTTTTTTTTGTTATTCGATATATTTAAGTCATATGTTCATATATGATAAATAGCCAATTATCTGAGAGTGAGAAAAGAGAACAATCGATCATAAATTAGAGAGAAAAAAATAATTAACAGTCCAGAAATTAATATAAAGAACTCACTTTTATTGAATTCATATCACTGTAGCAATAATGTTATAAGAATTCAACTCATTAGACCAAGTATAAAATTACAAGTGTATCCAAAGGTCTGTTATTGACATAGAGTTTACTTTATAGTTTTTTTTTTCCTGAGGACTGAGTAAAAATTCAGTAATATATATCCTCTAATTTTACTTTTCTTGGATTAATATCCTCTAATTATATTTTTGTTAGGTTTATAGTATTTTTCCCAAGTGGTTTAATGGTAGTTTAACAGTACGAAGCGCATCGTTTATATTTTTGTTGGGTACTTGGGCGTTTTTTCTGTTTATATTTTATTTTGCATTATTTTCTGCCTATTTTTCCACTGAAGCGCATCGTTTTTAAGATGTTTTTGTTCGTCAAAATCATCTCGTTTACGATAAAACATCTTTTCCAAAAACAAAAGCAAAATTACGAGATCTGTTTATATTTTATTTTGCATTATTTTTTTGCGAATAATAGCAAGATGCTTTATACATTTCCAAAACTTGCAGAAAAAAATCTATCGGCCCAAACATTCCTTACCAGATCAGGAACCATGGTATCTCCCACATACAGCCTCCATCCATCAGTCTCAGTGTCAGTTAAGACCCATGTTATGTTTTCTGGTGGGTGTGCAAAGTCAAAGTGCATATGTTTAGTTGCTTTCCTTCTACTGCTACATGAGGAGGTTCTGAACTCAGTGAAGCCTGCATGAAAACAATATACAAAAACATCAACCGTTCATGACTTGGTGAATGTCATCATGTCAACAATAACAGCCTTCGATCTTTAAAATTTTAAGGTTTCGTTGAATAAAATTATTTCTTCATATGTAAGTAAACTTTTGAGCTCACCTTGGAAACACCAACTTGGAATGCCTCATGTGGCTGCTCACCTTGATTTTCATCATAGCACCTACAAGTGATCGGAATTGTTTTCCAGTTTGACGATGAAGGAAAGTCTGTACTTTACCTATGTTAATTGGCTACTGTTGACTAATTAGGATTTGAATATGATTGTAGTACATAAAATTCAAGACTAACTATTGCAAACACCAACTATTTTTTACAATTTTCAATCTCGGGATGGCATTTATTAATATTTTCTGAAGCAAAAGAATAAAAGGGTCATACAAATAAACAGAGCAAAAGTAAGATCTGAAACAAAAAAATTGTAGTTCATAAAGAAAAAATTAGAATGAATAGTCGAACTAACCATGTCTTTTATTCCCAAATATTTAGAGAGGTCCGCGACTTTTGTTCCACAGTCCATCCATCGGGCAATCCATAGTTTGTTCCATCAACATGATTAACCACTTGGGGTACCCTTAGTCGCGGGATGACATTTGTTACTTTAAAATCTCCTGTCAAATTTCCTGATTTTGTTTCCAAAGTCTCCATCTCAGTTTTTGGTGGCAGGAGTGATGAAATGCCCTATTCCATTTGTGTTGTTTGCTTGAATCTATTGACCAACATAAAAATTTCAAGGGGTCAATACAGAAAATTTTGCGGATATTTTCGCAAACAAAAAAACTGAGTATCTTAATATTGTGCATGAAGTCCATGCGGACGAGAAAGTGTTTTGATCCGAACGCCACGTGATACAATCTATCCTTCCAAGACATAATGGGTGGGATCGTAATATAGGGGTTGAGCCTGGGTGAGATTTTTCACTGTGGGTTGTAGCCTCGTAGTGATGAGGTGGTTCGGAAGGTTGAACCCCAAAACAAAGAAAAAACATGTTGAAATACTCTTTGAGTGACAAATTTTACTACTAAACGTTTAACTCATCAACAAATGAAATCCTCACTAGCGAGAAAAACCAAAGAAAACCGCAAATGAAATAATTAAAAGATTTATACAAGAAAAAAATTACTTATATCATCACCCTCATGTAGTCTGTAATACGTAGGTATGCACCTTACAAAGTAATTAAGATATGTGTTTGACTCACCTTAGAGGTTTGTTCTTGCTGACACTAATATATCTTGAGAACGACCACAACAAGGGAGCAAGAGAGTCGATAAATAGAGATTTACAATGGAGAAGATGAAATGTTGTAGATTCGTAGCATGAAAGGTCATGTACATTCACCAAACAGTGCCTCCTCCATAATATATAGGTCGAGTGAGAGCTTACTAATTATGGAAAGGTGGTATTAGCAAATGCAACGCATTCTCAAATTACACATTTACAAATATTCATTGTCCTAAATCCAAGTATGATAAAGTTACCAACTAACATTTGTTGTATGAATATGGATTTCCTATAATCTAAATCATTCATTTCTGGGTACTCTCTTTACCAACTTAGATGCATAGCACCAAACCTGCAATTAATTAAATTAACAAATTACATTCACGAGGATTTGGCACACTTGTCAATTGAAATTTAAATATACCATTTTCATCACCCAAAAAAAAAAATAACTAAATAAAAAAAATTAGTGCCATTACATTTCCTTATATATCAAAATTCAAACAGAACATCGGTTTAACGGTAATTTAATCATGTTAAGATTAAGCGGTTAGCTGTTAATTACAAAGGATTTTTTCATAAACAATATGCTTCGCATACAAACTAACAAGATTTAATTCATAGGCTTTTTCGTAGTTGTCTAAATTCTCAATTAATCCATCTTTTTGTATCAACATCCATATTAAAAGAAATATCGACTGTAAGGGGTGATCAGGAAATCATTTCCCTGAATCGGTGGATACAGTCTGGAGCTATCTCAAATGTACAAAGCAAGCAAAATAAGTTTATTATGGAACTCACATCTTGATCACTTTCATGCATTTACTAACTAACCTCCAAGACGTAAAATGTAACATCAATATATACATATATATGTTACATTCAATTTTCATCCACAATTTTCTTCAATTTGCTTACACATCACCTGCTCGAACTGACTTTTTTATGTCAATTTCATCAATTCACAAGCAGAAGGAGAGTGGAAAACAAAACGACTCATTTCATCAATTCACAAGTATACATATACATCTTGTTTATCACAATCTAATCGATCAAAGGAGATTGGTAAAGCATCATTCTTGAACAGAATTACAAAATCTTCAGGGGAAATGATTGGAATAATAAAGTATGCAATAGGAAATGGCCTCTAATTTATGCAATTGGCAAGAAATTAATGACATCTTTTCCGGGAGGAGGGTATCTGATATGTTACGAGACTTAAGTTGACGAAATGAGCATAAAAATTGGCTGAAAATTTTGATGTGGCTATTGGCAAAATGTTTGAAGTACGAGTGATTAATTGTAATTCATTTTAGTTTAGGTAGTAAATTCACAAAAGTAGAAAACTTCAGATGCCATATGTGCTCAATATAAATATATATCTCAAATTTCTTGTTAGCTATATGGAAGATCATGGACTGGTGAAAACGCCCAACACAAACTAATAAGCCCAATTTACCCCCTTTTTGTTTTTTGGTTAGATTTTGTCATAGCTATTTGGCATTGAAATGCATGAATAATTTATTTTTATAGCAAATTTGAAAAATTTACTTAAATATAAAAAATTAAAACACTCCTAGAATCATATAAAAAAAATAAAAATAAAAAAACAAAAAAAAACAAGCAAACATATTTTTTTTTCCGGCATGGTTTGATGATTAAATGATTTGGCTTTAATAATCTTTTATTTAAAAAAAAAAGGGGCTAAAAGCAAAGTCCAAACAAATCTACTCAATAATAAGTCTAGACCAAGACATCTGAACTCGATTCTTATGAAAAAAAAATAAGGATTAACAAAATAAAAATTGCCTAAATCCAAACCAAGATTAAAGGTCGCTAAACTGTTTGCCACAAATTTTTTTCTCTATGACATGCCAAAGCTCGCATTGCCAAGATTTTGAAAACAATTCTAGGCAAAGCAAAATAAGGGGACTCAAATGATGATATTGCTAGCAGCTTGCAACACCAAATGAATTTCACCAATTTATCAATCCATAATCTCCATGCCACTTGTAAGCCCAAGTAAAAACTCCATAGCTCAGCATTGAGAATCTCACATGTGCCCAAATTGGCATAAAACCAAGAAAATGCATTTACTATTGGAATCTCTTAAAACATCATCTGCCCCAATAGAATTATTATTTCTCTTATGGAGCCATCAGCATAAAATTTTAACCAATCCGAAAGGAATTTCCCAATAGAGCAAATAGGGTTTATCAGTCCAATGGAGTTTAATCATCTTTGAGATGCAGGTTTAGGGAGTTCCATCTACCTTCACAAGGCAGGAATCCATACAACAAACTGATTGGTTTCAAATCCTGACTAATAACAATAAAATGTGGCTTAAAGAATAGAAAGCTTTTGAAGGAAAAAGTTCATCAGTTTTATACATGATTTTTTTGAAAGTCACTATTGAACAATAACTTTAGTTAACCAGGTTCAACATACAGGCTATATTATGTGATCAGACACTACAAAATTTTTACACTAGCACCTTTTAATTGTTCTTTTTAAACATATTGGCTCGTTAGAAAAAAACTTATTGAAAGAAACAAACAAATTTCAGTGTTAAGTACTCATTAGTTGTGAATAGACATTCTATACTCCTCTTTCCAATTAGTTAATTAATCCTCGATAGTTTAACACAAATCTTCATTATTTATCAAAGTAACGATAATAATACTCTTCTTAATGTCCAATTGTTAGAACATCATCAATGCTAAAGTATTGCATTGACAATACTTGTGTTGCCATCTAGTTCCGAAAGGTTCACATTTTTGTTGGCTTAAGGGTAAGTAAAATTTATCAATTTCTTTCCATCTGTTGCAAATTCCAAATTTAGTAAACAAATTATCCTTATTCCTCTGTTCATACTACTTCATACATTCCATATATTATATGCTCTATATTTATATGCAATGTATCATTTATTTTAGTGGTGGAGCTAGAAATTTATGTTATGAGAGTCTTTAAATCATCTGAAAGAAACTAGACAAAAATAACAACATAATTAATCGGAGAAATTACTTTTCTTTTTTTTTTTGGAATGGATAATTTAAATCAAACAAGAGCGGTGGGGCTTTAAAATAGAATCCCTTGCACTTTTCTAATACTCTTTAGATCAAACATTGGTTCTATTTTAAGATTTGATTAGAACGCCTAAACGATAGTCATGTCAGCATTTTTATATTTATTTAGATTACATGTCATTATTGTGTTTTTTTAATTTAAAATGTTAATTATTAAATTCCATATATATCCTTTTAGGCTGATATATTTTTGTACGTGACATTTTTTGTAAGAAGCCATATAGTTTGCTAGTAATGTTTCTAGAATTCTTCTCCCACGTTTGAATTATGTGATCCTCATTTTTGAATTTTGAATGAACTTATTTGTGGAGCATAAAATAATCCCAAAAATCCTAGAGGCGACACATGGACTTTTGCTCAAGAAAGACAAGATTGCTCTCATTAAATGGGCAGGCTCCTCAAATACTCACACGTGAAACTCACATCCTTGAAGGTCTCAGCAGCTGAATACAGTTGCCTACAGCTCACTTGCCTTTGGCAAGGAAAAATCAAAGCATTAAAGATAATGATTAATTATCCAAATCCTATCTTTAATACATTTACAATTGAAGATTGACTCCAATCAAGTAAGTAATCCCAAGTACTTGACTATTTTGAAGAGAGGTGTGCTGAGATTGACCAAGTACTTGACTATTTTGAAGATTCATATGCACCATAACTCTACTGGATGAGCATGCCAGATATGGGCCATCTTATAGCTTCATGTTATCGTGTAGTGATGATTTTTTTATCTCGTTTGCAATGCCTTTCATTCCTACCTTTATATGTATTAGGAGATTATGAAGCCACTAGTCTTCCTGAGATTGTTATTGGTTTAGTCAATGACAATCACTTTATACAAGTACTAAGAGTTGACTTTTTTTTTTTTTTGCAACATGGAACATTGTTTTTGAAAGCTAATTGACTCTTTTTGTTTTGTACGGCTATGTTTGGCACCAGGACATCCCATGTCATCGTTTACACAAAATTGGCATACTCTTGCAGTAAATAACGCTTGACAGCTTTACGCCAACGACCAAGATCGTGTGGAACAATTTAAGTTATTTCCAAGTCTAAATAGTGTAGCCACCATCGAAATGATATGTCTTGATTGTGACTAAGTTATGTTTTAAAAACTGAACTGAAATATATTAAGTGCTAGGCGAAAGGACATTTTTAAAAACAATGCTTTTTAATGGTGATTTTCAAATAGGCAGTGGTTGTAGTGACTATAGTATGGCCATGTCTTTCTAGGAGATCATGAACTGCTTGTAGAGTGAGGGCAAAAGCTATGGCCCTCGAAGTCCTGCTCAATCTCATAATTCAAGACTTAGCACTTATGAATCTCATAATTCACTAGCCATGGCCCTCGAACTGATTGTAGAGTGACTCAATGGCATTCATAAGGTGCTTTCTTGCAGGTTGACTTGGTTCGACTAAAATATGCATAAGAAAATGGAAACAGCATGGTAGCTTTGAATTCATCATTATTATTATTGTAAAATGTTCAAATGAATCTAAACATTTTTCAAATCATTCGGCAAACTAAACGTTTAAATGTCTAGATTCAATCCCTGAAAATTAAAAATGAGTGTTATAAGTTTTGGGGTTTTTATCACAATGGTCCTTGAGATTGACCAAACTCATCATTTTGTTCCCTCACTTTCAAAATCAATCAATGTCGTCCCTGACATTCACCACCGCACATCAATTTGGTCCTTCCGTTTAGATTCCGTCAAATAGTTCTGTTAGTTTGCATGTGGGACCCACAAAGCCAATAAAATGGTGACACGTGTATTACACAAAAGAAGGTTTTTATCACAAATGGTCCCTGACATTGATCAAGCTCCTCATTCTAGTCCCTGAGTTTCAAAAATCAATAAATTTGGTCCCTGACTTTAAGTACTGCACATCAATTTAGTCATTTCGTTAAATTTGGATCATTATTTTTGTTAGTGTGCTGATGCGGTCCCACTAGTCTAATCATATGGTTCCAAGTGAATTAACTATAAGAAACTAATTTTTTTAGGGTGAACTAACTGGCGTATATTCCGCGCTGACATTTATCTCGCATCCCACAATCCCAATTGGAAAATAAGATTCAATCTAAATTTGACAAAATCGAATCCAAATTCAATTCAAATTTGATAGGTTTATAACCAACTAGAGAGAATGAGAAGTGAATTCACAGAGGACAAGTTGATGATGTCTTTTTTTTTTTTCCTTTTAGTTTTTATTTTTAATTTCTTATAGTACTTTTAGTTTTAAATCTTAAAAAATATTTTTTTATAGTTAATCCATGTGGCGTCATATGATTGGATCAGTGGGGCCATATTATCACACTAACAAGAAATAATGACCAAAATTTTAACGGAATGACTAAATTGATGTGCAGTACTTAAAGTCAGGGACCAAATTTATTGATTTTTGAAACTCAGAGACTAGAATGAGGAGTTTGATCAATGTCAGGGACCATTTGTGATAAAAACCTTCTTTTATGTAATACATGTGTCACCATTTTATTGGCTTTGTGGGTCCCACATGCAAACTAACAGAAATATTTGATGGAATCTAAACGGAATGACCAAATTGATGTGCGGTGGTGAATGTGAGGGACGACATTGATTGATTTTGAAAGTGAGGGATCAAAATGATGAGTTTGGTCAATCTCATGGACCATTGGTGATAAAAACCCTAAAATTTGAGAAATGTGGGGTGTATATAGAAAATATAAGGTGTATATTAAAAATATTGGGTGTGAGGGGGTATTATGAGGAAGTATGTGGGAGTGTATTAAGATAATTTTTAATTGAAAAAGTAAATGTGGGTGTATTAAGTATGTGAGGTTTATTCAACAACTTTTGGGGTGTTAATATAATAAGCCTTTTACAAATCATGGGGTATTCAGTCCAGATTTTAAATGAATTCATAGAAATCCATATGTAATCAATTAAGAAGTTAGGTCACTCCCCTTAAGATTTTGAATTAATTCACCTAAAATTCAAATGTTTATAGAGTTCCATTAAACCCCGTAAATTTATAACTCTTTTAAAATCTTACAAAATCTCAATTGGATACACTTTAAATGTTTTCCATGTCATGAAAGATTTTGTAGCAAGTTAAGGTAAAGTAAAAATACAATTGTCAGATTTTAAGATCATATATTTTTATGTAGTTACTGATTTCGTTATCCAAATTCCAATTATTACAAGGTTTCCTTGTACATAATATTTACTATTTTTAACACTATTACCATCTAGGCTTTAATTTCCCGACTCTTTTTTCTCTCCCCTAGACCCTCTCCCCAAAATACCAAACCCTAGCAACAATCTCATTGGCATGTTTCATGATGTGCCACCTTATGCACTCAAATCAGATGGTTGCCCGCATTTGGATGATCAAATTTAAAGGTTGTGCAACCCTGGGCAACCAGATCTGCTGTTTACGTCGCCTTGGTTGACCAAAATTTTCCTCTATGCCACCTTAGGTGTTCAAACATGGCGGCCCGCCACCTTGTGTGAACTGATCTGTAGGCTGACCACCTTGTTGACCGAATTTGACGGTTATGTCGCCATTGGCGTGCAGATTTGGCGCTTATGCCACCTTTGGAGACATACTCTGTTGGTTTGGCCGCCTTATTCTCGCTAGTCTTCAAAATCAGTTCATCCCAGCAAGCTCCAATTTAATATGGATTTATTCCCACAAATTAACCTCAAAATTATATAAATTACTTACATAAATGTAGAATTGTTTGTTCTCAACTAGTTGTGTTATACATGAATATATGTATTTGGAATTTAAATACTCGCAATTTACTGCACAATATGTATGTATATAAATGTTTACATACATATTTCCACCATAATGAGAATAACCAAGAGAAAAATATTCTAGATTTCTTGTCAATCGATTTACACATAATCATCACTAGTATTTCAAATGATTACCAAGGTCACCTAATACTCAATAGTTATCAAATAGACAATTTACTTGATTTTCAAAACTAGTTACAAAATATTAAGCAAACTAATATTTAAACAAAATATTCCAAACTATCATCATTATCATTTGATTTTTGATCATTTGCAGCAGTTAAACATAGAATTTCATAATTCTACACACTTTATTCTTCTCCATATGGAGGTATTTATAAGATTACAAAAGAGTAATACTAGGAAATAAATCAAAACAAACCTTTGTCCACAAGACAAGGAAGCCTGGACTAGACCAAATCAAATCATATCAAATCCCTATTTAAATCTTATCTCTAAAATACTTTCCTTTTTATTTTCCAACACCCCTCCTCAAACTCATGATGTGAAATCTTGAGTTTGCCAAGAAAGAAATCTTCATTGATATGCTGAAACTAACGCCAATCTTTTTGAAAGCTCAGCAAATCACAATCCATAAGAAGTAACGCATTTTTGAATGGCCAGCTGGAACTATTGCCAATTTTTTCAAAAGCCCAACTAGGACAAACGCCTCTTTTCGAAAGCCTGACAAATAAATCATAATCCTCGGAACTTACACCTCTTTTCGAAAGTCTAACTGGAACTAGCGCTAATCTTTTCAAAAGTCCAATTGAAACTAACATCTTTTTTCGAAAGTCTGATAACCAATCTTTTTTTTCTCTTTTTTTTTTCTTTTCTTCTTCTTAAAAAGAAATTAAAAACTGAAAAAATAAAAATTATAAAATTCATGATGGAAAAACACGCCTACCAAGACCAATCTTCTGTTATTGCCAGATTTGCAAGACCTTTTCCAGCCTGGGCCACAATGCATTAAGGTGAAGCATTAGATGATGGCGCAACAGAAGTAACAACATGTGCTTTTGATTTTGGGTGCCAATCTGGGTATCCTTTTAGTTGAAAGCAAGTTTCTCGAGTATGACGATTGCAATACGTACAATAAAGTGAATCATTTTCATCTTTTCCTGTTAGAGGAGGCACATATATATGTTGAGGACGACGAGTTATTGCACTCAGTGCTGACCTTCATACATCACACATTGACGAAGTTCCTCAAGCCGAACAAAAGCATGTGCAGCTCGCAAAAGAGGATTTTGTGATAAAACTTGTACCCGAATCAGATCAAATCCAGGATGAAGACCAGCCAAGAAGTCATAGACTCGCTCATCTTCAATTCTTTTCTTCAAATTAGTAGTATTGGCAACACACTCCACATCATCTGTTTGAAGAAAATCAAGTTCTTGCCAAATAACTTGAAGGGCAGAATATTAACTAGTTAATGACTTCCCTTGTTGGCGAGTCTCATGTGCTCGACGCCTCAATTTATAAATTTGAGAACCATCGCTACCAACATCATGTCTCTTTCATTGCATCCTAAATCATCATGGGTTATAGCTATAGGGAGTCGTAGGTAACTAGCACTGATGTCTCAAGTCACTGAGTTAAGAAGCCATGACATAATCTTGGCATTCTCAGACACCCAAGTAGTGAAGCTTGAATCAGCAGCAGCAAGTTCTGGAGTTTTTCCTGTCAAGTATAGCATATTTCCTTTGCCCATGATATACAACTTCACAAATTGGGACCATGAAGAGTAATTTGTCCCATCAAGTTTGTTAGGGGAAATTTGCATACTCACATGATCATGGTGCAACATGGGCAGTGTTGCATTAGATTTTGATAGTGGCTTTTGACCTTGAGATTCTTCAAACATTTTTTTTTCAGTGAAAATACGACTAACTAAAGGTTGCAGCCCCAGGATCAAACTTAGCTCTTGATGCTAAGTTAAACATAGAATTTCATAATTCCACACAATTTATTTTTCTCTATATAAAGGTATTTATAATATTACAAAGGAGTAATACTAAGAAATAAATCAAAACAAACCTTTGTCCACAAGACAAAGAAACCGAGACCAACTCAAATCATATCAAATCCCTATTTAAATCATATCTTTATAATACTTTCCTTTTTATTTTTCAATAACAGCATCATCCACCACATCAGAGTTCATCGTGTGGTTAGGGACAACTTCCACGTGGTTTAGATAAGAATTGGGCGTCGACCAAATAACGACCAATGTCTAAGGAAGTCACGAGTTGACTTTAAAAATTCCTCAAGGTTTTGTTCCCTCATTGATTCTGGGAGGTCATGATGATCAAAAGGGTTTAACTTCCTCTTTTGGTATCTCTTGATTTCATTCCTTTGAGTTGATGGTTATGGTTGCTTAAAGGGCTGTCATTTTAGTTGCGATGCAACATTCTGAAAAGAACATATATAAAAGTATCAGAATGTAACAAAACTATTGATGATCACATAATTAAGTGCCAAAATTTTTTTTTTTACAACAATATGATCTTTCAAGCTTTAAATGAGTTGATTGTGCCTCTCATCTTTCTCTTTAGTACTAGAGCTCTCTAGAACTCTAGGTTTATGAGAAGAGGTCGAAGGCTGGTTATGTACATGAGTCACCTCAAATTTTTTCAGTGTGGAGGTTAGGGTTGGTGTGGAGGTTAGGGTTGGTGTGCTTTTCTCTTGACTACTGCAGGACATCTTGGGAGACAAAGTGGGACAAGAGAGATAGTTAACTAACTAACAAAATCAGAAGCAATAAAGCTCCTAATAATAAAATTAATTCATAAAAATTGACAAAAAAAATTGACAAATGATTGTTTTTATTTAATATGTACCTCTGGTAAATCATCGATTCAATGTTGAAATTTCATGTCTGACAATGGAAACTAGAACCATTTTCCGTTTCATCTAAGTTTTCAAGCGCCTCTAAACCTAGCATCTAGGCAAAGCAATCAAAATTTGATTTGTTTGTAGTTATGTACAAACAAACTTAGGTTTAAGGCCTATTTATACATAAAGTGGAAGGACTTGGATTAGCATTTTGAAAATAAACAATGGATTGAGTTCTGTGTGCGGGATTCGGTTTTGGGAAATGATTTTCGTACTTCGATTTTTTCTTTCTGCAATCCTCCATTTATTTTTGTCTTTTTATTCTTTTCTTATTTATTTAATTTAGAGGCTAGGAAAAATGTGCAAATGGACAAAAAAAAATGGGGAAATCAGTTCTCGGTTTCTTCCTTTATCTAGTTTATGTTTTCTCCAAACATATTTGGTAAGTATGACACACCCCGATCCCGATATTCCCCGAACACCAGGTTAGGCACGTGATGGCCGACATCCGAGGGTGACGAAAGCCATTTATTAATGCCATTTATTAATGCAAATGCTGAGAACAAGGAATAAATAAGACTTATAAATTTAAATATAATGAATATGCATTTATAAGGAACATGTTCAAAGCATACAACTAACTAAAATACTAAAAAGAAATAGTATAAAATTGAATGAAAAAGAGGATGGGTCCTACACCGAAAAGACTCGAAGATGCCGATGCGGAAGTGCCTGGACGCCAGAATTGTATGCCCCGATTCTAAGTCCTGAAGGGGGCGCAAAATAAACATTAGTGGACCAAGTTGATATATATAATAAAACAGTTATCAACATACTAACCCCCAGGTTTTATGAAAACTCATATATCATGATAAAAATAGGTTTTCCGAAACCATGCATGTCGTGCAATGTCTCAAAACATGTCTCATATATATCGTAATCACTAGTGAATATCCAATATCCTTCCAAGCCCCATGCCAGCTCCTCGTCCCTGTGCCAATTGCCAGAGGAAAATCACCTTCAGTCCCCGTGCCAGCTCCCCGTCCCTGTGCTAATTGCCAGAGGAAAAACCCTTCAGGCCCTATGCCAACACCGTAACCGTCGCCCGGGACGAAATCTATCCCTCGCCCCGTAGCGGAATAGGGAGCACTAGGTAAGTACAAAACCATTGAACATACATTTATTTAAAAGGCAACTTCCTAGTATAAATTCATCCATCATCTATACTATAAAGAGGTGTTCTAAACATGTTCTAAATATTATATCGTCATCCATCAGATATTCTATAAAGAACACGGGTTATAGGAAAAATAGTAATAATTCAAAATAGCCTCAGTAAGCATGTTATCTTAAAGCGTTTCACAAAATGTAATCATTAAATCATGCTTTTCATGTATGAATTTCTACTATCAAAACATGCATTTTTAGAAGGGGTCCACTCACAAATACTTAGCCGCTATAGAGCCATGCAAACTAGCGAACACAGAATCGTCACAAATAATTGCCCATAAACACATGAAGGGTCCAATTAATAAAACTATATTATAACAATTGATTTTGAGAAAACGGACGTCGGAAACGAGTCTAGGATGTTGAATTACCCTAAGAAGGGTTCTGGATAAATTTCGTAAAAGTCAACGCAAAGAATATTCCCCATAAAGGGTATGAGCCGGTTAGGGTTTAGGGTTTGAAAGCTTAAAGGGTTTAGGCTTAGACTTTTAGGTGGGTTGGGTTTAGGGGTTTTAGAGTCACATGCCTAAGGCCCGACTTCCAAACGGCCTAAGGGCCTTAAGCCAACAGGGGTTTTGGGGTTTTAAGAGAAAAGGGCTTAGGGCCTTAACAGACACAGCCCAAGTGCCTTTAATTTAAATAAAATAAAACAAAACTAAAAAGAAAAGTTTTGGGCCTTGGTTTTTAAACTAAAAAGGTTTAGGGTTTTAACATATAAGGCCCAAAGGCCTTTAAAACCAAAAATAAATAAAACAGAAAAATAAAAAGGGTTGGGTTGGGCTCGGCAGGAATGGCCTGAAGGCCTGGGAGGTTTCATAGGCTGGATTTCACGCCGGAGAGGAAGGCCAGAGTTTCGGCTGAAAATTAGACACACTTTAAACACTCATAACTTTGACAATACTCAACGAAATCGAGTGATTCAAAAATGAAAATCATAGTTCTCGAAGAGACAAAGAGAATGGTACCTTGCACGATGTCTAACTCGTCGTGGTTTGGCCGGAAAACTCCTCGAAAGCTGCAGAGGTCGCCGGAAACTAGGTAAGATTCAAATGAGTATAACTTCTTCAATTCTTAACAAAATTGGGCGAAACAAAAAGGAAAGTTTTAGAACTCAGTGAGACGAAGAGATTGATACCTTGCACGTCGACCAACTTGTCGTGGTTTGGCCGAAAATTGGCTCGAAATCCGTCGGACTCGCCAGTAAAACTGGGAAAACACCTCCGAGTTGTTTCTCTCTACAAACCTTCACCAAAACACCTAAAATGAGTCCTTACTAGGGTTGATCAGTCTAAGAGAAAGATTAGAGAGAGTTCTGAAGCTTAACAAGGTCGAGGGACGAGGAGTCGAACTCCAAATAATGGGGGTACCACTGTGCAGAGAGAGATAATGAGAGCGTGGCACGGTGGTGTGGTGGTGTCGTCGTCGAAGTCTCCTTGGGTGTGGGGTGACTGGGTGTGTATGTGTGTGTTCGGGGAAGAGGGAAAGAGAGAGTTGCAGAGAGTCGAAATGGAGAGATAAGGGAGAGTGAGGGAGAAGAGAGAGGGGGGAGAAAGGTCGGGGGACACAAATCAGGGGGTGGGCCCCTTAGGCTTACCAATTAAGACCCAAAAACCCATTTTAAAAGAAAAAGATCTAGCCCAAGGTGAAATTTCACGAAAATACCCCCTTCGTTCCGATAAAATCAAGTCAGATTGTTACAATATATATCTCGGTCATTATTTGGACACATTTAGACGTTATTATATTCTTTACTCAATCATTATCTCTCTATTACCTATTCGAATTGAAAGAAATATTTGTCACACGCTTTGCATGTGAAGGAATTTAATGTAGGAAAATCGAATTAAGATAATTAGAAACTAATAGAAAGCAAAATGATTTGTAAGTAACATGTACCTTACACACACGCACAAACATAAGTCTCATTTCGTTGAGGGACCCCTCAAATACTCATTTGAGGGACATATTTCGGTGCTCATTCTGTAACTTTTTACAACAATTCAAATCATCTATATTTTAATTCATTAGCCATACATCATCCTTGAAAAAAGTTAGACAACTCCAAAACCATTAAGACATTCATTTGTAGTGAAGAAATGGACGAATACGGTTCTACTAATAAATACAAAATTTAATTCAATGGTCCTATGACTTCAAATCTAGGTTATTTGGTAGAAGATTTACATCATGGTATTTTACTTTTGTGGGAGGAGACTTAGTTACTTGGCGTAACAAGAAGCAAAAGGTTGTGGCTTTGTCTAGTGCTGAAGCTAAGTTTAGAGGTCTGGCAAAAAGGTTTTGTGAACTTCTGTGGTTAGGAAAGTTGCTTAAAGAAATTGGCTTTTTGTCTGGACCAACTATAAACTTGTATTTTAATAATAAGGCTGCAATTGACATATATAATAATCCAGTTCAACATGATCGTACAAAACATGTTTAAATTGATCGGCATTTTATCAAAGAGAAATTAGAGGCACAAATGATTCAATTTCCACTTGTGAAGTCTGAAGATCAACTGACAAATATCTTGACTAAGGTTGTAGCAAGCAAGGCATTCCATGACTCACTTGGCATGTTGGGCATAAGTGACATATATGCTCCAACTTAAGGAGAAGTGTTGACGTGAATCAACATCTAAGAACAAATTGAATTGTGTTATTTTCCTTTGCTTAGAAGATTTTATTTTGTAAATAAAATTAGGATTTTATTTCCTATTATATGGATTGGGAATGTTCTCTCCTTGCTCCACAAGGGCCTCTTTAAGGGGAGATTCATCGAAATGGATATTTTGCATTTTTTTTTTGCCGAAAAATTCTCCATTGCCAGATTTTAAACTCTCCATCTTCTAGAAGATATAAATAAAAACCTAACTTTACATTCTTTTACATATTTTGATGAAGTGTCTCGCTAATCAAAGAGAGAAAATTAAATGGAATCTCAAATTCCATCCCTCCCATTGAAATAAAACTTCCATTTACATCTGCCGAAAATATAAAAAGAGATATAAATATAACTTTTACATCTCAAATTTATATTTTTCTATTAAAAATAAAATGCTCTTATAACCTATATTAGTGGAGTGAGAAACGAAGACATACTATTGTGTGCATGGACGAATGCTCTTCACGCCACCGACACCCCTAGAACGAAGTTGGGCTGACCTGTTAGTGTTATGCACTACACTCCGTTGCCTCCCCATTCCCTCAAATTGGGCTGGCCTGCAACTCCATAGCCCATCAACGAGTTGAAGATTATCAAACACAAATGATATGAATTTGTGAACATCCACGGCAACGAATTCAGAGTCTCACCGGATCTCTTTACTAAGATTCTGGTGATCCGTGAATTGTGTTCGTTCAACGTATATTATGTGGTTAGAAATTTATTTAAAATTAAACACAATCAGTATCTGATAAAAACTGACCGCATTATATACGATAAACGGACACGATTCACGAACCGGAGAATTTTGTTGGCACTCAGCCGCTGCAAAGTATAAAAAACAATTAAAAATTAAAACAAATAAAAAATTAAAATTCCAGCCGAACAAACAAACACCAAAACTTAACCGCGAAGAACAATATTTTACACGCAAACTGGACAAGTATCCAATCTTATATTCCCAAATCCTCTTTCTTTCTCTTCGTATAGATTCTTCGAGTTCTTCTGCATAAACCGCTAAGAGAGAGAGAATTGAATACAATTATTTGTATATATTCAACTGTCAGATGGTGAATTAGGGCTTGCGAAATTCGATTTGGCAGTCGAATAAGGAAGAATTATTAGAGTTTAATGCTCTAATTATTGTGGTTGTTGAGTAATTCTGGGGAGTGAAAGCTCTGGGATTAAGCGTTGTTTGTGCTGCGTGGATTGGCTTGCTCGGTGCTGGAGTTCTGATACTATGGAAGCCGATTTGCCTCCTAAATACACCCACATCAAGCATCGTGATCGAATCGTGCGGGTATGAATTTTCTGCTTTTGATTATCCAATTTTTGATTATTTTCTGTATTTTTTCAGCAGTTAATTTGTTGAATTATAGGGGTTGGGATGCAATTAATTGTTTAAGTGTAGTTGAAAGTTTGTTCCTTTTTATTTTTATTTAATTTTTTTGGAATTATTGATCATTTCCTAGAGCTGATATCGTAATACTTGTTTGAGTAATTGAGTGAAATTTCTGGGAAAAATATTAGGTTTTAATGTATATGTACTTTTTGACTTTCGTTTCGTATCGTAATTTTACTGATATGGGTCAGAAAAAAGGTTCACATTTATGTTTTTGTTGTTAATTTATGCAGAGGCTAGCTCAACTGCGAGTGCCAAACGAGTTTCTTTGTGAATACCAACGTGGGTTAGTTGCTTTTATTAAGAATAACAAGCAACGGATACCGGAACTGGTTTCTGCTATACTACCTGATGATGATGAAGTAGCTCTAAGTGAAGCAAAACCAGGGACTAATAAACAAGGTGTAAGCATGAAAAGTCGATTCCACGAAAGCATGTCGTGGTTGCAGTGGTTGATGTTTGAGGGTGAACCTAAGTCAGCCCTGAAGAGTCTCTCCAAAATGAGTGTTGGGCAGCGTGGTATTTGTGGAGCTGTTTGGGGAAATGACGATTTAGCTTACAGATGCCGAACATGTGCAAATGATCCAACATGTGCAATTTGTGTTCCTTGCTTTCAGAATGGGAACCACAAGGATCATGATTATTCAGTTATTCATACTGGTGGCGGTTGTTGTGATTGTGGTGATGTTACAGCATGGAAGCGCGAAGGCTTTTGCTCAAATCATAAAGGTGCAGAACAGATACAACCTCTTCCAAAGGAGATTGCCAACATTGTAGGGCCTGTTCTTGATTGCCTCTTTGATATATGGAAAACCAAGCTGGTTCTTGGTGAAACTATCTGGCGGGAAAATGCTAGAGCAAGTGACCAAGTTGGAGAGCGTAGAAAGGTTGAAAATGAGTTAACTTTTTTCGTGGTTGAGATGCTTCTAGAATTCTGTAAGTACAGTGAGAGTTTGCTAAGTTTTGTATCCAAGACGGTTTTAGCATCAGGGGGTCTATTGGGGATTCTTGTAAGGGCAGAAAGGTTTTTGAATGACACTGTTACGAAAAAGCTGCATGAGTTGCTACTGAAACTGCTGGGAGAACCTGTTTTCAAATATGAGTTTGCCAAAGTATTTTTGAGTTATTACCCAGCTGTTGTAAGTGAAGCCAGAAAGGAATTAAGCGACCTTTCTGTAAAAAAGTATACACTGCTCTTTGCATTCTCTGTTCAAATCTTCACGGTGCCAACTTTAACACCTCGTCTTGTGAAAGAAATGAACCTGCTGTCTATGCTGATGGGATGCTTGGAAGATATTTTCATTTCCTGTGCTGGGGATGACGGTCGTTTACAGGTAATGCTTTGATTTTTTTCCTTTAAGGCTATACTAACCCCTTGGCACATGCCCATGTGTGTGCCAATTGGGTCTTCGTATTTTTTTTTTTTTTTAAAAAAATTGAAAAGTTGAATTTACAATTTGTTATTTTCTAAAAAAATTCAAAGATTAATACGTTGGGTTCTTCAATTTTTAGAGTTTTTACTTAATTTTTTTTTAGTTCCAAATGTGATCTTTTACTAATTTACCACTAATTAAATTGTTTTCTTTTAAAAATCTAGTTAGGGAAGGACAATTGTTGGTATTTTGAATGCTTCACCGATCTCACTTAATATTATAAATATTTATGTATCTCTATAGGTTGCGAAATTATCATTATTCCTCTGCACATTGCCTCCTTGTCCCTGCCACCTTCATTATGGAATTGATAACTTGGCAACTTAGGTTGTATAGTTATGGTATAATCTAAAGTCATGTCGTGCTTATATGGTGTCCTAACTAGGTTACTTTTTATGCTCCCGTTTTGGAATTCTTTCAGTTTGTTTTTTTTTATTCTGGTTATTTTTTTCCTTTCTTTGTTTTTCCAGATCATTGTGATTATCTGATGTGCTTTCTTTTGTTTGATAAAAGTTCCTATTTTCCCATTTGTTTTGGTCTCATGTAGTAAAATGGTTGATTATTCCTCGTAGGTTACCAAGTTGTCAAATTTGTATGAGATCACAATTCGTGTGATTGAAGATATTAGATTTGTTATGAGCCATGCTACAGTGCCCAAATATGTAACTCATGACCAGCAAAATATTTCAAGAACTTGGATGAGACTCTTGGCTTTCGTGCAAGGCATGAACCCTCAAAAAAGGGAAACAGGCCTGCACATTGAAGAAGAAAATGAGAATATGCATTTGCCGTTTGTTCTAGGTCATTCCATTGCCAACATTCATTCTTTATTGGTGGATGGGGCATTTTCTGTAGCTATTGACAAGATGGATGAAGACTCTCTTTTCAGAACATATAAGCAGGATACGGATGACAGGGATAGCCTAAGACATTCAAAAGTAGGACGGCTGTCCCAGGAAAGTTCTGCATGTAGTGCAGCGGGGAGTAGTTCATTTGCATGTGAGTCGAAGGTTTCTGAAGATAAATCAGATGCTCTTTCTGATTTGTTGATTCCACCATCTGTGATGTGGCTAACATATGAGTGCTTGAGGGCAATTGAGAATTGGCTGGGAGGTGATAATACCTCCAGGACTCTTCTTGATGCATCTTCTCCAAGTACTAGCAATTTCTCTGGTAGCAATTTTTCAGCATTGAAGAGAACATTATCCAAGATCAGGAAAGGAAAATATATTTTTGGTAGACTTGCCAGTTCTAGTGAAGATCATGGCAAGCAGTGTTCATCACATGTACATAGTGATTGCAATATGAGTGTTGACACCCAGAGTAGCAGAATTGCAGGGCAGGAGAGTAATTTGATGGTTATTGACAACATTGGTTCAGTTAATGCCTGCAATCCTGCAGGATTTGATGATAGTGCTATGGAAGTAGATGGTGCCATGGACTTAGATGCTCTACATGTGTTGAGTTTGTCTGATTGGCCAGACATAACATATGATGTTAGTTCACAGGATATATCTGTTCACATTCCTTTACACCGCTTACTTTCCTTGCTTTTACAGAAAGCATTAAGAAGATGTTTTGGTGAAGTGCCAGATCTGGCTAGCGTTACTTCTGCAAATTCATCATCAGCTATTTTAACTGACTTCTTTGGACATATTCTGGGAGGCTGCCACCCTTATGGATTTTCTGCCTTTGTTATGGAGCATCCCCTTCGGATAAGAGTATTTTGTGCGGAGGTTCATGCGGGAATATGGCGGAAAAATGGGGATGCCGCCCTATTATCTTGTGAGTGGTATCGTTCAGTTCGCTGGTAAGTGATTTATGCTTCATCTGTGGCATGCATTTTAGGGGGAAAGCATCTCTTGTAATGATTGATTTTTCTCTTCACTCTTTTTTTCCTCCTTTTATTTTCAGGATTGACTCTTTATCATATGGTTAATATTGCAGGTCAGAACAGGGTTTGGAGCTTGATCTGTTTCTGCTTCAATGCTGTGCTGCCTTGGCTCCAGCTGATCCTTATGTTAACAGAATTGTAGAACGCTTTGGCCTGTCCAGTTACCTTTCTTTGAACCTTGAGCACTCTAGTGAATATGAGACTGTTCTAGTGCAAGAAATGCTCACTCTTATTATACAAATAGTCAAAGAAAGGCGATTTTGTGGTCTAACTAAAGCTGAAAGTTTGAAAAGAGAGTTGGTTCATAAATTAATCATTGCAGATGGCACTCATAGTCAATTGGTTAAATCTCTTCCTCGTGATCTGTCCAAGTCTGATCAGCTACATGGAATTTTGGAATCCATTACCGTGTACTCCAATCCCTCTGGCTTTAATCAGGGGACTTATTCGCTACAATGGACATTTTGGAAAGAACTGGATTTGTACTACCCTCGTTGGAACTCGAGGGACCTGCAAGCTGCTGAAGAAAGATACTTGCGTTTTCGTAGTGTTTCTGCATTGACCACTCAGCTACCCAGATGGACTAAGATTTATTCTCCTTTCAAAGGGGTAGCTAGAATAGCTACATGTAAAGCAGTCCTTAAAATTATCCGTGCTGTGCTGTTTTATGCTGTTTTTTCTGATAAATCAAGTGATTCACGAGCTCCTGATAGTGTTCTGTTAACTGCATTGCACTTACTCTCGTTAGCATTAGACATTTGTTCTCAACATAAGGAAGCTGGTGATAAGTCTTGTTATGATGGAGATGCAATTCCCATGCTAGCTTATGCTGGGGAAGAAATTAATGAAGGACGATACTTTGGTGCTGGTCAACAAAGCTTGCTGTCACTTCTTGTTATCTTGATGAGGATGTATAAGAAAGAGAATGTCAACAATTGTTTGGAAGCTGGAAGTTGTGACCTCTCTTCTTTAATTGGAAGTTTATTAAAGAAGTTTGTAGAGATTGATTCCGGATGTTTGACCATATTACAACAACTTGCACCTGAAGTGGTTGGTCTTGTGTCGCAATCTTCTCCAAATGTTGACGCTAAGACCTCAGGTTCAATTTCTGACTCTGAGAAGCGCAAGGCAAAAGCCAGAGAGAGACAGGCTGCCATATTGGAAAAAATGAGAGCCGAACAATCCAAGTTTATGGCCAGTGTTAATTCCACTGTGGACGAGGGTTCAAAATCGGAGCAAGAGGTTTGTGAACTTAATGTTGAAGATGATGTGGAAGAGTCTGAACAAGTTGTTTGCTCTCTTTGTCATGATCCCAGTTCCAGAAATCCGATATCCTACTTGGTTTTACTTCAGAAATCTAGACTTTTGAGTTTCATAGAAAGAGGTCCCCTGTCATGGGAGCAACCACGTTGGATAGACAAGGAGCACATCTCTATTACCACAAACGAGGTGAATGATCAATCTGGATTAAGCACTTTATCAAGTGGTTCAGGACCACAACTGGTGCCATCTGATCCTTGTAGACAGATGGTTCAGAATGCAGTCACCAAATTTGCCTGTCATGGACAACCTAGGGATGTTAACGCTCTTACAGATTTTCTCAAGGGCCGGTTCCATGAATTAAGGAATATCCAAGTGCAACGTGAATCAAATGATGAAAGGGAAAAGACTTTATATACATTTGAGACAATGGAAGATGATATGTACATCTCCATCCAAAAGGAAATGCGTGATAAGATGCTTCATTCTAATCCTTTAGAGGATAAGGGATTTTCAACTCCTGAAGGGGATCAAGAAGAAACTAAGCATGCTGAATTTATGTTACTTGGAAAATATATGGCTTCTCTTTCTAGAGAGACAACAGAGAATCCTTCATCTTCCGAAAGTGCTCCTAATGAAAGGGTGACAGTAGATTCTTCTCGTCTTTCAGCACATGACGGATTTGGCCCGACAGATTGTGATGGAATTTATCTTTCTTCCTGTGGACATGCTGTACATCAGGGATGCCTTGATCGTTATTTATCTTCGTTGAAGGAAAGGTAAACCCCTTTTTTATAAGAAGGAGAGACAAATTTTTTTTGCAAAGAAACAATAAAAATACAAGAGCGGACAAGAAGTCCGCAAAAGCACAAACAAAACAGGATAAATAGCAACATCACCCTGACACTTAGAAACTGTGAAACAACACAAAACTAACTAATAGCAGCAATCCAGTTACGCCAAATTTCTGAAAAAGACAAATCTCTAAATTTTGTAGTAACTGATGCCCAAAGAGATAACCAAACTTCATCCCAAAGATCCTCCCTTCAACTGAGTTCGTAGTCCTAAAAAATCAGCTTGTTTCTTTTCATCCAAATGACCCAAAGGATAGCTGAAACTACCCCATAAGACCTTGATTTGCTTCCCCTTTCCTGATAATTTATGTTTCTCTACCATAGATTTAAGGCCACCGGACAGTGAAGAAACAAATGATCGTGCATAAAATGCATCAATCAGGTTGTAGACATGAACTAGGTCTTCGTTACTGGAATATGTCACGTGTGTTAACTTTCCCATGAGCCACTAACCAAGTAAAAACCTTCACTTTATTAAGAAATTTAGATTTCCAAACCAGGCCATAAGCCTGAAAAAACCCTATCTGCATCGTTTTTGAGAAAGAAATTGCAATAAATTTAACAGAGAAGCTTCCTGAAGAATCAAGTATCCAATTTCTTGCATCAGCTCTTGAAGGGAGAAAGCGAGCCTGATCCAAACTTGTCAAGAAAGATGACAACTCGTCTAATTTCGAAAGCCAAAGTCCCAATTCAAAGAATGTTCAGCAAACCTCGCCGCACTAGAAATATTATGAAACCTGGATATGTTGAACAGCCTAGGAAATGAGAATTGTAAAGATCTTTCACGCAGCCAAATATCCTCCCTTTCAATAAGAGAAATCTTCAATCCTTAGTAATTTTGGTTGGGAATTCTTGATACTTTTTAATCTTAATTATGGATTTATTTATATATTTTTTATTATTCGCATGAACAGTGGAAGTTGTACTTTTTTAAATGCGAAATTCTGTTAAGATATTTTGTTAAGAGGGAATGCCTTCTCTGTTGTTTTATTGACTACTAGTGAAAGTAGTTACACCTTGTTCAATGAACTTGGAAGGGCAGTAGCAGAAATATTGGAAAAGACGGTTTCAGAATACATTTTTCTTAATCTCTTTGGCCTTGCTTTTAACCTTGCAATTGGAATTGCCTTGTTCTTTAGCGTGACCCTTTAATCTTGCCTTGATGATTTTTCATTCAGTTTTATTTTTTTATTTTTTTATTTTTTGTTTTCTTTATATGGTGTGTTCTATAAGGGGGTATGGTGTAGTTTTCCAAATCGATGGTTGCTAAAAAATGAAATCTCCTGCTTTTGTGGTTATGATGCATTGAAACAACTAAAGGAAAAATAGTCAGATATATCATATACGTTGCTCTGGAAGATTGTTGATATTTTACTATTTTAGTGAAAATGGCCTAGCTTGTCCCATCTTATCTGTTCGTGCAGGTATCTCAGAAGAATTGTTTTTGAAGGGGGACATATTGCAGATCCCGACAAGGTACATGGATTCCCTGCATATTTTTCTTGTCGTACTCAGTGAATAGATGAGGGTTCTATTACTAACCTTTTGCATGTTTATTCTTTTACCCATAGGGGGAATTTCTCTGCCCTGTATGCCGTCGACTTGCAAATTCTGTCTTGCCCGCATTGCCAGAGTTTCTCCAGGTCACCAAAGAACCTCTGTATTCAGGTGTTAGTTCATCGCATGCTACTGGTCAATCGGTCAAATCAGGTGACGAAATTAATTCTCTTCAGCTTCAACAAGGGTTGGCTCTCTTGCAATCTGCAGCAGAGGCATCTGGGAAGGTTGGAAGTCTTAAAGGTTTCCCCCTTCAGAGATGTGGAAGAATGACCTCAGACCTTGAACCAATTTTTCGATTGCTCTGTAAGATGTATTTTCCGACTAAACAGGATAAGTTATCAGGATCTGCCAGCGTCAACCACCCAATGCTTATGTGGGACACAATTAAGTACTCTCTACTGTCAACAGAAATTGCTGCTCGTTCTGGTGGGAAATATGCAACTCTGAGCTATGGCCTTAGTACACTGTATAAGGAACTTGAATCAAGTAGATTTATTTTGTCCTTGTTGCTGAAAATAGTCCAAAGCAGAAGAAAGAATTCTCTTCATGTCCTTCAGAGATTTATAGGAATTCAAAGCTTTACAGAGTCTATTCTATTTGGAGTTTCCGTAGACGGTGGCAATGAAACATGTGGACAAGGTATTGTTGCTACCAGTAAAAGCCATTTATTTCATATGTTTCAAGTGACTTTCTGTGAATATTTGTTTCTTGCTATCTGATTCGCTAGTCACAGGCCGTTCAAAATTACAAATAGCATGCCTACTGTAAGAAGACAGATTTAAGAGTTATTGTCCATTCTTGTTTTTTCTTTCAAAAGATGAATTTTATGAAAGTGATTTTTAGATGTTAATACTGCTATTGAGCCCAACTTTTTACATGGCATTCTCACATTGGATTCTAAAACATTTCTGCATTTCTTAATGCAAGGTGTATATATCATGTCTGATTGGGAAAAAAAAAGTTGAGAGAAATCTGGGATAAGTAGCATTATTCATTCGTATAATGGAGATGTTGCGGCTGGTTGAATTCTTGGACCCTATTGAAGCCACGAAAGAACTATTAAGCATTCAAGTTTCACATGTGCAAAATTTTAGGTGTTATGTTGAAGCATTTTACTTTATTCAGTTAAATCCTCATCAACGCTATGTTTCGCAGGTGCTATGCTGCGTATCTTGGAACATGTTGATCTAGCGGTATCCTATCCTGATATTCAGTTCTGGAATCAAGCTTCTGATCCTGTCCTTGCTCGTGATCCTTTTTCATCATTGATGTGGGTTCTTTTTTGTCTTCCATACCAATTTTTATTATGTGAAGATTCCTTGTTATCCCTAGTGCACTTATTTTATGTTGTCTCTGTAGTTCAGGTATGTTAGCGGTACTTCTCCCTTTTTTCTCATAATTCTTAGATAGCATTAAAAACATCTAGTGGCCTAATTCATTATGGTGAAATGTGAATGCAGGGCATAATGACATGTTGTGGGAAAAATCAATGTGACATTAGTGGATTAGGTATTGATGATTGCCTGGTTACTGACATCTCTAAACTTATGGAAGAATCTGGAGCCACCCAGCAATATTTCGTTTCAAACTATATTGGATCTTCTTGTAATATTAAGAACATAGTTTGCAGCCTGAGTTTCCCTTATTTGCGGAGGTGCGCATTGCTGTTGAAGCTGCTGAACTCCTGTTCCCAAGTACCATTCCATGAAAGGTATAATGTCTTGGATAGATCTCATGCCGTTGGTGACATGATGGACACCACTTATGTGGCACTAGTGAATCTAAATGATGTTCAAGAAATAGAAAGCATGTTCAAGGTTCCTACACTGGATGTTATCTTTAAGGATAAAGTGGTACGTTTAATAGCTCAGAAATGGTTCCATCATTTTCGTAAGGAGTTGGAAGTCCAAAGATTTCAAGGAAGCATGAACTGTAGCCCTGCAGTTCCCTTCCAATTGATGCATCTGCCCCGAGTTTACCAGGACTTATTGCAGAGGTTAGTTGAATTGCTTCTTGGTTTGTTACTGGAGTTCTTGTCTTCTAAAAGGATCTCTCCAGAATTAAAGTTTACTCAGAAAGATTGTGTTTTTGCAGGTATATAAAACAGCATTGTCCTGATTGCGAGAATATTCTTGATGACCCTGCATTGTGCTTGCTTTGCGGGAGATTATGCTGTGCAAGCTGGAAGTCATGTTGCAGGTATATATTCACCAATATATGTCATTATTATTGGATAGATTATCCATTTAATACATGTTTATGCCCCATTGCTCCATCATTGCTAAATTTGACAATTTATCTTAGGGCAAGTGGATGCCAAACTCATGCAGTGTCCTGTGGTTCTGGTACTGGGGTATTTCTGTTGATCAGGGTATGCGTTGTGGTTACTTTTTTTAATAATTATGTTTGGAAGCCCATCTTTTAGATCTTTAAATTTTGTTTTTACCTCTATTCTTGTTTGCGGAAATGATTAATTTTCTTTGGTGTGAATCTAGAGGACAACAATTCTGCTGCAAAGATCTGCACGGCAAGCTCCCTGGCCATCACCCTACTTGGATGCTTTTGGAGAAGAGGTAATTGGTTTCTGCTATTGTAAATCCCGCAGCAATTTTATTCCTCTATTTCTTTCATTGTCTTCCCTTGTAAACAATTTGAATTGACAAATCATACCATATTCTGGTGAGCCCTTGTACATCCATCTTACTCCACTTGATTTTCTCAGTTTGAAGCAATTGAGAAGATAATGGTGGGTAAGATTTTTTCGATACTTATTTGTATTTCTCAAAAGGATAGTGCATTTTTATGATAATTTCTGGAAAACCCTGCAAGGAAAGCAATGCTAGTGAACATTTCCAGAAGGGTAGACAAATTAGGTGCTCTGATCCCAGAGGTCATACAGGTTTGATCCTAGGGTACTTAGAGATATTTTGCGTTGTAGGAGCTTTTAGCAAGTCATTGATCTTTTTTATGGTATCAAGGGCTTACTTGTGAAATGCCCTTTATTTTTATTGCTTTGGCAAGGGGAGGAATGAGCTATTGGTATTTAGAGGATGTTCTCACTATGCCATCCACCCAGTACAGTTGCATATCTCCTCTTTCAGTTTGGAGTTTCACATGTATAGAATGAAGCAAAAGATTATTTGATACTGCATTTCATAGAGCTCCTTTCAAGCGGTTTGGAATTTTCCCCTTCTGCCACTTGAACTGCGGTTTAGCGGTATTCCTCTCCACTTGTAAGTGGGTCATAGGTTCAACTCCTGTGGGAAATACCTAATTATGGCTACCCCATAGTGTGGCTTAGCCCAAATCTCCAACCCTGCAATATTATTGTGTCAATAAAGAAGAGAAATTTCCCCGTTTCTTCATCGCATACAGTTTTGCTGAATAAAATGCAGAAAGTCGCTTTGCAGTTTTACTCTACCCTCAGCCCAAAACCCTAAAAAAGAAAATGTAAAATGGTTACAAAAAGATGAAGATGTTGGAAGTAGCACTTGTGGACGCTCCTGTTCTTATTTGTGCTTTTAGTGCATTCGTTGATTTATAGGGATTTATGCTTGTGTATGATAATGTAAATTTTGTTATTGCAGGATGTTGAAATACAGAGAGGAAAGCCGCTGTACTTGAACGAGGAACGCTATGCAGCTTTAACTTACTTGGTGAGAATATTTTGCTGCGTTCTTAATTTGGCATAATGTTTTCTTTAATGTGGTAAATGTTGAAGAAACCCATTGTCACTAGCAGTTTGTGGTAATCTTGTTATTCCCATTGTACCCTTATTACTAAATTGAGAAGTAAATCTGAAAAAATTTGGCCTGATCTCACGCTTCCTCCTACCCTCCACTTGGAGCCCTTTGCCTCACTTCACCATCCATGATTCGTGGCTATACCTTGTGTTGAAATTTCTCAAGTGAAGGGGATGTGTTGAGCCTTGTTTGCGAGTTCATATAGAAGCATCCTTAATTTATACGTTTCAAACTTCCAATTGAAAATATTTCTTGTTTCGGTTCTAAGTTTTATGATAAATGGTTTATGATTTGCATGGTAGGTTGCTTCTCATGGCCTTGATCGAAGCTCCAAGGTTCTTGGACAAACTACTATTGGTTCTTTCTTCATGGTTTAGTTTGGATTTCAAGGTAAAAAACAATCATGCACTTCATGGATGTTGGTTCATCATGTTACCAAGTTCAATGTTAATCAGATTTTATTCACGATGCTGAATGTTCTAATTTTGGCATCTCAGGTGGCATATATGTTGACACAGATTGATGGCAAAGGATTCTTGATAGCAGCAGATAATATCCACTTCCGACAATAAATCTGGACCTAGGATCAACGGTTCAGTTTACTGCACATTGAGGTTGGTGGCTACTGGCTATGCTATAAGTTAACTATTACAATTCTGAAAAGTATGGAACACTCTGTTCTCTTTATCATCACCGCTACGCACGCCTTTGCTCTTAGTTTGCTTGTTAAATCGTACTGTTACTAAATATCTTGTTACCTACAGTGGCAGATGCTTGGGTATCCCTCTCCATAGGTTGAAAATTTGGTCCCAAGGGAAGACCAGTTTGTCGGCGGCAGGTTGTTCCTTCCGTTTTTTATGCATGTACAGTTCGATATGACGCTGAAGTCTGAAGACTACTGCAAACTATCTTCACGGGGGGGTTGTCCATCAAACGGTTGTACATAAAAGTTTAACCATAATTCATGAGCCACTGATTTATGTGTAGTGGCATTTGCATGCTTTGCTTTAGCAGTTGAGGAGATAAGCCCCCGCTGCTGCCGGGTCGACCGCTCTCTCTCTCTCTCAGTTTGTGGTGTTATTTATTTATTTGTTTTATTAGCATTCTTTTTATCTCCAAAGAGCTGAGGGGGGAGGGAGAGTGGCTTGTGGAGCTGTTAATAGAGATTTCTAGTTGTTACGGTCGGGCGTGTCGATAAATCCTTTGATCCGTTAAAAGTTTCCATGGCTAAAAGTTTGAAAATACAAACAACTGCTCATGGCCCTTTGCGCTTTCAGCGAAAAACACGGAAAAGAAGTTATAAAAGCACTTTTCCAGGCGTTTGCTTAATAAAAGCACTTTTTAACATTTTTAGGTAGTTAAATGTCGAATGTGCCAATGTTAATCAGTGCTTTTAGTTGTCGATTGTATTTGCCTTTTTAAGTTTTAACCAAAAAGAAGTTCCAACGCTACCTGCTAAAAAAGAAAGCGTATTCGTGGTATGACCAACTCGTGTAACATTTTATTTTATTTTTCAAGGCGAAGCATAGCATTTCGTTAATGATTAAATAAAGCATCACGGATTAAATACGGAGGTCCGTAATTTTTTTTATTGAGGAAATTATAGTGGGTTGGATCGGGCGCCAATGTAGCCCTAAATCGAAAGCAAATACACACATTCGCAATTTTCTGCCTCTTACGATATACCATCAAGACAAAACGAAGGAGAAGCAATTTATAAAGTGAGAATTCTTCCACTTCATAGACTCTTAGAATAAGATAAGGTGGCCATTGCTTCCGCCGTACGTGAGGTCAACGTCAGTCAACCATACGTTCCCACTGAATTTTTCTACTAATGTTTTCAATTATTATTATATGAAAACTGAAAATTAAATTTTAACCGGCCAAAAATAAATAAATGGGTATTAAACGGGACCCTAAATGAAAAATAATTGGCGCAATAAAGAGCAACTCTAAGATTTCTAAAAGTGTACTTTGACCACTAAATATAAAAGATTTCTAACTGTAAATATTGGTAAAGAATGACAGGAGCTAAGCTTTCATCAAGAAATTCTTCAAGCATGAAGCATCATGGCTCCTTTGATGAGGGGTTTTCTGTACAATCCTGATATAATCAATATATTTTCACTAGTATTTGGGGCCCATCATTTTTATTTCTACACATAAAAGAAGCCCCTGCCCACTGTATTTCGTCAAGTTGGAGTGCCGAAAAACCGCGCTCGTGTAACAAATAACGAGGGGTGTATTTGCAAGTTAATGGCTTGTAAGGCATTGAAGATGTGAGACCAGAGAATGGTCGGATAAATCGATGTATCACTCTGTTCAGAAGCTCTGTAGACTTGGAAATATCACCAGTTCAACAGTGTCAGCCAACGTCAAAAGAATCGCCCTTCTTTGTCCCTGAATTGAAACAGAGGGAGATCAAATCAGAAACACATTTGCGAAACAAAAGAATATTACAGATTTCCCCATATATTTCCGAAATGATTAACTGTTTCAATACAGTAGTTCTTTAACGAGCTTACTTATTTCTTATGGAAACAAAAGAATATTACAGATTTCCACACATATTTCAGAAATGATTAACTGATTCAATACAAAATGAAACGAATGACAACTTTGATTCCTCTATCAGAAAACCAAAAATCTATCAATTACTTCTGCAAGGTTGTCACCTATGCATGTACATATAATCTATACCGCGTAAGGTGTGTAATTAGAAATATAACAATAGGATAAAATCGAAAGGCCAGATAATCCACAATCATAATTCCCTACTTGACTAAGCAATTCTATGTCATATAGAGATCTTGCATTTAGAGCGTGACATTTTTCTTTGTCAGATCAAGTTTCGAAAATAAGATAGAAAAACAGTTTACCAAGTGTGAATCCTCTATAACTACTTATACAAAGGACGACACCAAAGTTTGAGAACAATTATAACAAAAGCTGAAACTTACAGTGCATGCCCTAGGTCACTCCCATTTTTGTTGGATGTGTTGAGTCCTTGATAACAGCAGAGCCGCCATTTGCAGATAATTCCACGGACTTAGAATCAGCATCATACTCTTTGTCACATGTAAACTCCAGCTGTTTCTCCACAGACTTGAAAACAGCAGTCCTCCTGGCTCTTAACCGGTATGGTGGAGATGCATTAAAAGCCTTGCCATTAGACCCAATTGTACTGATACCATTATTAGTTGGACTCTCGCATGAACTTCCATCTTGAGACCCAGAAACTTCTGCACTGTTTTTGTGTCTCTCCTGTTCCCTGACTGATTCACAATCCACTATCCCTGATTCACTATCCACTATCGCAACTTTATTACGAGGCAACTGTTCTTGGCCAATGGTCTTTCTCTTTCGCAAAATGGAAGGAGTATTGGGGAAGGTCTTAGCAGCGATTTTCAAAATTGATTCAGGGCTTTGATTACATAAACCACTGCCATTCACAGAAGGAGGAGTGAAGAAACTTATAGGTGATAAATTTGGACTAGAGGTGTAATCATACTGCAAGCGATGCATGTTTGAAAAACCTGAATCAAATTGGGCACAACTTTCTGGTGGTGGCGGCTCATAGTACAAAGAACCATATCCTGGAGTTTCAACTGGCAAAGATGTTGTCTTAACTCTGTCTTCGTCCAATTGATTGTTAAATACACAGTTCTCCGACTCTGCCTCGCTGTTAATGACAGAATTCTCAATCCGAGGCTTTCTGTTTACTCTGAAATTCTCAAACTTTGGCCCTGAGTCTGAGTTAGAGCAGCTAAGATCCATAAAAGATAATCTCAGGTTACATTCTACACCTTCAGAATCTGCAGATTCATTTGGATGAACACTTGGTGAAGCACCCATATCCTGAGGTGGGGCGGCAGACTCAAACTGATCCTTTCCATCTTCATCTAGCTTAGACATGTCTGCATTTCCAGATGATGTTTGAGCAGTTGAATCCGATCCTTTAGTTGAACAAACAAGTAATTTTTTAGTTGCACTGGTTCTTGTCTCTTTGGTGCCATACTTCGGAGGTGGTGGAAGTTTCCCAGTAGCCAAATAGAACTCAAGTTTTTTCTTCAAGGAACTATTCCAATGATTCTTTATTGCATTATCTGTCCTGCAAACACAAAGTTAAATACAACATTTGGCTTAGCAAGCACTGCATACACACAAAAAAATTAAATGAACTTGGTAACAGTGGTTTCCAAATTATAAGATGTAATTTTTATTTAAAAATTAATTTCTTAGGTAACAGTCATTTCCAGACGGCAGCATTACAAAATCAAGGAGTATTTGCACCCGTCATCGAAATTGGCATTTCTCACAATATTTTAACCGAAAATTAGATGTGAATTGTAAGACCACAGTTCAAAAGTTCTTGATGTCACACATTAGCGGTAGTCTTTGAAATTGGCTACATCTCTGTAGTGCTGCTCAAATTTGCACCTTAATGTCATTTATAAATAACAAATCAAACAAGAAAGATACCTTCCAGGTAAAACCTTTGCTATTTCGGCCCACTTGTTCCCATGCATCTGGTGGGCATTCATAAGAGCTAATTCCTCCTCCAGCGTCCAAGCCTCCTTCTTTATATCAGGATTCAAGTGATTGTGCCACCTGAAGAGAGAAAAACTGGGTTACAAGCATATACACTACCCAAATGATTTGTTTTCATTTCATGAACAAATTAGTTGTAAGATACATGCCGGAATGAATAACATTAAAATGTATAAAGCATCAGCATTATACAAAATTATAAGTAATAAATGGCATAATTGTTAATTCCAGAGCAAAACATTTTGAGGAAAACATGATCAATCAGGCCGATCATATATGATAATAACATCAGAACTTAATAATAACCATAGGGCGATGGTGTTAGACGTAATTAAAAGCTTATGGAGGTTACCTCTCTCGGCATTGTTTCCCTATACGACCAGGCAAAGACTTGGCTATCAACGACCATTTTGTAGGTCCATACTTTGCTACCAGTTCAATTATTTTATCATCCTCCTACAAATAAAACAAGTACGGAGAAAGTTGAGTTAGACAAAGTTGAATGCTCAAACCTACACTGTAAGAACATATTAAGAAAATATGATATCAGGTTCCAACCTCTTGAGTCCAGGGTCCTTTAACAAGTTCTGGATTAAGAACCTTCTGCCATCGATGCAGACATTGCACTTCCGATCTATCAGGAAAAAATTCAGCTGCAGACACATTGTTTAAAATTCAAATATTAGATTGGTTGCCTGTATGTTGGTACAGCAGAAAATTAACAACATAGGTATAATATATAATCAGGCAATTGAATGAAAAGTAACTCGTTTCAACCTCTTGGGACATCTATGATGTGCTTGCTTAGGATTTTCAGAGCTCTGAATATATATTTTTATTGTTCAACCAAAACTGGATTTCTTTTAATTTATCAAGATCTCTACCATTTAAAAGATTAGTCAAGCACATTTGCTGAGCAGAATCACAGCCACCTAAAAGCACCATAGCTATTGAAATATGTAACTACACAAAATCTAACCTAAAGCTGCATTCGTGCCTTGAAAACCAGCAACATAAATCAGAAACAATACTCAAGAGAGAGACATACCTATTTTCTTCCAACTCTTCCCTTTAAAAGCTGCAACGGCAACCCGTAATGTCTCATCCTGTGGCAATCCAACATTTATTGAAAATTAGAAACATGCCCCGAAAAGGGTTGTGAATAAGAAAACAGAAGCGACATGTATCATCGCAACAACATATGAAAATGGGAGATAGTACTGATAAAATAAGTAATACAACCAGTTAGTCTAAAAGCAGCGACTTTTTCAGGCAGTAAGAGTTTTAATTATTTAATGACTGCAAATTATGAACCTCTCCCTCCAGTAAGTTCAGTAACAAACACGAAAACCATTCATTCTTCTGGCTGATAATACAAACAAGTGAACATAAGTACAAAATGAATGCTGACCTCTTGTGGAGTCCAACCACCTTTGGCTCGCCTAATAGGACCACTAGTCCTCCTGAAAGATCAAAACCACTATGTCAATTCACTACCACAACACTGTCAATGACAATTATAAGCTATCCAAATTGGTCAAAACGAATATTAAACTAGCATAGCGATTTCTGATCCCGGTAAGGATACAAATATCCATTGGAAACTATATAATGTCTAAAAGCAGATGCATGGAACTAAAAATTAACAGCAATATCATAATCTGAACCTGCTAATGAAAAGAAGGGTTTTCAAATAGAGAACATCGCTACAGTTGTAACGAAATCACAGCAGTTAAGCATTGAGGGAAAGTACCGTTGAGTTGGAGAAGCAGATGCTGGGCTGCAAGCCCCTGGGGACTTGATAATAGCACTGCCACTGCCACTGCCTTCGGATACAGACGAGCTCGATGCAGCCGTGGATTGCTTATTCTCAAGGCAACACTCCTCTAATTTTGCCTCAGCCATCTCCTCCTATAAATAATCTCCAAAATCCAATATCCCTATCAATAAATAGATACCAAAAAAAAAAAATACAAAACAAAACCCTCAACGAGAAACCCCTAAACCAAATCTAAAACACCTAAAACCCTAAAAATGACCCCAACTTCACTCCAAAATCTCCAAAACCCTACCGCCATAGACCCAGACACGCAAGACCCGGATCTTAAAAACTCGTCTTCAGATCAAAAAATTGCAAATTAAACACAATTCTAGAGCTTTTATCGAAAACCCAACACAAATCCAAGCAACTTGAAGTCTAAGAAATCGTGAAAACTCGATCGACCCAGCAAAAAACCATTGAAAAGCAAAAACACAAAAATAAGAAGGAGAGTTTTCGAAAACAAAAAACGATTTTTCTGAAAAAGTAAGAGAGTTATACCTCTGCTTGCGAAGAAGTGGCGGTAATCGAATTAGAGCTCATCGATTAAACCCAACAGAATTTTCAGAACCCTTCTTCTCTGAAACATGAAAGAAAGAGGAGAGCTTTTGGTTCGAAAAATCCTCGCCCGTTGAAACGAAGAGAGAGAAAGAGAGGTTAGAGGAAATAATGTAAATACTTAAAAAAAAAAAAGGTTTACAAATATTTATAACGAATATATGTGCACCGACGTCTCCGTTACCGTTACCGAAGGAGATTTGAGCTTTTGCGAGGTTTAGGAAACCCTATCGGTTAACGGCGGATGACGGCGCGTTGAGAACGTTAACCCAAAGTTTGAACCTCAAACGGCACTCTGAGGCCCTTTGTTAATGTTGAACTGGGTTTGGAGCGGTTGGATGGGGAGTTGGTTGCGCGGGGAGTTGTGGACCGTTGGATTGGGGAATAAATGGGTTCGTGGTTTAAGTGGGTTTTGTTTGGAAAGGAACATTTTACTTATTAAATTGCGGTTTATGGTATTAAATTAATAATATTGGCTAGAACGTCAGATCATGTTTGAAGTTGGACGGCGGATCTGGACCGTTGGTTGGCGGGAAATTTTTTTTTTTTTTTTTTTTCATACGTCATTCGCAATAAAATCTTATATTATTTTTGTACATTGTATAGTTATTTGTGTAATTTCACTTTGATTTATATACATTTCAACCATGTTTGATTGCTATATTTACAGTACAACCAAACACACCCTTGTTTATTTACGATTTTTGAATTGAATAAAATTAAGACGAATAAAGATGTACATATAAAAATGAGTGCTTAGGGTTGCCTCAAATAAAACAATTCACTCATTTTAATGGATATTGAATGAAAAACGAATGTCATTTACATTTTTTGTTCAAATGAGGCAGAAGATGGATTAGTTATGAAATAAATCCCTCTTAATCCTACAAAAATAATAGAATTGGTCGAGGTAGATTTTCACCATATAGTTAATCCATCTAGGCTCTCCAGAATTTTTTTTTTTGTACAACGATATTTATCTATTCTAAGAGAGAGGGAGTGTGCTTAGCTTTACAATGAGCTAGCAATATTGTGGTTTAAATTCGTCTTAGGCAAGAATATAACCTAAGACATCTCACTTACAAGTGAAGAGAAATACCACTAGACCATAGTACTAAGTGGCCCTCTCCAAACTTAGTGTTTAGCAAACATTTAAGGGAATTGTTATTAACACTCCAAAAAACTCATTTCGTACTCCAAACTTTCTATATAATTAGAAAGAAAAATATACTTGTGAGCAATGTAGAATGAAATTTTTAGAGTGCTACTAAGAATTCCCAAATTTAAAAATGCTTTAAATTCAAAAGTGATTTTTCTATAGAAACACATTATCCAAGTGATTTTTCTGTCACCTCCAAATAAATTTTTTTGAACTCCAAAACAGAAGCGTTTGGCAGCTTTCTATCCTAGTGCTTCCCCACAAAGCATCATTTCGAATCTTTACAAACAACCTTCTTCCTTACATAATTCATCATACAGTGGGCACATATCAGGCTTATTCATAACACATTTCTTCCTGATCGCTCATCAAGTTCAAGCAGGAATCTCCGCGCCCGGGAGACCAACTGGTAACTCCTCCATTCACTATAAACCCAACCCGTTTGCAGGTCTACTGTTAGGTACTCTCCCTTCGAGTTTCCCTTTTCTAGTCCTCGAGATACTTTCACAATCATATCGTAATCTTTATCATCTTTAACACAAAGGAGGAAAAGCTCAGAAGTCAATGATTTACCAAACAATTTTCTTCTCAACTAACATCAATCAATTGGTTGGCTCACTGTCCAGATCACTGCTAACCAAAGTCAAGTTCTAACTTAAGGGAATAAAAAGGATCTGGGTATCAAGAACGAGAGGTTGCATCAGGGTCTATCAGTTCCAAATCATATACTCATTTTTTTCGGTGTTGGGGACTCTATCAATTAACAAAACCATACAATCTAAGTTTCTCTGCTTCCAATGCTACATGGGTAAACAAGTCATTCCATCTTAACCGTCAATCACAGTTTAACATGTATAGAAATTTGACTCATAAAAAGCACACAAGAAATAGTTTCCACATACATCAAACAGAGATTTGTTTGTAAATCGGAAAGAGTCCTTAAAAGTACGGAAACAAGTATTTTCCTTTCCTGAAAAGCAAGGTAATAACACAAACCCAGTAACTCAGTTTTTCTTATTGTACATTCACCTGACATTTTACCACACGAGCTAATCCGATATGACAAGCAGTAAAAAAGGAAAAATCGTAAATCATACTAATTCATGTCCAATTCCAGCTTTAACTGTAAAACCTCAAAATAATCTTTCGTCTTTGAAAAGGTACAAGTATATTCAGTGTAAGAAACATAATTCAGGAACCAATGCTAAACAAGTTGCAACTTTCGTAAACCAATTCGAACGGTTTTCAAGACTTCCATACCAAAAATGCTTCCTATATAGAGCTTAGCTTACTCTTGAGTAGCTGCTCCTTGATTAAGCTCTGCAAACCTCATGCCAACGCGCATTGAGTGCTTTAGGAACTTCTCGGCACACCTACGAACACACGTATCCTCTTGCTTCGTCAACGATTTGCGCTGAAAGGTGTCCACGCAGTCGGTAAAGCATCTCTCCACCAATGAATTGTACATCCTCAGACTACATTTTCCACAAAAGTCACGGAAATCAGTAGGGGCTGGCACGGTTTGGTTTGGCCCAGCTCACCATCAAAACCGTGAGCCGAACTGAAGATATACATCTGGTTCGGATTCGGTTTCTAAAACCAAGATTACATTTGAATCACATCCTAATTCCAACTTTCCTGCTTACAATTAACAATTTAAATTTGTGGGTATTTTTCTAAAACTTCAATCTATCATGCACAATAGCAAGAACATGCCTCACTAATTACAAATTACTGAGAATAAATTCAATATTTTCAGGAAAATAGAAAAATAAACAAAAACTCTGCATTCCAAAAAAATAAAAGAAAAATCAGAAAACCTGTCGCGAATCTGGAGCTGGTCGATCAAGGTGGCCATTCTGTGCTTGTCTTCTTCGGGAAGACCCTCCAAGTCTGCAGACAGCATGCCCTTCTCCATCTTCGTCTTCGTTCGATTTTCCACAATTTTGGGGGTTTAGGGTTTAATGCATATCCAATTACGGCCTCTGTCTTAAACCCTTCACATATTTACGCCGCCTTGCTGACAGGTCCTCAAACTTTTGGGTAATTGAAATTCTGACCATGGGGCCATTTGGGCCTGTTGAGAGATTTTTCCCTCCGCCAGTCGCATGCGGCTATGTCTACCGAGCTGTGGGTCCACATGGAGAGGGCCCATAGACAAACCAAATTCATGAGAGCAACTTGATGGCACAGTTATATTATCAACCTGCAGTGTTAGGGTTGGTTTGGTATTGTTATGTTTTTAAAAAAAACCACTTCTGTTGTGCTGTGAGAATAAACTCATTTTTGCTGCTGTGAAATTTTCAGCTTTTTTTCACAAAAATTTGTGAAATTAAGTTGTTTTTAAGTGTTTACCAAACACATTTTTCAGCTAAGCTTTTTTTTATACCCACTTTTAAAAAAAACACTTCAGTACCAAACCAGTACTTAATGATACAGTGTAACTTTTCATTTAATTTTTGAGATTTGAAATTGATAAAAGTAGTTTTCATGAATAAATGATGACCATATTGCTTTTGTTGTACGCCTTCCTTATACGACATAAGTTGGGACTAGCTCTGCCTGTGCGTAAAAATGGGTTGGACTAATGAAGTTTACGTTCGGGTGTACAATATAATTTCTCCTATTTGGGAGGAAATTATAACTTGCGGTCGGCTAAACCAATAGAGCCATACAACCATTTAGAGAGTATTTTTTGTTTCCGATGAATTAAGTGGAATGTCCGACTTGCTCACAAAGAAATGGGATTCCTATATTTAGGTGTCACTTAACTCTACGCGGGTACAAACCACGTTCCACAGTCAAAACACAAGAACTCATTTTATTTGTGATTGCTTTGAATGCATTTTTAAATAATCAAAAACATTTCTAACCTTATTTAAAAAAAATCATTTCAACTGAAATGTTATTTACTGATTGGATTTGAAAGTTTTGTGATTATTAGTCAAATTTGACATCAATGGAAAACCTTTTTAAATTAATTTTAGTAGTGAGTCTTTTATTCCATTAACATTTCAACCAATGAAATTTTTGTTTCAACAATTTTTTTAATAAATACAATCATTTAAAGTTTCATATTAATAAGAAAATAACTTTGACAATGGGAAATTTTATTTAAACCCATCTAACCTATTTCTACACCCAACTTACTCTTTGCACCAATTTGATTTTTAACTAAACTATTAATATCTCTTTAAACCCAAATTTAATACCTAATATACCCCCATAAACCCAATTCAATATGTGGATTTATCTTTACACCCAGTGTCTCACCTTTTTTCAGTGTATCTTCCTCGCGTTTCGTGCATGGAATTTCAACCTGGCATTCTGCATTTTCATCCTCCTTAACTGCTTCACTTGCAGTGCCACTAGCTTCGGGAGTTTCCTGAACAGTTTTGTATTGATTCTTAACTTCTTTTGGACTCTCCTCAATGATATCTTCTGTTTGTGTGGGTAATGGAGTATCTGGGATGTTCTTCTCTTGGATTTCCTTTCCAAGTCTAGCTCTTTCTTCGTGGTCATCTAACAAGGATGCACTTTCGAGCTTGTCCTCAACGCTTTCTTTAGTTTCTGAGGCTACGTCAGGACCCTTTTCCTCATACACCATGGCAAAGGACTTCCCCGTTGGAATTTCATCCCTGGAATCCTGTTGATCCAAGATTACTTGAACATGTTCATCAATGTTCGTCTTACTTCTCGATACTTCCGCTGCTTCAGCATTTACAATGCCATTACTCTCAACATGTTGTTCGGACTTTTTCTCCGTTGCCTCCACGGCTTCCTTTTCTTCACTTCCTTTTTCTCCATTTTCCCTATCAGGAATCCCTGTTTCTGCTTGATTTGATTCATCAACTTGGAAACTCTCCGCGACGCAGGTCTCTTGTTTGCCAACCATTGGATCCGAGAGTGGTTCCAAAGGATTTCCACACTCTGAGACTCCGTTCTTGCTTTCAACGCGTGCCGTTTCACCCTCTACAAAGCATTTCACCGATTCAGGATGTTGATCCTCCTGGCCTTCGGATTTTTTCAACCGTAATGGGAAACATTCGTCGATAGTTATGTCAAACTTCCCCGTTGACACATATCCGTCTCCCGCTTCTGTCTGCATTACGAAGGAATTGTTAATTTTTCATTAACTCCTATACTTTTTGTATTCATTTTACGAAGAAGATGTTGCAAGAGATCATTTGTTGCTTAGTGGATTCGAAACTAGAATCCCCTCATTTCTCTGTTCTTTTTCGTTGTGCTGAATGTCACGTTAAAACACGAATATTAAAGCTTTTATAAATATGGATTCTCCGAAGTTTCAATACATCGAAACTCATTGCCTATGGATAAAGAAAAACCGTTTCAAACATCAAAAACAACAAAAACCCGAGCAAACATATAATAACATATTCTAAATTGTAACCAAGCATCTCCATTGGTTCCATTCCCGATCCATAACTCAAAAGTTTTTAAGATCTTTGCTAATTGGGTTAAAACTCTGGAGATTAGAAATTACAAAATAGGAATAACACTTGACACTATCAGAACTGCCCAGAAAAAATCATATTCATAAAGTAGAAACATAGAGGTACGATTATTGAGGGGTCTTGACCAGTAAGTTTCGTGCATGATACACAAATTGAGGTCCATGGGTGTCGAGAAATGCTTCGATGTTCTAATCATCTTCAAGATCCACAATATCATTAGTGGCTACATTCTCTAGCCCTCGAAGTTGCTTAAATTGATCCACACGCCTCTGGTATTTTGAGTACAAGTTTTTCACTCTAATATCACTGCTCATTTGACTCTTTTTGTGCCACATGGTAGAAACTGGTGGCATAGGGTGACCTTCACACAAATGTACCTACAATACACAAAGTCATCAATCAATTTAGAGTTATCAAATAAGATAAAATAAATAGATATGTAAAAAGAAAAAAAAATTATCTTATACCTGGATAAAATGATGATCTTCAATTAGATAACCAATGGCAACCTCACGTAGGTCAATATCACTTGATTGAGATGATGACTCTAGAGAGTATGGAAGAAACGTAATGCATTGCGTCATGCTCAAGTGTATCAAAACCATGTTATAACATGTAGCAATTATATGATCCATATCTGGCATGGTCAACCAGCTATACTCAGGTGCAAAACCATCTTCAAAATAATCAAGTTCTCGCTCCATCTCCGCATCCATGTGCTTATGAACTTATCCTTATATGGAATTAACCAATTGTTTCGTATGTACTCAAGAGCATCATCATAATTACTGAACTTAGATTCCATTTCTTGCAAAGAACGCTGATACTCCTCTTCTGTTTCCGAACTCACAAGGCAATTCCAATCTCTATTAAATTTATTCCACTGCTTGTTTGACTCGAACATTTTCTTGCACTTTGACAACACTTTTTTGTTAATATGCCATCTACACAATAAATCTTGCGCACTAGGAAATACAGACTTGATAGAATTCAGAAGTGCTAAATCTCGATCGGTGACAATAACCCTAGGAAGACAATAGCCATGAAGCAATTTCTTTAATCTAGTCAGGGCCCAAGTGTAATTGTCTTCTTTCTCAGCCTCCATATACACAAAAGCAACTGAGAATGTCATATTAGTGGAAGTCACACCCACAATTTGTAAGAGTGGAAAACGATACCTGTTAGTCTTATATGTGCAATCCATGATAAGTACATGTGGGAATGCTCGTAATATCTCAATACTAATAGGGTGAGCCCAGAAAATGTTAGTCACAGTATCACCACAACTTCTGTGCCACTCAACATACTTGTGTTCTGATAACTTATGAAGCAATTGTTGCATCTGTGTCCTCCCGGCAAATTCTTTCATCCTACTTCGATGCCTAGCATTATATATTGTCCTTATAGTTGATACATTTTGTGCATCTCTGTCTTTGATAGAGACCAAGATATCTTTCGGCCTCACCACACTCTTAGACATGTCCACCAACAATTCATTCTCCTCTTTAGAAAGTCGCCCCGCAAAAGAATGTCCTTCAAGATACTCTGAAGCAGGATGATTATGCACTCCACATACTACCTTCAATGTCCAATCGTCCTCATCGCCAATATTCACACCTTTCAACAAGAATGGACATCCACATTTTTTCGTACCAGAACTCCTAGATTGTTTTTTTGTGTGACCAATCTCATCTGACCTTTGACCATATGCTATAACACACTTGTATGACGGATATGTACCATTTCTTTCACAAGCAAGTGTTAGTTGAGGGCGACTCACAATCTTACCTTCACCTTCTAAATCAGACCTTTTAATAACAATTACCATATTATTTAGCTTTCCCTGTTCACGAACCCATGTAATCAATGCATATTTTCCTTTGAATATCTGCATGTAACACATATTTTATTTCGAAGTAAAATTCTAAAATTAACTAACACGTCAAAGACACTATAAATATATAATTACCTCATAAGTTGTAAATTCAGTATAATCCACCACACATTCTTGTCCAAACTTGTTGCCTCGATTAGAGGCATCATTGAATTCTTGTTGCTAAAAAATAAATGACAAAATTATGGTTACAGTAAAAAACAAACGGACAAATAGCTACATTGATGTAACTGGTGTTTGGGTATCTGCAAGTAAGATTGTTTTGGGGTGCAGACTTTGTATTAGGACTTTTAGTTTGCACCAATAGTGATGCCACAATTTTGGGCTAACAGAGAAGAAAAAATAATAATATAAAAAAGAAGAAGCAACCCTTGCAATATGTGCAAGGAAGACTTTTTTGGGGTGCAGAGTGCAGACTTCGTATTACGACTTTTAGTTTGCACCAATAGCGATGCCATGATTTTGGGGTGTAATCAGACTTCAATTGGAATTTTCATGTGAGTGATTGTCTGTAACTGGAGAAAGAAAAACAATATATTGAAGTGCCCAAAATTGAAGCTTTGCATCATATTCTGTTCTTCTTCTCATACATACAGCTGGTTAGCAAACCAAACGAAGCCTCAGGTTTGTATTATTCTAATGAAAACCCAATAACATATTAAACAAAATAAACAAAACCCATATCTAATTTCTCCATTAATCTTCACAACCCAAGAACCAGAGAGAGAAAGAGAGACCTGGCATGCCCATGTTTGCTTAGTTAGGGTTGGCGTTAGCGTGAGCGAATGAAAGCCTTTTTGAAGTGGTAGATGAGGGAGAGCGGCAGTTATCGGTGGGCGGTGTGATTATTATAGGACAGAGAAGAAAAAAAATATATAAAAATAGAAGAACCAATGGAATCAAGGTCCTTGCAATATTTGCAAGATTTTTTGGTTTTTTGGGATGCAGATGAACAATGGGAAACCGAGTGCATCAATATACTGTTGCAGAAAGATAAAAAAACTATGCAGGATTGATTGAAAAAAATTTATAACCAAAATACTCATCTTCTAAACTTTAAAAAATTGAAATCGAACGAACAAATAATTCATAAATTGAGTCATACCTTGGTTTGAGGATTCAAAACTTCAAAATCACCATCCATCAATAGAAAAACTTATTTTTCTCTACGAGAACTATTAGGGTTTTAGCCACAATGAACGTAGGATAGACAAAAAATGATCGTAAGGTTTAATTATTAGGGTTTGGGTTTATTAATAAATTTGAGTTTTATTATTAATTTCATTTTGTATTTAATAGTAGTTATGCAATAGGGTAAAATAGACAATTAACATTCAAAATTTTAAGTTGGGTGTAAAAAGAGGTTGCATGGGTTGACTACAAAATTTTAACTGTTATAATTTGACATTTTATTTATACATCGTCTTATCCTGTTAAACTTTTAAAGCAGTTTCCGAACGGCAAACATTTCAAGAGAGTAAGAAATAGGCCCCACCACAGACGAGGCCCACCGGCCAAGTCCGCACCCTAATCCAAAAATTCAAACTGAAAAAGGCCCAACGTTCGACTAGTAGTTTCAAACCTCCTCTTCCCTCATAAATCTTCGTCTTTCAGTTACAGACCGTTCTGCAATTTCCCAATTCTTTCTCTCTTGAAATCCAAGCTGAGCTCTTTCCTTTGTTCCAATGGAGGTTGGTCGATTTCTTGACAGTACTTCTGCAACTCCAGCAAAATCCGCGAACCCCAACTCAATTTCGAAGGTCAGAGTCATCGTGCGGGTGCGCCCTTTTCTTCAGCAAGAGATCGCTGCCAGTAACGGAGATCAGACGCCGTGCGCCTCTGTTGTCGAACAAGAACCCGATTCCTCTGCCGAAGAAGTGGTCGTTTATCTCAAAGATAAAGATACAAGGTGATGAATTTTCTTGATTTTCAGTCAGATAATTGGAAGCATATTTTTGGGTTTTTTTATTTGGGAAGCTGGGTTTTGATTGTGGCTGCTGATTTTGCCTTTCGGGGTGTAGCCGAAACGAGTGCTATCGGTTGGACTCCTTCTTTGCCCAAGAGGACAACAATGTTGGCCGGATCTTCAGTAGAGAAGTGTGCCCTTTGATTCCGGGACTCTTTCATGGCTGCAATGCGACGGTGTTTGCCTACGGAGCTACTGGAAGTGGAAAGACTTACACTATGCAGGTTTGAATTTTTTTTGCTTCTTTTGGTAAAAATTCAATTTTGAATTTGAATTATCCAGAAATATGAAAAAAAATTCTTTTCTTTTTATATAATCGATGTTCTATTTTAATTTTTAAACTAATGAAATTGCGGGGAGGGGACCACATCCGCTCTACCCAATGTGGCTACACTACCCACGTATGAAACTTTAGTAATTGCATTAATCTGGATAATTCTGCCTATGAAACTTACATGCATTAGGATCAATGAATACTGAACTTTATCTGTAATTATCCCCGAAAAGAAATGAAAATTCTGAATTATGATAGGTTTGAGTAACTAAATACAGCTTGTTGTTCTGAAGCATTTCCTTCTGTAATGCTTAATTTCAGCATGTGATTTATGTTCCAGGGAACGGATGAGATGCCGGGTCTAATGCCGCTGGCCATGTCCAACATCCTGTCTATGTGCCAGAGCACAGGAAGCTCAGTTGAGCTTTCATACTATGAGGTCTATATGGACAGGTGTTATGACCTGTTAGAGATCAAAGCCAAGGAAATTACGGTTTTGGATGACAAAGATGGGCAGATTCATCTCAGGGGACTTTCTCGGGTGCCTGTAAAGTCCATGTCTGAGTTTTACGAGGCCTTTTCCTGTGGGATTCAGAGGCGGAAAACTGCCCATACGGGTCTCAATGATGTCTCTAGTAGGAGCCATGGGGTCCTTGTGATCGCCGTTTCCACTCCTCATGATGATGGTTCTGGGGATTTCGTTACTGGGAAGTTGAATCTCATAGATCTAGCAGGTCTTTTCTTACTTCTAACCTTTTTCCTGTAGCTTACGTAAGTAAAAATCAATTGGAAATTAGATTTGTTTATTGTCTCTGTCTTTCTTTTATTTAATCTACATGTGTATTTCACCCAGGCAATGAAGACAATAGAAGAACTTTCAACGAAGGGATTCGTCTCCAAGAGAGTGCTAAGATTAACCAGTCCTTGTTTGCATTATCGAATGTCATTTATGCACTGAACAACAACTTATCCCGAGTGCCCTATAGAGAGAGTAAATTGACTCGTATTTTGCAAGACTCATTAGGTGGGATGAGTCAGGCTTTGATGATTACTTGCTTGGTAAGTAGTTTGAATTCGCGTTTGAATAGAAGTGCTTTCATCTGGCCTGTTCTTATTATTATTATTATTTTGGAACTTATATTGGAAACAATTTTCTTTGATAATAGAATCCAGGAGAGTACCAAGAGTCTGTTCATACTGTCAGCTTGGGTTCTTATTATTGTTATTTTGGAACTTATATTGGAAACAATTTTCTTTGATAATAGAATCCAGGGGAGTACCCAGAGTCTGTTCATACTGTCAGCTTGGCAGCTCGGTCACGCCACATTACCAACTTTGTTCGTTCAGCTCACAAGCAAGAGACACCGAAGGTTAAAGTTGACATGGAAGCCAAACTTCGTGCTTGGCTTGAATCAAGAGGAAAGACGAAGAGTGCACGAAGAATTGAAGCATTCAGTTCTCCCTTGTTGGGGAAAACTCCTAGTTCTTCTATTGCCAATGTCAAGAAACCCAACATCAACCTCAGTTCTATGAAATCCAAGGTTAATACAAACAGAAGTGCCTGTACTGCGAAAGAAAGGTACAACGACTAGTTACTAGTTGAATTGTATATCTTCATGCTATGCACTAGGCACTTTTGTCTGATTGTTAAAATTTTTTGCAGGAAAATCACTATGCCTATGAGGAACATATTTGACAATGAAAGTGTAGCTGATTCCAATTTGGAGGTAATTACTAAATTTTAGCGAGTACATGGATGGAAATGATAAAGTTAGAACTATGTTATAGCGTATTCGATACATTCTTATTCTTACTCTATCATGTATTGTGAAACTTTGTTTTTTACGACAATTCATGAAATGGCATATTATCTGAAAGTTTGAGTTTTGCAGTTCCACTTGGGGATGAGAAGCTGCCAAGTTCTTTCCGAGTTTGTTTATCTTGTGTTTGATGTGTATTTATGAGTTGGAATTGCTTTCCAGAACCTGCAATTCGCTGCTAAGGATAATAAACAAGTGGGCAATGCTGGAGGTGGTGGATCCATATTCGAATCAAATACAAGATTACATGGCACATTTCCACTCTGTATGGATTTATTACTTACTATGCTACTTCAAAGTTTCAAACAATCTAAACAAATTGAATATTTGCAATATTTCATCGTATATATGCATAGGTGAGCCATCAAACCAGGAGGAAAATTCACTGGGAAGTTCCTTGAGAATAGCTCTCTCCCCAATCAACACCAATATAAATCAAAAGCCCATCAATGAACCTCTATTCACAAATGGAGATTGCACTCCGAAAACTCCCTCTTTAGCGACCTGCACGAAAAACATGTTCCAAATAACAGGCACCCCACTTGATAAATTCACTGCTTGCGGATCAAACTTAAAGGTACATTCATTACATACAACTCGATAAGTTTTAGCGCTTCAATAATGTGAGTTTTCATCTGTGTGTTTTTTTTTTTTTTTTGGTAATAATTGTGCAGAAGTTCCTACTTCAAGAGTATATTGACTTCTTGAACACAGCCAACAGGTAAAATCCCTGTCATCATTTTGAAACTTCATCGTTTCTTGCATTTGCACTCTCAATCATACAAAAAGAACCTAATATTTCGACTGGTTTTCGCAACTGCAGGGAAGAGCTGCTCGAGTTGAGGGTTGGTATCGTAACACTGCATCTCCTGTGTTCTTAAAATAACTTGTTGCCTTCTAAAATTTTCTTTTTCTTGTGTTCATCATCATCCAGGGAATAGGAGTCAAAATGGCTGAATACATACTTGAGCTCAGAGAAACGAGCCCTTTAAAATCGGTAAGCAAGTTTCGTAATGTTTAGGCATAGATGAATTTCGAAATACACTTGTCCTTAGGGTGATATCCGATAAAATTGGAACGATACATAGAAACTTTGAATTGCATTAAATGAGTAATTCTGATGTTGCATGTTGCATGTTGCATGTTTCAGCTGAATGATTTGGAGAGAATAGGTCTCTCAACTAAGCAGGTGATCCTAAGAGAGTTTCACTACAATTCCCATTAAAAGATGAATGATTGAGTACTAATCTGCTCTAATTAATTTTTGATTTTTTCCTACAGATTGTCAACCTGTTTAATAAAGCTGCAGTAGGGGTACTTGATAAGCAAATAAAGGCAACACCCAGCTGCTCAGATATTTTGCAGGTCAAGTAAGCGTGAACTCGGGTAGGAGTGTCCGACAACGCCCAACTTTAGAGCACCTCTCACAAAAATCATATGTAACCTCTTGTATTCTAATCCACCAACCGCACGTTGGTCTGACCCGATGAGAGGCGGCAGCCTTACGGTAATTTATCTCCCATATAAGCCTTTTGAAGCAGACTCTGTAACTTCGGCCCAGATTCCTTACTTGTTTGGATTGCAAATGTGATTGTAAAAGACTAAAAAGACCATGTTTTTGTGGATTTGTGTAGTGTTCATCACACCTTTGGTTGTAGTGTACAATCAGTTAAATGTAATGTCATATTTACAACTCTAGTCTAATTCTTCTTTTGTGTTTTCTCCATCGTATATACGATTTTCTATAATATTCTGGAGTATCAGGTTATTCAGGTCTTTTAATCGTTAGATTTTTTTTTTTATCAAAAAAAGAAATTAAAATATGACAGTTAAAATATCAAAAATACCGCATACACCAAAGCACCATAATTTTTTTATTGTTTTTGTTATGCCAACCTGATAAGGGATAGGGATACGGGGCTTAACAAAGAGCCTCTCCGGATCTCTTCCATCAAAATCACCGGATCAAGTGATCCGAACCTTCCAAATTTCATCCAACTACCTACCTGTTTTGACCCTTAAAAACTGTAATAATTTTTTACCCTTTGATAAAATTTGAAAAGTCTAAATCACCTGAGAGCACTACCCCTGCGGATAGGGCACTTTTTGCCCTCAAAAGTCCAACAAGATGCGCAAAAAATTCCTCATAGAACGATTGAGAGTGGATTTGTGGTTGGATAGTGTCGAGAAGGTGGAGGGCCACCGGTGACCATGCTTTTGAAAAAGCACCATTGGGTGGTGTTTCCTCTGTTCTCTTGAACCCCGAACAAAATAAAGATCTCGCCATCAGATCGACTAAGAGTTCCGAATCTAAAAAGTAAACTGATTCCAAAAATTAAAGTAAACAAGCAAGTTTTTCATTCATTTCATCACACAACATGATCCAACTCAACACAACACATGATAGAAAACAGACACAAGCAGCCATAACCTAGGATCATCCTCAGCAGATCCTAGCCTAGTGGATCTGCAGGTCAGAGGGGAAGCCATGGCTACTTTATTCTAACAACACGACCTTGGTAAATTAGGATCATAATTATCAGACACACACATAGATTACCACTGCTAAACATATAAGCCCCACGATTCTCTTGCTTCGTCGGACGGTGACATCAGTCACTCACTTGGTGCACTTGCAGGGGTTGCAGGTGCAGCTATCCCCGCACTTGCATCCGTTCTCAGCCGCAACTCCCATCTCAGATGCCTCAAAGTGCCTGCACATCAAAGCCCAACTCGCATAAAAAGACCATAAGATGTATATGAACCACGTTTTTTAATATCCTTTTATTGTCTCTTCAATGTCTCTACACTTTTGTTTCTCCATATTTCCCAGAATTATAACAAGAAATATGCACAAATTAAACCGGATAGTTTCATAAAAAAAAAAAAAAAAAAAAAAATTTGTACCCTTTTATTGTCGTTTTATAAATTTTATTGTCAGTTTAGCGTCCATCCAGTTTTGTTTCTCCGTATTTCCCAGATTATAACCACAACATCTCCAATTTACAAGTTTCAAATATAATTTAGGATTTCATTTTTCTGAGAGATGAGATACGTACGACTTCTGAGGAGCAACTCCCATGACAAGGGTCTCAGTGGTGGACCCCTCCATGTAGCTCAGATCAGGAGCCATCCCACACCTGAAATAAGAATCCACATAATCCAATATCAAAAACAGAGCACATAAATTTTCTGGGATTTTCGTTTTCCTGATTCTCGGGAAACAAACAGAAAGTTCGAAAGATTACCCGTTGCAGCCACTGCCGCAGCTGCAGCTGGACCCGCAACCACATTTACCACCGCAGCACGACGACATTTTTGGAATTGGAGATAAAAAAAATACTCAGAAGGGAAAGTTTGTTTAAGTTGATGATAATAAAGCAGATAACTACAACTCTGTTTTGAACGAGTATTCAGGGGAGGCCATGACCCTCAATTTATAGCGCTTGGGAGGAGCGAGATTGGTTGATATCCACCGTCCTCGTTGCGCGATCGGACGTCATGTCTATCCCTTGCATTTATCCCTTGCATTTATGATATATATATATTTTTTGTAAAAAGTAATACTAGATAGACTAAATTTGTAAACTAAATCTTAGAAATTATAGAATATGGAAGTTAATGATTGATTTATTACTTAAACGTTGATAAACGCTCATTTTTATTGGTAACATAATTTAGTTTGCAAATTTAATATCCAAATTTAGTCTTGCTAGTATTATTTTTTTTTGTAAACCATATGACGTGGCTTTTAAAAGTCAGATTCCTTATTTAAATCGTAATAAATAAAATTTAATCATTAATTGTCACATTTTGTGGTTTACAAAATATAATATAGAAAAATAGTCTCTTAGACAGTTTCTATAAATATACTGGGAAATATTTTTGCTTTTTTACCATTTAGCCAAGCCACAATGATTGTAGAGAGAAAATAGTAACTTTTGATCACTTAGTATTACGGTCTAGTGGTATTCATCTTCCCTTATAAGTGAGAATTTTTAATTTGTTTCTCGCCTAAAGAGAATTTAAGTCACATTATTACTAGTCTACTATGAGACTAAGCCCACCATTCTTCTTTTTAGTGTAAATAATATGAATTGCTCAAAAAAAAAATAGTAACGTTGGTGCGGTAAAAGTAAAACAGTAAGGGTGAGTTTGTTTGGGTTCACTAACTCTCCTTGGACTGGACTGGACTGGACTAACTATTATTGTAGTCCCATGTTTGTTAGGCTGAAGGATTAGGTTTAATGGGATTAAGTAGGACTCGCTCCGACTGACTCTATCACTAAAAGTTCTTAGCCAAACCCCCCAAATATCAAAGGATTGCTAAGACCCCCGCGCTGCTTCGTATGACTCGTCCAAACCTTGTGCTTCGTTCCAACTTACAAGATCTCAATCCTCGAAAATAAGGATTTTTTTCATCTGGGTTTGATGATTCGGGGTCTTCCACCATCTGGGTTTTTTCGTATCTCAGATAGCACACATACATACATCGCTCTCTCTCATAAACGTCCTTAATTTTCACTAACCAACCACCCCGCTTCTGCTGATTCTTCCCCCACCAGTCGCGTTCCGTCGCAGGTCGTTTTCAGCAGACCATGATCTGAATCTAGTACGCCAGACAAGGTGAGCAACAAATGTTCCATGAAAGCAACAAATGTTAATTTTTTGAAAGGCGTTTCGTTGGTTGATTTTTTGCAAACAGGATTCCATGAAAGCAACAAATGTTCAGGCCAAGCTTGCTGAAGGAAACAATCAAGAGGCAGAGAGGATTGAGACGGATGGAGAAAAAAGGGGGAGTGATGAGGCAGAGAAGACAAAGCATTCTAAAAAAAGGGTTTCTGGAAGAAAAAAAGGAGAGGAAGAATTAATATAAATATTCTAGATATGCTTTAAAATAATATAATTTTTGAGTTTTGTTAATTATCCTGCTTTTTAGTCCGACACTGCACCAAGCGCTTCACTAAGTTAGTCCACCTTAGTCTAGTCTAAGCCAGTCCAGCTTAGTTCCTGAAGCTAGTTCAGTCCAAGACAGTCTGGTGCAACAAACGCGCACCCTAAAGGGATATGCTTGTATTTGGATTATGATGGTAAACGGGTGCTTATATTAGTCAAAAGTAATTATTATTAGTTAAAGCGAGTGCGGCATTTTATGTTGACTATTAAGTCTATGAGAATGAATATATATATATATATATATATATATATATATATATATATATATATATCTCTCTCTCCATATATATATATAGACTCGTTACCTAACCTAACCTAATCTCACTTCACCAGTCATTGAAATGTTCAGACACTATAACAAATTTTGGTACCCAGTTACAAGTTATGATGTCGTAGGATTCAGCTGTGATTACGTGCGTCGACCTAATCTTCTGCCACTCATTGTCGAAAATGAAAATTCTTCATGCCCTCGTTGCGGGAAGTGTGTATTTCACATTTATGGTTGTGTGATACTCGCATGATATGTATCAGTTTTTAAATACAAGCTTCGTGCAAAAGGATGCTTTGTGACTTGTGAGTCCTACTTTGTCATCTTTTATGCATACGCTTAGAAACAGCCGATTGCGCGTAAGGTTTTTTTCGAAGTTTGAATACTTTTTTAAGTTTATGATGTTAAAAGATAACAAGTGGTGGGTTCTTCAACTCGACATCTACATGCATGGGAACATCACACTTTAAATTATTGCACCAAGAGAAGGAATTTAATATTTTGTCCAGATCGAATAGAATGGGGAAGTAGAGGCTCTCGATTATCGGTCGTTCATGTTGGGGAAAGAAGTTATAAAACATGTCCCCTCGTGCACCAAAAGGATACCTAAAATCCTAGATATTTTTTCTCTTTTCTATACAATCGCTTGTGCTTTTTTTATTTTTATTTTTTTAACAAACAATATTATCTATACTAAATGGATGGAGAAGTGGGCTAAGCCTCACAATAAGCTTGCAATAATTTGAGTCAAGTTTGCATTTGACGAGAATCGAACTTAAATCTTATCACTTACAAGTGAAGAGGAATATCACTAGTCCGTAATACTAAGTAGCGTGAAATTGATTTTTTTTTTTGAATAATCGATAGTATATATACTAAGGGGATAAGGAAGTTGACTAATATTTATAATGAGTTTGCCATAATAATCTGGTTCAAATTCTCATTTGGCGAGAATCGAACCTAAGACCTTTCACTTATAAGTGAAGAGAAATACTATAAGACCATAGTATTAAGTAACATCACTTGTGAAAAATTAAATCAATATAATTAAATTAAATTAAATTGATTAAATAATTAGGGGACAATGACGTATCTTATGTACCCAGCATTTCTAAAGTAAGATCAATTAAAATATGTCATTAAGGAGTAATAAAGTGAACGAACCAATTAATGGTACCAAATATTCTCTCAATCACTATGATCATAAAAGGAATGGTTGTCTCTGCTTCTATGATTGTACTTCTTTCACCCTCATTTTCATATAATTGCACTCTTGGTTCCAAACTCACTCGGAAATTTTATTAACTAACTCTTAATCTGGTAATACTTCGCTTATTGAGAGACTTTTTGAATTTGGATCTCCTATTCATGTATATAACAGCGAGAGAGAGAGAGAGAGAGAGAGAGAGAAGGTACTAAGTCATGATTTTTTTTTTGAACAAACAATATTATCTACATTAAGGGATAGCGATGAGCTTAACCTCCCAATAGGCTAGCAATAATGTGGTTCAAATTCGTCTTTAGTGAGACTCGAACCTAAGATTTCTCACTTACAAGTAAAGAGAATATCATTAAACTGTAGTATTAAACGGTCTAAGTCATGATTTAAGAGTGTAAAGTGCAACACATGGGCTAAAAGACCTGTCATTGTAAGAGCCACATGCGTTTTCTTCTTTTACATTGGGAAGGGGAAGGCCCTTCAAACAAGAGTGGACAGCAGTTGGGCCCACACTCTTTGTCAGTAATGGGCAGTATATTGCGGTAGGCCCCAAATGCAGTTCGTTCGTTTGCGATGGACGGGGGACAAATTGGAGTCCCCTCTGATAAAGAATGGCGAAGGATACACACATCCTCACACTACGAATATCAATGTATATAAGGTTGATTTGTCTAATTTTTTACGAGCTCGAGCTAGACTTGGCTTACTCTTATATACGAGTCGAGCTTAAGTTTTGACTTTTGAGCCTTTTCTTATAATAAGTTGATTTTGTTGTGTAATTTTTTTTTACAACTTGGCAGTGGTCTATATAAAAAATCATGATATAGTTTTATGTAGATTGTAGTAAGCGGAAGATATAATGTTTTGTATACTAGTCTACTATACAAATAAGAGCATAAGTTTACTACAATATTTGTACCCTTCAAAAAGTGTTGAAGTAGATGATAGTATTCTTTAGGGACAAGGATCTCTTCGGATCCTCTTTGTGGGGGTCTAGAGATTAATCAATCGTGTTTGTTCATAGTATATTGTGCGGTCAATTTTTGTTAAATACTATTTATATTTAATTTTAAATTCAAAATTTAAATGATTTCTAACCGCACGATATATGATAGACGGACTCGATTGATTGATCCTCCAGATTCCCACAAAGAGAATCCAGAGAGGATCCTATTCCTTCTTTAGGGTTCTTTGAGCGGGCAACTTGAAGTCTTATTTGGCTATTTCCACCTAATTCCACAAGAAAGAAGAAACAATATTAAACTATTGTTTTAAGCTTCTGTTTTGTTGTCACTTAGCACTACAGTCTAGGGGCATTTCTCTTCATTTGTAAGTGAGAGGTCTTAGGTTCAATTCTCGCCAAAGGCGAATTTGAACCATATTATTGCTAGCTTATTGTGAGGCTTTGCCCACTCTCCCACCCTTTTATACAGATAATATCGTTTGTTAAAAAAAATCGTTTTGCTAATTGAATTAGTTTGACTTGAACCTCCAAATATGTATCAGATAAGAAATTAAAAATATATATTATTATTACAAAACATTTAATCTAGAGTTGAAGACATGAATTTTACTGTTACTTGTCAGGTTTGAACGATTAAGCTGATCTTAAGCCTAATTCGAGTCATCTCAAAAAACAATCTCAAGCTGCTTGCCAACTTTACGAGCTGAACATACTAATGTTCAAACTTGATTTGTTTTTTAATCAAGCGAAACAAGGAGATAATTTACAGCCCAAATCCTCAAAACATCACATGCAGTAATATTTCATACCTATTATGTGAAACTATGTGTTTTAATTTTTCACATGTCGTATATTTGGTTTGATACATTGTCACTTTGACGTTGTTGTTCTATATATGTCCTGTGCGCTTAATGAAGTTTAGTTTTTCTACACTAAACTATTGCACTTGATGCAAATACTCTTTCACATTTTGATTCATACATTGCTCCCGCGAAGTAGTAGCTCCGATCTTTGGAACAACTTATACGATACGAGTACACTAATAAAGATATATGATAAAAAAAAAATTTACACATATCTTTATTTTATTAGCACGAGACTTCACCGTAACAGTGTACCCATACCATATAAATCCATCATATCTTTTAGCCACATGCATGATGCATCATGTATCTCAGTACAAGCATGGTTTTGCTCTACAGCCTTTTACTTCCCCCCACCAACAATGGTGGGAACTACACCCGTAGATGAAAAGCATTAAAGCTGGCCAAGTAGATAGAAAATGCCAAACATCATTGATATAATATTTTCTGTCTGATTCTTGTAGAAAGTATACTATTACAAACAAATCTCCTCACAAAATTCAGAATGGAGGGACACAAAAACACCAATTTTAAATTTATACAACAAATTTCATATTTTACTGTAAAGTATATGGGGAATATTATCAAAAGAATTCTATCTCTTCCTAATATTTTTCCCTATATTCTTCGTGAAGTTCAGAGTACGATATTAGACGTAGATGTGGGTTAGGCTAGTTAGCTAGAGCCAAGCGCTCGATTATGTGCACCCAAGATCGGATTCCCCCCTCCCTGCAGATTTATAGTAGTTTAGAACATATATCATCTTGTATAATTCGGCAACATATCGGATAACTGTTGGCAGATCCATCCACAAGCTCAAACACAGAGAACTTCCTCTAAAAGTTCATCAAAAATTAAGTCCTCCAGCTCAATCCCTATGCACTCCGAATCAAACTGGAGGTTCATCCATCCGTCGTTCTTGTCCAGGTCTCGACTCAGAGCATAATCCAGTGATTGATCAACATCAGGTATCAAGCTCAAGTTCCAACTCACAAGGGCCCAAACTTCCTTCAAAACATGGTGCCCTGCCGTCATTAGAGGAATGTGACATAAGGAAGACAACGCCACCGGACAGTAGTTGTATGATCTCCCATATATCTCCATCAGCACCTCATTGATCAGATCAAACAAAAGATAGTGATCACATTTCCCACCTTCTTCGTTTCCTGAACAATCAGGATCATGCACCAAGCAGCCCTCACTGTCTTCATTCATCAAAGGATCAACAGGCTGCTCATCCGAATGCCATGTCCCTAGGGACTCATTTCCACTGAATCTGGATTGCTCCAACACATCTCGCACATAATTGAATTCGGCCAAGTCTCTTTCATCAACGCAGACATGAGCCATGTCGTACCTCAAGTGCTTCATTGGACTTCCTATCTTCTCCGTATCCATGTGAACCGGCTTAGGTGTATCAATAAGAGAATCGTGCTCTAGCTTGGCCAAGCTTTCTATTCCATCTCGAGGTTTTACTTCCATTTCTGCTCTTATAAAACCAATAACCATAAGCACGATGAACCCTCAGCCTTAAAGCTCACAAATTAGTGATCGATGCATGAAAAATATGAGGAATGACTTAAATTTGAATCATAATTCACATTTTCTACACTGAGAAAAGTTGGTTTGATCATTAAGTGCCAAGATTTACAACTAGCAAATCTGATAATTTCATAATTTTCATTGAAGATAACGGTCGTAGAGCAACAAAAACTTCAAAGTTTTGAAGAATGCATGCACCTGGATTGAGATGCTGTAATTTAAGTTAAAACTTATTAATGAAAATTAAAAGACATACCTTCAGAGAGGGAAACGTTGAACTCGGCCAAAGAGATTGGAAATGGTTCTGTCAAGCTTTCAATATCGTTAACGATTGAATCCACCGGAGCACTTTTCTCACTGTTTACAACTGATGTTGATGCCTCCTTATCTCTGGAAACTGCCTTGGATTCACCAACGCCAGCCAAATTTTTAATCTCACTTTCTACAGGCGCATCGAGCTGCATATGATTTTCTGAACCTATACTAGGGTGTACATTATTTTGTTCATCAAAGCTACTTCTTTTGCTTGCATTTCCATCCACAACAGCCCTAATTGGAGCTCCAGAAGAAAACACATCAGAAGATTCCTCGTTCTGATAATTATACGATTTAATTTCAGGTAAAGAAAAAATCCTCCCCAGCGTTTTTTGAACAGAACATAATGGTGAGCCTACCCTTTCATTTCTCAACTTCAATCTCTCGGATGTTGTTTGGCATTTGGCTTCTCTGTTGCAACTAGTCTCGTACAACTCACAGTACTTATCTAGCGATGCATTGAGCGATGACGCTCTTCTCATGTGGTGCTGTTGCTTTTTCTTGATGGTAGAAACCGAATGATCGCTATCATAACTGCTTGCTGGACTGTCTTTACCTTCTCTGTTCATTGCAGGGTCCTTCGAATGGTTAATGATCTCTTGTTCCATTTCTTTAGTAAGCTTTTGGCCGTGAGGAACCTTGTGAAAGATGGCATCCATGGCAATCATATGTCTCTCTTGTTTGCTCTCCTTGATTACATGCTTTATTTTTTGTCTCAGATCCTTGAACCGTTTAATTGCCACTTGATTCTCACCTTGGTTCCTCAAATTTTTGGAAGAAGCAGAAGCAGAACTATCGGCAATTGTTTGGTTTAGCTTTAGAATCCCATCTGCATTGTGCTCAGTGATCGATGGAATTGATCGTTCACCAGCATATTTCAAAGAAGACGACCCTGCTAACTTCTTTGTTTTGCTACTGTTTTTCGACTTGCTTTCCTCTTTTAAAGGAGGCCCTGTCAATTCATGCTTGTGCCTGAGCTTGATAGGGAATGACTCTGACTTATTTAAACCCATTTTAGCACTGAAGGCTTGCTGATTATGGAAGTGTGCAGCTAAAGGAGAGCCGGGATCATGTAAAATCTTTACTAATAACTCCTTGTTCACATTGATTATATCCAACGCCTCCAAATACTCCTTTGGATGGTGTAGGGAAGCATCTGCATCGAGTTCTTTTACGTGTATCAACTTCTTCTCGAACATATCTTGCATTCTGTCATCATCCAGCTTTTCTTCAATAAATGTGTGATCATTTTTATTCTCATTAACCTTGTCATGCATGGTACGATCTCTAGTGATTAGAGGGCAACTATCTCCACAACAATCATTATTGCCACTAATTGGTCGTTCATATGATGTCGCGGACAGTGATGCCAGATTGCTTATAGCACTGGATTTTTCATTGCCATGGTGAACAATTCTAGGACTATTCTCATTCAATACCATTTCAGCAATCGGGTACAGGTTAGGTGGTGGTTCCAAACGATGCATGGATTCTGTTCGTTTCAATTGTGATCGTACAGGACAGCTTGAAGCCCGGTTATGCCTACCCTTCTTCTTTGACATTTCTCCAGCAATCCGTGCTTTTATTCGGGCCTTGACGGACTGTATGCCTGCTGGAATGGACTGCCTCGTCTTTTCTTCACCCTGATAAAATCAAACCAAATGCTGCTTTTGTCTATACACTCATTCAAGTACAATTTTTGAACACGAAAAGAAATTAATATCCAATATACACTGTCAGAAATTCTTTTGCTCAAACTTACGTTAGATTTGTCACTCTTAGCATCAGTGTCTTCTGGCATACAGGCATTTCCAGTACAGCTTCCTGGAATCCCAACTCCTGCAGCGTAGCAGACCGAAGGAAAACAAATTCCAACATAAATTAATAAACTGTAATATGATTGTACATCACATATCATGGCATAGTCATAAGTTCCAGCCATTCCATTGAACTGCTTACAAAAAACAACGAAATTTGGGCCACCGGTGCAGTAAACAAGGACAATTATTATGCACATAGGTTGATTTTATCCGCAAAGTTTGCGTATATGGCCAAAGCGGGAAATAAAATTTTCGTGTAGTATAGAATCATTTTACTTACCAACAGCATGTTTATTACCGCGATGCCTCTTGTGCGCAAGTCTTTTCTTGACATAATGCCAGTGGTGATACTTCATCATGTGAAGTAATCCCCAAACGCACCCTGCTGAATGCTCATTCCCTGATGAATTGTTAGGGTTTTTGTCTCTCAAATTCTTTCCCATGGTTGGTAAAATTCACCTCCCAAATCTACTTTGAATGACAAATGACGGATTCAGCTACAAGCACGTAAAACCTATATTTCAAGTTACAAGCAAACATGAATCACCGGACAAGGAATCTGAATTCCATTGCACTGGCAACAAAACATGGATCAAATATTGTACACTACGTATCAAATTCACAATGCTTGACATCTATAGAGTCCCCAACACATACAATGGCGAATGCATTCAACCATCAAAGAAACACTTTAAATGCTTCCTAGAGAAGCACTTGGAAGATAACCACCTAGTACTTTTAAGTTTTACTATCAAATGCTCTCGTAAATGCTATTTGATTGTCAGAATAGCCATTCCAAAACCAATCCCAAACATGCCCGTAATCTACCCCCAAGAACAAATTATAGCAGCATTTCCTTTATTTGTTTCCCCTAATCTAAATTAATTTTGAGGAAGCATTATTATTTCCCAGATAAATTTTCGTTGGAAATAAATGGGAATCTGATTCTCAAGAAAAAGTAGAGGACAAGGAAAAGGATATGAAGGATAATATTCTGGAATTAAAACAATTCAACAACAACAATAACAAATTCATAATTAACCATATTTTGTATCATTGATTGAATGCATGGTTCATGATCGAGGGCTAAAACAAAATCCATGCACTTCTTCGCGGCAGCCATCCGTATGAACGTACGTTGAAGAGAAGCTCGTGTGTTTGTTTGTTTGTTTGTCCGTAGGTTGAGAAGTACGTGCGAGGAGAGAAATTATAAGAAAGATCCCCAAAGTATTGGGAACTCAGCCCTCCTCCTGTGTTTTCGGGTTGGGGACTTGGGAACCAATGGCCTCAACTACTCCACATCAGCCAGTGTTTAAAGCCTTAACCTTTTCTATCAAAAAAAAAAAAAAAAAAAGCCTTAACCCTCACCCTTTACTACTTAACAGCGAGACCAATATGTCCGAGACTTATTGGTTTAACTAACTTACATATTGAGGATGTTCCTTTTGAAGATTGTAATGCTCTTTAATCATCAATAAAATTATATGGTCGGAAAAAAATCGTAACAGTTCATTTGGATTGAATAATATGATAGAAATAAATAAAAAATCTGAATTTGACATAAGAGTAGATTAGTTAGAAACACAATGGGAGTAAATTTGAATTTGACGTGATGATCTGAATCGTCTATTTTTTATGTCATTCCTCAAAGATCATGTGTATTAAAAATACTCTTCTATTTTCTTTACTACAAATGATTGTTGTTTGTATCACACTTCACCAATCTTGAAACTACCGAGCACCGGTCAACTCCATACCTTTAGGGGTCCACTGAAGGGTTCATGCTGAGGCACCCCTGATAAAGCACACGAATTCCTCTCCAATCAAGTGACCAATCACAACAGTCACGTGTCAACATCAGAATAAAGCTCATACAGTCCCACGTTGACTGCGGATGGGAGCCGAAAACTCTCCTCAATTATAAAAGGAAACCGTTTTCCTACAATTAATTCTTAATGTCACTGTTGTACTTAAGCTCATCATTAGAACTCACTAATGATGATGCTTGAACCTATGTAGTGCGTAAACCTTTTTCTATTAATGATAACTTCTCTACCCTGTAGATGTAGTCCAACTTAAGGTGAACCACGTACATCTTGTATTTGCTTCTCTATCTTTATCTCTTTACATTATTCCAACCAGGTGACCGGAGCAACCTTGCGAAGGGTACAAACTTAACACTTTACGTTGTTTCAAAGTCTCACTAATTTTATGCATCAACAAATGTCCTAATGGTTTAGATTTCTCTAGTTTTTTTTTTTTTTTTTAAGATGATTTATGAATGATATTATAAAAGATAGATGGTTTAGATCGTCAAATACATTACAGAAAGGCTCCACAAAACTTAGAGTTATGTAAAAAAGTGGTGTCACTGATTCGCCTCAATATTTGATCCACTCCAATATATATATAGTGGATTAGAAATTAATAACAAAATATGCTATATCTGAAATGGTTTGACAACATATATTATGAATCGTTACTTAAGTGATTTTGACTATCCAGATACTAACTAAATTACTAAATTTAATTGGAATCACTCGTCTCAACTAAATGCATAATCGACTAGTCTAATAACAAACATATTATCGTTTGTTATTAGAAGAAATTTAGGGTCTGATTGGTACTCTACTTAAATTCAACTTTTTAAACTAAAAAATACTTCAAATTTAGGCTTTAAAAATTTGTTTGGTAGAACTATTTTAAAAAACCGAACTCAAGACTAACTTAAAAACATAGCCTATTCTCTAAAACATTAAAACTGAATTTTTAGAGTTTTTAAAATAAAGCTTATTTCTTTCTTTTCTCTCTCTCCTCCCCTCTTTAGTCTGAATCTATCTTTCTTTTCTTCTTTCTCTCTCCTCCTTCTCTCCTTTTCTTCTTCTTTATCTCTCCTCAATCCTCTCTCTTCTTCTCTCTATCTTCTCCAATCCATTCTTCTTTCTCTCTCATTCGATCCTCTCTTACTTTCTTTTCTCATTTCTTTTCTTTCTCCCTCTCATGCAACCCCCTCTCTCTCTTATCTTTTTGTCTAGTTTAAGTTTTAAGATTTAAAGATTTTAAATCTCATACCAAACAAATTTTTGAGTCTTAAAGAAATTTGTTTCCAAAAGATATTCTTAAGAAATATTTTGAGAAATGATAAATTTTTTTGAATTGGATACCAAACAAGCCTTTATATATTTGCTTTCAAAAACAATGAGGGCTAGATTAACAACACTCATAAGCTTGGATCAAACTCAGAGTAAATCCCAAATTAAACATCTATAGCTTCATTTGGTAAAATTTAAAACAAATGACAGACATGTCAGCCTGGATATTCGAATATTAATTTACTGACATTTAATTGGACAAATATAAAATAAGCATGAACAATTTTGATAAGAATTATAAAATAAGCATATGCATATACGTACGCGTGTGTGTGTGTGTGTGTGTGTGTGTATGTGATTATATGGCCATGGAATGAAGTGTCTGTATTAGAGCAAGTCCACCCTAGCAAATCCCTTTTACAATTGGGTGATTCAATCCTCCTATCCCAACAAAAATTGCTCCATCACACCCCCAAGTCTCCCTTGCCATTCGGGCCCAACTCCCCCAGACTCAGGAATCTGGCCATTCTCGCCTGCCTCTGTGCCTGAGGTGATGTAACATCATCATGACATCACATGACAAAGTTTGCGGTGGCGGCAGCGGGGGTCGAGGAAATTGCCCAGATAATTTATTGCAGATGAGAAGAGATGTGAGTGATTGAAGCAACCCTGGTTCTGCCAAAGTTTCAGGTGGCTGCTTATTAGAACGAATCTAGGTAATCCGTGTTTTACATATCATATACCATTTAATCCAACATTGGCATGCCTGGCCTGTTATTATCAGTCAGAGATAACTAAATTCAAAGTAATTAACCCTTTTGGCAATCTGTTGAGAGACAAAAGAATACATGGTTATTAACTTTCAAATTGAATTTTACAGAGATTATATATGAAAAGAAGTGTGGTTGATCATGAGGAAAACGCAAGGCTTGCATTTCATGAATTGTCTAAAGGGAAGATTTACTAGAAGTCTTAGCCTCCATTGAAACCGTTGAGTCAAGCTAGACATGGACTCAATGGATGGATGATCTTGCTAAGAGAAATATATGATGAGTAGAGAGGAAGGAGGGTTTGAAAATTAGTGGAGGTGGTAGTTGTTCTTCTTAGTTCTTGCCTATACAAATACTATACTAATTTATTTTAATTTTGGACAAGAACATATTAAGTAAAATTTATTATCTTAGTAATGATAATAATGAATTCTCACAATAAAAATAAATAATGACTATTTTTTTTTTAACTTATGTAGAATAATAATACAAAACTATATATTTAATATAGAATATATTGTATATATTAATATGACTATTGTATTTTATAATAATTTTTTTCTTAACCGGTCGAAACGGGTCACCCACGTGTATACCTGTTAAGAACCCGTTATTAATAGGTTCTTAACGGGTCATCCGATAATGACCCGATAAGTTATCATGTTGACTCGAAACCCGTTATTTTCATGTCGTGTCAGAAACTGCCATGTCTACTTTTGAGAAGGATAAAATAAATAAATAAAAATAAAAAATAAAAAAGATGGGAGGGGTCACTTGCACAGGGCTGCTCACGTCCCCAAATCGAACCCACTCGCGTCGACGAAGACCCATCGACTCAGCCACCATCGGCCATGGCTGCGATCTTAGCTCGGAAATTTCTCCAGGCTCTCCGCGTCAGACAGCTCGTGAGTTTATCCTCTGCCCTTACTCTCCTTTTCTTATCCTCCGTTTGGATTCCGAGAAAAGCCGGAAAAATTGAATACCATGTTTGAATTTGGTTGCTACTGGTGAATATTTCGAATCAGCTAGCCCACGCTGCATAGCAACGAATTACAGGACGACAGCGTTTTCATTTTATTTATGTGTAGAAATTTAGATTAGAATGCTGGTTTTAATGGACTATAATTAGGGAATTTGGTCGATATTGTGGATAAATTTTCGTGTTGATGTGTTGTTGGTTGGCAGTGGCACTTATGAGCTTGTTTAGTAATTGCTTTATGTTTCTCATCTGATCAGATGTTTCTGACTTTGGCATATGTATTGTATGTACATATATTGTTGGATTCCTGTTTGAATCTGTTCAATGGTAGGAAAGGAAACGGACTCCTCGTTCGATTCCATGATTGGTATTACTTGGGAGTGATTGAATTTGGATCCTATTTAGCAAAAAAAAAAAAAAAAAAAAAAAAAGAACATAGTGATGAATTATTGTAGGACCAATATTTGGTTAGGAAGTTCCTCTAGACCTGCACTCAGAAGAATTGCAACTTAGTTTTGTATTGGTCGAGAGTCGATAATGTTGGTCAATTTCTCAATGGAACTGTTGAGGGGAGTCTTTGGATTGCTGCTTAAGCCTTCATTACGACTGTAACAACCATTGAAACTCACATATAGAGCTTTCTTTATTACAATTGTGGTACAATTGAACCGGACCGGTATTCTTGTGTTTTGCTAATGTTGAGGAAAGTAGATGACGTTTAAATTCTTTAAATTTGAAAAATAGCTGAATATATAGTTATTTTGAATTAAAAATCTAGTTACCAGTTTACAGATAACTAAGAAATTCCCTATGAAATTCCATAGTCTGTTTACTTACACCATAGTAATATCCTCTGTGTTGAAATGCGTCTAGACGTCAGAGGCAATACGTACTAATTGGGCAGTCTCCTCTGTGTTGAAATGCGTCGAGGCGTCAGAGGCAATACGTTGTAATTGGGCAGCCCTGATTGCAAAGACTTCAACATTTTCGTGGGACTTTACAGTTTTGGTTGAGATGGGTAAGTCGGAAAAGGGTTCGGAAGTCGCCGCCCAACGTATAAGTTTTTTTCCATAAACATCAACTCTCTTACGATGTGTAGTGCTTGACGAGCCACTTTCGCCACTTTCACCACTTTCACCACTTTCGTCACTTTCACCACTTTCACCACTAGTCTTGTAATCAAGTGCAGTGCCCTGCGTGATGAAAATCATCCTATCTAGTGGCTCCCCCTCTCGAATAATATAGCTACCATCAGCATAGTTAACTGGCTCAAGATTCTTCATGATTGCATCCAACACTTTTCTGTCTTTGTTTTCAAGCCCTGGCAACTGGGGTTAATTCATACATGTAATTAGAAACTTATAATAAGATCCAATAAGCAACACCCTTTTACTGAGACGGATAATCAACTGTTTAAAAGTAAACTCACGAAAGCACACCAAAAGAACTCAAAGAGGAGTTCATGCTCCTATATATACAATAGCTTGAATTCGTTAACTAGATTATTCGAAAACCATCTACTGCCACACGTTTATAGAACACCATCTAGATAGAAAAGTGTGGCAATAGATGGTTTCTAGATTATTACGTGTGGAAAGTAATGTCCTCTCTCTCTCAATTCGTTAACTAGATTATTCGAAAACCATCTACTCCTATCTATACAATAGCTTCAAATAATTGAGAGAGAGAGGACATTACTTTCCGTAGTGTACCCAACAAGAGATGGCGCTTCAAATGTTTCTGAAGTTCCGAAGGAAGTAGCGAGAAGATATTCTCCGCAGGATTATCTTCGTCCTCTTCAAGTGCTTCTCTTACCAATTTCCAAATCGCATATGCTACCCCCTCTTTAAGACCATATTCAGATACCATGAACTGTATTCGTGGAAATATGACTCCCTCCCTCTGCCATATCTTAGATGTTCTGCTAATTGCCTGCATAAATGTCTACACCACAACATGGAGCTTTGAAATTGAGTTTATTAATCCTGAAATTTACATGCATATATGTAGAAACTACTCAAAAGAGAACAGATATACAATATATAACTCATCACCCACCTGTAAATGTCCAAGCAGATATATGAATAGTAGCAGGCCACTAATCGAAATAAAAATTACAAAGACAGCTTCCCATGCATAGGAACTAGAGTTGAGATTTGAAGCAAAAGAACTGCAGAAATCATTAAAGCAATATATTAAAACAATATTTGAAAAGAGACAACTCATTGGACGACTGGATTTGCATGACTGAATCTTAATGGGCAATCTCAATGTATCCTTCAAACACTGGCACATCCCATGAATTGGTGTGATGTAAAAAAAAATCCATGTGCATGGCGCAATATTTAAGAATAAAAATACTTATGTAGGACAAACCTCAGATTTCGTAAGCCCCATGAGAAACACATCAAGAGCTTTTTAGGAAAATTTGTTGTTCCCACTATGCCAGACTGGAGAGCGCCAACGAATATGCCAAAATCGTATACAGTTTGATTTGGTGGATTTGTTGGACATAAATCATTTACAAGTGTGACATTTTTGAATGTAGTATTATCACATTGTAAAGTACTTAAGTTGCATCCATTTTCACTTCGACAAGTAGAGATCCAGCAATCTATCTCTCGTTGAACAGAAAAAAAGTACCATAATCCCCCGATTACCTAACAAACCAAGAACTATGTTTGTAACTCAACAATATTTACAAGCAACTTATGGAGCAGTGAAAATAAATTAAGATAAGATAACTTACATGGCTTGCAAGGATGTACATGATGAAATTTAATGCACCTATAACCCATATTGTCTTCTCCGTAGCAAATGTTTTGACATTTTCACGTGTATCCTTGTTAACCTCCTTACATACTTTGTATAACGGATAAGCTCGTGCAACGTATTGCAATAGAATAAGTGAGTTCAAAAACTTCATTATATTCAAAGATCTTGAGTTCCTCGTTTTCGGAAGGAAAATTAGAATTATGATCTGTACACAAATGCAAACCAATAGCTAAACTTAAAGTGCTGTGTGACAGAATCAGTAAAATCAAATTATCCTAATTCCTAATATATGACTCAATAGATTACGAAAAATAATTTACCCCAGCAAAGTAATTGGCTTACTTGTGGAACAGGAAGAACAGCTAAAACCTTATATATTGGGGATTTGGGTATGAGAAGACCTAGGTGAAATAGGAAATATTTCAGAAAGCTGAATGTGCACCAGGTAGCAGGCAGGGTAACAGACCGCAGATGACAGAGGAGTGTAAGTAGAAAAGGGAGATCTGTAAATGATCGCAAAACAATAGCTATAATTTTTAATTTTTCGTCCAACGCGAGACATTTGATATTTTCATTGATGATGGGAACGTACAAGAACAAAGTGTCCACAAGGATAGGGCCGATCAATATTGCAGGAACAATTGCTAACATAAATTTATCAAATTCATCAGATTCATCAAATGGTATGGAACACTTTGATCTATTTCCTCCATCTCTCTTGCCATACTTTCCTTTTGCAAGCATTATAATTTCATCACGTGACATCCTGAACAATTAATACACAAGAATTAAACATGAAAAATAAAATCCTATTTCTAACAACCATATTGATCTGATGCAAAAATCCTACATTTTAATTTTAAAAACATGTTAGAGATATTAAAAGAAATATCAAACCTTGTAAGGTCGATTGACTCGTTATCAGAATCCATCATAACTTAAGCTTACTAAGTTATGATGCTTACAAGATTCTTTGACCTTTCAATGATCTCGAATAAGGAGCTTCTTGAAATTATGACAAAATACATATGTTAACTACAACCGCTAAAAGATGGAGTATAAGTAGGCTAGGGGTTGAATGGACAAATTAAGTAGCTAGCTATGGTTTTGGAAATCTGCAAATGAAGATATCATGCAGCAAATCCGACTGAAATTTAAGATAAAGCATATATGGCTTTTAGGCAAGTCGTTAGACGTATAATGGTCAATGGGGTCTTGGTCTTTTCGCAAGTACCTACCTTTTCCCATGTGCAATTGTGCTCACCAACCAGAGAAATAAATAGGGCCACGTGCTAAGTGTCCCGGACAGCGGATGAAATGCGAATGGGGTCTCGTCATTTAATTTCTTATTTATTTCGCATGGAATGGTTGCTTCGGCAGAACTATAAATTTTTGGATTCTAAGTGACGAGTTAAATCGTAGTGGTGTACAGTAATATTAGAGAAATCACATTTTAAGAGACCACATTATACCAGGTAGGGGCTGAAAAAAATTTGAAAATTCCAAACCAAACAAAAAAAATCCAGATCTCAAACCAAAAAAGTTCCAAACTAAAATTCCCGAAATTTTTGGGATGACATACCACACCGATCTCAAAATTTCAGTACGAAAATTTGTATTACCCTCTCAATGTTTAGTTAATCCCATATCGAAAAGAAAGAAATATATATATATATATATATATATTTAAGCTGAACAATTAATACACAAGAATTAAACATGAAATACATTTGTATTTGTTTATTCCTATTTCGAACAACCATATTGATCTGATGCAAAAATCCTTTGTTTTAATTTACATTTAAAAAAAAAAAATATGTTAGAGATATTAAGATCCTATGAGCTATCAAAGACTCGAACAATGAGCTTCTTGAAATTACAACAAAGTACATATGTTAACTACAACCACTTCATGATGGAGAATAAATAGGCTAGGAATTGAATGGACAAGTTAAGGGGTCGGATCCTAGAAGAGTGAACTAGAAGTGTGATAACCCATATTGTGTTTTAATTATTTGATTCGACTACGTGACATCGTCATTGTTTTTCATAGAAAGATAAATGATGAAAATATGAATAAAGGATTTTTTTTTTTCTTATTTATTTTCCCCTAGTTGTTGAATTTTTCCAAAAATATTTTTCTACTGATTTTAGTAGTTGTGTGAATCTCGTTTTCTCTTTATTTCTGTTCTTTTCTTTTCCACTTATCCACCACTTTACCAAGGAAAGAACAAAACTTCTTGTCAACAATATTTAATTATTTGGCTCAACTACGTGGCACCATCATTGTTTTTCGTCAAGAAATAAATGAAGATTCATCAACATATGTGGATCACAATTTTATTAGACAGATAGTACAAATAGATGATACAAATTTATGTTAGCATTTGTACTGTATTGCCTACTCTCTTCCAGTGTGGATCTTTTCCAAAATATATTTCCCATGTGAGAAAATAATGCCCATCGGCACTTTACGAACGTGAAATGGTGTAAGAGATATCATAACAATGAAACCCCTTATAATGGTACGTGATTGACAATATTGAGGGTTTTCATTAGCCGTATGTCTCTTGACAACATTTGAGGTGAGGAAGATGTTAGATGCATTGTAACACAATTTTGTCACATGGGGAAGACATTTTGGACAATACCAAACTAGCTAGTTTGCCTGAGGTTATGAAGCATGGATATCATATTGCACCTTTTTGTGTTTCGTAAGTTCGATCAAATGAAAGGAGCCCATATTCTTCAAAACTCTTTCGTAAGAGTAACTACTACAATGTTTTCCAATACATGTTTGAAATCCCTCTTTGCTCCTTAATAGTCAATTTGACCTAATTTGCCTATGAAATTAACTGTTTGTGTTACATTTTTCCCTCCACCATCAAATCCAACTAGAATCTATTAAATTTGATGATGTATGTAGCACATATGATGTTCACTTTACAAGAGGCAAAAATTTGTACCAGAATGGGCTAAGGTTAACATGACAAATCAGGGAATGTTGTAGGAGATGTCTTATGTGTATGGGTCCGCACGGAAGCGTGGTCCGTTGCCGGACCCAGAATTCTCACACAAGACGTTAGCAAATTTAACATATTTTTTTATAGTCTTAATAGTGGGAGGCAAAGCAAGAAGTTAAAAATAAAATTCAGGAGCAATTCAAGATAAAATGACTCTTTAAATGGTAAGGGGATCCAAACTACAGAATGCATATGAAGTTCTTCAAAGTCTCAAAACACCCAAAATATTTCCTACGTAGTTTCTTCGGGGACATCCGATAAAATTCATCTATTTCCTATGTAGTTGGAAACCAATTAAATGAAGCGATACTCCGTAACGCCAGGCATCTTCCTCACAGGCAATGCAGGTTAAAACCTTTGGCTCCCCACCCCGAGAGAAACAGAAATATAAACTTTGGGGAAAAATAATCAAAGGATATAATCATAAAATTGCATCCAAAAAAAAAAAAAAAAACAGTTACTACGAACGGGCCCGAGGCCCGGTGGACAGTGCTCCAGCCTTGGAGAGCCCGAGTGAGGGTGGGAGCCCGAGCACAAGGCCCGTGGGGAATCGACAGGCCTGCAGCCCGAGGACCAGGCATTTTTTATTTTTTTTGTGTCAGGCGCGTGCCCCTCACTCGCGAGTGGGGGCGTGTCGCCCGACCGGAAATCAGGCGCCAAGGCCCGCGCACGCAGAGATGCCCAGTGACGTTGGTAGGGGTGGGTTCAAAAAACCAAAAACCGAACCGAACCGAAACCCAAAAAACCGAACCGAACCGAATTGAAAAAACCAAACCGAACCGAATTCTTTTGGTTCGGTTTGGTTTTAGTGGTCTAGAAACCGAACCGAACCAAATTAATTAAATTAATATCTTTTAATTTTATTTATTTAATTATTTGTTTTGGGTATTATTTTTTAAACCCAATTTGTAAGCCTAATGCTCTCATTGTACATACTATCATGATAAAATAATTCATCTCACGTCCACCAATCTATACTAGCTCTTTATATTATTCATAGTTAAGAGTTGAGGTGTGAAGAAAATGGTAGAAAATTTTACTTTTCTAAAAAAAATCTATTTATAGTTAAACTTTAAACCCAAAATATTATATAAAAAAAACCTTTATGTTATAATTCTAGTTGAACTTTAAATGTTTACTTTCATTGTCTTTGATTCTAGTTGGAATATTTATGTTATGATTGTGTTGGAGATGTTAAAATTTAAGATTTCAAAATTTTTCAATTTTTGAAAAAAAAAAAAAAAAAAAATGGAAACCGAACCGAAAAAAATTGAAAAAAAATGAACTGAACCGAAATTTCGGTTCGGTTTCGGTTTTGGCAAAAAACCGAACCGATTAGAATCGAACCCACCCCTAACCGTTGGGAAGCCACGTGGCTTCACGGTCCGTTCGATCCCAAAATGTTTAAATACTAGCTGTCCGATGCAAGGGTAATAAAAAAAATTTGATTTCAAATTTTTTAAAAAAAAAAAAAAAGTTTTAAAATTAAGAAAAGTTACCGTTGTGACACGTGGCACAATCTGGAATGTTGGAATTCAAATTTTTTTAAATCAAATGGCAGAGATTAATTATTTGAATAAAAAATTTAAAAAAAAATGTAAAAAGTCCGAAAAAATTGTAAAAAATCTGAAAAAAAAATTGTAAAAAATTCTTTTTACTTTTCTATAAATTCCACTTTTTCTCCATCTACCTTACACCACAATTTCATATTTTCTCAACTACTTTCAATCAAATTCCTATCTTTCTCTCAAAGTTTCAATCCAATTTTTTTTCCACAAAATGACTACTGATGCAGGTACGAATTGGTCGCTTCTTGAAGATGTTGCGTTGTGCACTAGCTGGGTTGAAGTTACTCATAATTCGCTTACGGGTAATGAGATGCAGTTGCGAGAAATGTGGAGTTTAATTCATACCAAATTTCTTGAGCAAATGGGTGGGAAAAGAACCAAAGAATCGGTGTCCAGTCGTTGGAAATTACTTAGCCATTCCTTTAGTACGTGGAGAGAAAACTTGACACAAGTTAGTAATAATCTTCGAAGTGGGGAAAATTATGCGGATGAGGTAAGAATATATTATAATTATTTGTTTGTATTATTATTTTGTTACCTAATTTGATTATAATTATTTGTTTGTATTATTTATTTGTTACCTAATTTGATTATAATTATTTGTTTGTATTATTTATTTGTTACCTAATTTCATTATTATTATTTATTTGTATTATTTATTTGTCACCTAATTTCATTATTATTATTTGTTTGTATTATTTATTTGTCACCTAATTTCATTATTATTATTTGTTTGTATTATTTATTTGTTACCTAATAATTTCATTATTATTATTTGTTTGTATTATTTATTTGTTACCTAATAATTTCATTATTATTCATTTGTAGCAACTTCAAGCACAAGCATGGTATGCTGCCAAAATCAAAGCAAAACACAAATCATTCAACCGGCGGGAATGTTGGAATATTGTTAAAGATTGTCCTAAATTCAAAGTTGTGCCTGTTGGTCCAGAAGTATGCATGAACAACACCCCTATACACAGCACCCCTCTACACTCTACACCCGATCATGGCTCCCATGTTGATGAAGAAGATGGAGAAGAAGTTCCTAAAACGCCGATTCCTAAACAAGCGTCGGGGTCGACCCGTTATCCAATTAGGCCTCAAGGTAAGAAGGCTTCAAAGAGGAAAGGGAGTGCTTCCAATAATGATTATGGAAAGTACATGCAAGAACTTGCTCGTCAAGGTGAATTGATGTTGGCGCGGGAAATGGCGAAATATGAGGCTGATAAGGCTAGAGATGACGCAAAAGCTGCAGCTATTCAACAAGCATTTCAAGCTGAACAGAGGGAAAGAGAGCTACTTAGTCAAGAAAGGGAGTTGGTTAGAGAAGAAAGAATGGCACAACGAGATCGTGACATTATGAACACGCCTTTAGAAGGGATGTCTCCAGATTCTAAATATTTTTGGCAGTCGGAGAAAGCGGATGTGGTGCGAAGGAGGCGTGCAAGAGAGGCGAGATCAAGAGGAGATGGTCCTAGCGCAACAAGACAAGGTCATCCTAACACCACAAATTGGTTAAGTGATGATGAATAGGGTACTTTTTTGTAATCGGAGCCCATAATTTTCCAATCACTTTGGGTTGTAATTTATTATTTATGTTGTTTCCAATTTATTGAAGTTAGTACTTTATTTAAAGTGAGAGTACATTTATTTAATTTCGTAATATATTTATACTAATAATAGAATCTTTATTCATCAAATTGTTCACGTATAATGAAATTATAAAACACACCAAATAAAACTAAAAAACTCACCAAATGGAATTACATAAACACACCAAAAGGAATTAAAAAACCAAATGAAATTACATAAACACACAAAATAAAATTAAATAAACACACCAAATAAAATTAAATAAACACACCAAATAAACTCACTACAAAAAACACACCAAATAAAATTAAATAAACACACCAAATACAAACAAACATACTAAATAAACTTAAGTATCTTCAGCTTGTTTCAATGCCCACTGGTGCTCTATCAAGTCAATTTGCCGAGCATTGTGCATAGATGACCTTTGAAGTGCAGTATATCGTTGAATGACCCTTTCATTGTAACGTCCATCCCTTTCTAATGGCTCATGTTGCACGAGTTCTGCGATGGCATCATGCGCACAATACATCCGTGTTCTTGAATTGTTCATCGTGTCTGGCTCTGGCTCATATTCATCAACCGCATCATAATCGAACTCATCTTCCACAATCATGTTGTGAAGAATGACGCACGTCATCATGATGGATCGAAGTGACTCTACATCGAACATTCTGGCAGCATCCCTAACGATCGCCCAACGAGCTTGGAGGATACCAAAACAATGCTCCACATCCTTCCTGCACCCCTCTTGACAGCTTGCAAAGTGTTTTTCCTTTGCACTTTGCGGACGTGGCACTTTTTTGACAAATGTTTCCCACCGTGGGTAAATGCCGTCAGCTAGGTAGTATGCCCCGTCGTACCTACGTCTGTTGACGACGTACGTGACTTTTGGTGTCTTTCCTTGCAGGATGTCGTTGAACACTGGGGATTGAGCAAGGACGTTGAGATCATTTTGAGCCCCCACAAAAGGCGTGCCATATCCATGTATGAAAAGATGCCACCGCCTCCAAAATGATAGATTTTGCTAATTTTCCTTCCCCATATGCGCCTTGCCATGCACTTGGACAGTTTTTCCACGTCCAGTGCATACAATCGATGCTTCCTATCATCCCAGGAAAACCTCGCATCTCGCCCTTCTTCAGAAGCCTTTGCAAGTCCATGTCAGTAGGTTTTCGGAGGTACTCTGCGGTGTACAAAGATTCGACTGCTCCGCAAAACCTCATCAGGGCCTCAAGAATGGTTGATTTTCCCATCCTCGTTATCTCATCCACTTGGTCTGCAGATGCTCCATACGCAAGCATCCGCAACGCAGCAGTGATTTTTTGCTTAGGTAGGAGACCCATAGCACCACAAGCATCTTTGTTTTGCACAAAGTAAGAATCATGGTTGCAAACATCAGTCATGATTCTGTTGAACAAATGTCGTTCCATTCTAAATCGACATCTGAAGTACGTATCAGGAAATGCACTGTTATGGACAAAGTAATCGTCCAACAGCTCTTCACCCCGTCGTTGCCTGCTTCTATCAAGGTTTCAGGAATGGCTGGGCCTGCATATCTGAGCAACAGTCTGGATGACTCGACGGGAATGTGAGGCTCTGGCCATTCTTGCTTCGTCATCTCTCCTTGTACGCTCCTCATCCTCTGCCATCTCATTTTGGGCTATCTGAAGGTTGAACATTCCTTTAGATTGGTTAAACAATTCTTCCTCTTGCTGATCAAGTTCCCACATCATCCTTGATGAAGAAAAAGACATTGTAAAAGGATGGATGGTGAAGAAGAAGCAGAAACTATGAATAATGAGATAGAGATGTTGAGAAAATTGGTGTGAGATTTGTGAGGATGAATGGTGGATTATATGGACGATTCAGAAAGGATTGGATTGTAGATAGGACCATGTGGCATGCCGTCATTCGTTAAAAATCTGATTGAAATCTATCCTCAAAGATTCTGAAAAAAATAATGACACGTGGCACGATCGTATTGGATAAAAATCTTATCGAAATCGATCTCCAATAATTATCGTTTCGGATAATGACACGTGGCGCAATTTCGAACGAGTTAAAATCTGATCGAAATCTATCGTCAAAGATTCTGAAAAGATAACGACACGTGGCACGATGACATTGGATAAAAATCTTATCAAAATCCTTCTCTAAATAATTGTTTTTTTTTGCATAAAATGACACGTGGCGCAACGAGAACAATTTAAAAATTCTTATCCGAAATTACAAATTTTTATTTTGTATTATTTAAACAAACAAAAAAAACTAATATTTTATCGCCTGTTGCCAGGGGAAGGGCTCCAAGGGTGGAGATGCAAATGACAATTTACTGTTCATTAATGGCAGTTACTATTCATTAAAGGCAGTTATTGTTCAATAGGGTAAATTGAATAGTGGATTGCCAGAGGGAAAACTTCATTAAAGGCAGTTATTGTTCAATAGAGTGAATTGAATAGTAGATTACCAGAGGGAAGGTTCCATGGGTGAAGTTGCACTTAAACTTATAATGGTCAATGGGGTCTTGGTCTTTTCCCAAGTACCTACCTTTTCCCATGTGCAATTGTGCTCACCAACCAGAGAAATAAATAGGGCCACGTGCTAACTGTCCCGGACAGCGGATGAAATGCGAATGGGGTCTCGTCATTTAATTTCTTATTGGGTTTATATCACAAATAATCCCTGAAATTGACCCCATCAATCATGATGGTCCCTGAAATTGAAAATCGATCAATGTAGTCCCTGAATTTTAACCCCGCGGATCAATGTAGTCCTTCTGTTAATGTTCCGTCCAAATTAACTTTAAAAAAGGTTAGAGAACCAATTTTTCATGGTAAAATGACCAAAAATAACTCTGTTACTTATAATTTTACTTGAAAAAAAAAAGAATGGAGCTAACCTAGTTAGAATTCTTTTTTGCTTGATGTTAAAAAAATTGAAATTTCCCACTTTTTTTGTTTTTATTTTAGTTTTAGCACCAAATCCATGAAAAAATGGAGAGAAAAGTGAAGATGGAAAAAGGAAAAGAGAGGTAGTAAGTAAAATTATAAGTAACATGGTTATTTTTTGTCATTTTACCATGAAAAATTGGTTCTCTAACATTTTTTAAAGTTAATTTGGACGGAATACTAACAGAAGGACGACATTGATTCGCGAGGTTAAAATTCAGGGACTACATTGATCGATTTTCAATTTCAGGGACCATCATGATTGATGGGGTCAATTTTAGGGACCATTTATGATATAAACCCTTTCTTATTTATTTCGCATGGAATGGTTGCTTCGGCAGAACTATAAATTTTTGGATTCTAAGTGACGAGTTAAATCGTAGTGGTGTACAGTAATATTAGAGAAATCACATTTTAAGAGACCACATTATACCAGGTAGGGGTTGAAAAAAATTTGAAAATTCCAAACCAAACAAAAAAAATCCAGATCTCAAACCAAAAAAGTTCCAAACTAAAATTCCCGAAATTTTTGGGATGACATACCACACCGATCTCAAAATTTCAGTACGAAAATTGGTATTACCCTCTCAATGTTTAGTTAATCCCATATCGAAAAGAAAGAAATATATATATATATATATATATATATATATATATATATATATATATATATATTTAAGCTGAACAATTAATACACAAGAATTAAACATGAAATACATTTGTATTTGTTTATTCCTATTTCGAACAACCATATTGATCTGATGCAAAAATCCTTTGTTTTAATTTAAATTTTTTTAAAAAAAATATGTTAGAGATATTAAAAGAAATATGAAACCTTGGAATTAAGTCGTCATCGGAGCTCTCCGTTTTTGGAACTTGCTCATCGAAGTTCCTCATAACTTAAGCTTACTAAGTTATGATGCGTACAAGATCCTATGAGCTATCAAAGACTCGAACAAGGAGCTTCTTGAAATTACAACAAAGTACATATGTTAACTACAACCACTTCATGATGGAGAATAAATAGGCTAGGAATTGAATGGACAAGTTAAGGGGTCGGATCCTAGAAGAGTGAACTAGAAGTGTGATAACCCATATTGTGTTTTAATTATTTGATTCGACTACGTGACATCGTCATTGTTTTTCATAGAAAGATAAATGATGAAAATATGAATTAAGGATTTTTTTTTTTCTTATTTATTTTCCCCTAGTTGTTGAATTTTTCCAAAAATATTTTTCTACTGATTTTAGTAGCTGCGTGCATCTCGTTTTCTCTTTATTTCTGTTCTTTTCTTTTCCAATTATACACTTTACCAAGGAAAGAACAAAACTTCTTGTCAACAATATTTAATTATTTGACTCAACTACGTGACACCATCATTGTTTTTCGTCAAGAAATAAATGAAGATTCATCAACATATGTGGATCACAATTTTATTAGATAGATGGTATAAATAAATGATTCAAATTTATGTTAGCATTTGTACTGTATTGCCTACTCTCTTCCAGTGTGGATCTTTTCCAAAATATATTTCCCATGTGAGAAAATGATGCCCATCGGCACTTTACGAACGTGAAATGGTGTAAGAGATATCATAACAATGAAACCTTATAATGGTACGCGATTGACAATATTGAGGGTTTTCATTAGCCGTATGTCTCTTGACAACATTTGAGGTGAGGAAGATGTTAGATGCATTGTAACACAATTTTATCACATGGGGAAGACATTTTGGACAATACCAAACTAGCTAGTTTGCCTGAGGTTATGAAGCATGGATATCATATTGCACCCTTTTGTGTTTCGGAAGTTCGATCAAATGAAAGGAGCCCATATTCTTCAAAACTCTTTCATAAGAGTAACTACTACAATGTTTTCCAATACATGTTTGAAATCCCTCTTTGCTCCTTAATAGTCAATTTGACCTAATTTGCCTATGAAATTAACTGTTTGTGTTACATTTTTCCCTCCACCATCAAATCCAACTAGAATCTGTTAAATTTGATGATGTAGCACATATGATGTTCACTTTACAAGAGACAAAAATTTGTACCAGAGTGGGCTAAAGTTAACATGACAAATCAGGGAATGTTGTAGGAGATGTCTTATGTGTATGGGTCCGCACGGAAGCGTGGTCCGTTGCCGGACCCAGAATTCTCACACAAGACGTTAGCAAATTTAACATATTTTTTTATAGTCTTAATAGTGGGAGGCAAAGCAAGAAGTTAAAAATAAAATTCAGGAGCAATTCGAGATAAAATGACTCTTTAAATGGTAAGGGGATCCAAACTACAGAATGCATATGAAGTTCTTCAAAGTCTCAAAACACCCAAAATATTTCCTACGTAGTTTCTTCGGGGACATCCGATAAAATTCATCTATTTCCTATGTAGTTGGAAACCAATTAAATGAAGCGATACTCCGTAACGCCAGGCATCTCCCTCACAGGCAATGCAGGTTAAAACCTTTGGCTCCCCACCCCGAGAGAAACAGAAATATAAACTTTGGGGAAAAATAATCAAAGGATATAATCATAAAATTGCATCGAAAAAAAAACAAAAAAGAAAAAACAGTTACTACGAACGCAAGGATGAGAATCCGGAAAGCAAGGTACAAAGCTGTTTAAGAAGTATCACTACTACATTGAAAGGCAAACATTTCATCTGATTGATAGAAATTGCAGGAAGCCTTTCTTCTCTATGTAAACAAGTGAAAATGTGATATCAATGCATAAACCATTTTTTCTCTTCGTTTTCCCTTTTTATGCAACACACCTTCATTGTCAATTTCTACAGATGGACCTACCAGAAAGTTGGGACCGTTCTTGAGTTCAATCAACCTCGTGAGAAAGCAGTGAAATTCATATGATAGCAGGTGGGATTGCATGGGAATGGACAATCAATTTGCTTTACTGCATTTCGACCGAAGAACCAGTCGCCCACAGATTCTGCAATTGTCTATCAAAGTTCAAACCAGTCAGATAACAAGTTCAGTATAAAAAAAAATGACAGAAAACCATTTTTTTTTAAACAAAAAAGATGAGCAGATTTTGATGCATAATGCCAAACTCGTGCTATGTACGCACTCAGTTGCATGAACAGAAACATTTATAAGAATACAACATATATATACATATATATACATATATATATGTATATTTCGAAAACCTCAAGGAAAGTGAGCAAACAAGCAAAGGGGAGGAAGATCCTTATACTTTCATCCTGTCTCCAGTCTCCGTATTTTCGTTGCTAAATCTTTTTTCTGGAAAGCAAAGTACAAACGATATCCACGGGATACATGTTTACATCACAAAGAACAATTACTACATTGAAAGCACATAGAACATCATATTAAAAAGTGTCCCTCCTCTATATAAAAACCTTGTAACATGATGGCAAGTATAAACTGTTATTCCGTTTTCTTCACACCTTGTCTCTATTTTCTTTTCATGTTTGATAGACACCTTCCTTCTCAATGTCTACAGGGATAGGAGCATAAACAATAGGGGAAGATTTCCGCCAGGAAGTAAAGATTTAAAGTTGGGAATAATCCACTAGAAAGTTGGAAGTTTTCTTGCGTTCAATAAAAAAAAAAAAAAAAAAAAAAGAAATCATAGAGCAGTGAGATTTATATGATAGCAGGTGGGATGGCATGGAAATGCGCAGTCAGTTTGCTTTACCGCATTCTGACTAAAGTACCAAGCACCCACAGACTCCGCAATTGTCTATGAACGTTTAAAAATGACAGAAAACCATTTGTTTTCCAATAAGGGAATGAGATGATTAAAATTTCCACACCTTATTGTTTATTCGTGGAGAAGTGGGTGAATGCCATGTCTCGGTTATCCACGTCTGGCAATGAATATAACATGAATTTATAAACATTCCTCCTTCCGTATTTTTTTGGAATTCAGTCAATGCTTTCAGCATAGAATCACGGAAACCTGTATGAAATAAGTTGATACGTTAATCTGCCACAATATTCTGTTTATATTTACACTTTGTTATAGAACGAATTGCAAGGACCTATCTGTGGACTCTATTTTTCGATTGACAAGAAGCCTGAAGCTAGTGAAGCTACAAAATACATGTAAGATGAACCAATACTATAATCCCCTAGTTTGACAATGTACATCTGTGAAGTTACCATTAGTAATGCCCACTGTTGCAAGTTGCAACTGTAAAAGATGCTGGTTCATGGTCCACAAACTCTAGGATTCTTAGGGTAACATTTTTCATAGGTTACTTTAAATACAACGTGATGAGAAGACCCAAAACTTCCTGCTCATCACAGCATGCAGTGTGCAAATATGCTGGTTTATAGTCCACAAAAATCTATAGATGGTTACGATCAACCACCTGAATTAACAGTTGTCAGATCATTGGGATGTAGCACATGAAGAGTGGGTCACAAGCATGCTTAGCTACATAGAGTCCGAACAGCATTATGTGTATGTGATTTTCCTGGACAGTCAGGCAATATATAATTTGGTTTTCTCAAATTTAATTACCATGTAGTGTTTTAAGCTGGCTGGGATTGCAATTGTGAATGTTCAGTTTACACTTTCTCCAATAGCCATGTGGATCTGCTGCTTCAGGTATCAAGATATGTTGTACCTAATGTCATAAAAATGATAAAAGAATGCAAATCAATTTCTGATAACAAGTAAATGAAGCTTGGGTTCTTAAGAAAAATACCTGCCAAAAATCATAAGCTGGGTTGACAAGAAACACTGGGGTATTAATGTGTTTAATAACTTCTTCAGGAAAGAGACACTGGTGTAGAAGTTCACAACAAAAAATGGGGGCTTTGTGTTATAAATCATAACTGAGCAGAAAAATAAGAAGCTATAAAATTTGACTATTTGGCACCATATAGAGTAAAGGAACAACTACCTTAGCTGGTTCCATCCTCGAAAGACAATCCTTGTGCAAACTTTTTGATAAACCCTGACAGCGCGACAGAAAAATAAGCAAGAGAAAGCAATGAAGGTACTGTTTAATGACTAATGTCCTAAAGCTTCCCGCTAAAGTTTTAATTTTCATTAAGTCATATAGACCAAGATGAATGAAACCCTTTCTCATATATGATGTGTCAGACTCACAAAAAATAACAAGCAGATGGACCCATATAAATCAAAAACATATTGACTTTGTTTTTACATCTCATAATCAGATGGTGGATCCTGCAGATCTGATAGAATTAAGTTTCTACAAAAAACGTAGAGTGATAAAATAATATAAAGATTACATAAGCTAGTAATAGTAAAGATCAAAGCTAACCTGAAGGATGGAAACATCATTATAGAAAGACCTCATCGTCCGATGCTGGAGAACATCTTCCCTGAAATGTAGGAAACAGAAAATGGCTCAAAACTTTCCCTCTTTCTCTCTCTACATCTCCTATTTCTTTATGAATTCACTATCCTGAGCACAGAGGATGCACTAGATAGGAAAAAAGGGAAAAGCATCATACGTGCAAAACAATTTAAAAATCCTACTGTAACTTGATAGGAAGAATTTCAATCATTTTAGAAAAATGTGGTACATAGGTGTTCCATTTTGATAGGTCTCATATTCTGAGGTATCAAAATGAGAGAGTAGAATCAGGCAACACCATCATTTTATGAAATTTATGATTTAGGAGATATTATATGATCCTGGAAGCGTACACAAAGAAATATGATCCTTGTATAATCCTAGAAAGATTTCATCTTGAACAGGTTCACTAAAAGATGGAGGTGCCGAAGGCACTAGTACGCAAAAAACATACTCATCAAGGAAAAAACCTGCATCAGCAAGACATTTGACAGTTGCATCCTTAGGCAGAAGATGTCGAAAGTCATCACAATGTATAAGAGTCGCTAACCCACCGGCAGAGCATCCTGAAAGAAGGGCCTGTAAGAGTGCCACTCATACATATTAGCAGAAAAAGACCACTCATTGTAATAATCTCGATGAGTAGCTTTCAATTAGTTCACGGTGGAAAACAATACTTTTCTTGCGGAGAATGGTATTACAATTGCTGGACCAATCATATCATTATAATATTAATGAAACCAGCTCTTAGAATGAGAGTGAAAAAGACATCTTGTATAGTCATAATCATTGATACATGCATAGAAAATTTCTGATGTTTAAAAGCTGTGAACTGCAGTTCTTATTAGTCAAATAGAGCTTAACCGAAGTAACCACGAGATACCTGTTTCACTTTTGACAAGCCAATTGACAAGAGTTCATCCATAACTGCTTCCCAGATGAGCTGGCCCCTAAAAAAAGGTCCTGATCCATTCTATGAAATAGAAGAACAGCCAATGTTAAACTAACAGCTTACATTCTTCCGTTTATAAAATTAAAACAAGGCAGCAAAATCTCCAAACACAATGCACCTTAGGCTCATTTTCCGGGTGGCCAGCGAAGGACGCGCCATCACAGTATCTGATTTTGACTTTGTTCCAGTTAAAGAATTCTAGAGAATGCTCCAAACAATGAATTGAATCACATCAATTAGATGGCCAACAACTTAGATTGAGCTAGAATTACAAAACGAACCGTTATGGGAATAAAAATAGCAGCCAAATAAAATCAAGCTTACCAGGATTTTGTGATGGATGAGAGCTCAAAATCCCAGAAAAGGGAACTCGACGATCCATGTAATTAGAAGACCCTAGCAGAGTACCTTTGCGCCTAGAACACGATTCAAACGAATTGCACCAACCTCCACCCTACAGTTTCGATTTTTGAACCAAACACATCACACGATTTTCCATTCTAAACATAAAAATCTACTAGCATATGCAAATTCACTGAAATTGAATGGAACAATTTGTATTAGACCTGTAAAAAAAGGCACAGGGATAGAATTTTGACCTCAATGTGAAGCAACCAATTGTTGGTGCCGGATCCGAATCCCTTCCTCAAATGGTAGCCAGGGGCAGTCCCGTCCAAACAAACTGCAAAACCAAATTCAAACAATTAGGGGGGCAGAGAGTGAGGGAGGGAGGGAGGGAGGGAGAGAGGGAGAGAGAGAGAGAGATTGGAAAGTAGAGGGGATGGGATTGAGTACGGGCGCCTCTATCTTTGGCGTTGCGCAGCAAGGTCAAGTCGACGAAATCGAAGGCGGCGGCGTTGGGAAGAAACGGGAGGGAGATTTCGGAGTCTGGTTCGTCACGCCAAGAGTTGGAGAGGAGAGTGAGAGCGAAGGCGATAACGGTAAATCCGACGGCGGCGATTGCCCAGTCCTTTTTGGCCCATCTTCGCCACCATAGCAGGCTGCGAAGCCTGGGATTCGCCATTGGCCCCACCATCAATTGACTGACTGCCTCCGGTGCTCTACTCACGCAGTCAAACGGACACTGAAAAATTAACTGCCAGTTTCATTAAGACGAAGCATTTTTTTGTTTTTTTTGTTTTTGGTTTTTGGTTTTTTAATTTTACTTTCATTTTTTTGTTTATTTGTTTTTGGTTTTCTTGAAAGAGAGCGTTTTATAGAATAAATCCATAGAATGAGGTAGGGCATTATTATCAAAACAAAAAAAAAAGGGTAGTTTTCAGACCAAAAGGAAAGGTAGCATTATTTTGAAGCAGAAAAAATGTTTTGCATACTATAAAAAATGTCAAACTCTCTATACATAAGTGATAACTATTCGTTAATTCACATGAGACCATTATTAATGAGCACGTAAAATAAAAAATAGAGCTCTTTTGCCTTAGCTTATGGAATAGATAGAGATCTTGTAGCTCAAGAAACTAGTTTTAGAATTTTGGGTTTTGTATTTATGATTCAACGGTCCAAATATAATAAGTAAAATTAATACAAGATAAAAGATGACAGAATAGAAAAAATGAGACATTTTTCGGTTACAAAAATGACGTACATTATCGTCTTTTTATACACAGCTACATCACTAAGCTCTAGCAAAATGGTGTCTCTAGCCTTTGAAGGTAAAAAACAACGTTTCCTCCTCCATGTAAAAAGAAGTGACAGCAGCTATAAACTCTGTTAAATTTTCTACACACCCTCTTTCTCAATATCTATAGGGACAGGATCGTGCTCGGAGTCTGGACAAGGAGGGTAGAATTTTCACTAGGGTGAACTGAGGCTCCAAAGATGTACAGTTCAGAATAACAGTTGAAAAGTTGAAAGCGTTTCTTGAGTTCAATCAACCTCGAGTGAAATTCACATTGTAGCAGGTCGGATTGCATGGAAACGGGCAGTCTATTAGCTTCGCTGCCCTTCGATTGAAGTACCAGTCCCCCACAGACTCTGCAATTGTCTATTCGGAATAGCAAAGCTCAAAACAGTCAGATATTTTGATTTGATAACACTAAGCAGCTTAAGCTTATGGTATTTATGCTTTCATCTCTCTCACAGAGAAATATACGGTTGGGATGATAGAACTTCCGTCACCATATTTGAGTTAACAAGAAATCTCCACATGATAACAGCATTCGAATACAAATGATAAAACTTTCCTCACCTTGTTGTTTATCCTTAAAGATTTCGGCGAATTCCATATCTCAGTCATCAATGTCTGGCAATGAATAAAGCAAGAACTTATAAACATTCCTCCTCCCTTATTTTTCTCGAAATCATTCAGCGCCTTCAGCAGAGATCCCCGGAAACCTGTACAAAATGAATCGAGTTAATTTTGCCACGGTATTTTGTTTACAACTATTCTTCATTATACAACCAATTAGTGTCCGATGAATGAATCATATTTTCCATAAAGGAGGCCTCGAGCTAGTGATGCTGCAGGTAATGCCCGCTGATTGCATTTGCAATTGGTAGAAAGACAGTAAGAATCCTAGTTTCAATGTAATATAACAAGAAGACCCTGAACAAAAATCTACCTTTTGACTAACGACAGTGGTATATACATACCTAGAAGTATTTCAACCTGGGTAGAATTGCAATTGTAAATGTTCAGTCTGCACTTTTGCCAGTAGCTATGTGGATCTGATGCTTTAGGTATCAAGGTATTTTGTATCTAATGACCATCACATACGAAAAAAGAGAAAAGGGATGTAAGTCAAATACAGATGATAAGCAAATGAAGCTTTGAGTTCTGAGGAAGCTTACTTGCCAAAAATCATAAGCTGATTGAACGAGGAACACGGGGGTTTTGATGTTTTTAACAATTTCTTCAGGAAAGATACACTACATAAAAGTTCACAACAAACGATTGGGGCTGTGTTAAAAACCATAACCCAGAGGAAAAATAAGAACATCCCAAATTTAATCATTGGTACCATATAAAAAAGAAGAAAATAAAATCTACCTTATCCGGTTCCATTCTCGCAACACAATCCTTGTTCAAACTTTTCGCTAACCCCTGATACAGCGTGAATAAGAAAATCAGTATGACATGCCAGAGTCTAAAATAAGAATTAACAGATGTACCATATTAAAGATTGAAAATTATATTGGCACGTGCTGTTACACCTCATATTCATTCCATCTGTCAAACCCGACAACCCTACACTATCACCTAGGTAGTAACTAAAGTTATACCCAAAAACTAGGATAAGTATCACCAAGAAAGGGATTGTATAAGCTAGTATCGTTAATGTCAGAGCATAACCTGAAGGTTGACAACATCACGAAAGAGAGATCTCATGGTAGAATTGTGGAGAACATCTTTCCTGAAATGTACGAAACAGAATGTAGCTATGTGATCACTAGTAAGAGCACATAGCATGCTTTAAGAAAAAGGGCTTTATACACGTAGAACAAGTAGTAAGACCTTGCAAGAATTTCAACATTCCTAGTGTAGCTTGAGAGGGAGAATTGCAAATTTGATAGAAAAGAGAATGGTTTGAAGGTGTTCGATTGTGATAGGTCTTATTTCCTAATGTATGAACTAGAAACAGTAGAATAAGGAAACAGCAAAGATAAGAACGAAATTATGGCCCTCAAAGAGTTCACATGTGAAAATATATGATCCTAGAAAAACTTCATGCTAAGCAGATTAGCTAAAAGATATTGGCGCAGAAGGAACTGGTATGCATAAAACATACTCATCAAGAAAAAAACCCGCATCGCCTAGACATTTGACAGTGGCATCCTTAGGCAAAAGATGTCGAAATTCATCACAATGTATAAGAGCCGCCAACCCACCGGAAGAGCATCCCGAAAGAAGGGCCTGTAAGATTGTTATTCATACACATTATTGCTTCCCAAAAGAAGGGCCTGTAAAATTGATACCTGTTCCGCTTTTGACAAGCCAAATGACAAGAGTTCATCCATAATTGCTTCCCAGATGAGCCGGCCCCTAAAGAAAAGTTCCGTTCCGTTCTATACCATTGAAGACCAATAAAACCTCCATTAATAAAATTACTACTGATTCTCAAACAAGGCAGAAAATCTCCAAACATAACTTACCTTCAACTCATTATCAGGGTGACCGGCTATAAATGCGCCATCACAATATTGTATTTTGACTCGGTTCCAGTTAAAGAATCCTAGAGAATGCTCCAAAATTGGAATTGAATCACATCAGTTAACTGTTTAACTTGACATTGAGTTAAAACTACAAATAATGAAGCATTATGGTGATCGTAAATATACAAAGCAACTGAGTAGAATATAATTACCAGGATTATGGTCAGGGTAAGGGCTTAAAATCCCAGTAAAGTGAACTCGACGTCCCATATGTTTGGAAGATCCTAAATGCATATGTTTACGCAAAATACACGATTCTATTGTGTTGCACCAACCTCCACCCTACATTTCAACATTTCAACCTAAATCCATTACACATAGTTTTTCCATCTTAATAAACAAACCAACTAGAACATGTAAATGCAATGAAATTGAACAAAACAATTGCAAGAAATATGCACAAACAGAACTGATTACAAAATTTTAAAGAAATCATTAATTGGGAAACATAATGCATGTAACACTACGGTTTAGGGCATTTTATTGTCTGTTTAGTATCCGTCCAATTCCAGTTTCGATTAAAAGTTCATAACCAGTTATCTCTGCGCCTTTCCAACAACATAAGAATTTTCAAATGTTAATACCTCAATGAAAAGTAGCCAATTTTTGGCGCCGGATCCAAATCCCTTTTGAAAATGGTAGCCGGGCAAGCTTCCATCTAAACAAACTGCAAAACCATAAATTAAACAAGAGAGTAATCAAATCAAGGAGAAATTAATTAGGAGCTAAAACACATGGTAATTAAAATTTGATTAGCAAAGGGTTACGGTGCAGTACTGGCGCCTCTATCTTTGGCGCTGTGCAACAATGTCAGGTCGATCAAATCGGAGGTGGTGATGCGATGAAATGCGTTCGCGGTGTTGGACACCGGCTCGGAACTCCGATAGTAGGAGGCGACAGAGAGAGCGAAGACGAAGACGAAGACGGCGAATCCGACGGCGGCGATTGCCCAGCCACGCTTGGCCCACTGCATCCACCACAGCGGGCCGCGAAGCCCAGAAATATTCGCCAGAGAATTTGACCCGACTTTCTCCACCACCATGGTTCGTCAGTGTTTGAGGTTCGAGGTTGCAGAGAGACGTGACTTCCATGGCTTGCATTTCAAGCTACCTCCGATTTCCGTGGCTTTCAACTTGTGACCTTGCTAGCTCGTGGCGCGTGAACAACGGAAGATAACTGTTGAGTGTTGACCACGGTCAACCAAACACATAATATCCTTCATATTTTTCAAGCTAAAATCAATTATTTCGATTTTTCCAAAAAAAAAAAAAAAAAACATCAATTATTTCGTTAGAAAGTGTTTTTAAAATGACTTTGAAAGTGCTTTTAGTAAAATTGATTTTGGCTTTCAAAAACACTTTGTGCTTTTTAGAAAAAACACCAGATTTCTGCTTATTGTAGGAATCAGTTCGAGTGTTTTTTCAAGATCCATTTGGATTTTTACTACGGATGGATTTCAAAACATTTTCACCAAAAATGCTTTCAACCATTTTAGAATCACTTCCAAACGAACCAATGTTAGCCAACGTGAATTACTTTGCTTGGTTTGGGTAGTGTCTCGATGTTTAATAGATCGGTCGACCTACCCCTGGGTAGTGTGTCTTCTCTTCTTGGGTTTTCTACTACGGCATGTGGAGTATTTTTGTTCACCACCACTAACTCTGGTGATACTCATCTCCACCTAAGAACCTGACACGTGTCCTTATACTTAACGACAAGTTTACTAGGGTTAGAAGATGTGACACATAGCATACAATAAGGTGTATAATAAACATACACCAAAGTTAATGTGGTTGAGCAAAAATGAGGTTTGACCAAAACATTTAGAAGGAATGAGACTTTGAATTATTTTAATTCTTGAGTTCCCTATGTTTACTAAAATATGGATATGAGAATCGTTTCACTTGTTAATTTTTTTTGTTAGGTTTACTTACACGTAAAGGATCGGAATAATGCAACTTTTTCCGTTGTTATCAAATACCTAAAAATCAGGAATCAAATCAACTAGGGAGACTAATTGTTATGATTCCCTTTCCTGCTGCATTTTAAAACCCTCTGATTCATTCATTTTCTCATTTCTATTAAGTAAACATGAGTAAGGCTATTTAGACACATTGCTTAGTGCAAGTCGGTCCCACATGAAGTGGTAGAGCCCATAGCTACTGGATATTATTGACAATGTGATCAATTTTGTGTGTCTAACATTAGCGTTATTGTTTCGAATGTTAAAACTATGAGCAAACAGCCTGGATTTCCGCATTAACGAGGGATGGAAGCAATGAAAATACGATTCAAATCCATATGGGTAAGGAAAAACAAAGCTTTTCATTCATTCCTATAAATAAATTCAGGTTATACAATGCCGCAATAGATACTCAACAGAGTTTCAAAAACAAGGAAAAGATAAGCATGGATCACATGTACGCTACATCGGCATCCCCGTGCCGGAATCTGATTAGTAGTATGAAGGTTTTGAATTTCTATGGACCTGAACAAGTTTTTTGGAATCTATGGGTGAATCTAGCTAGCACCTACCATATAAACCGTTGGGTCCCTGGCTCATGGGACCAATGGAATGGTCGATACAAGAACATCATCATTGTGTAGATGTTGACAGTTACGTACAGCAACCCTGTGATGAGCCAACTTCGATAATCGTCAGCGTGGGAATGTAGGATCAAGAAAATGAATGGAATGGTATAATATCTAAACTCAATCAGCGGTGCGGGAACCAAAACTGCAGCGGTAGCCAAGAAAAATGCCAGCACCCAGATCTTCCTCTGAAATTTCCCTGCCGAAGTGAAACAGAAACAAGTCTTAGGGAAAAAAAAACACAAGGAGGATTGGCACGTATGATGACCAAGAGCTGTATACCGACCCAATCTAGTGACAATGGAAAGCCATGAATAAACATAAAGTGGGACTAGGAGGAACTTCATTGACCAATGAGCTTTGATGACTTTCCGCCAAAGATAAAAAGGGTAATGCCGATTGTCAGCCAGAAGATAGGGATGAGCTATGCTGCAACAGTCAACAAATTACATCATGATTTGTAACATTAAGGTTATGAATGAGTGTCTATGCTGCATTGGACGTGAAAACAGCACAGGAAACATTCACCGTTCTTGAAATTGGAGAAAACGTTAAAACAAACGCTTGAAAAGTTGCTTTTCTCAAATATCAATTGAAAAATTGACCTCCATATCAGCTGACCTATTTCCTCGTCCATAAATTGAATGCAATTATTATTCTAAAAGCATTTAGCTCAAATGTTAAATAGGCCTGACCTGAAAAAATGGACAGCGATGAAGCCAGCACTGAGTGCCAAAGACATCTGAAAGAAGGTTAGGAACTTATTCTTCCACATTGACCGGAATAAATCTACAACTTGTCTCAAACTACAGAGTGTAGGAGCCATAGCAAGGGCAGAAAATAGACCAAAATACAAGATCTGTGCAAAATGCGGAGAAACTGCATGAGCATCTTTTGCACCTGCAACATTTGGACATGGTATGAGACAACAGAAGTAAAGGCAACTTCATAAACCATAATGTGTAACACAAATCGACAACAGAAGGATGAGTCATACCTAGAACCACACTCCCATTCCACCGAACAAAGGCAATAAAGGCTGCTAAGACTAGAATAAAAGGGCTAAAAGAAAACAAAAGTTCCAACTTCATGTGCCATAATTTTGGAAAGATGGCCTTAATTTCATCAAGAAAACCTGCAATAGAATGTCATCTGATATAAGCTTTGAGAATAAAAAAATCCACTGCATGGTGTGAGCAACCGAGTTTGCAAAAGGACAAACCTAATTTGCAAGTTTGAAAAGAAACTTTTCTAGTCAAGATTAAATGTGTTCCCGTATCCACTGAAGTGCTGGCCTTCCGCTTTCTCAAGTTTGAGCCTAACGTAACAGTGTTTGAAGGAGTTGGCTGACCTTTTATCCTAATTGTGTTGTCTACATCTATCTTTTCTTTATGGTCAGCCATTGTAATATTTATAACCTCACTGCAACAAACAAAAAGCATCCATATAATATTTGTTTGCCGAATAACAACTGCCACAGCACCAAGCTGCATTACCAACATCAAACCAAGTTACCACTTGACAAAACATATAGGCATAGCACATGTGTGCTTGCATCAAAATCATACAATGACATATGGAAGAGACTTAAGCCTTTACCAATGCACTAAACCAGTACTTCTTCTTCAAACACGCAAGATGCATAGCGAGCACTGCTGCAAGCGACACAACATCTGTATAATAGAGAAAAGTGAAAAACCAATGAAGCGGGTACATGGCTAGCACCACCGCGTAAAGTGTTGCTTTTCTTTCATCAAGAGCCGGTCTCAAGTGAATGATTATCTCATACATAAGAACGCTGCAAAATACCGCCAAAACACCATTGAAAGAGCGAAGAATCGCTGTGGAGCAGCCTTCAGAAAACGACAAGGCTGCTTTTACCAATGACATGCCTGGAAACAAATACGCAACATGAGCTAGTGAAAGATAGTACCTGCAAAAGTTTAGCATTGCACATGTTAAATTGCCTGCTAAATACTGTGATACAACATAATTCTTAAGTTCTCAATCAAAAGTTCAAAACATATCAAAGCCAATTAATTTGCCAAAAGTAATTAAAACCCGTTTTTCGCATTTACAAATCAGCGGGCGGAATACAAAGTTCAAAGCAAAATAACAACAAAAAAGTAAAAAAAAATTAAGAAATGGTAAAGAACATACAGGCCAGGAGGAGTGGTGATCATGGGATCCCAGCTTCTGAAATTGCCATTACAGTACTGTTGAGCTTGAGGCACATGGAATATCTCATCCTACAGATCATAAATTTATTTACCAATTCCTCAAAACAAAATTCACACAACCCAAAAATCTAAATACAAAAAATTCCCATTGAATTGAATCGACGAAAGTTGCTGCCTTGGGGGGATTACCATGTAGGGCTCGGGAACAATGTGATTGACGAGGATGGAGATGGGAATTACCCACAGGCTCACAATCGTCGCCACGGCAATCCTACCCATGTTTCTCTGCTGTTGCAGGATCAAATCCAAAGGGTCAGTTTGGTTCCATGGATAAGGCAATGGAAAGTGTGGCCCAGCATCTCGAGCTGTGGTATCAACTGGGACCAGCACTACCGAATCCCAAATTTCTATTGGATCGTCGGAAGAAAGTCTGGTTAGGGTTAGGCAGGTGAGGGTGTTCCCTTCAACGTCTTAACAAGTCCTTCCTGCTAGTCCAATTTTGATTCACCCCTCTCTGCAAAGCCCTAATTGTAAACGAATTGGGGCGTTATCGACATTTGCTTAAAAACCATATACATTTTATCAACAAAAAACAATTTATATATATAATACATAAATTATTGGTGTTATTGGCCGCGCATGCAAGCAGTCAAGCTTTCATTCATTCGATTCACAACATACACTAGAGCACAATAAAATTATTGGACAATTGAAAGTAAAATGCTTTCAATCATCAAATTAAATAAAAAATAAAAATAAAAAAAATTATTTTTCTTGAGTTTAAGAATGACTTTCACACTTATTTTTACTTCACACATGCTCATAATTTTGATCGTCGAATCGAATAAATTGAAGATCATCACTGATCAAAATTACAAACGTATATGGAAGGTAAAAATAAGTATGTGAATACTGAATAGCACTGTCCTTTCTTTTTGGTCAATTGTTTTAGAATGACTTAGCATTGGACTTTTTCTTTTAAATTTACACACCCCTGTTTAATTATAACTATTTATTCTATCGGATTTATTTAATCTAATAACCATAAATAAATAATACTGAAAAAGACGTGTGAAAATCCATTTCCAAATGCTCAACTTGGAAACTCTTACCACTGATTAGTCTTTATTTTTCATTGTAACTAAAAATATGTCAATTTGATGATAGCATGTGTTGTTCATATTTCCCTTTTTTTTTGGAACATCGTTATAGTTTTCATCGAATGAATTGAAGAATACCAATGATAGCCATCATTCGCACATCAGAAATTTCATGAGCAAGAAAAAAATTAGATGAACCAGAATCAACATTCTACCAAAAGACTTGCAGATGCAGAGGGATTAGTAAATGATCACTGTGAATAAAAACATATTCAGAAAAATTACAATAATCCAGCGGTAAACCTACAAACTCATAAAGTCCAGACATTTAAGTAATATAAAGCGAAATAAAAACAGACAGCAAAACCAGAGAACAAGAATGCAAGCAGCATTTTCCTTCCATGACCATCCCTCCGCCTATCCTTGATTGTTCTCAGAAGCATTTCCTGTGCACGATTGAGGGACCGGATTCATCGTACTCAGCTTTGGCAATCCACATCTGCACTCAAATGAATTCGGATTTCTAGTAAGAATCATTTTACAGAACAGTTTGCACAGGAAAACAAATATTAAGAAACAAACCTGCTGGAATGTACTGAGGGAAGCTAAGATGGAGCCTCCGATCCAGACACTGTACTTTCTCTCTGGTGGGGCAACCACCTTGATCTTCATGCTGCTTGGGGCCTATGCAGTAATTTCCTTGCTCATTCTGTCAGCAATTCCCGGGAACATGGTCGAACCACCACTAAGAACAATGTTGCCATACAAATCCTTCCTGATATCAACATCGCATTTCATTATGGAATTGTACGTGGTCTCATGAATACCAGCAGCCTCCATTCCAATCATGGATGGTTGGAAGAGGACTTCTGGGCACCGGAAACGCTCTGCTCCAATGGTGATCACCTGACCATCAGGTAGTTCATAGCTCTTCTCAACAGAAGAGCTTGTTTTAGCAGTTTCCAATTCCTGTTCATAGTCAAGGGCAATGTAGGCCAACTTTTCCTTCATGTCCCTCACAATTTCACGCTCTGCTGTGGTGGTGAATGAATAGCCACGCTCAGTCAAAATTTTCATCAAGGCATCAGTCAGATCCCGACCTGCAAGGTCAAGCCTCAAGATGGCGTGTGGAAGAGCATACCCCTCATAAATAGGGACTGTGTGGCTGACACCATCTCCAGAGTCAAGAACGATACCTGCACACAAGCACATAGAAAACATGAATCACAGTAGAAATGGCTTCAGCACTAGCAACCTGGAGTTCCATTCAAACGCGAACCCAAAATATCATAATTTTACGATAAGCATTGGTTGATCTAAGAAAGCCCAAGCGCTCTTTTTACCCAATATCATTCTCATAGATAAAACTAGCTTTTTGGTATGCCCCTTGGAGCTCTACTTCAATCTCACTTTGCCCCCTGAAACTTAATTTGCACCACTTTGCACCCAGGAACTCAATTTTTGAGTCACTTTGCTATATTCCATTAGTTTCATTAAAAAAAATAAAAAACTGTTAAGTTCGATAATGTGGCATGATTGGCTCCCACTTATTCTTTAAGCAATTTCATTAATTTGATTTTTAACTTTTTTAAACAATTTCAAAATATTAAATAGTTTTTAACATTATCTTGTACATATGGCTATTACAACAGGCATAAGTGGGACACAATCATGTCACATAAGAGAACTTAACAGTTTTTTTAAGGAACTAACGGAATATAACAAAGTGATGCGAAAATTGATTTCCATGGTGCAAAGTAGTGCAAATTAAGTTTTAGGGGAAAAGTGAAATTGAAGTAGAGTTCCAAGGGCATGCCAAAAATAAGCCATAAAACTATATCCCAAGTATTTCATAATCACTCATAATATATTCCAAACAAAATGCATAGCCCATTCTATCTACTGTGAACTTATTTAAAGATAGTTGCCCATCATATATTCTTTCTTTTGAAAATTTTAGGCTGAACCATAAATGCTTGTTTATCGACGATGCCAAACAATTTATGCAACATAAAAACAATTTCACAAAGAGCAGAATTGGTGCACTATCAAGTCTGATTGAATAGCTTACCAGTAGTACGTCCACTGGCATAGAGGGAAAGCACGGCCTGGATGGCTACATACATCGCTGGAGCATTGAAGGTCTCAAACATGATCTGGGTCATCTTCTCACGATTTGCCTTAGGGTTGAGAGGTGCTTCAGTGAGGAGAATTGGGTGCTCTTCAGGTGCAACACGAAGTTCGTTATAGAAGGTATGATGCCAAATCTTCTCCATGTCATCCCAATTGCTCACAATTCCGTGTTCAATTGGGTATTTCAGGGTTAAGATACCACGCTTGGACTGAGCCTCATCTCCAACATATGCATCTTTCTGACCCATGCCAACCATAACACCGGTGTGACGAGGGCGGCCAACAATGCTAGGGAACACGGCTCTTGGAGCATCATCTCCAGCAAATCCAGCCTATACAACAATGTTTCAACCAAACTAAGATTAATACCAGTTAAAACACATACAGATTGATATTCTATTATACATTCTACAAGCTGGGACGGAGATCTGTTTCGAATACCTTAACCATTCCCGTTCCATTATCACATACAAGAGGCTGAATGTCCTCGCTCTCCGCCATCTTCTACTTCCTGCAAGCAAACAGCACTGAATTATAAAACCCAAATTATCCACAACAATTAAATTTAAAAAACCCAAATCCTCCAGAACAAATAAATTAAAACAATATGCATCACATTGGACTTATCACCTGTCTCACACAAACAGAAGGCTGCATAGAAATCCACACTGATTGTCATTGGTGTACATACAACAGAGATTGAAGTTGACAAACCCGAATAGCCAACATCAAATCCACTCCATCCCAAATCCCAAATAAGAAAACCAAAAACAAAAAAAAAAGCATAAAGATAAACAATAGACTGAAATCCAAACATAATTCATATATATTTCTTGGCTCTACCAAAAACAGTCAAAATATTTTTATATTTTTTTCAAAAATTAACAAAAAAAACAGCAATGGAAACCCCTCATCACCTACAAACAAACAGATCAAGGCACAAATCTACCAAAATTTACACAGACCGATCAAACATCACAACCGAAAACCAAATGCAGCAAAATCCAAACAGGGAAAACATAATATCGAACCGAAATCTTGAAAATCTTGAGCACATTACACGATTACAACGGGATCGAAATGTAGAGAGAGAGAGAGAGGGGGGGGATTCACCTGTTTCCGAAACCCTAGAAAACGCGAGTTTATGGGGTTGAGGTTTGAGGTTCGGATGAGCTCCGAGGGCCTTTGGTGTTGGTTCGAAATGGAAACAAAAAAACAATAAAGGGGCGTGACGGGCGGACACGAAAAAACGAGCGGAAAAACAAAAATTGGAAATCCACAAATTTTGCCGAGCGAAATGAAATGCGAAATAAAATTTGGAACAATTAAATGCACTTCAAATTCGGTCTCGATCGAATCCCCACCGTTGGTCCTTTTGTAGGAAGGGACTTTATATACGGTCCGACGCGTCACTTTGATCTGGGCCTCTTGTGGATCCAGTTGTCCTGTGGCATTCCGGCTCTAGTGGTGGGGATTTCTTCCATCTTTTGTGGTGATTTACTGTTTTAGCATTCTTTTGAGTATTCGGATATAGTACCAATCTTCGGATTGGTTCGGTTCGGTTCAGTTTGGTCAGTTAAACTAAATTGCATATCAACGAAACTAAATTAAACTATTTCAAGAAAGACTCGGCTTTGGTAAGCTTGGTTCGATTTAGTCAGGTTGGGTTCGTCCAGGTTCATGCCCATTTTATTTTTTTTTATTTTTTTTCCTTTATGTTGGTTTCGGATTCGAAATCACAGAAGTGAAATATGATGATGGATGACATAAATTAGTTATTTCACTTGCAACAAAATTAAAAGAAGGAAGCAGCAAAAAATTAATAAAGATGATTGGAGAATTAGTAATTCACGTGTCAATAGGTTATTTGTTGCTATCATATCCTAAAAGTGGAAGTTTTGACCTTTTGTGTTGTCCAAATTGACGCAACTCTGGTTTCTCATATTCGTTTGGGCCCGTAATATACGGATTCAAAGAAAACGATGGTATCTACAATACTTCTTGTTATATTTAAAGGAAAACTAATGAAAAGGGCTTGAAAACTTTGAGTTTTAACGATAAGGACAAAATAAAGGGTAAAATGAATAGTATCAGGTTTGACTTTTTAGTGTAACAATGTGGTTTTTTGTTAAAGTGAACAGTACCGCGGGCTTTTTATTAAAACTCCCTATATTTAATTCCAATTTTAGCGAATTATGATGTTTACTATATTTAATTCGGTTTCTAGGGCTATGTTACATTATAAATAGGTCATCTTGACATTTAGTTTGTAATCTTATCGACTATTATTTAATAAACATGAGTTTTCTCTTTATATTTCTAGAAAATTCAAGAGCTTGCTAGTAGATTCTAACGTGATGAATTCATTCGATTTCTCTTATCATATAACCCGATGTGTCATTTTCTCCAGATCAAAACAAGAGTAAGTATTTCCAACATCTAAACACCTTGGTTAAAACTTGGAAACGAAAAAAAGAACGTCCAAGAATTTTCAAAATTAATTATGTAAACTAGCATAGAATCATCCATTCGAGTGAGACATGTGAAAAATATATATAAAGTAACCGGTCCAAGTTAGTTTGGCTTGAATTTAATTGGCCAAGAACCATAAATTGAATCGAATCAAATTGAGTCTAATTTCTATGAATCGATTCAGTCTCTAGTCCAAAGATGTGCATGACATGAGATAACTGCAATTGAAGCGATATCGTTGCTAGATCACATATGAAAAGACCCCATGCTAGGTGGAGCAGGGGAAAAGTTAGGATTAAGTACTAAACTCATTGAACGTTAGGGTTAATGCACAAAATTATAGACTTTAGAACAACGTAAAGTGTCACGTTTGTAACCCTCGCAAAGTTGTTCCAGTCACCAAGTGAGGATAATACGTAAAGAGATAAAAATATGGAAGCAAACACAAGATGTACGTGGTTCATCTTAAGTTGGGCTACGTTCACGAGGGTAGAGGAGTCCTCATTAATAATGTGTAGTTTACATAGTACAATGGTTTAAGCAATAATCATCATTAATAAGTTCTAATAATGATTTGAGTACAATAATGACATTAGGGATTAACTGTAGGAGAATGGTCTCCTACATTTTTATAGTTGAGGAGAGTCGCACCCTTTTGTCTGCAAGGTGGATATGTGACTCTAGGAGTTTTATTATGATGTTGATATGTGTTGTGTCGTGATTGGTCCCCAGGTTGAAAAAAAATTATAAAAAAAAAAAAAACAACCTATTGTGCTTCGATAAAGGTGCCTCAGAACGAATCCTTTAATAAATATCTGAAATTATGAAGTTGACAGATGCTTGAAAATTTTGAAATTAATAAAGTATAGTACAAACAACTAATATATTTTTAATATTAACTAGAGTCCACATCCATAGCAAAGTATGTTAGTAGATCTTGATATCGAGAACGAGGCACGTATAGTCATGATTGTGGAAGTTGTGTTGGGCTGGCTCGGATCTTATTTCCTGACATTAGAGCCATGACTAAACGAGCGACACAACATAGTGGCCAGTGGGCAATGGCCTCTAATTTATAATCCAAAGATGATAATATAAAGTTTTTTTCTTTTTTGCAGAGCCATTAGCCCAACAGGGCATCTTCCAAAAGTTGACGAATCATCCTTCAGTTTATGGTCCCAAATTTCCATTCGACACATAACACGTGCATGCACACTTTCATATATTAGAGAGATTTTTTTAGTGTGTTAGAAATACGACTCGAAACACCAAGTACTCTAATACAGTTAAAAAAAATTTCAACTAATTGTATAGTGACACTTGTTGTTCCAGATCATGTTTTCGGCACATTAAAAATTATCATACAGTGATGATTGATAAAATAGGCAAATGGGCATGGAGAGATCCATCGAGGTATGTGAGGACTTTCATGGAGGAGGATCACTTAGGCAGTTTGTTTATTATTATTGTTTTGTAAAAGTGGTTTGTTAATTATTGATAAGTAGTGAGCCTCATCTCATGATTAATTGACTAATCCTCCAAAATTAGTTTTATAGAAGGCTCACTATTCCTAACTCTGATATTACAGTCAATCAAATCTCTACATATCCAACCTACCTACCACTTTGTTTGATTTGATGACTTTAGAATTCTAGAGTTGGTACACACATCTAAGCATTAATTAACTCGCTTACAAGCATGTGAATGATTACCAATTGTTGATGTTTGTCGCTTACAGGCACGTAAATGATTGTCAGTCGTTGATATTAATCACTTACACGTACGTAAACACTACCGAAGCATGTTTTTGCCAATGTAGATCATCAAAATGGGTTTGACTACTCATTTGCCTACTCCATTAGAGATGCTCTAAGATTAATTTGTTAGATTTGATGACTTTGAATTTATAGAGTTGTTAGCATGATACATGTTATAGTATACGACACGCACGTTAAGTCACCTACACGCATATAAGTGGATATATTCATAAACAACTGTTTAGTCGTTGATATTAATTACTCACATACACGTAAATGACTACCAGTAGATATCGCAATAACCAAAGAAGCGAAAATTAATTATAGGGTAACATGCCTGAACAATAGAAAACAAGAAAGGTTGGGTGATATAGCTAGCAAGCCAGGGTAGGAACATTCTGAGCAGGGTTGCAATTGGCAGCCTTGTTAATAAGAAATTTAAATTAATAAACCAAATTCCGATGAAGATTCGTGAGAAGGGTGTTGAATCTGGATCTGGAGACGGATGATTGTATTTGTGTGACATGAGACGGTTGGCAAGTTGGCATCGGGGACAAAATCATGACGAAGAATATGCACAATGCCTTTACAATATTCCCCTCCCCATGCGAGTTTGTGTCCTCTCTACATTGTTTGTTTATATTTTGCTTTGTACGTCACTTCATCTCTCATCATTACTTACGAGCTGATGATCTTTTTTACCATATTCTCTGACGTTTAGTTCATTAATTTTCAAAACTAAAAGACACTTAAAATTTGAATATAATGATTTATCTGGCAATTTAACGTTTTGTACAACTTTTTGTTTCAACCGATATTTTAAGCACAATTTGATTTTCATCTCCTTTTGAGTTGTATTTATTGAATTAATAAATGTTAAACAAGTGGCATTTTACCACAGTGATGAAAAGTTGTTGTACCTTTGCATGACGACGTGAGTTCAAACCTGTCGGTGACTAATTTAACAAAATCTATCGTTTGACAAAAAAAACGAATAAATATTAAACAGATAGCCAATCATATTCTTACAGTTAGCACAAAGTTTTAATATTAAATGAGAGCCCGTTTATTAAAAACCCAAAATTAAGCTCAATTTGACAGCAACGTCAAATTAAGCAGCAAGAGCCTAGATGCTATTCCGCGTCAGAAATGAAGCATCGGTTCAAAAAAGTTTTGTTGCTTTTTTTTTACCCTTAAATGTCTACTTAGCACTTTTGACATCTCATTTGAAGATGCTCTTATGATTCTTAATATTGAAGATTTGATGAAATTCTTGATGAGGTTGGTAATATTTCCAATGGAATAATTGTATATTATTTTTATTCTTCCAAGTTCCAACTGAACATTTGTCCTACTCCTAGGTGTAGAAGTGAAGAATTCTACTTTTTTTTTTTTTTGAATTTATTCACACTAAGGGGGGAGGGGGTGGGCTTAGCCTCATAATAGGCTAGCAATAATATAGTTCAAAATCGCTTTTGGCGAGAATTGAACCTAAGTTCTTTCACTTACAAGCAGTGGCGGAGCCAGGAATCTTACCACAAGGGGTCGTAGTGTAAAAGTCCAAATAAAAATTTAGGATGGAAAAACATATTGAAAATGAAATCATAGTACTTTCATTCATAATTCATAACGGAAACAATATTACAAGCTATAATTGTCCACGACGAGGTTTCATATTTTGAAAATGAAGCATTATAGCTTCATTTTCAATACAAGCAAAAATATCTCTCTCAATATAAACAAGCAAGCTATCACTCAACCATTGATCTCCCATTTTGTTCCTAAGTGGACCCTTAACAATATTCATGACAGAAAATGCTCTCTCCGCTTGAAGATTACCCAAAACACCATCTAACTGACTTTGTCTTGAACTTGGAGTTTTTGAACTACCAACAGTATTTGAACTATCAACATTACTCGAACTACCCGAACCCGATGATGACTTTCTCTTAAAAAACTGTTCCATAATAATTCTACATATACAAAATATTCAAAATAAATACTCACAATATAAACAAACCATCAACATAATCAAATTAAATATGAATTGGATTTCAATTAAATTAAATATCTCATCTTGCATTGTACATATACAAAATAATGAAAATAAAAACTCACAATATAAACAAACCATCAATATAATCAAAATAAATATGAATTGAATTTCAATTAAATTAAATATATTCTACATATACAAAATATTCAAAATAAATACTCACAATATAAACAAACCATCAACATAATCAAAATAAATATGAATTGAATTTCAATTAAATTAAATATATTCTACATATACAAAATATTCAAAATAAATACTCACAATATAAACAAACCATCAACATAATCAAAATAAATATGAATTGGATTTCAATTAAATTAAATATCTCATCTTGCATTCTACATATACAAAATAATGAAAATAAAAACTCACAATATAAACAAACCATCAATATAATCAAAATAAATATGAATTGAATTTCAATTAAATTAAATATATTCTACATATACAAAATAATGAAAATAAAAACTCACAATATAATCAAACCACCAATATAATCAAAATAAATATGAATTAGGTTTCAATTAAATTAAATATATCATACATAGGGTTTAGAACTTTTAGAACTTGGATTGAGTTTGGAATTTAGGGTTGGAGGAGGACAAAACAAAAGAAAATTGGGGGTTTTGGGCAGTGGAGGACTCGGATCTGTTAAGGGATGGCTGGGGGGACACGCTGGTCTTTTTTATTTTTGTTCAGACCTGGCCCAAAACGACGTCGTTTTGGCCAGGTCATTTAAAAAAATTTCCTGGGCCAAAACGACGTCGTTTTGCCCAGGCTGTTTTAAAAAAAAAAAAAAAGGCGCCGCGCGCCTTCTTCTTCAACCTGCCGATCCTCTTCTTCTTCTTTCACCCATTCTGTCGAACAGGTGGTGTGCACCTCCAAGAGGTCGCAGATGGAGCTCCAAGGTTATTTCCATGGCTTCCAAGGGGTTGTACGACCCCATTGACCCCACTGTGGCTCTGCCACTGCTTACAAGCGAAGAGAAATATCACTAGACCGAAATACTAAATGACAAATATTCTACCATTTGACATATAAGTTTTCTATCGTATCCAAATGTGGGGAGCTTTGTACATCAACGAGGATAAGAAATTGTGAATATAGATGGAAGCGGGTAACGGTTATTGTGGCATTCCTGGCTACTAATATATGACAATTTGGAGGGACTTTTGCATATAATCAGGAGCTGGATTGCCACGGTGGTGTTAATCCCGCTTTAAGAAAAAATTTCTCGTCTACGAAATATGTTGCCTCATTCTTACCCTTTTTTTTATATCCAAATTAATGTTGTTGATGAGATTGAACTGAGAATCTCTTTCAACAAAGTAAAAACTTAGTGTAAACTTTCTTATCGCCGAGCCTAGTAGCGTGGACTTGTAACTAAGTAAGGCATGAAAGTGATTAGTTGTATTATGAATGAGTCAAGTGTGGTGTTGGTGAGTGATTCATTATCACCTCGTATGAAAGTCAAATTAAGCACGTCCCAAGTTCTTGAACTAGTAGAACAGACCCCACCTTTAATAGGCGGTTAGCAAATCAACATAATGTGAATGTCAAGGAGTGTGCACACTTTCTAATCCAGATTAAGAGGGAGAAAATTGGGTGGGTGGAAACAAGAAAGGGAACCCTAATGAGTAAGGATTGGACCGTTATCTTCATGTTAGTTACATGGAAGGAAGGTGGAGTTGAAATCTTGCAATCCCAAAAGCCACAAACCTAATTTTGATGATGAAAACCATGCACTCCCAACGGACCAGGTCCCCGTCTTTCCCTCAAAACCGCGATCTCGTTTGGTTATTTCTGAACTAATTTATCATATCGCATTGGATTTGGATTGGAAGGTAACCAAATCCTAACCTCTCCCTCTATTTTTCATGAGTTTTGGGAAGGAATCCTAAGCTACAAAAGCATCACCATCTTTTGTTTTTTTTTGGCTTTCTATTTAAGGAAATTTCGCTCATTTAGTTAATGACTTGGTTGAGATTTTTATTGGGTTAGGTTAATCCAGAGAGGTGACCCACTCTCCCTATTTATTTTCCTCTACAATTCTAATTCTCTTTTATGGGTATGGATAGTAGAAACTAACAACCAATATGTATTATGGTCTGACTATTCCACCGTCACACGTGCTATTAATTCACATGTTGTAATTTGAGTGGCAAACGGTTTTAATTTATACAAATTTAGGTAGAGCAAGTAGAAGTGAAGGGATTATCCTAAAGACATGTTTCTAATTGTTTTTGGAATGATTAGAAGTATTTTTGGATTACGAAAGACGTTTCTTACTATATTTGTAAAAAAAAAAAAAAAAAAAAAACTTAAAATTGCTTATGAGTTGTAAAAATATTTCTAAATCTTAGAAGCACTCTCTGAAAAAAACATATTGTAGTACTATTTAGTAAGCACATTCACGTGTTTTTTAAGTAAGTTGCTCATTGGTTGATTGTACTGGGTAGTTGTTTTAGTTTGTGCTGTAAAACTCTCTATAAATGAAATTATATCCTTGCTATATGTAAAATAATAAGCACTTGAATTATATAAATGAAAATATCGACGTGTTTCAAATACAAGCATTTGTAATAAAACACGCTTCTTAAAAAAAGTAAAATCTCAAATAAGTTTGAAACACATAGCATAATATATATAAACAGTAACACCACGTAACGATTGTAACAGTTGTGTAGAAAAACTTCTCGTGCCAACAACTCTTTCGGATACTCATATGGTTGGAGGTGATGCATGCACAATTGGGAAAAATTCACAGATGCAATGCAAGGCCCACATCGTGAAGATGGGAGACACTGCTGCAATCGTGTTAGTTACGATAGGTTTGTCGAGTTAAATGGTAAGTTTATTTATTGTTACCCACTTTGTGAGTCGGTGGTTCCAACCACCCCCTTATTGTGGTACATTCAGGATGTTATTCAACCATCAGAATTATTATATTTTTTTAATTAAATTCTTTTTCAGGAATTATCATGCTAAAAACTAACTAAATCACAATTAGTTAGTAGTTAATTTGATTGTCCGCATTTTCATATCAACTTTATCTAATGAATTTTATAAATTTTTGCACATTTAAGATGAACCAAATTTTCAATTAATTATTAAATTCACATCGGCGCATAATAAAAAATTTGATAGAATTGTGACAGAATAACTATATTGATTTGCAACACCTATTTTCAGGGAATACATTGATCGATTTTCAATTTCAGGGATCATCTTAATTGTGTCAGTCAATTTTTCAAGGATCATTTGTGATAAAAACCCATAAATCTTGTGGGACCCACATATGTCCAGCGTCAGCATATAACAGAATTTTTAAGAGAACTGTATTTTCAAGGATTTCATGGATTGATTTTTTTTTTTTATTTCAAGGATCATCTAAGTGATAAAAACTCATCGATTTATTAGTGTAAGAGCTACAATTTCAATCCGCTTTTAGATGAACAGAATATAACTCGTAATTGGAAACCTAGAATTAAAAAAATACTAATAGTAGAAATACATTACGAGACAACATAGAAAGTTATGGATATTCACCTTACATGTATAGTAATCGGTGAAAGTCTAAATTAGGACTTGAGCATATAGCTAACTTTGATACCATTTGGTACAAATTAATTAGAATCATGAATTTCAAATTAAAACAAACTTTAGAAACCCAAAAGGAAAATAAAATTTACTTGGGCCCACGCTTGCTTGTAAGTTAAACAAGGCACCTTCTTAATACCAATAGAAGATAAATTAGATATATATGGTCCCATGACAAGCCAACATGTTATGTCGTACCCTCTCGTCCTAGTACTAAATTCTCATATTATTCCACCCTCCCATCCATAACCAAATTCAAGAGAGAGTTTCAATCGATTTAAGGTTTTTTTTTTTTTTTTTTTTTTTTTTTAATCACAAATGTTCTTTAAAATTGTCAATATCATTAAGATGGTCTTTAAAATTAAAAATCGATTAATGTAGTTCCTAAAAATAGGTGTGTTAAATCAATGTGTTTCTTCCATCACAATTCTATCAAAATTTCTGTTATGCGCTGATATAGTACATAAATGCATTCTACAAGTCTAATTAAATTAAAAATAAATTAGAAATAAGTTTAATAATTAATTAAAAATTGTCAACTTATAAACCAGTCCCACAATCACCTCTGATCCAACCCACACTCCTCTACCTCCATCTATGGTAGCCTTCACGGTCCCTTCTATGTAAACAAAAGAATTCTCAAGACACTCATCTTTACACTCTTCAACATTGTTTTCCTAATTGGACCAGGATCAAGACCACATTTGGTGACGACTTGGATTGCAGACGACTTATGTGACATCTCTGTTAACATTTGGGTGATCAACATGCTCACAACCTTAATCTTGGAGAGCTTGTTGGGCACTCCCCCGTGATCTTGGTAACGCGGAAAACGGCGAGTTCTGCCATGAGATAATCCCATTGTGCAAAAAGGTCTTTTGACAACTTTTTCAATTAATTATTAAATTATTAAATCCACATCGGCACATAACAAAAATTTTGACAGAAGTGTGACAGAATAACCATATTGTTTCGCAGCACCTATTTTCAGGAACTACATTGATCGATTTTCAATTTCAGGGAAACCATCTTGATGGTGTCAGTCAATTTTAAGGGACCATTCGTGATAAAAACCCATAAATCTTGTGGGACCCACATATGTCAAACATCAGTATATAACAGAATTTTTTACAGATCTGTATTTTCAAGGATTTCATGGATTGATTTTTTATTTCAGGGATCATCCACTAATAAAAACTTATCGATTTATTAGTGTAAGAGTTACAATTTCAATCCCTCTCTCTTTCGGTGTAGGATCCAATGGACACAAACTCTTTCCCTCTCCCCTCGTTGTTCTGGTTACACTGAAAAAATACTCAATCTTCTAAAAAGACTCTCGGAAACTCAATCTTTCTGTTTTTGTAGGGTTATATAGTTAAAACCGTTTCCCTTCTTTTCTCTACCTCCAAAAGTTCACATAAACAAATAAGCAAGCTCTCACAGAAATCCCCAAAACCCAATCCAATTGGGAATAGGAGAAAAATACCAAAACAATGTGAATTCGATCACTCGATCAGATTATATATATATCGATCAATACATCCTGTATATTCTAAATTTCCGTCCTCTTCTTGCATTCGTTTTCTTTTTGCACCCGCCATTGATTCCGATATCTTCTTTCCGTCTTCTTCTTGCATTCGTCGTTCATGGAGTCGAACCTAGTCGACCGGATCTCCGTCCTCAACGTCTCAAATTCACACAAACAAGACCGGAGAGAGACACCCATGTCGGAGTTTCAATCCAAGCCGTCGGATCACAATGATGCGCCTCATGATCGTCAACAACAAGAACAGCCCAAGAAACAAGAACCAGAGCCGCCCCAGAACATTACACCAGATCACATTAACACCCCGGCAAAACAAGACCGCAAGACGCCGCCGTTCCCGGTGGAAGATGAATCATCGACGAACGACAAGGACGTCGTGGATGACGACGACGATGGGTTCAAAACGCCGACGTCGCTGGAGCACAAAATCCCGCCGACGACAGAATGTCCGCCTGCGCCGGGCAAACCCAAACGCTTTCTAAAGAGAAAAGTATCGTCGCGGTCGCCGTCGCCTCCGCCGCCGGCTGCTCGCAGAAAGGTTCAGTTTACAGCAGCACAACTGGATATGATATTTTGGCCAACTTTTCCCTCGCCCCGGATGGGAGCTCCAAAATCAAGAAAGCCAGACGATCAGAGTGACTAGTTAAACTGTAGTTGGAGTTTTGTTCATCCATATTATTCGTGGTAACCCATAATTCATAATTAATTATTATTCTGATCTCTCAGCTCCATCTTTTTTCGTTTTTTTTTCCTTTCAATTTTTGTTAGATCTTGGTTACAGGGAAGATGACGTTGTAAAGATGGAAAAAGAAGAAAGAAGAAAAGAGAGAGAGATGCATTGAAAGATTTTATGTTTCTTTTGTGCTCGAGGTGTTATTCTCTTCTCCTGATAAAGATAAAAGATCATGAAACTGATGAAATATATATATATATATATATATATATATATATATATATATATATATATATATATGTGTGTTATGATTTTTTTCTTTTTCAGGAGCAATTGCAATATAATATTGCCACATTGTGTTTCAATTTATATATATTAATTTCGAGTTTTATTTCATTTTTTCAAACGTTTGTTTTTTCTTAGGGACTATTTTAAGACAGAACATAAGTATGGTATTTATTACTCGAAATAAAGTCCAAAATAAATAAAATTAATTAATTTAAATAAGTGTTACATTACACCTTGTTTCTAATTCGCAACTTAGTCAGTTACAACCAAGGTATTAAATATCGAGGATATCGGAAATATCGGTAGTCCAAAAACACGGAAATATCGATGGAAATATCGGGATATTATCGATATCGATAAAAATTGAATAAAAACCACGGAAATTGTAAGAAAAACTTGGAAATTTTTATTGAAACTTTGCAGGATGTTTATTTAGTCAATTATCTATTAGTTTATCACAAAAAATTGGAAGGAAATGCATTGCATGATGGATTTAACTGATTTAAGTTGATTATATAGCGAGCTGGCAAACATTGTGAGTGTAGAAAATATGTAGTAATTAATGAAAGAAGTGAAACCCCACCCCCAAATTAATTTATATTTTCACTCTTTCCCTGAAATTATATAAATTGTGCAATTGAGTCCTTTATCCTAATCTAATCTGGACCCTCCATCTTGATTCTCACTCTCCACCACGCTGCCACGTGGCAGCCACTAACCCTCACCCTCTCACTCTCTCTCTCTTTTCCCGAGTCTCTCTCGGACTCCTCACTCTCTCTCAGATCTCAACTCTCAGAGTTAGATCTCAACTCTAGCCTCAGTCTCTCTCTCTCCTCCTTAGTCCTCAGTCTCTCTCTCTCGATCCTTCTCTTCTCCCTCATTCTCTCTCTCTCCTCAGTCTCTTCTCCGGTTCTCCCCCCCATCTCTTCTCAACTCACCTTCCCAGCCATAGCACAGACATACACACACACCCCACTTCCCCAATCCCTCGAACCTTCTCAAGAACATCCTGTCATGGACTCTGTGCAGCCACATCTCCACGTTATCGGCTGAAGGCGTCGTTGAGGACGGGGAGGAGATCGCAGCCACCCTCCTCCTCCGCCTCTTGCTGTCGGATGAAGGGACGGAGCCGTAGGCGGCAGCGCTGCCATCAAGAGAGAGGCAGGAGCCCATGCCGAGGGCCCTGACGACGTCCAGAAAGCACTCCAGCCCCACCATACAGTCGGGACCCCTCCGTGTCTCCGCCGTCGGATCCGTCGTGGTTTTCGGATCCGTCAACTCACCTCTCCTTGTTTCTTCTCCCCCCGTGACCTCCACTAGTGGCGCACACTCCGCCGAGGACCATCACGACCTATGGCGCACACTCCCGGCGGCGGCGAGCACCATCAGGCAAGGGGAGGCCTTGTCAGGCTCTCAGATGATCAGATCCATCAAATTCGAGCGGGGATTGCTCCTTTTGCGACGACGACGGAGGATCGGCGCGATAATATCGATAATATCGCGATATTATCGATATTATCGCGATATTTAAGTGTAACCGTTGAAAATATCGGTGTCTTAAAAAAACGATATTATCGGCGATATTTCGCCGATAATATCGATTTTTCAGTCCTTGGTTACAACAAGTAGTAACTCATAGGCTATGAGTTTATTGTGAGAATTATCTTTTTTTACTTAATTAATTTCGTGAAAGCGGCAGGGGGTGGATTGCCGTGAATATTAGGGTCTTTTTTCAAACAACCAAAATTCAGATCCAAACTACTTTTTTAGTGTTAATTAGTGTAAAATATTGCTCATGTAAAATTATAAAAGTATTCGTATGATCAAAATCTAGGATAAAATCAATATAGAATTCAAGTCGAAGCTTCAAAACCAAAGCACAATGTTGAAAACTGACACATTTGCTGAAAACTAGTCTAACCTTAACCCTCACCCCGTGGTTTTCATTTTTCAAATAGTTATCAATTTTTTATTATATAGATTATTCTAGTAATTTTCTATGCTCTTTCTTTCTTATTTGATAAAAACGGATCATTGAGGTGATAATCATATTAAATACATGTAAATATTGAAGTTAAATTCTAATATTTTTATTGGTTTGAACTTATCATTTGACCGTACGTGGTAAAGCCTTGCTTTGACATTTTTAATCGTTATTTATTAGTAGGCATTCGTTTAGAGAAGGGGGAGAAGAGACTGTTCATAGTGTACTCTTAAATCTGTACTAGTGCTCACTTGTTGTACGTGTGTAATTAAATATGTGATTATCGTAATATGAATGTGAGATTAATCATGATATTGTACGATGAAGTCAAACTAAATGAGTCTTAATGGATACCTATTAACAACTTAATGTGCTGATTTGCCACGTCTAGCTATGAGGTTGGTGTAAAAAATAGAAAAATTTATGTTGCATGTAATTACTAAATTGCCCTTTTTTGTTCAATTTTGGTTACAGGGTTAGAACGACAATTTCATAGAAATTGGCAGCTGGGAAGCTTTCCCAATCTTAGCTAAATGCAGAGGATTGGGCGTTTCTTTTCACGACTGCCGCTGGTCTTGGGTTCCAAGATCGGCCAATACGGCTGCAGACCTTTTGGCGTCACGGCAAAGTAGGGAGCTATGTGACAATGTTTGGGTTAACAGACCCCCATTCTCCCTTGTGCATGTTTTAAGTAATGATGATCTTCCTTGTCCCCCTTAATTTGTAGCTAGTAGTATGAGGAGTGACACTTTTAGCATTAAATGCGGTGTCGTGTGTACCTCCTTGTACTATTTCTTCTTTACTGTTGGTTCTGGTTTGTTCGCTCTCTGGGTAGGCGTCCTTGTTTCCTTCTTTGGCATCTTTGCCCGGGTAATTTATTATCTTGTTCTCCAAAAAAAAAAAAACAAGATTCTATTAATAGACAGTTTGGTTATATATATATATATGTGTGTGTGTGTACACAATATGTTATAAAAGAAAATCTGAATTAGGTTTCCAAGAAAGGCAAACATGCTCCAAGTCCCATGATAAATTAGTTTTATAAACTTCTAAGTACGAGATTAATATTTAGTGAATATAATATGAATATTTAGACGTTGGATCTAGTACTATTGTTTGGAAAAGGATCGGCGAGGATCATTTTTTCTGGGAATTCGAGAATTTTGTGGTCGTGATCGTTTATCGTATATTGTGCGGTCAGTTTTCGTTAGGTACTATTTATTTTAAATTTTAAATTTTAAATTTCAAATGATTTCTGATCGCACGATGTACGATGAACAATCATGATCACGATATCCCTGCCAGATCCTTTTCCCTATTGTTTCTTCATGAATTAATCCAAGCAGACAAAGGGTTTTATATTATAAGATCAAAGTAAGAACATTCTTACCTGATCCACGAGATTTTTATTGTTTTCAATTTGGAAATATCATTTTAAATCTCACTAATCACGGGAACTTTAATTCGATGAAAGCACGCACACCACATGAATTTCATTTTTATAAGTTTAGGAAGTTGTTATTGGCGCTTTAAATTTTTTATTTTTAACAAACAATATTATTTACAATAAGAGGTGGAGGAATGCGATAAGCCTCACAATAGGCTAGCAATAATGTGGTTCAAATTCACTTTTAACGAGAATCGAACCTAAGACCTTTCACTTGCAAATGAATATGAATACCATTAAACAATAATATTAAATGACAACGCTCTAGAAAAAGTTGAGTGCATCAATATTCATGATTTTGAATAGTAATTTTCACAATCCCGCTTTCACCTTTCCGTTTGATGGATAGACCGTCTCTCGTTAGTCCTAATAATGGGTCACATCAAACATGGGAGACATTGGGCTTTACATCTCAGAGTTACAAACTTCTTTAAACAGCAGTCCAGTCCACCAACGAATTAATACAAAGCAGTGACGTGGCAAGAAGTGAGTGGCAGGGCCGAGGCCGTAGAGGCCGCACGATATACATGGAAAAATTGTAATAATAAATCCTAATTATCATAAAAAGTAATAAGGAATCCACTAATTAATTTAATTAATCAATTAATTAATTAAAGAGTCTTCTTTCTTCCCTCCCTTGACTGTTTCTATTTTCCTCAATAACGGTAATTAACCACCAAACTCCCTCTTTTTTCTCTCTTCCACTTTCTCAATCTTTCTCGCGCAGAAAATTCCCAAAAAATTCCCAATTTCTGATTGTAATTTCATCATCAACTACAACAAAACTATCGTTTTTCCTACTCGAATGCTCAGTATTTGCCTAATGCACCATGAAGATGGAGCGAAAAAAGACGTTGACGATGAACTGGGACGGCCTCCGAGACGACGATGACGACGACCACTTTTTCGAGTCAAAGGAACGCGCCTCCTCCGTCGTTCCTCTCGACCTCGAGGCATCCTCCTCAGAAGATGAGGATTTCAACGACAGTCGCATTTCATTCGCCTCATGTGTCTCCTCTGTTCGAAACGATGTTGGTTTTCGCGCCTCCACCGCAGCCGCTCTGATGGAGCCACCTTCTACTTCCACGGCTCCAATGACGCCGGATTACAACATCTGGATGGAGGCGCCGGGGTCTATCACTGAGCGGCGGAAACGATTATTGCAGGGCATGGGGTTAGCCCAAGGACCTGGAAAAGACCTCGTCAGCTTCAAACAACTAACCAGCATTAAACGCCTCGTTTCCAACAAAATCACAAACGGCGTCGTCCCAATCCCCCGGTCAATCACTCGGGCCAAAGAAAAAGTACAAGTATTGTCAGATCAGCCGGTATCGGAGACAGAGCCAGAGTCGGAGCTGGAGCCTGATCATGATTCATTGCCGGTGGTGCTCGTCCGTTCGAGGTCGGAGGGCGACATCGAAGCTTTCTCAGTAGATAAACAAAGGAAGGAAGAGATAATCGGAACAATCTCGAAGCAACGACTTACGAGGACTTGCTCCGCCATAGCCGCAACTCGCTCGAGAATATGTCCGTACACCGAATCGGTTAGAGCATCCCCGAACGAAGGCAACGACGCTACCCCCAATAGCCGATCGGTTCGGACCGGCAGTGGATTGTCGTCTGTCTTCTCGAACAACCGGTTAGGAGCCTTCTTCTTGATTAAGAATCTGGACACGGGGACTGAGTTCATTGTGAACGAGTACGATCAGGACGGGTGCTGGAATCGACTCAGCGATCTCCAAACGGGGAAGCAATTGACGATGGACGAGTTCGAGAAATGTGTCGGGTACTCGCCAGTGGTGAAAGAGGTTATGCGAAGACAGAACGTTTCCAACGAAGATAGCGGCGACGACAGGAAGGTTGGTGCAGGGGCGAATTCGTTTGTTTCGAAAAGCCTGAGGATGAGCAAGAGAAGAGGGGTTGCTCTGTTGAAGAACAGCATACGAGGTGTGGGGACCGCTATGAGTGTGTTGATTGGCGAGAAAGAGAGGGAAAACACGACACCACCGCTGACACCACCGCCGGAGCAGAAACCCGCCAAGAACTCGAGTTCTTCTTCGTCGGCTTCATCGGAGTGGGTCAAAGTTAGGCAGACAGGGAAGAATTACAAGGAGTTATCGGCATTGCATTTGTGTCAAGAGATTCAAGCTCACGAGGGGTCAATTTGGGCTATTAAGTTTAGCTTGGATGCAAGGTTTCTTGCGAGTGCGGGAGAGGATCGGATTATTCAAGTGTGGGAAGTGCAAGAGTGTGAGATTATGTCATTGGATGAGAATTCGACCCCGCTTCATCACTCTTTCGGGTCCTCCACCCCTGATCGTTCGCCATCAATGTCTGATCAAGCTGCGCTTGGGCCATCCGAGAAGGAGAAGAAGAAGAAGGGAAAAGGTGGGTCTGCTAGAAAAAGCAATCCAATCCCAGAATACGTGCATGTGCCCGAAACAGTGTTTTCATTTTCGGAGAAACCATTTTGCTCTTTTGAAGGTCATTTGGATGCTGTTCTGGACCTGTCCTGGTCCAGAGATCAGGTCAACTATTTTCTAATTGTTCTTTTCTTCAATGGATTAATTTAAGGTTAGGCTAATTTAGGCTGATATAATTTAATCAATTTGCAGCTATTGCTTTCATCTTCAATGGACAAAACTGTTAGATTATGGGATTTGGAGACCAAGACTTGTTTAAAGTTGTTTGCTCACAATGATTATGGTAAGATATGCATATATTATATAAAACAATGCTGACCTCTTGTGTGTATTTGTTGTCTGAAACGATGATGTAGCATGCAAAATACACACACGTAGTGATTTTTGCTCTCCCATTTTGCTCCTCGTTCTTCTCCATGTTTTTTTAGCCTTTGTTGAATAAAGTTAAAGGAGGATCAGGGGATGGAAAAGAAAGGGGAATGAAGATAGAGAAAAACGGGAGTATGAAAATCACAACCAATACACACACGTAAAAGCACTGTATCATGTTGTTCCTTGTATAGTTTCTTGAGTTTTGACTCGGGTTACTGGTCTTGCAGTGACTTGCATACAATTCAATCCTTTGGATGACAATTACTTTATCAGCGGCTCACTCGATGCAAAGATTCGATTGTGGAACGTAGCTGTTAGGCAAGTCGTGGACTGGACTGATCTTTATGAAATGGTCACTGCTGCTTCCTACACTCCAGATGGCCAGGTACAACTCCATTATGTACTATTTTTGTTCTTTTTAGATGTTCTTCTTTTCCCGTGTTTCATGTAAATTAAGTAGTTGAGTTGATTCAGCTTAGAAAATTTCGTCACTATTTGGATTAATCTTGCTTCAAATCTGTTTCAAAACTCTAGGCTTGCATCATTGGTTCACACAAAGGAAACTGTCGCATGTACAACGCAGAAGGTATGAGTTGCTCTTTTAGTTTCTTTTTCGTAGGCAATGCGAATTCAGCCAATCTATGACAATTGATAAAGCTCATCTTGTTTTGAAATCCAGATTGTAAATTAAGTCAGCATAGTCAGATTGATATTCAAAACAAGAAGAAGAATCAAGCCAAAAAGATTACAGGTTTCCAGGTAATGTAGAAATTTCTCTACTCTCTAGTTGTACGGCTTGCTTGCGCACATAAAATCCATCTGAAGTGCTTCTTACGTCCTCTCTTATTTTCAATGGAAACAGTTTTCACCGATAAACCCAACTGAAATGCTCGTCACGTCTGCTGATTCTCGGATTCGGATTTTGGATGGCACAAACGTGACTCACAAGTTTAGAGGTATGCATCTCATCAAATCCTCAGAACCTTTTCACTTCCTCAATTAATTCTCTATAAAATTTATGCTCAGCAAATAACATTGGAAATATAAATTTGATAACGAACAGGTTTTCGAAATATGAGCAGCCAAATTGGAGCTTCATTTACTCCAAATGGGAAGTATGTCGTATGTGCTAGTGAAGATTCTCACGTATACATTTGGAGGCGGGATGAGCCCCGAATTACAGCCACGGGAAAAAAAAGCATCATTAGCACCAATTCCCACGAACATTTTCAGTGCAAAGATGTTTCAGTAGCAATTCCATGGCCAGGCACCATAAAGGGTGACCCTCCACCTATCCTTGTGCAACATTCCAAGAGACAATCAAAACGCTCAACGCAACAACCACAATCCGGCAATGCATCCCCTACTCAAGAAGATGCAGGTGTAAGCAAGAGAATGCTACCACCTCTTCCGAAGAAAAACAACAAAGACAACAACAACAACAAGGGAGACGCATCGGATCAAATACCTTCAACTCCGCCGCAGGAAGATCAAGATCCAACTCAAATATCTCGAACAGAATCGGGGATTGGAGAGTCGTTCAATTCGGACCCTTCCTCTATTAGGTATGGTGATTCAAGTTCTATGTCTGCCGGTAGTGCCTCCACATCATCTTGGTCTTCCTCTTGGTCCTGGCTCGACAATATAGGCAACAACAATGCTAGCCAAACAACGCAAGCAACAGCTTGGGGTTTGGTAATTGTGGTAGCCACTTTGGACGGTGAAATCAGAGCATACCAAAATTTTGGGCTGCCGCGAAAAATGCAGAACAATATTTTTGGAGGCCCTACTTAATTGGTTATGTGCTGGTGAAGATATATGATCATAATTTCTCTTCTTTAAATGGAAAAAAATTTAGTCCGCAAGGTCTCGAGTTCAATTCCCCCTTCCCAAGAAACGCTCCTATCAAATTTTGTCTACGAACAAGCTTCTCACTTGTCATGGATTGTACACTACATACATACATACATTGTACACTACAAATACAAAGAGTCAGAAGAGCCATGGTGACCAAACTGCTCATTGGTATTTTTGTTGTAAATTTTAAATCTTGTTGCTCTTCGTCAGAATTTTTTTTAAGAAAACCCATCATCCATTTCTACATAGTGGGTGCTTTGTAATTTGTAAGGCTATTATTTTTCTTTGTCTACATGTTTGGTGACTATAGATGATTATAAAGCGAATGATTGATTTTGGTTATGACTTTTAAACGAGGAACGTTGACTTTCCTCCTTACAAAAGAGTGAAGATGCGTGCATCTAAATAGTTTTGTTTATAACTTGTGTACATAAAATGTAGATTTCATCATACCACAACGTGAAAAAAAGTAAAACTTAACGATTTTGATTATGAATTTTACACGAGAAATGTGGATTCCTCTTTACAAAAAAAGTGAAGATTAGGGCAACTATTACAATGATTTCAAATTCTAGTTAAACAGGTTTGATTTGTGAACCCTGACCACGTTATATTAAACTGAAAAAGGGGCTAAAAATTCATGTGCTTGGACTTGCTCAGAACTCAAACATTGCGCGCGAAAATATGGCAGAAAGCAAGAGAGCCAAACCTTCATCCCCGAGCCCTCTCGCCACTTTCCAAGACATTCAGGAACACCTCGTTCGACTGCCCTCCTCCATCTCTCCGCTGCCAATCTCCTCCATCTCATCCCCGTACTCCTTATACATATCTCTCACACATACAATTTTGAAATTCTTCCCCAATTTCAATCTCTAACTTCAGATTCGTTTTATAGGGGAGATGTTCAAAATCAGAGCTACCGCAGAGCTCCCACTTCTACGCAGTTCAAGTTGAGAACAGTGGCCAAGCTCGAAGATCTCTTGGATTCAGCTCTGCTCTCTCAAGTTTCCGACCAACTCAGCCTCACGAAGAAGGTTCCGGAGGCGGTGCCAAAGTCGCAGAAGAAGGAGGTCAGGGATTTCGAGTGGCCGTTCGACGAATTAAAGGTGCTGGTGGATTCGGACAAGGAAGCTGTGAATGTCAAGGACGATTCGGATCTGATTGAGGAATTTGGGAATGGCGGCGATGGAGAAGCTTGCAGCCCATTTCGGCATTTCGAGCTAATCAGAACACGGCGTTTCAAAGGGTGAGGATTTCAAAACACTGGACTCTATAGATTTCAATTTCAAGTAGTTTGTTGCAGATGCAGAGGAGTCGATGACACACGTAGTTTGTGTATAAATAACAAAATGGAAATACCATTTTTTCTTTTTTGAAGAAAAATGAAGCGAAATTAGCTTGTGCATAGCGCGATTTAGGAAAGGAAATTGTATGATAATTCAAAACTTTACTTTGTTAGGGCATGCTACTCTTGACACCCAATTTCGACATTAATGCGTGTGAATTCGAATTCGATTACTAATACAGTTGGTCACCCAAGCATTTTTCGTTTTTCTAATTCGTAGTTTAGTACTTTAAATGTCATTACTAATATAGTGGGTCTCAAACGAAATTTTAATGAAGGTCCTAGAAATTGAAACCCCAATTTATGTAGAAAAATTTTGTACAAATAACAACGAAAATTTTCATTTTTTTTAAGCAAAGGTACGATATTCATCAATGGAGAAGTTGGATACGTACAACAATGAGGATATGGTGCATACAGTGGGCCTTGATAAAAACCTTGCAAGGAATTTCAATCCGGTCAAAGAAAAAAAAAGCGCTCGCATCATTAAATTACAAATGAGAGCTATTCTCAATGAGAAGATCTAAAAGTACATCGGGGCTCTTCAAACCAAACAACCTGAGTAGCTAGCGTTAAACCTAACTAGGCAACCTGTGTGCCACCTTGTTCGTTGTCCTGCGAGTATCAATGATGTAATATGCCCAAATAGAGATGAATTCTCCAGACCTTCATATTGTAACGCCTTGATAACCATCAAAGCATCACCTTCAAACTCCATCCTTGTGTGCTGCATCCGTTGTGCAAATGAAGCCGCCTCCCTTGCTGTAAAAGTTTCTGCCGGCAACGGTGACTGAACTCCATCAACTCTTCCATTCTCCATTCGGTCATCCCATCCCAACCAACTTGGATCTAGGGGTGGCATTTTGAACCCGACCCGTTAACCCGACCCGACCCGTTAATATTAGTATTTGGGTGGGTGCTTAACGGGTCGGGTCGTTAACGGGTGGACCCGTTAATAACCCGTTAAATAACGGGTCACTTTGGGTCAACCCGTTAAACCCGTTAGACCCGTTAGCACCCGTTAGTGGAGGATATTTTAGTAATTTCAATAAAATCTTAATAGCAAAAAATAGATTTTATGCAAAAAAAAAATAATAATAATAATTGTTAACGGGTAAAACGGGTGACCCGTTATCTTAACGGGTCGGGTTCGGGTGACCCGTTAGCTTAACGGGTCGGGTTCGGGTGACCCGTTAACTTAACGGGTCGGATTGAACCCGACCCAAAACCCAATAAACCCGACCCGTTTACAGGTCTACTTGGATCCTAGGGCTAATCTTAGAGCAACTCCACCCATGGAGCCTTTCCCCTAGGCAACTCACTATGCAATCCACCCTAATGAACAGTAACTGCCTTAAATGAATAGTAACTGCCATAAATGAACAGTAATTACCATTTGCATCTCCACCCATGGAGCCCTTCCCCCAGGCAATAAACAATTAAAATATTAATATTTTTTTATCATCCAATTATAAAATATTAATATTTTTTTCTTTAATAATTTTATATATATCTCTCTCTCTCTCTCTCTCTCTCTCTCTCTCTCTCTCTCTCTCCAACCCCAACCCACCCCTACAAAGAAACCCAGAAAAATTCCCCACTCCCCCCCCGGCCGACCCACATCCTTCTCCTCCCATCACCACCGCAGCCCTTTCCCCGTCACTATCTCAGCCCCCACCCCATTCCACCTTCTCCCTCACTTCCCTCTTTCTCACTACAACTACAACTCCTCTTCTCTCTCTCTCGCTCCCGCTCCCTCCCGAACCCAGATCCATCAAAACCAGACCCGCCGCGACGACACCCCCCAACCCACCCCCCCCCCCCCCGGCCGCGACGACGACCCACCCAAGCTCCCTCCGGTCCCTCGCTCCCGCTCCCGCTCCCTCTCTCCCTTTCTCCCTCGCTCTCGCTCTCTCTCTCTCTCTGTCTCTGTCTCTCTGACACAAAAAAATAAAATAAAATATTGCAAAGGGCTCGGGCAACAGGCCCGTCAGCTCCCCACCCCCTCCCTGCTCGGGCTCCCACCTCTGCTCGGGCTCCACACGGCTGGACTGTCCTCCACCGGCCCTCAGGCCCCTTGGTCTCCACTGTCCCCTGAGCAAGAGCAACGGGTGGACTTGCTCTTACGGTGGTAACTCTGGCCCATCATCTCCCAATTTGAATTCCCGCGCGCGTATTTTTTTCTTTTTGTTTTTCGGACTCGTAGCGCCGGATCTCAATCGTCCAGCTCACGCAACTCTGCAAAATCCACCGCCCATGGCCTCCCCGAGCCTCTACCCCGTCGTGGACGACAATGACCTAGACGACGCCGCTCTTTGGGCCGTCATCGACTCCGCCGCCGCCTCCCACTCCTCCTCCAAATCCAAACCCCAACCCCGCAAGCCCCTCGCTATCAAATACCCAAACTACCCTCGCTCCTCCCCAGTCTCAAAACCTTCTCCTCCGCCGAAGCTCTTCAAGAGCGCCGCAAGGCTCGACTCCTCGGCCTACTCCGACTCCAAGTCATCCGCATCAGAAGGCGTGGTCATCGAGGAACCCTGGGCGTTTCATCCCCCGAGCAAGATCGCGAGGTCCTCTTCTTCCCAACTGAACGACACTAGTCCTCTTGTCGTAGTTCGAAATGTGCAGCGCACGACGCCTACCACTCCTACGACGCCGTTTTATTCGTCGCCGGAAACACACTTGTCGCCAGGGATCGGGAATTTTGCGAGCCCTGTGAGCCATGCGCAGAGAGAGGAGAGGGATAATAGCTCTATAGCTGTTCATAGCATGTCCGGGAGGTTCCCTTCCGTCTCTTTGTTCAAGGAGTATCAGAATGCAGCTATGGCGGTAATTTTGCTTAGATGACTGAAGTTTTCAGTTCAATTGGGTTTTACTGCATATCTAATTTCTTAACTTTTCCTGATTAATCAAACGAATAAGCCGTCAAATTTGAATTCAGTAGACAGTTTTGATCAAAATTATGCTTCGTTTGTGTGTTTTTGATAGATAGATTGAACAGATTGCAGTGTGATTGAGCTTTTCAATGCATTTGGGCTTTACTGTATCGTAATTTCTCTAATTTTGCTACTTTATGATATAAGATTAAGATATGAAATTGGGGAAATCTGAATTCCCTTGGTAGTTTCGACTTTCGACACTGCGGGCCTAATTAGTTGTTGTGTTTGTGTTATTTCAATTGATAGATTCTGGAGAAAACAGATTACACTATGATTTCTGGGCATCCTTTCATTAAAAAGTCAGGTAAATAGGTTTACAGAGATCTTAATTAGTTCAATTCAAGGGGAGATTCTAGTTGTGCAGTGAGATTTGTTTCATGTACGTGTTTGTGATGTGTTAGGTTGGAGGAAGATATCGTTTTACTTCAATCTCTCTTTTGAGATCAAAGACAAGACCATTGAGTTTGATGAGAATCGAAATGTTCTGCGCGCTGAATTTGTGGTTCGGGCACACATGCAGTATGAATTTTGGATCTTGGGAGCTTTTGCATGAAGATAGTAATGTGATTCCTATATCATGTCACAGTTCATTATGAATATGATTGCTTTTTTTGCCTCATTCCCTTGTCACTAGGGGTGGTAGGTTCTCAGATGGATGGGGCGCATGCGACCGGCGTGAGAAGAGATTCAATAAACCGAATCATGATATTCCGAGCACAGCGGAGACCAGGGCTAAAAGCAAAGCATCCCAGGTAAATTTCCTCTCTTTTTCTATATTCCTTTCGCATATTTTGGTAGCTTCATTTAAATATCAGTTCTACAAATTGTTTGCCTGTTTTAACCCGAGCTTAGTGTAACTTGATGCTAATCTCATCTGGTACACGGCTAGGAAGTTAGCTTCTAACATCACCTCAGCTCACTTAGATTGGATGATTAGACTCTCATATGTTTGCCTTTTTCTTGTTGAACTGGTTGTGAAAGACAAGATTGGGAAAAATCTGCCAACCCCATTACCTAAATACTGTCTAACCCTGTCGAAATCATTGTGTTTGCCTCCAAATTCCGTGATTTATAGCATAACTATAGTTTTTTTTCTGAACTCCATAAGATTTCCAAGTATCTGCTATGAATCTGTTTGATAACCTGTTAAAGTTTGGGACTTAATGTGTGCTTTCATAGAACTGGTTCTCATATTCTGCTGGAGCTTGCTTTTCATATGCTGAGTGAGGATATGATTTTTTGTTTATTTTGATAAATGATGAGAGTATCGGGTACTCCGGAGCACCTAAGAAAGTCCCATGGCGAGGGTACTGTAAAACTAGAGCTTCCATTGGGAAGATGACCAAACACACAGATTTGTTGTCGGGTTTGGAGTAGAGTCCAAGGCACATAGCATCGTTAGATAATCTAGTTTAAAGCGTCAGGACCATGCATGTGCTATCTGTTTACGTCCTTCCAGGCTTTGTTTTCTAATCCATATATCAAGGGGAGAAAGCTTCATAATTTGATTAAATTATTATAGAGTAGGCTTCTCCGAAAATTCTATGGTGCTCCAGAGTATTCTATATTTCAAGGTTTTTAACCGTTGGATCTTGGTTACTGTATCTTCGACTCCTAGGGTTCTCATGCCTAATCGATTTAAACCTGATGTTGTTTTTCTTTTAATCCATTAGTAATTTTCGTTTTGAAGTTATGTTGCAATGTTCTTAATTTGTATATGGTGCGCTCAGCCGTGTGCTGGAAGAGCCCGGTGAAATTTCCATTGAAAGTTCGAATAATGTACCCTCACATTTGCAGGATCTGCTAGGAATCGGAGATTACCGACCGGGCGCAAGTCAGTTCAACCATTAACCATGATCTCAACACTTGTTCCTGATTTGCTTCGATATGTTTGTGCTGTATAATTCTGAGAAATAGGTACTGAGAATGCCCGTCTTGTTGTATTTGTTTTTGCCAAACGGATGTCCTAATCTAATTTGTAGAGGTGTGAATTCGAACGTATGCGTAAGAGAGGTGAGCGGACACACTAACCTCATCAACTGACCTAATTTATGTATACGCAAATCAAATGGACATTTGAGAGATAATAAAAGTGCAATCCAACTACAAGACGATTTTCCACAATTTCCCTATATCCAACAGTAGATGTAACCAACGAGACACGTCCTTGGAGTTGTTATACATCACTGTATTAGTTTAATGAATATTTATCATCCGAACATAATAATCGGAATTGTTTATTATTTTTATCATCATCTAAAGATCATATTTGTAAAAAAAAATATTCAATTTGGAGATTGTATAGTATTTTTATACACAAAACACATGGACAGTCATCATAAGGATGTTACTTGTTATCAAAACCGTTGTTTGGTTTAACACGTATAGATGACTAAATGACCTTCAAATTGAATGATGTTTTGTAGATATGATCGTTAGATAATGATAAAGAGAACGAACAGTCTAATTATGATGTTTGGACAGTAAAAATTTGTTAATTGTAAATGGAAGGACAAATACGTTGATAAATAAGTCTCCAACGAAGGACAAGGTTCTTTAAACTGTTTGCTGCTACTTTTTCTATATAATATTAACAGCATACGGTAATACTTTGATAAATAAATAAAAAAGTAGAGAATAATGTAATGGATTGGCATGCAAATGTTGCAGCAGCTTGGACTGAAGTGAGCAGAGCCAATGACTGTGGAGTGTGGACCGAAAAGAAAAAGTGTCCTCAAAAGACAGGATGAAATACTGGTGTGGGTCCTCTTCTCCCCTCATCATTCATATGCCAAACTCCCATCTCTCAGACTCAAGGCATCATCCCCTTCTCTTTCCTTCTTTTTCTTCTTTTTCTCCCCTAAATCTCTTTGATGATCTTGTGACAATGTTTTCATATATTCTTCAAATCTACGGGGAATGTGTTTGAGAGCGTAAATTTCACGTCGCGAAATTAGAATTTCTTCATGATGAACCTTAAAGCGACTAAATTTAACATAAATATTAAGAATTTGAATGAAAAGACTATTAAGTATAAATATTAGCTAAATTGTTTGGAAATATCTTCTGTTACAATGTATATAGTCATTTTAAATCAACTGAATCTTATATTTGTGTGATTCTTCTAATCAATGTAAGCTTATTGTGAAAATCAAAATCCAATGGTATTAAATCTACAATCCGAAGAACAATACTTGGCTACTTAAAGATGAGTAGGAACACCTACTCGAAATTTCTCAAAATTGTTCGTTGTCAATTTATATAACTTCGTGTTTATAATCAAAACTATTCATATTATAAACCACCCTATCAAAATCACCTCTACAAAAAATCAATTAAAACTAAGGTTGTTTAGTCATCAAACTTTTTAAAAACAAATGAACAGTATTGGTAAAAAAAATTACGAACCGTCTATGTATTTGCTACACTAGAAAATAACTTTAGTTTTAATTTATTTTTAACAAAGATGATCTTTATAGCGTGATTCATAATATGAACGGTTTTGATCATAAGCACAAAGCTTTGTGATTAAAATACTAAGCCTTTTGAGTATGAGTTCTTACTCATCTTTGAGTAGCCAAGTGTTGCTCCAATCCGAATGAACCAAGCGTTACACGTACGATTCTTTATATCTTTTCTATTGAATGCTATGCTAGATGCAAAATGGTTATATAATCTGCGTAGTTTAATATGCGATGCTAGATGCAAAATTGTTATATAATCTGCATGGAAGATTTTTTTTTAATGTCATCAGTTGTACATAACTACGTGTCTAAAACTCATATCTAAATGTGGGGGCAAAATGGTCATGTGAAAGAATAAAGTGCTCTTCTTTATAATCTGTGTTCTGTCCCTTGGGTTGGGTTCTCTTTTCTCTCTCTCTCTTTCCCACCATCTCTTCTGTCTGCAAAAACCAGTGTGTTCTTTCACAAAACGGTAAGACGTCACTGTCTCTCTCTCTCTCTCAGATTCTGCAATCACTTTGCTTTGTGTGTTTGTGTGAATCTTTTGTGATTAAAAGAGGCAATGCCGTTGGGCATTTGCTTTTCAAGGAGTCTTCTCCAACTCTTTTTGACACCGACATCTGTATCTCTCTCTTTTCTTGCTTGTTCAAGATTTAACGGCCAAAAATCACGGTATATAGAATACTTCGGAGCATAGTAGAGTTCCGTCTAATCAAATCATCTTTTCATATTCTTTTATTTTCTTTATTTTTGGATGAAATGACAGTTCTTCCTTTGAAGAAGTGACAAGTTTCCCAGATACCAGTGAGAAAGCAAAAACAAAAGGAATCATGGCTCACCAGGTACTACATCTCTCTCTCGCTCCAGACTCTCTCTCTCTTTCTGTCTCTCTCTCTAACAAAACCATTTGTGTGATATGATTGCAGGACGAAGGGTGGCCGTTGGGATTGAGACCGCTGAATGCGAGAGTTGGGTTGATCAGAAACCGGGATTTGTCCGGTGGGTCGGTCTCATTCAGCACTTTGATCACTGCCTCTCCGACTTCCTCCATCGCCTCTTCTTCTTCTTCGTCCTCAGATCTTGAAACAGAGGTCGGTATTTTTCTGCAATGGATGAATGATGGCAAAATATTTAATGTGATTACTATAAACCCATCATTAAGCATGCATTGTACTAGCATTCCCTACCACCATGCTTGTTGGCTCATCATCCTCCATGATTTCTCTGACCTCTCTGTTTTATTTTCCTCCTTTTAATAATGCAAGATTCCTCTGTTTTCATTGTCTCAATTTGTTGTCTTTAGAATCGACTTGTCTGAATTGTACTCATGCACTTGCTAAAGATGATGTTAACAAAATTATTTAGGGTCCATTAGATTTTAGCCCTTGAAATTTACAATCCTTAGACTAAAACCCATGTATCTATAAACATCTAATATAAACCCAAATTTGAAATGTGTAACCATATTGAAAAACAATTGACCTAGTAATACAATATTATTACGCTTATGCCACTCATCCTCAATATGCGTTTCAGAATACAACCCAGATGTTTCAGAATATCATCCCATGATCGTTTCAAATCCAGCCGTTTTGGAGAAAACCATCCATAACAACATCATTGATTTCAATAATTACCACGTTTATGGGGAGAGATTGACAATCAGAAAATCCAACCGTTTTTGAGATTTGAATCGCACCATTCAACTTCAATGGAGATACTTTCAAACAACATGGTGTAGGTAAACTAGTGTCAACGTTTGTTATACGAGACCGCCAAATCATATTAGTTTATATATATAGTGTTTTGTAGGTAAATTATTATACATATGTTATATCTTAGGCACGTCGTGTTAGTGGTATAAACTGACATTTTGATTTTTTTTAAAAAACAAGATTATATTCCACAAAAAAAAAAAAAATTACATTCCAACGTCATGTAGGTAAATAAATACGGGAGTAGGTAAATTATAAGCTTGATCCAATCCTACATTTATGTCAAAACACTACTAATATGGAGGTTGGTAACGGTAAATAAAATATTTAAAAAATTATATTCGACAAAAAAAAAAAAATTACATTCCAAAAAAAAAAAAAAAAACTATTACATTCCAACAATATCATGTAGGTAAATAAATATGGATGTAGGTCAATTATAAGCTTGATCCAATCCTACATTTATGTCAAAACACCACTTATATGGAGGTTGGTAATGGTAAATAAAATATTTAAAAGATTATATTTGACAAAAAAAAAATATTACAATCCAAAAAAAAAAAAAAAAAAAAACTATTACATTCCAACAATATCATGTAGGTAAACAAATACGGAAGTAGGTAAATTATAAGCTTGATCCAATACTACATTTATGTCAAAACACTCCTTATATGGCGGTTGGTAACGGTAAATAAAATATTTAAAAGGTTATATTCGACAAACATATAATTTACCTACTTCCGTATATCCAGATAATTTGCATCCTTGTTAAAACAGATATTGTATTACACCAGCACTTCCGTATATCCAAATAATTTGCATCCTTGTTAAAACAGATATCGTATATCCAAATAATATGCATAAATATTCAAGATTTAATATAGTCATTCAATACATAAAACAATTCAAAATCGTATAGTTTTGAGGACATTCATTCTCATATTTCATATTAATATGTAATTAGTTTAAATGCACCATTGATTCGGCTATACTTATATACACGTTAATTTCGTCCCTTTGTGCATTCATCTCCATAATTTCGTACATTAATGTCTTTTGATTTATTATTTTTTTATTTTTCAAAGTCATTAACTCTCCCATATAATTTGCATGTAATTAATTTTTATAAATCAAACATACAATAAGGGTATTTTCGGCATCCAAAATATGTAAAATGTGTCAAGTTGAATGTAATTAATGAAATCGCTTATGTGGAACCTAGTCACTGGGTTTTTCTAGAGTAAAAAAGTCATGTTGGGTTTTTTATGTGTAAAATTGAATTCTAGGGACTAAAGTCATATTTTCAGAATTATTTATAATATCAACGGTTTTATTATAAGTACGAAATTCTGTAAATCAGTTAGTGAGTGAAATGAGGAGGAACTCCTCCTTAATCTTGAGGGGTTACGCCTTTCCCCTAATTTAAGGGGGTGTGTTTCTTAGAGAAAGTGGTCTAACCAATTATGTTGTCATGTTGTCTTACTAAAATTTTCATATAAATTTTACATCTCGAAGTAGGGAACTCTCATCTAGCTCTCATAATGAGAGAGCAACTTATATGACACGAGTACACTGTTATCATGACACATTGTTCTAGTACAACGAAAAATGAAAAGAGAAACTTACAAATGTTGTATCATTAACACAGAACATCTGCCATATAAGTCGTTTCTCTCATGTTGGAGCTAAAAAAATTTATATTCTCAATTTTCTACCTGTGCAAAGGGAGCTAAACCAGCTTTAGCTCCCTAAGTTTAGGATAAATTTTTCATTGTGATTGGAATACCGGTGGTACACCATATGTTTTTATATAAGTGGTGGGAAATTTTATTTTTTAAGTTATTAACGTTTTAACACACATATCTCACAATTTGTATAGTAACACGTGGTGTACCACCCCGTGTAACCGTCACACTGAAAATCTCTCTTTAGGAATCTCTCCAAGTTTAGCTCCTCCCATTAAAGATGTGAATATTTTAGCTCACCATCCTAATTATCACTGTTAGATGAGTTTAAATTTCGAAATTTGTAAAATGATCTAGTAAATAGTCACAAATAAAAAAAATTAAACTCATCCAAACACCGAGTAAAGTGGTGAGCAAATATATTACAGTTGCCTAGTTAAAGTTGGATTAGTCCATTTTGACTCTTCCCCATGGAAGACCATCATGGTGTTTGACCTTGTCAATTAATTTAGTATTGTCTCTTCTTTTTAATAAAATATCAGCACATGAAACTTCCCAATACTTAATTATGTTACTGAAATGGAAACACAATGAAGAGACTCATCTCATTTCTTTTAAATTTGATATGCCGCTACAGTGACATTCTGTTGCAAAGAAATTGTTCTTTGGAACATATTATCATGTATTTGCATGGATGGAGTTAATGAAGGCTCACTCCTCCAATCAAGTGATTCGTTTGTTAAGTTGCATACTGCAATTATATAATACACACACGTTATCTTTGAAAAAAATATATGTATCTAATATCCAACATATTTTCATACTGCATATACTCCTTATCAAATATTATATGAGCAAAAGTGCTCTTCTTCTATCATTTAAACCCAAAAACCTCTCTCCCGCGTAATCATGTATTAATATTTTGCTTATCACTTTGCCACTTTTAACTACTGCATTGAAATATTAGAATTGCAATACATCATCATTTGAAATTATCCCTATTATCATATTGGGTATAAGCCATACTATAATATAGTTTTCTTAGTTGATTTTCAGGTTGCCCCCATTAGAAGAAATTTCTAGCCCCGTCTCTGTGTATTTGTGTTCGAGTTTTTGGTCTTTCATGTAAATTGTGATCTGATTTTAGTGATTTTCTTCATGAAATGGTTTCAGCCAACTGAATCTTTCTTCCATGACAAGGGCATCACACTGGGGAGCCTAATCGGCGTTTCCGGCATCCTAGATGTCTCCGGAAGATCTACACGGAGAAGGACAACAGAAACCTCCAAGAACAAAAAGAACCGTAAAACCAAACCTTGGTTTTTTTCCTTATGCTCCAAGCTAACCAATGACTCTCTGAACGTGAGCAATAATACTCCATCACTAGGTCACTTTCTTGAGGCAGAAAGGAGAGCAAGTACCCACAACACCAACAGAAGAAATCACGTCGCTCCAATCGAACATGGCCCCGAAGATTTCTCACCGGCAGTGCCGGTTTCCGCCCCCAACGGGCTGTTTGTGGACGGTGCAGTTGCCGCTGCTCAGCCAAGTCCTTCAGAGAGTGGAGATGGTGGAGCAAGATCCAACACAGAGTTATTAGAATATGGTAATGGACTTGGAACTCCATTACTGCTTTCATGTTTGCATGGAAAACTCATTAAATGATCACTTATATTGAAATTTCAGATTCCATGTTGTTTACAAGAGAAGACTTTCATTAATGGAGGGATCTTTTACTATTAATACAAATCTTTTGAGATTAATTATAATTAAACTCTGAAATTGTTCTCCAATTAAGAGGGTGTTAACCAAATGATTCTTGATTTACTAAATGCCGAACACTTCCACTGCTTAGTTTCACACTTTCACATGATCTTTTTTTACAAGCCAATATTCTAAACTAATCTAATATACGGGAAGAAGCAACGAACTCAGGTGAAAAAAGACGGACACACTCCCCTGACGTAACCCACATATGTCGTGTTCCAATTTTCAAATAAGAACTCTTTGCAGATGCAGACATGCTAAAGGGGCTTTGGTGATCCGTCGCCACGACTTAAACCGAAAATTAATTAGCTATTTTGTCCCATATAATATTTCTCTACACTCAACTCAAATTTTAAATGTGAATTGTCTATTTTTTTTTTTTACTTTATTGCATAATTATCATCAAGTACAAGATGAAATTAATAATACTAATAATAAAAAGTTATCAATAAACCCACACCCAAAAATCAAATCCTACCATCACGTAATCTTTATCCTATGTTCATTCTAGCTTAAAACTTTAAGACGCTCTCATAGAGAAAAACAAGCTCTTTTTGACTGATGGATGATGATTTGAAGTTTTCAATCCTCCAACTGAGGTATAAATCGATTATGCAAGTGTTTTTCGTTTGGTTTCAAATTTTCAAGGGTTTATGTACAAACGTCAGCGCCTTGTCCAAAACATAATTACTAGCATAAACATATATGTGGGTTTAAATTTTTAAATTTTTAAATTTATTTTAATCATCTATTGAGCATAATCAGCAAAAGAAGGATTAAGCACGAGACAAGATATGGGACAGAGACATACTACTGCTCTCTTCACGCTTTAGATGAGTTGCAGAACACTAATTTTGATGTTTATTTTCTAAATGGGTGCAAAAATAAATTTATATATTGAATTGAGTTTGTGAACGTAGTTTAGGTAGCATATTTGGGTTTAAAGAGATTGATAGTTTACTTAAATTAATATGGGGGTAAAGAGTAAGTTGAGCGTAAAAAGAAGTTATACGGGTTCAAATACAATTTCCCTTATAAGTTTCATATTAGGTTTCTACCTAACGTAGGCAGCCGGAATTAGAACAAACATAGTTTGAGTGAATGAGGCAAAAAGGACCAAGTTTCTACCTCTGTTTCCTTCCATGAAAAGGGCAAGGTAATTGAACTTTTATTTATTTAATGAAGAATTATATATTTATAATTGGGTAAGAAACCCTTCAAAGTTTTGCTGCTTCTTTAATTTAAAGAAAAACAGACAAAAATGACTCAAAGAAACATGACCTGGAGATCCAGGTTACTTTAGGACGTCTATATTCTCATATGCTCTTAGCATTTAAGACCCTCCAAACGAATTGGAAAACATACCGCTGAGGATCCCTCTCCGTCTTCCCGAGCAAAACCGAGACAACTTGCTCCTCCATCTGCTGGACTATCAACCAGTTCAAAGAGAACAAGTCCACAACTTCACTTGTCAAGGCTTATGGATCTCCTCATTGCATTCAGCAGCTACCTTTCCTGAACTGCGATTGCCCATCCTTCCAAATGAGCTCATAGGCGACAACCCCTTGAAGCTACTGCTGTCTTCGCCGACATTAGACTTTCTTGATCTCCTTGGCTTTGCGGGACTCATTTCCGGCTCCGTGTCATTGCTGGCCTTAATGTTGGCAACAACTAGTTGGGTAATGGTGGTTCGGCAAAAGGGGCAAACTGGGACTGTAGGACAATTAGATGAGGGATTGGGCTTCTTGTGGCAGCATAGGGCTAGGGTGCAATGCGCACACATTTGATGACCGCATGGTACGACCTCAATTGTGCATAACTGGTCAAAGCATATGCAGCATAGGTCCACATCACTAGCCTGTATGAAATGATTTGATCGGTGAATAACTAAAGGCACATGCATTGTCCATTTCTATAAATTCGTTGCATCGGTGCACAATAACACGTTTACAAGGTTTACTCATTCAAAAATGATTTTTCAACTCTAGAAAAATTCTAAATCCTTTCTACTGAGCCAATCATATAGATCACAAAAAAAAAAAAAAAAAAAAAAACACTAAATGCAAGGAAGAAGAGAAGGCACATTTACCACAGAGGCATTATCATCAGCCTCTGCATCTGAATGCAGAGGAGCTGGAAGTGAGGCTACTGTCTCCTTCAAGATTGCTTTCTCCCTCTCCATGTTTGCTTCCGTTAATGCCTTTTCTAACAAAGCTTTAGCCTCTGGATTGAGCTCACTGATGAACTTCAAAGGTGATGGCCAGACGAGAGGCTCTGCTGATGAAGGGTTCAGTACAGCAGCGCATGCTTGATGCTTGTGCTTCAGAGCAACTGTATATGGTATTCTCCTGTAGAGATCAAGTTTCAGATGTCATGGCAACATATTTACAGAACTTTTACCTAAAGTAGAAAACTCACTACTTGAAGATGGAATACTTGTGGGATTAGAAGTCCAATGATGCCAATGATTTTGCAGTAAATATACAAAAACTACCGTGAGGGGATGTGGTTTTATGCATTGTCCACATGGAATTTATAAAGCCACATCCCCTTGCAGTAATTTTTGCTGATGTGCTCATATGGACAATGCTCAGAAAGAATTCCAATGTAGAAAAATGAGGAGTAAAAGAGGCTTTTCCTTGAGGTTTACATTACTATATTAATACAAAAATTGAGTTTTTCCAAGATACCATTCAAAAATAGGTAAGCAACTAGCTGGCAGCGATAAGGAATTCAGGAATAGAATAAAGATGTGAATTCCTAATTGGGAATCTATTTGTTCTTCGGAACGTAATGGTCCATAAAGGTTCATGACAAGCAAACAATCCACTTAATTGACTAATAGATCTACAGAGTGTTTCTAATATGGAAAGACGCATAATTTAGTACAGATGCGGATATTTACACCACCCAATAAAAAGAAATTTACCCAGAAGAGTCTAAGTGAAGCCGATCCGCTCCCCAAGCAAGCAACTCTCGGATACAATCTAAAGATCCACCACGAGCAGCTAAATGAAGTGGTGTGCTTCCAGGGTAGCTGCATACATATGGTACTTCTATCAATCCAATTGTCAAACTATTACAGTGCAGCTATAACATGAGTAAGACTTAATATAAATAATTACCCATATCCACCAGTTGAAGCACAAACAAGAGCCCCACTGTCTAAAAGAACATGAACGCACTCTGGCCGTCTTTGGCGGGCTGCTAAATGCAATGGGGTTGCACCACCTGCATCTCTTATGTTCACAAATCTCGCAAATCCCCTGCCAATGCCATTTTATGTAAGATTAAACTTCAATCATCAGAGAGAGAGACAGGGTGAAGAAAGACCAACCAAGAATTTGCAACAGGGGTGGAATGTGCAGCGGAAAGAATGGCTTGAAGGCAGTCTGAATGGCCGTAGTATGCAGCGTAATGCAGGCAGGTTCTTCCATTCAGGGAATCAAACATCAATATCTAACAATTACAACAAACAAACAAAAAAACCCAATATCAGCATCTGATCAGTATAACTCAAGTACAAAAACTGTATACAAAAAAGAAAAAAGTAATCTGAACATACATTTGCTCCTGCTTGGATAAGGTTTTGGACACAGGTGATATTCCCATTCATCGCAGCCAACATTAACGGAGTCTAAACCACATAAGAAAATGGGAATAACAAATTCAAAACAAAGCAATCCAATCCAAAGCATGCAGAAAGAAGTAATCTTTGTTCACAAAAACCATCAATAACAAAATCCCATTACCTGTTTGTATCGATTCACCACATCCGGATTGATAACAGACCGATCCAACAGCATAGACAGAACCTAAACTTAATCCCATCAAGAACATTAATGAACAGAAATTAAAATTAAAATCCATTGAAAACCCATCAATGAAATCCAAAACCCACCTCGATCCGGCCATTTGCAGCGGCGACATGCAGAGCAGACAGCCGGCGGCGGCCTTTGCTCAGCTCCAAAACACTTGGGTCAGCTTCCACCATGGCTCCGACAAGCCCCAAGTCCCCATTCTCCACAGCTCCAAAGACTCCATTCTCACGAGGCTCTCCGCAGCTCAGGCCCTGACCCATCTCCCCCAACTCTCTTATCGTTATCGCATTTGAAAGGTGGCCTGAGAGGTAAGTTTCTCACGCGCCACCTTCCAAAGGCGACGTGCTGCCACCGGATGGGTGGTGGTGGGGCAGCTCTGGCGTTAGCAGTGCCGCAGTGGATTAGGCTTCAACGAATGTTGATGTGAATGGGCAATCTAAGTAGTAGGCGACGAGTACATGTTGGACTAATTGGCCTCGGGATTCGGACCTGACCGCCCAGATTTCGGGCAGCTTGACCGCGCGTCCTTTCTTCTTTCTAATGAACAATTTTATTGTCAGAGCTCGGGCAGCTGTCAGATATTTTTGTCGGGCAATTTTTTAGATTTTTATATTTCTTATCTTCGATAGGAAGCCTTTGACAAGAGTCTTTGTTTCACACATGGATTAGGGACAAATTACATTAATCTAATTTTAATTCTACTTGCATTTTGATTTTCATATTCTTTCTTTTTATCTATCTATTTTCCTAGAGAAAATTAGGATCAAATCACTTGATTAGTGGACTGATCAGATCATTTAACTTTGGTCACTACATCTACGTAATCAAATATTAACATTTATATTATGGTTTTATCAATGCTTCGATCATATAGATCTCAATTTGACCCATATCGATTAATAAGGAACAATAACTAATGAGGTTTATAATTGATGATCGGACCATTTAAGCAATCATGTGGCCGTGAATGTATTTTTTCGGACCATTTTTCAAAAATTGCACATGGCAATTACCGAGCCAAATACAAGAGTGACTATAATTGTAATCTAAAAGTCATTTGCTATCGTATAAACTTCTCAAAAAATATAATTAAACATATATGATTAAGCCGTATGCAAGACGTATGCCACTTCTTTCTTATTAATTAATTTATTTTTGGTTATATGGTCTTCTTCCTCGCCCTACGCGTTCTGGAAAAGCAAGTTTCGTACAAAATCGACAGCAGGAAAATATAAGTAATAATATTGGTGAAAATCCAAAAGCAACCGCAAATATAAGAACTAGTTGGAAAAAAAAAAAACATTATTTTTTAAGAGAATTTGAATGATTGAGGTACTTTTTTTTTTGTAATTTAGTTTTTTGCTATGTAGGAGGAGGACAATTGCTATTCCCACTTTTCGACCTCGTCACCCTACTTCTTGTTCCCATTCTGGTTGCCAACCCCAGCTAAAGTTATCGTCTGCTTTTATCTTTTTTATTTTTTTTCCAGCTTTTGGTCAATTATATACTGCTCTGAAAACACCAACCATGAAATGCGACATCTTTGAACATTTACACACAAACAAAACCAAAAAGAGGGAGGGTAAATGGAAACTATTTCTCTGAAAATGTTTTCATATTATCATGTGTTTTAGCCGAAAGCTAGAAAGTTGCTTAGGTCATCCTCAATTGAAATGGTTAAACATAACTCTAATATATATCCTTGAAATTATTTTTAAATGAACAATGTCAAATCACACTCATATACTATTTTCAGCCAGAAGAGCTAAACAACTCCTAATAATTTATTAGTTTTAAGTTTATATTTTAAATTTATTGGTTAATGTAGTTAAACTATCGTTAAATGTTTTCAAATCTAGTTGTGAAATTTGAATCAGTTATTGCAATTAAGGAATCAGATCCCAAAATAAGGCTAAAAGAAGAGTTACATTTAGTCAGCCAGACGTCCCTTCAGCCATTAGTTGAAGATAATTTTTTTGAACAAATCAGACTTTTTTTAAAAAAAAATTGAACATTTTTGAACAAATCAGAAATGGGACAAGAGATGTTGGTCCACAGCGTATGTTTGTTTGGTTGAAGAGAAAGTAAAGGGCGTTTTTCTCGATTTTGGGGATTGGGGAGGCGGAGGATTGTATTGGAAGGTGAGGAATTGGCATATTCCGAGTAAGGATTTGAATATTGTGTAGCTATCTTGTACGGTCAGATGCCCAAATATTTGAATGATATCGAGTTTTTAACCAATGACATCGACAACTAATAATGCAACAAATGTCCTTTTATTTTTTAAAGGATATATTTTTTGCTCACCGCCTTAAAATGGTGGTAATGTTTACTATTATATTTATTATCGTTGAATAAATTTAACTTATAAGATTTGTGTCTATTCAGATATATATATCTGTTGACCCTAAAAATTACCAAGCCTACGTGGTGCGCAAGTCGAGTAATTAATAAGCTAACTATGTCATTCGGTTGTGTGCGGGGTGTGCCAACTTGTCGGCCGAGTTCGGCCGGGGAGTAAAATATGTTGATGTGGCGTTGGGCCCACTGCTGACTTCTTGATCCTACGACTGCGGCCGAGAAAGGAACACGTCTCGACCTTCAGGTTCTAGAGTCTAAAGACAAGGTTGTTAGTTTTTTTGAAGTTCACAAATCGTCAGCACGAGGTTTGGTCTCGGTAATTATATTCGTGAGAGTATAAGTATGCTGAATTGGTACCAGACTATATAGACACAAATACTTGAAAGAGATAAATGTCTTGATTGTAAATGTGGTTCGGCCGTCCGAATGCCGAACTCTAAAATGTACTTGTGAATATCCGATCATAAAATAACATTCGGTGTTCAATGTGCCGAGCCTAGTAACCTATAACACCACCTCACTTCGCTGAAAAGGCTGATGAGATGACCTCTACCAACAACGATTCGAGAATCCTTGTCGACCGAGACTTGGATAATAACCAGTCAGTCTCGAAGCAGTGTTGTTTATCCAAACTGAAGGTGCTCATCGGTTGGCTGATTCTACGGCTCCAGTGATGTTTATCTAAACTGAAGATGTCGCCGGTTGCCTTCACAGTGCTATTTATCCAAACTAAAGATGTGTTGGCGGGAAGAAATGGGAGAAGGAAAAAATCTCAAGGTTGTTGAGAAGCTTTGCGCATGGCAATTTGTTTGTTGATTTGAAGGGAGACTGAACGATGCATTCCCTTCTCTATTTATAGCAGCGAACCCCCTCATGGCCAAACTAGAAATGTACTCGGATTATAACTCCTCAACCCAATCTGATTAGGTTTCGGCTAATCCTAATCCTTATAGGATTTTGAACCAAGCTCCTTAACGAACCAGATTCATCCCCTAATTCTAAGCATCTTCAGCTTTAAGACTCCTTGTTGCACTAGGTTTCAACTACCCCACCTTTATCTAAACCAATCCTTCAAGCAACAGGATTCGACCGACTTTGACTGGACAGCCCATGGCAAGATTCTAGATGAATGTTAATGGGCCGAAAACAACTCTAAACTCAGCCCAAAATATTATTTTGGGCCCAAACATTGCCCACTTGCTTCTGAGGTCTTCGGCCTACAATTCTTGGCCGAGCCTCGACCTTGAAGAAGTGATCTATCACCAAAGAAAAACCTTAGCATATTCCTTCTGGTAAACCAAAGAACATTGCAAGCCTCGAACACTTCAACCACTCAAACACATTTATTAAGCACAATCTCCCACCCTTATCAGTTTTCTCAAAACGCTGCAAAACTTGACACGTGGCAACTTCTTATCGTGACTATCCATCTTCAATGATGTGTATCCCCACGTTTAAGGCGTGAAGACGCCGAAACGTCTCTTTGTCATAACCTTTGTCGTCTAACTCAATCGTGCACCCTCAATTCACGTGTTTTTCGGCCTCTTCACCTGGATTTTCAAAGATCCGTTATGATAATGAAATTCTTCGGTCGGATTTATCCCTCATCTTTTAAAACTAAACCGTTGATCTTCTTCTCCAATTGCCTATGAATACTCTGCCCAGTTTCATTTGGATTTTCATGCTTTTAAACTTTTAGAAATTCTTGTCATTTGTTCTCAGCCACTCTTAACCCAAAAAAAAAAGAAACCAAACTTTGAACCCAGAAAAAACTTTAAACCTTCAAACCTGCTTCAATGGCTTCCAATACCTTCATTACCAAACTCACCGAGGAGTGCAACAAGTGCCAAGACTTCATCGATCGGAATGCCATCAAAACCCTCCGATTTGAGGGTGATTCAAGTGCCTCTCACCAGATTCTCGGACCACTTTTCAAGGGCTACGTCCTAGAAACCATCACTGAAATGCTGAAGGCCCACTACCTAATACCCCTATTCCAAGGGTATGAATGGTTGAAGTGGGAATCGACCAAACCTCGAGGAGCCTGGCCCTCGACCTCTGCGACCTAGGTTGCTTGGGTCACCCGGAACCACGCTTCAGCGATGAGTGGAAAACTCTCGACATTTTTTATGCCATCAAACTTTCAACCATCTAGATCAATATGGACCGAGAGCTTCAGATGACCGCCCTAAGCTTCTGATGTTCGGCCACCAACACCATGGTTCTTCCCCTGGTCATATTGGTCCAATCGTGCTGGATATCACGGCCATACTCTGTACGTCTCCTTCAGGTCTCAACCCCTCTTTCTCGTATCAATTTGACCTGGATCTGAAAACAGTCTTTGATGAGTGTGCCATCGAAGTTCTGACAAAGAAAAACCAGGAGGCATTAAAAGAAGATGTGCACAAACTACACAAAAACTTCTTCAACTATAACACCTTAATTAGCCACTTTGCTGGCTCAGAATAGGAGGAGCTCAAGAAAGGATAACACAAAGCCTTATTGTTCTACTAGTACAATAAATTCATTTTTTGTACCAAGTCGAACAAGTGTTTGACTGAAAATATGCCGGTGGTTGAAGCTCTAGCTAGTGGCCATCTCCTAAACCTCAGCCAGGCCATCTTTGCTAACTTGACTCGATGCCTGGCCGATGACTCAACTGAGAAAATCAGCCCTCACCAAAACGGCCCACTTTGGGTATTTCAACTCTGGCTGTAGGTCTATTTTTCTACATTAAGGCCATAAATCTCAAGCTTCAATTCTTCTAAAGCGATGAGTCTTCAACTGGCCTCACGCCTCATTCCTACTCATTCAGCCGAAGGGATCTTAAAATATTTATTCGGCCTTAAGGACCTACCAAACGACGAATTCCTAGTCTGCCGCCGCGAGAAATATTCGTCTTCCATCAACCTTCCCTCATAGGCATGAAAGGGAATAGAAGAAGCCAAATTCTGTTTTCGGCCGAACACTCGAGAAACCCATTGTACTAGCACATTTGCCGATTGGTGGGATGCTTACGTTAAAGATTTCTTCGGTGTTTCGGCTGAGGAAACTTCATATAAGCATTTTGGTCATCGAATAAAAAAGACTCCTACTCCAAGATCCAAAGAAACGGGTCAAGGTATATATTTTTTATTTCTTAGTTTGTCTATTCAAAACTTTATTCTGATTCAAAACTTCATTTTGACTCAAACTTAGCTTTTCCAGGTGGTCGTGAAATAAAACGGGCTGATGTGATTGCGATGGTCGTAGCCAAGAAGAAACTCGTTCCCCCTCTGAAGAAGGTTGCAACTATCGCGACTCCCATAACCGAAAAAACAACCACTCCAACTCCAGCAATGGTCGCTGCTGCGTCGATTTCACCGAGAAAATGACCTCGCCTGGAGGCCAAGACGGCTGGTAACATTGCTCGGCCTCAAAAGTGTATCAAGAAAAGGGCCAAAAAGGGAGAGTGGGAGATTCATGTGATTTCAAGTCAGACCACAGGAGCAACTACTCCTAGCATCCCTTTCCCTTCTCTTGTTATCCAGGTCTCAACAGAGGGATCGCAAAACCCTTCAACCTCGACCATGAGCCAGGCGACTGTGGTTCAACCCACTACGCAAGCCGCTATTGAAGTTGAACTGGTCGTCGCCCTAGTGGTCGATGAGGTTATAACTCCGGAGCTGGCCGTTGTACCTGCTGATATCATCCTAGCAGCTCATACTCTGGAGAAAACGGCAACGATGGTAGAGGGAAACATTTCCCCAGTCCAAAGAATCCAGTGATCGTCCTGGAGGAAGAGGTATGACAATTTCATTTAATAATGTTCTTCTTTCATTTGATTGGATATCTTGACTAACAAATTATCTTCTTTTATAATCAGGAGAACGAGAGCGAAGTCCCCTCCTTGGTGAGGCGTCATCGACAGGTTAAACCACCAACTACAAGTCCTTTGCTTCTGGACAAAGGTAAAGGCGTCGCATCCCTTTTGGGTAATTCACAGCCGGTGGTCGAGGTGGTTAGCCAGGTCGACCCCTATGCGGCTAAAGTAAGCCCAGGACATGAAGCGACACCTCTCATCGAGCCAGAAGCGACAACCAAGGTTCAAAAAAAAATGTTAGGCGCTAATCGGGCGGTGGGATGGCGCCTAGCGCCTAGGCGGCTAGGTGGGGTCTAGGCGGATTTAGGTAAATTTCTTATATATTATATGAATTAATTAAACTTACTATATCAGATGTAAATAATTATTGAATAATATGTTATTTCTTATAGAAAAACATACATATGTGAATATTTTATGTACATGTATAATATGCTTACCTAAGGAAAAAAACAAAATATTATCCAAATAATTTATATAACATTTATATACATATAATATACACCCCAAACTTTTAAAATATAAAAAGCCCACGCAAGTGGGTGGTTTTCATGATAAAACATTTGATGACCTTTCATATAATATATAACTTTAAAAAATATAAAAAGCCCACGCAAGTGGGTGGCTTTCATGATTACAACCATCTGATAACCCTTCAATATTAGCTGTACACCTTACCTCTTTCACATCACCCAAGATAGACAGTAATTAACCTCTTTCCACCTTACCTCTTTCACGCAACCAGTCCTATTTGTATCCACCTTACCTCTTTCACACAACCATCTGATAACCCTTCAATATTAGTTATCCTATTCGTTTCTTCTTCTTTGTCCTCATTTCTCTCCCCTCTTTCACGCAACCAGCTTTTGACCTTACCTCTTTCCACCTTACCTCTTTCACGCAACCAGATTTGGTTTTTGTAGTCTCTCTCTCCCTCTCTTTTTCTCTCCCCTCATCTTCGTTCTTCTTCTTCAGAACCTCAAAATTGGATCTCAAATCCAACTTGCGCCACCCTCTTCACATAAATGTTTAATACTTTCTATTTCTGAAAAGTTTAATACTCTATCTCTCTTTGCACTCTTTCTTCCCTCATCTTCACAGAGGTGAACTGCATAAATTCTCTGGGGCTCTACTGCTACGTTCGAGATCGGAAGTTGTAGATTCGTTGCAAAAATTACAGCGAGTTTGGGATTTGTAGCGATATTCAAACCGCCTAGCCCGCCGCCTAGCCATCCTAAGGCGCCTAGCGAGCGCCTAGGCAGCCGCCTAAGTCCTCCGCGTCTAACTGAACGTTTTGGTCTAAATCGGGGCGGCTTCACCGTCCAGCGACTAGGCGCCGCCTAGGCGGCCTCCTAGGCCGATTTTTAGAACACTAGGGAAAACAGAGACGTCGGTTCATCCCCAGGACCAAAACCTCAGCATCCCTCCTCAGGAGGTCACTTCGACCTTTGTAGAACTTATTATCATTTCCTTATGTTAATTTTCTGCCCTAGTGGCCATCAAATGTAGATAACCTTCATCAGTCGCATGAACTGAAAAAATGCCTTAAACACTGGGCTCGGCCATTAAGCTCTCTGGGTTCGACCAATGAACCAGCAGACATGGCCGAAGTCTCTTCTCAGCAGATCTAAAATGACTTCTTTCTCTGCCACCCCTTTGAATTTTCTTTTCTTTAACAGTTCTTTTCTGTGCAGCCTTCATAGGACGTCAAGCTTAACGTCTTTCTCTCCAGCACCTCAGGGATGGCCGGGCCTTCTACGACTGCGGCTGAGTCTAGTGCCCTCGCCAAGCTACATGAACTTTTTTCTCTCTCGGCCTCACAAATCTTTAAACGTAAAGGTCTCGACTCTGTGGGACAATGCTTAAACGACCTTGCAGTCGATGACCTGAGCAACAAGAGTGTTGTTCATCTATCAACTGTCCTGGAAAAAACTCGACAATATTTCACTGTTTTCAAGAAGGCTCTTCGGACAGAGGACGACCTCAAGGATGCAATGATCGTTCACGAAGCTATCCGACTAGAGCTTAAGGGAATATAAGAAAATATGGATAGACTGGCCGACCTTGACCGTCAAATCGTCGAACTTCACCGTTAGAGGTTGGCCGTTGCTTTTGAGCTTGAAAGGGATTTTGAGTCGAACAGACCTTGCCTGGCAGAGTATGCGGCTGACGCGAAACGAATACAGTAGCTAAAGGCTGACAAAAGAACACGACAGGCCGAGGTCACAATGGGCGAAGTAAAGTGGCTAGAACTGAAGGCCGCCCATGAAGCTTTTCTTCATTCGACTCATTAGGATATATTTTGTTGACTTGTAGGCCGGCCGATTTCTTTTGTAATTTTGTATGTACTCCATTTTGAAATTAATGAAACAAATAATTTATTCTTGCATTTCCTAAGTGATCGGATAATATTTCTTTAAGAATTTTCCATTGATCAGTAATTTATGAATTAAACTAGTTCAATCCTTGAGATGGTATACCCCATTGCCAAGAACTTTATGGACGATGAATGGTCCTTTCCAATTCGACGACTATTTCTCGAATCTAGGATCCTTAATCCCTATTGGTAACACAATTTGCACAATAATTCACTTTCGCCGAATGTCATTTGCCTAACTCGTCGATTATAGGCTCGTTCAACAATCTTTTTCTGCGCCACTAGTAAGTTATAGGCATCGAGCCGAACTTCCTCCAAATCCTCAAACTCTTGCCGCATGGCCTGGCTATACTCGGCACTGAACAAACTACTTTGTTCGATGGCTCATAACGAGTTTATGCTTAGCTCGACCGGTAGCATTGCGTCGTGCTCGTATGTTAACGCATATGGGGTCTTCCCTATTGCTGACCGGAGCGAAGTTTGATATGCTCATAACGCCTCATTTAACTTCAAATGTCACATACCAGGCTTCTTTTTATCATTTTCTCAAAGATACCGATTAAAACTTTATTACTTGATTCGGCCTGTCCGTTTACCTGTGGGTAATACGGCGTGGACTGATTGAGCCGAATTTTCAAAATTGCTTTGTATTATTTAAATCTATCGGCCGTAAAAATTGTGCCGTTATCCGTTATAATTATCTTTGGTACGCCGAATCTTGTCACGATGTTTTCTTCTACAAAATTACAAACTTCTTTGGATATTAACTAGGTGTATGATTTTGCTTCAACCCACTTGGTGAAATAGTCAGTCGCTACAAGTATCTATGCATGCTTTGCTGATCCGGAAGACGGCTAATTTTGCCGATTACATTCATGGCCTATCCTTTGAATGGCCATGGTTTGGTGACCGAGTGAAGCAATTCGGCCGGGACACTCTGTATGGGCCCGTGGATTTGACATTGTACACAATCTTGCGTGTATTCAATGTAATCTTTTAACATACTCGGCAAAAAATAACCGTGTCAGCGGAGCAACCAACGTGTTTTGTGTTCAATATTGATGAGCCCTGCATATTCCTTCGTGTACCTTTGTAATAGCTTGAGTGACCTATTCCGGGCCGAGGCACAGTGTAATACCCAGGAAAAAAATTAAAATATAGGTAAATGTTGAAAATTATCGATAAATAGAAATGATGGAAAAAAATTGCCCTAGTTGGCTAAATTGAATTTTACGAGGATGTATTTTATCCTCGTATATTTTATCGTATTTCTTGGCATATTTGAATAGAGTTCGATCTCACGAACACGTAGGCGCAAACCGTTCATGAAACGGTGTTATAACGAAGAAGTTATTAATGATTGAAGTTGAGGGCAAAATAGTCAAATTGCCATTTATTTTGGAAGGTTCCAGAAATCTGGAACAATGGGAGTGCCACGTGGGTGGCTGAGATGAAGCGGCAAGAAGGGAAAGAAGTATGGGGAGGGATGGGGGGACGAATCAGAAGGAAGGAAATGAGGGGAAATGAGAGGAAAAGAAAATGGGGGAATCGGGTTGACCCTCATTCCCCATCGAACCCATGTGATTTCCGACCATTTCTCGTAGGTTTTCCGACGATCAACACCTTGTCATCACCTGCAAACACCATCCCGCTCCTTCTCTTTCATTGATTATCAAATATTCAATAGGATTATTCCTGTTTTAGGGTATACGGTGGCGACGACACCGTGAGGTGCTTGGTGATAATCCGCCAATTTTGAATGAAATTTCATCTATCTCCACCACCATTAGACTCTTCTTGAGCTCAGGAACAAAGCCCAAACAACCTTGGAGGCGGCGGAGCACCGGAGAAGCCGAATCGAAGTCACCCAATTTCTAGGGTTCTGGCGGGTTTGGATGAAATTGGGGCCTTCCCGGCCAAATTGGACTTGGCCACAGGTATAAAGTTTGCTCTACTCTATGAGATCTTCATTTTTGTAATATTTGAGAATTTTTAAAAGTAGTTGAATTTTCTGGTGAGTTGGGGCGGCTGACCGCCACCAGTGGCGGCACGTGGCCCGAGGGCTGTTGATGCTAGTTTTAGGCTAAATTAGATGTTTTGATATTCATATGACGTAGTTTGATTGTTTGACCTAAATTTCACTATGATACATTACTTGGTAAAAATATGAATCGACGATCCTACCATTGGATTGTCACCAAACTTTGATACATTGAAATTGGTAATATTTAAGAACCTTAGGAACTTACGGATCGGGAATCTGACATATAGATATCCCCGAATTGGATTTCTAAGTACGTAAAATAAAACGTCGATCGCCACTTGAATTGTGATTGGCGGAGATCAGACCGTTGGATCGTAATAAAATTTTAGTATGTTTTTCTAGAAGCGTAATGTGAACTACGAATGGCTTGATCCCTATATAGGGTACGTAGGACGTTTAACAAGGATGTTAGATGTAGCCATAAAATAATCCAAATTTATTATTGTGCTGGATTTCTTCTAAGGAAAGAAATTATTATGGTGAATAGCGTGGAAATTGGTCATGAAATTATTTTGGCCTATCACCGGATTTTAGCTTCCCAATAAGAATTTTGGGGTCGTTACACACAGTAACAACATACCGTCTTCACCTTTTTGGTATAGTTCATTTTGGTACTTTATGTAATTTGTGGCATATACCTTTGTCTTGCGGTCGTGTTTGCCACTAGGATTATCAAGACACTGCATAATTACTTTTCTCCAGTCGTCTAGTAATGTTTGGACCGCGCAGATATTTATGGGATCCTCTCGTTCCAACAATGAAGGTAGGGACATAACTCGTGTACAAATTATGTGGTTGTGTTGGAGAACTTGTTGATTAACCAAGGCTGGGTGTAGACGTCGCACCACTGGTATGACCCGACCCAGTACGTCCCTCAGGAGTTGTGCTCTGGAGGTTAATTGAGCCAACTTGTCTGCGTCAGTATTGCGAACTCGTGAGATGTGCTTGAACGTAATGCCTGCAAATGATTTGGCTAAATAGTTGGCAACCATATTATAGGGCGTCGAGTACAACTCATGCAACAGAAAGTCCCATTGAGTTGGTTAATCACAAGTTCTGAATCACCAGGGACGAGCACGCAGGCTGCCCTCAAGTCGTGAAGGATATTATGGCCGATGACGAGGGTTTCATATTCCGCCTGATTGTTTGTACAGTCGAAATCTAACTTGAGAGAAAAATACCATTTGTAGTGATCAGGGGACTGGATGACGATTTCAACGTCGGCCGAGGTCGAGGTACTAGAGTCGTCAAAATACATTGTCCAATAATTATCACGTGTTTCTACCATGCTAATTTCGATGTCATTGCCCCCAAAATCGTATAGAGAATGATGTTGAGCTAAGAAATCGGCCAACATTTATCCTTTGACAGCTTTTTGGGGCACGTATTGCAAACTGAATTCGGATAGTGCCATTGTCAATTTCCCCAATTCAGCCTTTTACTATCGACCGAGTGAGCATATAACGAATAACATCTGTCTGGACGATGACATGAGTAACAAAAGAGAGCATGTAATGCCTGAGCTTAGACGCAGTGAAGAACAAAGCCAAACAGAGTTTCTCGACGGCTGAATAATTTATCTCAGCTGAGTTAAGATTTCGGCTAAGATAAAAAATGGCATGCTCCCGCACAGTGTCGTTGTCTTACGCAAGAAGATAGCCACTGGATTCCTCGGCAGCCGAGATATACAACTTAAGAGGTTTACCGGGCCGAGGTGGCACGAGGACAGGTAGGGTAGTGAGAGATACTTTGATTTACGTGAAAACGTCCTGATGTTCTTCGTGCCATTCGAATTTGTCAGAATCCTTAAGTTTTAAGAGCGTGGAGAAGACCTTTATTTCCCCTGCCGAGTTAGCAATGAAATAGCAGAGGAAATTGATTTTTCCAAGTAAGAATTGTAATTGCTTCTTGTTGTTAGGGGTGGAACATCAATGATCGCTCGAGCTTTATTCTCATCCACCTCGATGCCACGATGATGTACAAGAAAACCCAAAAAACTGTCTGCCAATACGCCAAATGCGCATTTGGCAGGGTTCATTTTAAGGTTATGTTGGCGTATTTGAAGGAAAACTTGCCGAAGATCATCTAAATGTGTTCAGCGGTGCTTCGATTTGACCATAACATCATTGATATATACTTCAACGACTATGCCAATCAGGTCATGAAAAATAGTATTCATTGCGCATTGATATATGGCACCTGCATTCTTAAGTCTGAAATGCATAATGACCCATTTGTAGGTCCCGAGTGCCCTGGGGCAACGAAAAATAGTTTTGTGGACATCGGCCTCAGCAATGAAAATCTGGTTGTAACCAGCATGGACGTCCATGAAAGATAACATCTCGTGGTTTGCTGCAGCATCGATTAACAAGTATGAAATTGGCATTATATATTCGTCTTTAGGGGTTGCCAAGTTCAAATTAAGAAAATCAATGCAAATACGTAGAGCGTAACTTTTTTTTAAAATTAGGATAATATTCGTCAACCATTCGACGTATCGAGCTATTCGAATAAAACCGGCTTTTAACAGTCGAACGAGTTCATCTTTTATGCCGAACTGAACTTCGGACGAGAATTGTCGGGGGGGGGGGGGGAGGTTGGCAGAAAGGTTTACAACCATACTTGATACGGAATTCGTGCTCGACGAGTGTTCGATCCAGGCCAAGCATCTCATGGTAACTCTCAGCAAAACAGTCTTTAAATTCTGCGAGCATTTTACAAAGCTCGGCTTTTATAGGTTGGAGAAAAAAAACTAACAAATAAAGGTCGAGGGTCATCAGTCGTTCCAACGTTTATTTCGTCTAATAGATCCTTTAACTTAGGGCCGACTGTCTTCGAGCTCGGCTGGGGCAGCTTAGACTTTATCAAGTGACAAAACTGGACCATTGTCTCATTCGGCGAGAAACTAGACTAAGTTCACGCCAGAATTCGATTGTTTGGAAATAGTATACCAATGGGCCAGCAGGCATTCCATGATAGATGAAATCGCGGCCCGGTGTCTATCCTTTTGGGTATCAAACATCAGGATCGTCAATTAAGTTAGCCAACCCAAGTCTCGCCGAACCCTGCTGAACAATCTCGGCGCCTACCTCGATGGCTTTCTAACTGAGATTCGAGTTGGCCGCCCTTCATCGTTCAAACCTTGTAGGGTGATGTAGCTGACGTGTTCATCATAATAGTGAGCTTGAATCATATCGGCCGGATGAACCACAACCGATTTGCCGTCCCAGAAGATGAAGACTTGATATAATGATGAAGGGATACAGCCAGTTTGGTGGATCCAGTCGTGACCAAGCAATGCATTATACTTAGTTTTTTAATTGACTATAAAAAATGTGGTCATGTGATTTCGACCTGCGATAGTCACCTTCAAAAGAATCACTCTCTTGGTATGAGATTTATCGTCGACAAAGCTTCTCATGGTTACCCCTGATGGAATGAGTTCATTGTTGGAGCGACGTAGTGCTTTCATGATAGAAACAAGCATGATGTTGACTGTTGCTCCACAGTTGAAATCTTTTTTGGAAATTGGATATCCTTCAATATAGGTCGTGACATACAACGGTGTTAAGTGATGAAGATTAACGGATAGAGAACGGGGAAACAGTTCGGCAAGAGCTGCTTTTAGTTTATCATCTTTGCTAATTTGCTCAATTTCTTCGGCGGCCACAAAATCGACTTGCATGGCCTCCTCGACAATCACATCACCGTCCAGGAAATTTGGTTGGGATATGGTTGGCCGGAATTCTGTGGGTAAGACAGGGACCATGCTGATTTCCATGTTGTCGAGGATTGAATGGCCCATCGGGTCGTGATCTTCGTCCTCCGAATTTTTGGGCGAGATGTCTTGCTTATGGGCATCACTCGTTTGGCCATCTTCGTTTGCAGCGATAATACATTCATGCAGCATGTTTGTTGAAGCTGTTTCGTTTTGAATTTTGATCACTGGCTCGCTCGGCGTTAAGACTTGGTCTTGCCTTTGTAAAGCCTTGCGAATCTGCTCCTCATATGCGATGCGGGCATCTCTTGTGTCCAGGTAAGCATCTAACGCGCCACTCGTTCTTTTTCATCGATCGTACGGCCGAAGAGGGAAATGGCTGAGAAAACTTCAAAAATGGTACCGCAGATATTGGAGGTCATTGAGAGAAAAATAAAACTCAGCTGTATCAATATCAGTATAAGGTTCTACCTCAAAGCCGAGAACTCGGGCCTCGTGTATATGTTGGAACCTAGCCTTCATTCCCAGATCCGTGGTATTTTAGATGATCTATTCGGCATCGTGGCAAGTTAACTCCAGATCAATAGACTCTTGGTATGCTTTTGGCAGGCCATACAAGTCATTAGCCGTATGCTTCTTGTGAAACTTCTGCATGTATTTCAAAGCTTCACCAAGAAACGGCAGGTGGAGATTCCGTCGGACTTTAATTAATGGCTCTTGTAGGGGTAATGGAGTAAGTTTCTTTCTTCCTTCCGGAAGTGCTCGAGGCGAGCTTTTGTCTTCCCAGGCCGAAGAAGAAGTTTGATTCGCTTATCCGATTCTTCAATTATGGTTTCAAAATCACGATCGATCACCTTCTTTCCTTGAAGCAGCTCGGCCATGATTGTCGGAGGTTGTCGGTCATCTTCATTTCCCTTCGTTCATTTCGGCTGCCATTTGGTAGCCGAGGTAACTTGGGCTACTCGTCGGCGAGCCATACAGTCTATTTTCTAGCGGCGGCGTTTTTGCAACTTGGACAACACGATATATATACATCGGTAGGGGAGTTGTAGCTATACCAACACTAGTCACGTGGCTCAGGTGGCTTGAAAGTTTGCCGGTTCGCGGGTGAACTTGAGCTACCAGAGTTGTGCACATAATAATCTTCATTGTAAAATGGTGCGTTGAAATCAAGTCGTCATCTGGCCAAAGATGGCTTGTTATCCTGTGTTTGAGGGCCAAGCCTATCGAAAACTTTCTGGCATTGGCCTGCACTGATCACTTTTGAGGTGATGCCGCAGTTGCAAGCGCCAGTTGCGGTGCTTCCGCTCGAAGCGGCTGATCCTTCGGCTCGATTATGATGATGTTTGATTTGCACGGACTATATAAAACTATCGACCCGTCATTTTTCTTTATGCTAAAGTCCGACATTGACTGCGCATAAGCTGGGTTTGAAAAGTATTTGGGTGGCTCGTTCAAAGATAGATCAACTTTCAATCACTGCCGAGAATTCTGCTTAGGGACGTACTGCGTCGGGATGAATTCGGATTTTCCTTTTCTCTTATCTTTGGGTAAGTGAGCATTTACCATGGTTACCGTCACCGAAGGGAAATGATCGGTGTCAAGGACTATTGGAGGTTTCTGGGGGAACTTGAGTTTTCCATTGTCGATCCAACTTTGGACGGCGTCGCGAAATACGACATAATTATTTGTCGTATGCTTGTTCGAGTCGTGGTACTTGCAATACGTTTTTCCATTCAAATCTTCGACCTTGGGGATATTATGCCTTGGTCGAAGCTTGACAGTTTTTTCAAGTAACAACTGGTTGAAGATGGCGTCGACCTTGGTGATGTCGAAAGTATAGACCTTTGACGTTTTGACTTTTTGACGGCGACTTCCGCAGAGGCCAAGTGGGTTTTGACATCTTTGGAGCTAGCGTGAGCCAATGCTTTGCATAGGTATGGTTTGTCAATTACTATCTCGACCGCATTTATACTGGCATATTGGAACTCTTCGCTTTTGGTCGATGCATAACTTATCGTTGGGTTCTTGTAGATCGTCCCTCAGGTTGGGGATTTTGAGATTTTCTCTTCTCGGTGCAAATAATCATTTTACTCAACATGTTGAGCCAATTCATACATATCTCGGATGTTTGCCCCCAGGAATTTCTTTTTGTATTCCACGTCCAGGCCATTTACGGCAAGCCTAACAAACTCGACTTCAGGGAGGGGTACTCGGCACTAGTTTCTGGCCGATTTAAACCTCGTAAGATATTTCATCGGATGATTGAGCCATCATGGCCAAAGAAGAAACTAACATTTCCATCCCTGACCGATAGAATTGCTCATGGAATTTTTCGACCAATTCATCCCAGCTTTGGATGGAGTTGGGTGAGAGATTGATGTACCATGCGAACGCTGAGCCGGTTAATGAGAAATTGAACAATTGTAGTTTATGAAAATCAATGTTAACATCTCCACATTGAGCAGTGAATCGAGCCACGTGCTCTAACGAGGACAAGATTGACTCTCCAGGGAAAAGGCTAGAGTCTGGAATCTTGAATCCCTTAGGATACTCGAATCTTTCCACAAAGGCTGGATATGGGTGAATGAATTTTGGAAACTTCAACCCCTTTTTTTAATGCCGAATCAATCATTCTCTAGACCTCGATCATGTCAACAGGTGCCACTTCTGCTCTTTGGTCAGTTATGTCTAATATGCTGCTTGATCCACCACTTTTCTCTAAGTCAATCATTTTGAGCTGAGCAGATCCTGTCTCGGCGTGTATTGCTGGCAGGGAATTATTCTTTAGAAAATGAGGCTGCCTGGATCGATCGTCGAGTCCAACTTCGTGGACTTTATTAACCAAAACTTCGAGCAACCTATTATGTATAGCGTTATTATCACGCATCTCTTCAAATATGCTTTTTACCTATCGGCAGAACAATTTGCTCAAATTGTCGAGATTGTTCTTCAAATCGTCTCCGGAGAAAAAACTTAGATGGTGGACCAGAGGCCTCATCCTCGTCATTGTCACAATCTTCACTAGTCCTTCAACAAAAACGCTTTTTGTCATTTTGGTGGGGATTTCTGTATCACGAGTTTGACCGCCGAGATTAACATCATTTTCTCGGCGTGTTGCACTTGTGGCTTTAGGTGTTACGGCAACAATAGGATTTTGTACCTGTCACCTGTCCTGGGCTTTGGACTGTAGGTGGAAGATTATTTGTTGGCTTATCCATAACTATTTTCTTTTTTACTGACCGTGTTTCAATGGTCATGCACTTCGTAGCTGTAGCACTGGGTCCCACCAGGCGTGCCAAAATGTTGACCCTAAAAACTACCAAGCTCACGTGGTGCGCATGTCGAGTAACTAATAAGCTAACTACGTTCTTCGGTTGTGTGCGGGGCGTGCCAACTCGTCAGCCAAGTTCGGTCGGGGAGTAAAATATGTTGATATGGCATTGGGCGTGCTGCTAACTTCTTGATCCTACGACTACGGCCGAGGAAGGAACACGTCTCGACCTTCGGGTTCTAGAGCTTGAAGACAAGGCTGCTAGTTTCTCCGAAGTTCACAAATCGTTGGCACCGGGTTCGGTCTCGGTAATTATATTCATGAGAGTATAAGTACGCCGAACTGGTACCAGACTATACGAACACAAATACTCGAAAGAGATAAATGTCTTGATTGTAAATGTGGTTCGGTTATCCAAATGTCGAACTCTGAAATGTACTTGCGAATATCCGATCATAAAAGAACACTCGGCGTTCAATGTGCCGAGCTTAGTAACCTGTAACACATCACTTAGCTGAGAAGGCTGATGAGATGACCTCTACCAACAAGGATTCGAGAATCCTTGTCGACTGAGACTTGGATAATAACCAGTCGGTCTCGAAGCAGTGCTGTTTATCCAAACTGAAGGTGCACATCGGTCGGCTGATTCTACAGCTTTAGTGTTGTTTATCCAAATTGAAGATGCCGTCGGTTACCTTCACAGTGTTGTTTATCCAAACTGAAGATGTGTTGGCGGGAAGAAAGGAGAGGGGGAAAAAATCTCAGGGTTATTGAGGAGCTTTGCTCAAGGCAATTTATGTGTTGATTTGAAGGGAGCCCGAATGATGCATTCCTTTCTCTATTTATAGCAGTGAACCCCCCATGGCTGAACTAGAAATGTACTCGGATTAAAACTCCTCAACCCAATCTGATTAGGTTTCGGCCAATCCTAATTCATATAGAACTTTGAACCAAGCTCTTTAACGAACCAGATTCATCCCCTAATTCTAAGCATCTTCAGCTTTAAAACTCTTTGTTGCACTAGGTTTCGACTATCTCACCCTTATTTAAACCAATCCTTCTAGCAACAGGATTCGGCCGACTTTGACTGGACAACTCATGACAAGATTCTAGATTAATGTTACTGGGCCGAAAACAACTCTAAACTCGACCCAAAATATTATTTTTAAACTTAATTGTGATAAATAAGATGATAAGCAAAAACATTTCCATTTTTAAATATCGATAACTGTTCAGTTTTTGTCTATTTTGAACACGTGGTAAATATATGGTTGTTGTTTAAAATTTAGTCTAGACCTATATATTGTCCATGTTAAGCTGCCTTGGATACGAAGCCTTATTACATTTTGTTTCATTAAAAGAAGGTATTATTTAGGGACAAATGAAGCTGAAAAACTGAATTGAAGAGATAAATGCTCTTTATTCATTTAAATCTTAGCAACAAGCCTCTTCCAACCTTAGTATCAAGAAATATACTCACCAATTTGCTATCCTCCTCGAGAAGTTAGCAAATACAAACCTGTAAAATTGGCCTAAAATTGCCAAGCTTAATCCACACAGTCTGATCAATGAAGGTTGAGTCGAGTCATACGTAGGGATGGCAACGGTTTGGTTTGAGGACGGAAATGCTATATTCATCCCCATAACCACGAAAATTAATCATATCCATAACCGCAAATTAACTATCGGGTATTATCCATAACCATACCCACCGGGTAACGGATTCCCCATCGGTTAACGGTTATACCCATCTTTGTCAATACAAAAAATATATTTGGTCAATTAACACATAATAATTTAGTAAATATTAATTTCCTGATGTATAAAGTGATTTAATGAATGGATCTTGAGTAGCATAAAAATTAAAGATAAATATTGATAATGTTAGTTGATCTTTAATATCTCTCATAACTATTAGTCTAAATTCTCATAGATTTTCATTCATATCAAAACTTTTTAACTTGCCCACAAAATGTAACTCACACATTACAACTTTTGTATTCTCAAGGTAATGGATTCAATGAATAATATGTGTGTGTATATATATATATATATATTATATGATTATAAATACATACTATTATATTATATATAATTCGGTTCGGATTTGGTTCGGATATGGATTGGGAACCCATATAACCATATCCAAAACCATAACCGAATATTATTATCGGTTTTTCCCCATATCCAAATGATACCCGAATTTTCATACCCAAATCCAATCCATTCAAACGGTTATCCACATTTATCAATTTTAACGGTTAGAATTGTCATCCCTAGTCATACCAGACTTGCTCTACTTAGCCAATGCATATGAGGTAAGTGATTTTTGAGTTGGTCATAAATTTTGGCTTTTTAGAGGTTTAGAATTTTTAACGGGAAAACAAAAAATTCTAATATGTTAGAACTACCACAAACACTAAATTTAGCTTGCTTTTACACTGTTATTGTTGTCTGACATGGAAATGACCAAGCTTTTATGGCATGCTACTTACTTAGAACGAAATAAATTATGAATTCTTCTATTATTTATTTATTTTTACTTATAAAAAAAAAATTATGAATTCATGAAGAGACAGAAGGAAAAAAAATATATGATCAACTATTGCTTAGTTATCTGATTCCTAAACTTGTAGGTATTGGATTACAAATGTAAGATAAAGCTCACTCTTTATATGATTATATATTAGTAAACACCAGGAAAGTAAAAAATTGTAATAATTTCAATATCCAATTAATCATGTGTTTAGTAAACGCATGAAAGCTAAGACTCAAAATAATTTCAGTTCTCATTCTACGTAGTCAAACATGACATTATTTTATTTTGGATGGTTTTATCCACATATCCATTTTTACATTTTACATACCTATGTTAGTTTCTATCATTTGATCATCTTCATTTATTTCATTTGACAACAAAAATTAAAAAGTGTGCGGAAGGTAAAAAGAGGTGTGTAAATAACACTACTTTTTTTTTTATTGATTTTGATATGTGGTTGGGAGTAATTTAGAGCCCCTTTGGACTTGAACTCAGATCATTATATTAAACTCAAAATCAATTTTTGAGTTCTAAACCAAAAAATTTGCATTTGGCAAGCCTGTTCTTAAGAACCGAAGTGAATTTTTAGAGTTTTTTATTGGGTAAATTACATAATAGCTCCTCAGGTTTAAAGTCTATTACAACCTCATACAACATCTTTAAAACATTTCACTTTCATACCTCACGTACTATTTTATTTCAAAATAATACATCCGTTACATTTTTCATCCATTGATCCGTTAAACGCTAACGTGACTGCCAAATGTGTGCCACGTGGCAAAAATTTTAATTTTTTATTTTCTATTTTTAAAAAAACCTAAATCTTCTAAATTTAAAAAAAAAATTCAAAAGCTGAAAGAAAACCCCCACCCCTGTTACCAAAAACCCAGAAAGAAAACACACCCCCTCCCCCCGCGACCCTCCCTCCCACAATCCAAATACATAGACTCAGTCCGGTGGCTCCCACCTCTCTCCACCTTGGACTGCCTCGCCGTTATTGCAGTTTTCGACTCTGATTCCGGCTCTTCCTCCGTAGAGTCCCACTCTTTCACTCCGAACCCAGCAACCCTAACCAAGCAATCTAAATGTGTCTCGCCCTCCCGAATTTCCTCCCTCAAAACCTCCCAATCCCACCACAAACCTCTCGTCGCTGCCGCGACATTTTCCGGCTCCCTCCACATCCTGTACGGCGATTACCCTGCATCTCTCGAATCGGAGATTTCGGTGCCCGAAAAGGAGTTACACGACGGACCCATTTCTTGTGTGGATGTTATGGATGGTGGGTCGGAGTGGGTAAGTGTTGGGGAAGATGGGAGGGTCAATTTGGTAAGTTGAGGGGACTCTGAGTTGAGCTACCGGAGAGTTTTCGACAGCAGCGGCTTGGTTTCGTTTACCGCGGCGAAATGGGCATCTCCGAGTGAGTTTGCTACTGATGGATATGCGTTTAGCCTCCAGTGGTGGGATCAGAGGAAGCGCAGCGGAGCGGTTTCTCAATTTGCTCTATTGATTATGCTAGATTGGATTTGTATGCTGGACATCGAGTTATAATATATTGACATCTATCTTGTTTTAAGAATTTACTCATGTTTAATGATATCTGAAATTAGCTCAGTAAGTCCTTTGCTAAGCGTAATGTAGTTATATTTTGAGTTGAGTAAGTAAGGAATTCTTCAGAAAGATTCGGTTTTGTTCTTCTCTGGTGCTGGATGTAGGTTGATTGAGCTTTTGCTTGTTGGAAATGTTGCAGGTCTCAACCGTCAACTCCGGGGATTGTACATCCAATTGATATCCATCCTTCGAGAAAGCACACTTTTTTTCTGGGTTGTAGGGGGAAGAAGATGAAGATGAGGGAGAAGACAGGAGGAGGATGAGGGGTGGGGAAGACGAACTGAAGGGCTTTTTTTTTTTTTTTTTTTTTTTTTTTGCTTTTCTGGGTTGCAGGGGGAAGAAGATGAAGATGGGGGAGAAGAGAGGAGGAGGAGTGGGGGATAAAGGTTTCTGGGTTTAGGGGTTGCAGGGAGAAGAGAGAAGGAAGAGGGGGGATAAAGTTTCAGTTTTTTTTTTTTTGTTAAATTTTTAAATTTAGAAGATTTAGGTTTTTTTTTAAAAAAATTAAAAAATTATTATTATTGCCACGTGGCACGCATTTGGCAGCCACGTCAGCGATTAACGGATCAATGGATGGAAAATGTAACGGATGTATTATTTTGAAATAAAATAGTACATAAGGTATGAAAGTGAAATATTTTAAAGATGTTGTATGGGGTTGTAATAGACTTTAAACCTGAGGGGCTACTATGTAATTTACCCCTTTTTATTTGTGCAATCTTTTCCCTTAACAACCAACATTCAAAGTGTCGACAAGCTTCGATCTTTGCTTCCTCTTTGCCCTCGCCACAAATCTCATGAAACCCGACTGCAAGTCAGCCTAACACCCTTCTTCATCTGAATTGGTTGTCACTGCCTTCCTCTGGCGGATCCTTGACTTTGCAATAGAGATATGTTTCTCCAGATCTGTCTTCTTCAACATTGAAACGCCAGTCGATGTAAAAACACGTCGTTGAGATTCTATAGAACTGCATCTGCAAGCGATTTTCTTTAATTTTAGGTCTTTTTGTGAAGCGCTTGCCATGTTTGGTCATGGAGATTAGGACGACTGGAAGAAGAGAGAGAAATGGAGGGTAGGGGAAGGGGGAGGTCGAGGGTGAAGGGAGTGGGGTCTTGTTTTATATTTTTATATTTTCAATTGTTAAGAAAAATAATTTTGAATTTGGTATCAAACAAGATTTTTTTTTTTTTTTTATATAAAAAATTGTTTTTAAGAAATGATCTTAAGAAATAGGGTAAATTAAAAAAAACTACCTCAATTATTGGGGTCACGACAGTTTCATACCTCATCTTTTAAAATTGACAATGTCATACCGCATCTTTAGAATTTGGTCTAATGTTATACCTCTGTTAGCTTGGCCGTGAATTTCTCAGTTAACTGCTGACCTGGCTTGATACGGGGCCTAGTTCCTCGCCCAGATGGATTCCACGTGGCACCACACCCAATGTTTTCCCGCCAAATGGCATACACGTCAGAAAAAATATTTTATTTTATTTTTTTTTTTTGTAATTTGAATTTCAAATTTCTCGCCAAACATTGAGACAAATATGGTCTACCATTTTAAGCACAGATTATCATCCTTGACCTCAAATTAGAAAAATCTCACCCAAAAAATAATGATATAACCACAAGAATAACATAAAATAGACCAAATTAAGCATAAAACCGGCTTAATTATCCAGAAATTCATAAACTTGTTCAAAAAACTAACATAATTCATCTAGCATCTCCAACCAACATTACAAAACCTACTGAATTCATAAAAACCTACTACATCATCCATTCAATTCACAAAATACGTACTGGATGCATAAAACATGTTCTAACTTTACAATTCCTTTACAAAAAACAACCATCTATGCAAAAAAACGTGGCTGGATTGCTTGGTATTTATGTGTTTCGTGCCTTTGGATGATTCAGTTATGGGTTTGCTTAGTTTTTCTCTGCTTGGTGCTTCTAGGTGATTCAGCTTCTGATTGTGATGCCTAAATCCAAAGTTCATTTATAGACCAAGCAAGCTTTTTAACTAAATCCAAATGTTTTACAAATAAGAAAATGGTTAAGTTTTTACCTTTGTTTTCCTTGTCCTCTTTTTAGGTGCAGTTTGAGCTGAATTTGTTGATGGTGATTGTCCTTGAGCAGATGTGGATGCCTACAAAGCAATTTAAAGGATTAAGAGTCTGATATGATGTTAAAGGATTTAAAAACCCACATAAAGTAGAAAATGTTACCTGTTTGTCCCTTGGAGGAAGATGTCTATGATGGGTTCTTGCATTATGACCTTCCTTTTTGCATATAGTACATTTCAAAGTGTCTTGCCCTTTCCTTCCTAGCTTAAGTGGCTGAGGAGGACCTTGAGGATTATTGGTTGGGTTTGTGGGAGTTTGTTCACCCTCATTGTCCCTCTTAGCAGCTTCCTTGTTTCTCTTCCTCCTCGGACTTCCAGGTTGCCTTGTATATGTAGGAGGCAATATTGGTTGGTTATCAGTTTCCTCCCACAAAGATATCTCATTCATCGGCATTACTAAATGAGAATACAACTCCAAGTACCGTGCCTTTGAATAATAAGCATAGACATAGTCCTCCGGTTTTTCTATCTTGAAATTTATGGCCGCTATTGCATGGTTGCATGGGATTTCTGTCAAGCCAAATTTTTTGCAAGAACAGGCCTTCTCAACCAAGTCAACTACATATTGCTCCCCCCTTCAGCATCAACTTGAAATTTAGCGCCCCTTGACCATAGTGCAATGCACCTGCCACTTTGAATTTTGGCTTCCGTCAACTTCTTCTTGATTTTAGGACAGAGATCTCCAAATTTGTTGACCATTATATCCCTTCTCATCTGAATTCTCTTCATCAAAAATGTGTGAATAAGGAGTAGCATAGTGACAATAGGTTTTTGTCTCGGCACAAGTATGACAGCATTGAAACTTTCACAGAGATTGTTCAGCAACATGTCATACTTGGGATATGTTTCAAAATGGGACTTGCTCCAATGATGTGCAGGCTTCTTCACCAACCAATTGTAGGCCTTTTCATCGAGCTTCTTCATATCCTCCATTGCTTTTTTGAAGTGGGGAACTGTTGTTGTTCTGGCTACTGACCACAAAGCATCCTTCAATGTTTTCCCTTTGAACAGATTTTTGAAGTTGGTATACAAATGTCTCACACAAAATCTGTGGTATGAATTAGGGAGGACTTTTTGAAAGGCCGGAATTAACCTATTTTGTTGATCACTAATAAATGTCCATCCTTCTTGATTGACAATCCCAACATCAACGACCAATAACTCTAAGAACCAATTCCAACTGGACTTATTCTCCATTTCTACAACTGTATATGCTATAACCCATGTTTCATCATTTGGTTCAATGCCAACAGTACAAAGCAGCTGACCTCCAGGTACGCTCTTTAAATGGCATCTATATAATCCTATCAATGGTCTGCACCCTGACTTAAACCCCTATTTGCAAGCCCCCAAGCACACATATATCCTTTGGAACCTCCCCCTATCCAACTTCACCTTCACTGTGCTTCCAGGGTTAGTCTTCCTCACTTCCTCAGTAAAGTCCCATAACTTTGTGTATTGCTCTGCATGTTTTCCCTTAATGATCTTCAAAACCCTATCTAAAGCCCTATAAGCCTTCCTCTTTCCACAACCGTGATTCCACTCTGATTCGACAGTTGCTAAAAAGAAATCCACATGCCATGTGCGATTCAGTTTTATCATGTCCATGTACAAATCGGTCAGCAAAGGGGACTTTATGTTCTTGTTTGCCCAAGTTCTCCCACATGTGTGTTCATCAAGTATGGTCTTAATCTGCAGCACCACTTCCAAGGGCACCCTTTTGCACACTTTGTTGTGACTTTCAATTTCTCATTCCTAGGAAAATGGATTTCCCTATATCCATTCACTAGGGAATACATGATTACAGCTCGCTTGAATTGCACATGATCCCTAAAAACAAGCCCGAGTGTAAGAGTGGGATTCTTCATGTCTATTTTCTTATTGAACTCTGGAAATCGCTCATGTTTTTTGCCTCCTTCATCATCCGAAGAGTGTACACTCTCAAGAGCATCACAGTTATAGTCTGGATCATCAACCACATTTTGTTCCACATTTTCAGATCAAATTCTTTTTCCCTTTGCTCTTGTTCTTTTTCCCGGCTTTGCTCACATTGCCTTGCACTTCTTTCCTCATAATCCCTTTCATCTGTTTGCTCCGAGTTCCTTTTTTTTGTGTGCTCAGATTTCCTTTCTTCCACAATACATCAAACTTGGAAAACACGGGGTTATCATCATCACTCCCATATTCACCCTCTTCGAAGTCACTATCATCTTCTTGGGCAACTTCTTCATTCTCTTCTTCAACATTCCCCTCAAAACTAATAGGTACATCAAAGAATAATTCAACATCCCCCCTCCTACATCCCCTTCTCCTACATCCCCATCTTCTACCTCAGTATCTCATTCTTCTACCTGAGTATCCTCTTATCCTTCCTCAGCTACAGATTTCCCCTTATTCTTCTCTGGCCCTTCACAATTTCTCTCTTTCTGACCATTCCCAGAATCAACATTTATCTCTCCTACCTCAGTCACACACGTTTGCACTAGTTGAGATGTGCAACAATCATCCACTTCTGGCCCTTCAATAACTAGCAAGCCCCTAGATCTGATTGGTTTAACTGCTGTTGGCCCAACATCCCCCTCTGAACTACTTATATCCTCAATAACCAATTTACTTGGACCACTGACTTCCATGGACTTTATAAACTGTTGCTCTTGGGTTACGGCTTCTTCTGTCGTCAATTCTTCGATATACATCTCAATCGCTTTATCTTTTGGAACAAAATTGCACATGGATTGAACATCGGAATCACTTTGAATCAGCTTCAAACCATTGGAAAGGTCCATGTTGAGAATCTTGTAATAGTAATTCATGAACCGCTCACTGTATCCAAGTGCCTCCACCATATCATCTATCACCGGCAGTGCCATGAGGTATTTATCACAGTTATCTATATATGTCACTTTTCTCCCAGCTTAGAGGTCATAACTTATCTCCCCACTGTGATGCAATTCAATAGAGAATAGTTCTGGATATAATGAAATTCACAAAAACAAACCAAAGCCAACAACAAACAAAAGCAATTGCATTTTAATCTAACAAACCATTATACATGCAACTATATGCAACTAATGCACAACATTCTATATGCAACTAATTGCATTTTAAAAGCCAACAACAAAAACCAATGCACATCATATAACTTATCTCCCCACCGTGATGCAATTCAATAGAGAATAGTTCTGGATATATTGAAATTCACAAAAAAAAAAAAAAACAATAATTAAAAGCCAACAACAAACAAAAGCAATTGCATTTTAATCTAACAAACCGTTATATATGCAACTATATGCAACTAATGTACAACATTCTATATGCAACTAATTGCATTTTAAAAGCCAATGCACAACATTATATATGCAACTATATGAAACTGCAACAAACCACAACTATATGCAAACAGCCAAAGCACATTAACCATTTCTCAACAGGAATAAACAAAGCAATAAAGCAACAAACCACAACTCAGTAAACAAAGCAAGAAAGCAACAAACCCATTATCCAACAACTCGGTAACCATTTCGAATTAATAAAGCATAAACCACCCTTTCAAACAAGAATAAACAATGATACAAGAATAAACAATACCCACATTCAACCCATTCCAACACCCCATGAACCATTTCGAATTAACAAAGCATAAATCCACCTTTTCAAACAAGAATAAATAGTGCTACAAGAATAAACAAAACCCACCCATTCCAACACCCCAGGAACCATTTCGAATTCACAAAGCATGAATCCACATTTTCAAAAAAGAATAAACAAAACCCACATTCAACCCATTCCAAATAATAAGTTCAGTATGCATTTGGAATCATCAAAAGCACAAAAAAAAAAAAAAACTTAAAATAGGTAGGCGTCGTTTTGTCGGGATCGTCGCACACGTACCACCCCATGTCGAATCCTTCGATTTTTCTTCGAAGCCAATGGAACCCAGATGAAACCTCCTTCCAACACCAACAAAGTCAGGAAACGAGTCGACAAGATGATTTGGGTTTTTCGCTGAATTTCTGATTCGATTGTTCGAGATTTGGAGTCGCGAGAACTAAGGTTAGGGTTCTTGTTTTTCTGGAATCGGGAATTGAATTAGATTGATAGGATTTGGGTGTATCGGGGGGAAACCAATTCGAAAGGCGCACTTTACAACGTTCCCTTACCTTTTTTAATTTTTTTTAAATTTTTTTTTAATTTTAAAGGAATATTCACGTGTCGTCCTATGAGAAATCCACGTGTATTGAGAATCTCAGCTGGATGCCATTTGGCGGGAAAACATTGGGTGTGGTGCCACGTGGAATCCATCTGGGCGAGGAACTAGACCCCGAATCAAGCCAGGTCAGCATTTAATTGAGAAATTCACAGGCAAGCTAACAGAGGTATAACATTGGACCAAATTCTAAAGATGCGGTATGAAACTGTTGTGACCCCAATAGTTGAGGTAGTTTTTTGTCATTTACCCTAAGAAATATTTTTAAAACATGTGCAAATTTTTTTTAGTAGAATACTAAACGAACCATTAAAATTTTGTAAAAAGAGAATGAATGGTAATGAACTAATGATCAAATTGTTGGGAGCATTAGCTTTCAAAAATTGAAACCAATGAATTCTCTTGGACCGAGTCAACAACATTTTCTGGGCTCAAAAGCAAAGCCCAACAATCGGTTCAACCCGTAACGCAAAACCTAAAATATGTGGGCCGGCGCCGTTTCCGAATCCACGTACGTCGTGCTGAATAAAAAACAGCGAGACCACACAGTATTTAAAGGACTGCATCGCTAGGGTTTTAGTTTCTGTAAGCACATTAGGGTCGCCGCGCCTTCTCTCCACCTCCAGGATCTAGGGTTTTCTCCGAGCAGCGCCAAGGTATCAATCCAACTCAAATTTCCCTACCCTAATTACCATTCCTCCTTTAATCTGTTCGTATTCGAACAATTTTGTTGAATATTGCATCTGTTCTTACAGGAAATGGCTCCCGCCGCCCCCAAGAGTGGGATCTTCGTCGGCCTCAACAAGGGCCACATCGTCACCAAGCGTGAATTGCCTCCTCGCCCATCTGACCGCAAGGGGGTAATTTCTCTTTCCATCGATTGTTCATATGATTTCTGTGGAAATTTTTTGTTTGGGTTTTGGGGTTTTGGATTTAAGGGTTTTTTATTTGTGTGAATAATGCCCTGATTGTGTGTTTTGGGGTTGTGGGGATGTAGAAAACTAGCAAGAGGGTGCATTTTGTGAGGAATTTGATCAGGGAAGTTGCTGGGTTTGCTCCCTATGAGAAGAGGATTACCGAGCTTTTGAAGGTCGGGAAGGACAAGCGTGCTCTTAAGGTGGCCAAGCGAAAGTTGGGTACCCACAAGAGGGCCAAGAAGAAGAGAGAGGAGATGTCCAACGTTCTCCGTAAGATGAGGTGAGATATTCGTTGGTTTTTGCCATTGTGAATTCGCATGTACATTTCAATGTCTTGAACTAGTTGCATTTTTGTGAATATTGTTGCTTTGAAGCTGTTTATTTCTTGTATTTGCATTTATACTTAATCATATGTTGTGTAAGTTTGTGGAAATATACGAAAACAAGGTTGATTTGAGAATTTATAAGTTAAATTGGTATATATAAGTGTGCCAATGCGATGAAAACTGACTAGTTAGAATATTAATCATAGCATCTCTACAATAGCTTATGAAATTTGTTTGCAGTAAACGTAATCTTAAGTGTTCTTAAGATTGTCTCAAGCCCCATGTGCTGACATTTATAGTGGTCTTCTCTATCGGTGGATGGTGATAGCTTGCTTATGCTTTCAACTTGATCTGTTATAGCTTGTTTGTGATATCATTTGTTGGCTTTTTAATTAGACTACTGGACTGTGTTGTGTCGCTCAAAACGTCGTTGGTTGCAATATGATGTCTACTATACACTGTTGCCTAATTGTAGACTTCTTCCTGAAATTTGCTGATCTCTGAGTGAATAGTTTGTGCAATGGTCATGGTTTTTAATACCTTGTGTTGGTGAGGAATCATAATGTTCAATGATTTCTTAGCTTTATGTATGTTTTGTTATATGTGCAGGTCTGGTGGTGATAAGAAGTGAGCACTTGAAGGGTTGTCTTTATGAATGTAGTTCAGTATCTCTAATAGTTTTGGTCATGCATTTTCTTAAGGGATTTTTAGACATGTTATGAACTTTGTGATTTTGAATGTTTTGAGACGTTCGATATTTTCTATGCATCGGATATTTACCCTTCAGTTCTCAAGGTATGTCTTTCAAGTTTGTGATTGACTATGATTTACTAATAGTTGACGAGGTATATTGTGGATGAAAGCGTGGCAGCATTTCTCTTAGTGTAGGGAGAGCTGTGGTTACTAGTGATGGGCAACCTCTGCTGTTTCCTAAAATCGATAGTAACTCAGCTTTACCCTCCTGCATTAATTTTGGTCCATCGGTTTTCTTTTATTCAGTCAATTAAGAGAAGTGTGTTAGAAGAGAAGGTGTGTGATGGCACTTCCGTCTAGAAATTATGTTTTTCTCAATATCATGTTAGATGCATTATAATTTACATGCTTGGTAAATTATAGAAAAAGAGCGTTTAGCCTTCTGCTAGTTGAAGCGACCAAAGTGGGTGAATGTTAGTTATTTGTGCATTGTCTGTATGGACATCTTCCATCATTGTCGCTATTTATTTGTTTATTTATTTATTTTTATTTTTTTGAACAAAAAAAATATATTAAAGGGAAACCCTCGAGCATAACCGTCCTCTATAGAATCAAACAGAAGAGAATGAAGAGCAATTGAAGGAATACAATGATCTCAAATATGACAATTAGTAATAAGGCCTTGGCGAGGGAAGGTATCCGTCACAAAGTTAGCCTCTCTATATATATGTTTCCAATCGATGCAAGCAAGTTTGGTCGTAGTCCACTTGATATCTTCAATAATAGGAAATAGATTTTACGGCGTCGCATCCCAATCCAACACTGATTGAGTAACTAAATTAGAGTCACCTTCAACCATAATCTTTGTATAGCCCTTTCTCTGGGCAAACTGAAGGCCCTCTCTAAGAGCCTTAGCCTCCACTTCTGAAATAGTGGCATCGTCAAGATTTAAAGCTCCACTTTCAATAAGCTGCCCATTATGATTCCTTAAGACAAATCTCACCGTTGCCTTGTCCCCAGCCAACGAACTGTCAAAATTTAGCTTAACATAACTCTGATATGAAGGATGCCATTTAATAATCAAGGAAGTATCATCAGTATTTCTTCTCAAACCTTTACAATTGGCTCTAAGATATCGTTCACGATAGATATAGCCAATAATTTAGATCTCGCCGAGATAAGCATAACATTTATGAACACCAAATTTGCCAACAAAGGAGCAAACACAAGCTTAAATCACTAGGAACTTCCTTATCAACATGCTTTAAAGAATTTAGCCAGTCTACTACTGAGTCGAATTTAGCATTAGTGAAATTGCCCGGCTTAATTAATTGAAAAAAAGGTCCCAAATTGATTTAACAACATTGCAATTAAAGAATAAATGCATTTGGTCCTCGTCTACGAAATTACAAAAATGACATCTTATCACTATTAATCACAATATGACTTAATCTTTTCCTAATTTGAAGTCTATCACGAATGAACAACCACGCAAACATCTAAACTTAAAGAGGAATATTAAGTTTCCACATCTTATTAATTAACGTGTGCTTTGTAGATTGAGTCAACATCCCTTTCTGAATCCAAGTAGCCGATTTAATGGAGAACTAACCATTTGTATTTGGACTCCAAACTAGCACATCTTTAAAATCCTGCAAAAAAAATTGTAATATTACATATTTTCCTTACAATTTCATTACTAACCACTTGCAAAAGCTTTCTCTTATCCCCTTGTTGTTCTTCTATGGTTGCTGTGTTAGAACCTCTTTTATTGGTTTCGGCCAAACATTGAACCACTTCTTTTGGAAGTTTATAATGGCCAAATTGTAAAAATATATTTGGACCAATTCTTACTAAGTGTTTTTAGAACTCAAAAATATTTTTTCTAAAAACTGCTTTAGTTATTTTAAAAACATTTTCAAACGAGTCTAAAACTTAGGAAGCACTTTAAATTTTGGACCAATTCTTACCAAGTGTTTTTAGAATTAAAAAATATTTTCTCTAAAAACTGCTTTAGTTATTTTAAAAACATTTTCAAACGAGTCCAAAACTTAGGAAGCACTTTAAATTTTAGAAGCACTTTTATCGCTATCCACATACATTTGCATGTGTTATTGGGAGTTCGGAAACTCTTTCCCTTTCAAGTACATTAACAAATAAGCTTTGAATGCGATTTCGAATTACAACTTGCTACTGATCTAGTGCTTCTATTCTTTCCAATATCGAAAGAGATTCCAAGTTTGAACTCCCTAGTTCTCGATAACGAAAGGTGGTCAAAGGGTAATAATATAACAATAATGGTAATCAACGTCAAGTAGAAAAGAGATTTTGGCACTACAGCGACGGAGGCGTCTGTGGTCTATGGGGCGCTCAATCATCGGATCACTCCAACATCTTTTCATCTATCGTCTCTCCGACGTAATTCGGAAGCTTGCAAGCTTGAAGTTCTCGAGTCGCCACCATCGTCTCCCAATTGGTTTAAACTACTTTTAAAACCTCAAGTGCTTGTTTCACTTTGCAAGCGCACCCACACTAACCAAAACTATAGATAAGACATAAAATCAAAAGAAATGATTTTCGAGAGGACGCGGGGAAAAAGTCCTTTGTGCTACATGTTTATCGATAATAATATCAATACCATGCTAATTGTTATTTACGTTTTGTTGGCTACAATAATATCGATGTGTTGCTTTAATAAAGAACGCACATCCAATTCTTAGTAGACGGACTAATCTGGCAATTGTGATGTGTTACATCTTCTTTTCATTTGTGGTTTGGTATCATTTTGTCAAATATGGGCTTAAAAGAAGGGGATGTGGCCGAGACAACGTTTTCCATATCTTTTTCAATCTCCATCTTCCCTTTTGGGTCAGGCCTAAAACAACGATGTGGCATAATCATGGAAAAGGTACGGGCCCTAGCAGAAAGGAACAAACAAGCTACCTAAAGACATGATAATATTTTGCATTCCGTTACAGTACAACGATATAATGATATTCATCTTTGCTTGCTAATAAAAGGTGTTAGGTTTAACTCACATTGATGGAGAGTTCAAGACCAATTAAAATGGCTAACTCATTGTGTGACTAGCTCAATCCCTTAGTGTAAATATATTACTGTATGAAAAAAAAAGTCAGAAGAATATCTCTCCACTTGTAAAATGATGTGTTTTGTTCGATTTACTGTGATGGAAAGTTCGATACTTAATAATTACATCAGGCTTATTGTATGGTTTAACACAAATTTTTTGGTTACAAACCCTAATAATTGCAACACATAAAAAAGAAAAACAAATAAAACATGTCCAAATGTGGAGAAAAATATTTATCGTTGAGCTTCCTGGCTGTGTGTTATTTGCTCGTTGCGGGACTTAACCCAACGCTTTATGGTACGAGCTGACGACAGTCATGCACTACCTGTGTCGAGTTCCCAAAGGTACTCCTCTCTTTCAAAAGGATTTGCGATATGTCAAATCCTAATAAGGTTATTTGTTTTGTATCGAATTAAACGACAGGCTCAATGAACGAAGGAAGACGTGTTGCAGTGCCAGAAAGTTGAAACACAAAAAAAGAAAAATGAAGGGAGGGTCGGTAGGCGTAGCAGGAATATGGATAGATGGGATGTATATTTGAGAGGGTCCACGCTGTGACTTGACACATAGCATTTTCTCCGCGCCCTTGGACCAACATTGGGTATAAGAACCCCCCTTTTTGCTTTTACTTGTATTACGGAATTTTTGTTGCACGTGATCTAATATTTTAGTGGATAGGTTATTAAGATTTTTTCATTTTGGACATGAAATTTTCTCATTTTTTAAATATTATAATAGTTTTGAACTCTTCTTAAGTAAATAAAAAAGAATCTTTGAGAGAAATACTAATTTTTTTTTATCAAACTAACAAGTGCATATTGTCAAAAAACTATTTTAGGTACTCAATTTGTGGTTTGTATATCGTATAATTGTCACATCCCGGCCCGGGGTCCACCACATCCCGGGCCCGCTCCACCACCGTAGCACGATCTTGTTCGCTTTGGGCCCCGACTAAGCCCTCACGGTTTTGTTTCTGGGAATTCACCCGAGAACTTCCCAGTGGGTCACCCATCATGGGATTGCTCTCGCGTGCTACTCGCTTAACTTCGAAGTTCCTACGGAACCCGAAGCCAGTGAGCTCCCAAAAGGCCTCGTGCTAGGTAGAGATGAGAATATACACATAAGGTTTACATGATCCACACCCCTGGGAGATGTGGGATCTTACAATCCACCTCCCTTAAGGGCCCGACGTCCTCGTCGGCACACTTCCGGCCAGGGATTGGCTCTGATACCAACTTGTCACATCCCAGCCCGGGGTCCACCACATCCCGGGCCCGCTCCACCACCGTAGCACGATATTGTCCGCTTTGGGCCCCGACTACGCCCTCACGGTTTTGTTTCTGGGAACTTACATGAGAACTTCCCAGTGGGTCACCCATCATGGGATTGCTCTCGCGCGCTACTCGCTTAACTTCGGAGTTCCTACGGAACCCGAAGCCAGTGAGCTCCCAAAAAGCCTCGTGCTAGGTAGAGATGAGAATATACATATAAGGTTTACATGATCCACACCCCCCTGGGCGATGTGGGATCTTACAATCCACCCCCCTTAGGGGCCCGACGTCCTCGTCGGCACACTTCCGGCCAGGGATTGGCTCTGATACCAAATTGTCACATCCCGGCCCGGGGTCTACCACATCCCGGGCCCGCTCCACCACCGTAGCACGATATTGTCCGCTTTGGGCCCCGACTACGCCCTCACGGTTTTGTTTCTGGGAACTCACATGAGAACTTCCCAGTGGGTCACCCATCATGGGATTGCTCTCGAGCGCTACTCGCTTAACTTCGGACCCGAAGCCAGTGAGCTCCCAAAAAGCCTCGTGCTAGGTAGAGATGGGAATATACATATAAGGTTTACAGGATCCACACCCCTGGACGATGTGGGATCTTACAATATACCAAATTGTTATATCCCGACCCGGGGTCCACCACATCCCGGGCCCGCTCCACCACCGTAGCACGATATTATCCGTTTTGGGCCCCGACCACGCCCTCACGGTTTTGTTTCTGGGAGCTCACGAGCAACTTCCTAGTGGGTCACCCATCATGGGATTGCTCTCGTGCGCTACTCGCTTAACTTCGGAGTTCCCATGGAACCCGAAGCCAGCGAGCTCCCAAAAGACCTCCTGCTAGGTAGGGATGGGAATATACATATAAGGATCACTCCCCTGAGCGATGTGGGATCTCACAATCCACCCCCCTTAGGGGCCCGACGTCTTCATCGGCACACCACGTCCCGGGCCCGCTCCACCACCATAGCACGATATTGTCCGCTTTGGGCCCCGACCACGCCTTCACGGTTTTGTTTCTAGGAGCTCACGAGCAACTTCCCAGTGGGTCACCCATCATGGTATTGCTCTCGTGCGCTACTCGCTTAACTTCGGAGTTCCCATAGAACCCGAAGCCAGTGAGCTCCCAAAAGGCCTCGTGCTAGGTAGGGATGAGAATATACATATAAGGATCACTCCCCTGGGCGATGTGGGATCTCACAATAATAGGGGTATAAATAAATGTAGTCTCTTAAGCAATCTTTAAATCGTAAAAATAGTCTTGTTTTTTTTTTATAAATTTTGGATGTGATCCTTTGTTGTTTTGATTACAAATGATATTCTACAATAATTTACACTAAGTACAGGGTGAAGAGTTTGAACTTAGAATGCAATGCGTTGCAAAAAAACAAATTTTAACTATTAGGCACTGTTCTAAAAATCCCCGCCTAGGCGCTAGGCGGCTGGCCACCGTCCCGATTAATGCCTAGGCATTTGAAGATTAAGAAATGACGCCTAGACCTGCTAAGGCACCGCCTAGACCACCTAGGAACCCGCCTAGCCCGCCTAGACCCGCCTAGGTCCCAACTCACTTAGATAGAAAATATATAACTTTCATTTTGCATTTTATTTTTTTACAATAAAAATCTAAGAGACTTGTTGCATACTTAAATGAACACACATTATATCCTTATTTCACATGTTTTCATTTTGTTCTAATACTTCATAATATATATGCATTCTATTTTGTAAATTATAATGAAATTATATATATATATATATATATATATATATACAGGCCCCTTACCAAGAGGGATCCCCATTTTTCTAAAAAAATGGGGACACCCTCTTGTGAAATATATATATATATTTCAACTATAAGCAGACACTTATTTACACGAAATATGATAGATTTACTTAAATCCCCCTAGTCCGCCTAGGCGCTAGGCTCCAGCCCGCCGCCCGGCTAGCGCCTAGCGACTTTTAGAACCTTGCTATCAGGACAATCTTCCACTTGCTTGATGGAACCCCACTTAATCCTGTAATTCGTATAATTGTTCTAAGACGATTATTTATATATATATATATATTACTTACGTTCCCCATTCCATTATATTATATGATACTCAGACGACAAAATTGTTAGGCAACGTACGACAGCGAACTTTGCAAAAGGTTAAGCCTATACAAAATTCAATTTGATATATTATATACCTAGTTTATTATTAGAGGAATTAGGTTCACATCCTTATTTTTGCTACTACATTGATTAAAATCCTATTCATTTTCAATGTCCTTGGGTATTAATAACATCATTAATTATTTGAATAATAAAATATTTTTATTTTTAAATATATTCCTTTAATGTTAAAAATGTTACAATTAGTATATTTATATTTATGGCTACATTTTTTAATATATTTTTATTTTTAGTTTGTATCTATTTTTAATTTACAAATATTTTTTAATTTGTACCAATTTTCTTTTCATTTTTAATTTGTACCCATATATTAGTTTCTTTTTGTGCCCATATTTTTTAAAGTTTTATTTGTGTTTGTACCCATGTGTATACTGTCACGTGACATTGTATATTTAATCAATGATAGAAAAATTACATATGGTATATTTATGTTTTTATGCCTAAACTTTGTATCATATATTTATATTTTTAGTTTGTACCCACTTTTAATTTGCAACATTTTTTTTTAAATTTGTAGTATTTTCTTTTTAGTTTTTTTTTGTACCCATGTATTAATTTCTTTTAGCGCCTATATTTTAAAAAAAATTATTTGTACTCATAATTTTTAATCTTTTATTTGTACCCTAATTTATTTATAATGTACCCATTCTTATTTATTAATGTACCGCTTTATTATATGTGAAATGTACCATTTTTTGGTAAAATGTACCAATTTTTTTAACACTATGGATACATTCTTTTGCCATTTATTATTTCTTATTTTTACATAGTTTTTATCCATTTATTCAATCAAAATATTTGAATTTTTTTTATTGTAACCGTTTCTAATAGTATTATAATGAGAGATTTTAAATTTATAGGATTATAAATCTCATAAAATATCAAACAATTAATTTCAAAACTATAAAAATATAAATATTAATAGTAATATAATGAGGTGACACACCCCGACCGAGATCGAGGCATGCTGTGTCACATCCCGACCTGGGGTCCACCACATCCCGGGCCTGCTCCACAACCGTAGCACGATATTGTCCGCTTTGGGCCTCGACTACGCCCTCACGGTTTTGTTTCTGGGAACTCACACGAGAACTTTACAGTGGGTCACCCATCATGGGAGTGCTCTCACGCCCTACTCGCTTAACTTCGGAGTTCCCATGGAACCCGAAGCCAGTGAGCTCCCAAAAAGCCTCGCGCTAGGTAGGGATGGGAATATACATATAAGGATCACTCCCCTGGGCGATGTGGGATCTCACATGATGGCCGTCATGTGAGGGTGACGTAGCCATGTGCATAGTGGGGAAGCATTATAAAGAAAGATTTTCGAATGAATAAAGACCAACTTCAAGAGTGTTAGAACATAAATAAGTGTGAATACACATTCAGAGCATAAAAGTCTAGGTGCAGTCAAGCATAAGAAGTACTTAATTAAACAACACCCGAAGGTGGTCCTACATAGGTGATGATCTGTCAGAACGTCCGATGTGTCCTCGTGAGCCACCAACAAAGCTACCTAATACCTGGAGGGGCGCAAAACAAAAGCGTGAGTGGGCAAAAACAAAGTTTTTCAAAATTCATTTCATAAACAACCTTTATATCCCCTCGCCGAAAAACCTGTATACTTTCCCAGAAAATAGTATATACATATACTAAATCTCATCTGAAAATCATCATCGTCAATAATGCAACAAATCATGAATATGACATGCCATACTAATCAAATCATCAGGTAAGTAATTCAAATGCAATAATAACTGCAACAGCTCGTCAGCTGAACTCTAGCTCATAAATCATACCTGCACACGAGTCGAACCCAGTTATAGTGGTCTATACGACAGGATTGGGTGTAAACAATACGCTCTAGTGCTACAATCACGTGAAGACTGTGCGAATAATCGCGGGTCACCTACTAGTCAAACCCATTGAAAGTGGTCTATACGATAGGATTGTGCACCTAACTTGGATCCAAGATGAGCGTGTAGTGCGGGAGGTGAACATCACGTGAAAAACTATGCCCTTAACCCTGGGCGGGAGCACTAACACTAGGGTGCAGGTTAATGAGCTCTCGATGCATCTCAGCATACTCTTCATAACTCAACTTCTTATTACCAACACAATAACTTACCTGGAACTTACATGAGCGCCCGCAGCACCAACAATCATGCGCATACAATTCATAATCCATAATCACAAGTATGTATGCATTGGCATGGCAATTCATTTATAAAATCATTTAAAATGCATATTCTGGGAAAAATACTTAGTATATAGGTATATACGGAAAACCAAAAGCCCACTCACTGGTATGTAGACGGATAGTAGCCTCCGTGCCTAGCCTGGCTACGCTCGTCCTCCGGATAGGTCTCGCCTATCTCAAGGTCCAAAGTCGTCGGAAACTCGCCGGAAAAACTTCAATAGTCCGGACACACCTGCAACACCTCTTATATGGGTTTCCCGACGTCCAAATCTTGCCAATGAACCACTCCGAGGTTCGTGGGGACCTTCTAAAGCTCCCTGTGAGCTTGAAATTCAAAGAAAAACCTTTGTTAAAAAGTTGATGAACAATACTAAGATCAGGGTTCCATTTTTCTGGGTTCTCCGACGTTAAATCTCAACCAAAACTCAGCAAAAATACTTAGGAGGAAAAGAGGATACCTTTAGAAGCCTTGAAATGGCTTGAAACCTTGACAATCACCTCTGTGGTACTGTACCTCAACTGCCATCTCGGAAACTAGGGTTTTTCGAAGTTGCTACGACCACCCAAGGACACCACTCGACTCGTATGAACACGAGGAGTACAATGGTGCAATTAAGAACCTCTATCTACAAGTTTTCAAGTAGTTTTGGGGTTGGTCCTTACAGTTGCAGGGTGAGAGAGAGAGAGTGTGAGTTCGAGAGTGAGAGAGAGGAGAGAGCACGAGAAGGTGAGGAAATCCCAAGGATGTGTGTGTGTGGTCCTCACACTAACACATCACCAAAGAACCAAAAGAAACTAACCTTAGGTTCTAATTGGTCCTTAGCCAATTTTACTACAAAACCCTAACTAAAACTTAGCAAAAAGGTTCCCATAACAAAGGAAACAATACCATTGGTCCAAAACCCAAACTTTTGGACCTTTAAACTTAGCCCAATTTGAGGATTCAACCCAACGCTCAAGGGTAGAATCGTACTTTCATAAATTCGAGGAAAACAATATGTACAAATTCGGGACGGGCTGTCACATGAGGTGTACAAAGTCAAGGGACCTTGATCAAACTTTGAATACTATTAAGGTTTTAATAAAAGAATGTTAAGGATTAGGGACCGCATCCAAAGTATCCCTTTATTATTTCCATTACCTTTTATTTTAATCAATAAGAATATAATCGTCTATTAATTTAATTGTACCTCTAGTCCATAGGAATTAAGTAAATCTTGATCCAATCTGATCATCAGCTAGACAACATATTCTATAGCAAAGCTAAAATGCACGCGTTATTTTCACATATTATGTGTGAATTCTCCTGCTATCTCATTTAGAGTGGCATCAAACCGACCGACCTGACCAAACCGAAGGATCCAAACTATATTGGTCGATTTAGTTTGATTTTGATCAAGAAAAAAGTCAAACAATTTAAAAATAACCAACTCGATTTACTTTTGTTTTAATTCGGTTTTGATATTTTTAAAATTGACTAAAACCAAATCGAAGCGACCATGTATCTTTTAATTATTAATTTTTTTTACACATGTCAACTTATTATAGGTTATTTAAAGGCCTTATTATACACATTTTATAAATCTCAACATATATTATAAGAAACTGTCATTAGCACTCCAAAAATCTAATTCTACACTCCTCATGTGTATTTTTCTTTCTAATTATAGAAAATTTGGAGTGCAAAATAACCATTCCCATATTCTAACTTGTAAAGATTATTAACAATTAGGAGATTTATATACATGTATCTTATGCTTATGTGAGGTTGTAATAAATAAATTGTTTGCTAGCATTAGATTTTATTTAATTGAAACTTATTTAGTTATATTTAACATGATGAACTTTTTATGTTGAGAAAGATTTAGTTAATCTTTCAATCCAATTAGAATGCATGAGATGTCTGGTGGTTTAGAAGATAAAATTCTTGAAATGTTAAAACGTTTCTTTATTTATGTGTTGAATAGACTTAAACTGACCGAACCAATTTAAATCAAACCGATTAACAATAATTTGGTTTGGTTTAGTTCGGTTTCAATGGTGGTATTGCTCAAAATCGAACCAAACCAAACAGTTAAATACTAGTTGCTTCGGTTATATTTTTGGTGTCAAACCTAATCAAATAGATCTCATTGATCAAACCTGAATTGTACCCTTGCCCTCGGTATGAACTGTCCAAAAAAAAAAAATCCAGAAATAAATTTTTTTTTTGCACTAAATCATGATTCTTGTAAACACGTATTTTTACAAACGAATAGTGTCAGTGGATTAAATGGTTAGTTGTCAAAGAGGAAAGAGATCGGTCCGGACTATAAATTATTCAATTAACTGTCCCAAGTTGGGAATAATTTACTTTACCAAATGCATGCATCTGGTTGTGTTGACCTGAAATTAATAGTCAATTTACATATTGCATGGCTAACTTCTTTGGAAATGTTGGGAAAATGACTTCGTAGGATGCTATTCTTACCTAAATAGAGACGCTGTGTATGTAGGTAACCTTGGGAATTATATATCTCATTGACTATTGATAGCTTGACACAGGTAATCTTTAATGTTGTAAAGGGCTGCTCCTAATAACGACGCCAGGATTTATTTTATTCATTTACAACAATATTTGAGGAATGGAATTTTGGCTCATTACAAAATAATCATCATAATTAGGTATTGAACTAACATGAGAGACGAAGCTCAGACTTCTCAATTATTACAAGTAGAGAAGAATATAATTGAACCGTGGTAGTAGTTAATGACATTAAATTTTAATTTCATAACATACGTGTATATGAGTTGTTGATTGAGCATCTAATTCTATGATGATATTTATGGATATACGTACCCATATAATTGAAGAAAAAATTCATGTGGGAGAATGTGAGGTCTATATCCCAGAAGAGCTTGGAATCTTAGTCTCTTTCTTTGCTTCTGCACCTGTTCATGTGGATTATATCGACACACACACATACATTTTTGTTATAACAAGGACATCATGCTAAAAGTGAAAGCTGCTGCCACTATCTCTTTGTGTGGAGGGAGAGAGAGAGAGAGAGAGAGAGAGAGAGAGAGAGAGAGAGAGCATGTCACTGATATATCACACAAACCCATGTGTCTGGCTCACAGTCACAGCAACATGAGGATCAATGAGAGAGTGAGTTAAAATATATTTGGCTTGGATTTCCGAGCCCCTGAAAATTCCTTCTACTGCTCTCTGTTGTTCGTACATATGATGATATCAGAAGAAGAAGCCCACATTATATACATCTTCACTTTCGGGATCATTCAACTCGATTTCTGAATTTTACACTCTCTCAATTCAGTTAACCGACCATGACCATATATGAGGCTTATTTTTCTGTTAGAGCGTTTTGAATATGCTTTATTCCTTCGTGGCAAGAGCAGCTAGCCTTGGTTCTTGCAAAAGCAAATCCAAACAACCTAGCAGCTACATAGATTCCTTTCTTCAACATGACTACTCTTCCAACTTGGAATATATATAAATTTTGATTAATTTCTAGCTACCCACATAGTAATAACATTACTTTGTATGTCGAGTTCCTTCTTAGCAAAACCTCTCTCTGTCCATTGTAACAAAAACGGGATGATTGGGATCCCGTAAGAACCATGTAGTTACTGATAAAAATAGGGGGGAAACCCTGATATATATATATATATACACACACACACACGCAACACACACACAATGTTCTATATATATATATATATATATATATTGTGAATACATGGTTTTAAAACTGTCTTATACGTATCTTGTTTTTCTTACAGTCAAATGAAAGTCTAGGGAAGTTACTCGACTATGGTGAAATGGAAATTTTTATGGATTTGAGGTCTGGTGCAACTTTATTATGATACATTACAAGCCTTGCAGTCTTTTCTGTAACCGATTTTGTACCGAAACAATATATAATATGACCGAATTTTGGTTGCTAGACATATTATCCTACTTTCGGCAAACATCTTGCCAAGTCCTTTAAGAAAAGTATAGAAAAGAACTAGCAATAAGTAAAAAAGACAACTAGGGCGCGCGCATCAAATACTTAGCCAGCAAGGCAGTACTGTTTATTTTTTGGGTCCATGATCGGTCGAAATTTGGACCATTGTTTTGAGCAGACTACAGTTCAACGCAAATTTGCTTTGCTATATGTTCTTTAATTCTATTTGTACTGTAAGGGATTAGCATATTTTATGGTGGGAGAGAGTTTGATTTAGGGAACTGATTTTCAAATACTATTATCACTTTACACGCACATTCTGTTCATTAATTTTCTTTTAATTTGTTGAATCAAAAGATCATAAAAAAAAGATCTACAAGAAGAAATTGTGTCTGAAAGTCACTTTTCTTGATTTATACTAATAACACTAGCAAAAGTAGCTCGCACTGAAAGTGTGGTAGGAAAGAGTAACTAAGAACCTAGCTATGTTCAATCTCTTGCTGTAAAAACAAAAATTGGATTATATGATAGTGTTCAAAAGTCTGTTTATGTCAAGTTGCGAGGCAATCTTCTCAAACAGACAGTTCTAGGTTAAAAGGGGACGACAAAACAATGTTGATGGAACTATATCTAACTATTCTAATAGCTTTCCTATTGATTTAGGCTTAGTGCTTGGTTTTCAATACTTGAAATAAGAGAGAGATGGGAAATAATAACCAAAGGGGTCAAATATTTTTGAGCTTCGAGGATAAACCTTCATCGATAGAATCAACTTGGAAACATTTTTTAATAAATAATTTAGTTTGTATATGCGTAGTACGTATCACGTTTGTTGACCACCTTTTAACCGGTGATAAACTTTAATTATAAATTTGAAGTCAATGTATATTAGAGATGTTGTTAGCAATGTGAACAGTAAATTAGTGACAATAACAAATTAATTACGATTACTCTTTCAAATTAAACTGAACTGGATTGAAAAATTTATCAGTCGAATCCAAGACCTAACCCTAATTCAAATGAAATGACCAATGTAGTATAGTTTTAGGGTATGAAAGGATTCTCTCATCTCTTAATCTTTTTTCTCTTCTATCTCATCCTATTTAAACGGTTGCGATTACACCATGTTTACATCTTGTTTTGAAATTTTTATATAGAATAAATCAAAAAGAAGAAGATTAAAGGAAATAATAATACGGGAAAGAGAATCCTACTCGATGAACAAAACCCTAGTATTGTATTGCATTATGAACAGTCGGACCTGTGAGTGTCAGAAATGAAACTAGCAAGCTTGGTCCACGACAAACTGACTGCACAGAGAGATATATGAAAGGAAGAAGCACGAAGCTCTGAAGCGCGTGCCAACGTTATATCGAATCACTGGGAGTCCGGGAGGGGCCCCTGTCATGTCATATTGTCCGGTCTACGAAACTGACAAAACTGCAGTTTGTCTCCTAGCGTGAACCAACCACACGCTCACGCGCGTCAAAGCTGCGAAATGGTCAGACATGCATATATTCTGAATGATGCTAATCTTTCATTCCGTTCATTGACCGCATGAGTAGTGCCGTTGCCAAAGAAAACCTAACGTTATTCTTCAGCACACAAAACTCGAGAATTTTATGAGAATTGAAAACACATAAATTTATGTAGATGAAATAGTCGATGCGTTCTCCTTTCAGAGTATATTAACAAAAATAATTTTACGTGTTATGATTTAAATAGAACAATAATGATATGTGATTGTGTTTTAGATAAAAAAAAAGTTGAAGTTTCGATTATAAAAATAATTAGCAACATGAAAAGTAACTACGTTACTTATAAACATATTCAAAATCTTTTTCTTTTTTTTTTTTTTCGAAATGAGATTTATACTCTCAGCGCTAACCGAAAAAATTTTCCTTGAAACTCAAGAAAAACACAGCAAAACAAATTTTTTTTTTTATTATTATTTTTTTAACAAACAATATTATTTACATTAAGGGGGATGTGAGTTTGGCCTCACAATGAGTTATCAATAATGTGATTCAAACTCGAATCTAAGACCTCTCACTTACAAGTGGAAAAAAATACCAATAGACCGTAATACTAAGTAACTTTTTTTCATTATTTTTTAAATATTATATTTTTTTGGGTCATAACAGAAAGTTGAAGACCAATCTATATCCATGTCTCATTGTCTCTGCAGTGGCCTGGCCTATGATTTTGGAATTGGAATTTTTATGTTTGTGGAATTGAGTGACGATTTTGGCTTCTTTTGAGAGAATTGTCCTAAAGTAGTACACAAAACCAAATTAACGTAATTAACGCAGCCTCATGATCATCATCATGAATCATCTGATCTCATCAGGGTCATCAGGGGTCAGGACACAACAAGTAGTACATTCACATATTATTACAGAATCATTTTTTCTCGTCGGTCCAAATCTTAGTGCCTCACGCAAACCCAATTATTGGGATTTCAATCATAGAATAAGGTGATTCTTCATGCGCATAATAATAATAATTAATAAATAATAAAACAAGATTTGGACATGCATGTTTTGTAAACAAATGGTTTTGTTGGAGAGTTGGATGTCACTCAACTCTGCCGGTGGACGTATTTATATGTCTGCATTATGTTATGTTTAGACAAAAAAAAAGTGGGAAACTGATTTCTCTCTATCTTCCATGGGTTCCATGCATATATATAATGAAGCAATATGGACCGGAACTAATATATTTGACGACGCAAATTTATGACGCGTTGTCCCACAAATAAAAAAAAGGCCATGGTTTCCAAAATCTATGGCTTTAAGATAATTTTCCAACTAATTAGCTAGGTTTTTTTTTTTAAAAAACTTTGTCCCCAGCCAGGATAATGGGAGGATAAATATACCAAAACACACTCGCACACACATATTGAAACTTTGCACCTCAAAATTTGTAGTTTACAAGATATGTTTGTACATATTTGATTAAGCATATACACCAAGGAAAATAAAAACCCTTTTATGCTTGTATTTAAGCATTGACACCAAGGAAAAATTTTCAAGTAGTTTTAAGTCGCATCTTTTGGTCCAAGGGCTTAAACCCTGGCCAAAACAATGTAATTTTGGTCTAGCCACTTAAAACTACTTTAAGTTTTCTAAAGGGAAAATTTCTCATTCTTTACACGAAGCAGCAGTCTTCCTCCCCCATTACAAACACCATTTTATACACCTCACTCCTCCAAAAAAAAATTCTTGGATCCACCATTGATGTTGGTTGTGAAATGGGATTATCATGTTCTTGAAAAAAAGACGATGTAGATGAATGAATAAAAGAGGCAATTTGAAGAAACTGAGTTAAGATACATCTTGTTTTGGCCAACCTTATATATAATACCGCACGACGACCATATACAATTAGAACGCATGGTATATAAGAAGGTGAATATCTAGCAGACAGGAATTAGCATATATATAAAGTGATAAGCTTCCTTAGACTGGAAGCTTAGTCCCTTTAGTGATTAACAATAATGGTCGAATTTTGACTTTAATACAAAATATGTGTCAATATTATAATACGTGAGAGCAAGCGAAATCAAAACAAGTGAACTTTCCAAGTATTAAACGGGGGAATGGTATCAATTAAAGTCAAGAAAAGAGAGCCATAATTAACACGAAACTCTTGAATCTTGATCGGCTATGAAGTAGGAGTAAGCTTATTTCTTATAAGCACATGCAAGGTCCAACGACTAAATTAAGCTACATATCTTCTCATAAACTGCAAATTCACTATTCTATCGTAACTATATGAAACAGTTGCTGCATAGCAAAAAAATAAAAATAAAAACAGTTTTATATAGATAAGTTCAATTTCAGAAGAGAAAAACTAACATTCAGCGCAGACTTTGTTAACTGATTGAAGTACAAAGACGTTCGATTTTCATTCAAAGCTCCATGAAGTACTCATACACTCACTGTAATAGTATTGCAAGCATGCTAGCTAGCTCATACATCATATATATAATGCCTTCCTAAAACTAAATCCAAAATAAAACAGTCCCTAAGCTCACAGATGAAGCAGGAAAAAAAAGTAAACAAGAACATAAAACAAAAACCTACCATTTCTAGGGTTTCTACTAGACCATCACGAAGAACAAATCTCATCATCCTTAATTTCCTCACATTTTATCATCCAATGATAGGAAGGAGCTCTTGATTTCTTCCGAGTTAATTTTCTGTAAAATTAAGTAAAACTTGAAGCTAGCAGCTTCGCAGTGAAGTATTCGATCTGATCACCAAAGTACAAATTGGAACTGAAGTTTATAGGGGATTGTTAATATTATTGCTAGTAGTGGAAGTAGAGTTAAACCCCGAAAGATCAGTCCATGCAGTAGTAGTACTAGCACCACCACCGCCGCGGCCGCCATTGCTCCAGAACTGATCATTTCCTGAATTATTATTCATCCCCAACAACTGCCTCGACAAATTCAACTCCTGATTCTGTTGTTGTTGTTGCTGACTTTCTAATTCCGCCTTCACCGAAGCCATTTGAGGTATACTCATCCCCGCAGACGGTGCTCTTGGCCGCACCTGATTATACCCCGTTAGCTCAACTCCGCTGCTTTCGAACATCAGCCCCGCTGACGTAGGATCCAACCCCGCCATGAAAGGAAACGACGGCGCCTGCTGCTGGAAATTAAAGAGCGATCCACCGCTAGCTCCCAGACCACTCCCCATCTGATGAAAACCATTCAAGTCTCCAATTCCATAATTACTGCTATTATTATTGTTCATCATACCGAAATTTAAGGCCATGTCGGTGGCGAAAGGCGACATAAAACGGAGCGGTGGGATTTGCGGGCTCATCATCATGTTATCATTATCCGCCGAGCCGGCCGTACTGTTGTTGTTTAACCCTAAATTTGCGTGGCCTGACGAACTGGCCGAACCGGTTGGCGGGTCCGAGCTGCTGGCTGGGGACTTGGAGGTGCTGCTGCTGGTTCCTTTGCTCCTTTTGTTTCTCCTGCAGCCACCGCCAACTGGAACGTTACGCAGGGCCCCACCGCGTGTCCAGTACCTTCTGCAGGTCTTGCAAAAATGGCGGGGCTGCGTGAGGCTGTAGTTGTTGAAGTAGCAGAACTTGGTGTTGGTGGACTCGCACCGTGGGCATTTTAGTGCCTGCTCCGGGAGGGGGATGTTGGCCATGCGGGCTCGATCTGCCATGGAGCCTGGCCTGATCGAGCCTGCGCCCCCTACCCCACTGCCTCCATGAGGGTTTGAAGGCGGCGGCTGCGGAGGAGGTGGAAGGAAGTGAGAGTTGTTGTTGTCGATGTTGTTGTTGCTAATGTTGTTGGTGTTGCTTCCTGTTAAGTGGTGGTGCTGATTTGGTTGCTGCAAATGAAAGAAGAGAGAAAAATCAAATTAAAAAACAAAAATCAAATATCTGGTATATTCAAGAAGATCATGAAATAAAACAAAAGCAATAAGAATATTTGGCTTTTGAATTTTTGTTTTTTCACTTTTTTGGGGGAAAGAAATTCCCTGAGAAAAACCAAGTTGCTGAAGAAGGTGGATAGAGAGGTTACCTGCTGCCAGTTGGCTGGATCAAGATAAGCTGGAATGGAAGAGAAAACCATGCTTCTCTCTTGTGGTGGTCTTTAATTCTTTCTCTCTTTTGTAAAAGGTTGATGGGTTTTTGAAGATAATAGTGGAGAGAATCACATCAACAACAAAGAGAGAGAAGCTTGAGAGTTGCAGAGAGAGAGAGAAAGGAAGATAGAAAGAAAGAATGGGAGGGTGGGAGTGATGAGGAACAAAAATAAAGGAGGAGCCTTTTATGTATTTATATACTAATAATTTTACTTCTTCTTGTTGTTTTGTTTTGGTTGAACATTGTTCCTTCACACTCTCACTATGCTAAGACTACTCTCTTTTTGTTTTATTACTTTTTAGGGTTTTGAGAAGGATGTTCTCTCCCTCTATCAGTTTCTTAATCCATAAGCTTCTCTCTCTCTCTTACTGTGGGTGCTGTGCTGTGCTGTGCTGGGGAAAAAGAGATGAGTGGCTCTCATCCTGCATGGAAAAAGTTGATGATGTTGTTCATAAATTATTATGTATGTGTGGAGAGCAGCTTAAGTATGATATCATATTATGTATGTGTTAGTGTTAGTTTAATTTGGTGCGGTTGGTGTTAGTTTAATTTGGTGCAGATCCTCTACATGGGCAACTCTCATGTTGATACACTTATCAACACCATTTTTAATACAGATGAATTCTATCATTGTATATAGGTTTACTGTGTTAAAGATTATGTTAATAACTTGTAAGTGTGTCAAATTTATACGTCTAACTATCATAGTCCGATGCAAACTAAATTTTAATGAAGTTGACTAAAAATAGTACGCATCACACTCTACCAAAGCTCTAATCCTCTTCCCACAATTAAATAAATTTAATGTAAATTGAAAAATAAAAAGACTACATGACCCAATATCTTATGATTAAAATATGAAATAATGCACGATTAAATTATGAAAAAAGAAATTGTTATGGGAGCATTAGTTTAATTAAAAAGAAAAGGTGGTTCTTGTGCTTTGGTGGAGTGGCCTCACAGGGTCACAGTCCAAGTGTCCGACCGAGTAAACCCTTTTACCCCGGTCCACTCTGCTCCCTTCCCCCGTACCCCACTCTCTTGCTTTATTTTTGCATGGGAACATTATATTAATATTACTCCCTCCCTTCTGCCCACGCGCCTTTTGTTGCCGTTCACACTTCTCACACTCCATGTGATACTACTTTTTTCCTTCTCTAATAAAACAGAGAGTCTTAACGAAACATTCATGTTATTATTTACTTTTAATGTTGAGGACATTTTTATTTTAAAAAGTCACTTCTGGTACTATTAACTTACAACATTTTTTTGTCATTTTTATTTAAAGTCAAAGTTTTCAATCCCTTTTCATTATTTTTCTTAATAAATATCATTTGTGAACCAGATAATGACTTGGATCCAATCTCCATAAGATATGGCTATGGCCATGCAGACGACTTTGAGGTAAATATTCTGCTTAACCCCGTCAAATAATAGTGATGTTTACAACTTTATTTATTATTATCAGATGTGTTTAAATTTTAATATTTGTATAGTGGATGAACACAATTCTAAAATTTAAATTCATTTAATGATAATAAATAAGGCAGTTAATATTACTACCACTTGAAAGTCGTGAGCAAAAATACATCCCAATTTTGACTACATAAAGTTCAAGTTCAAATCACATTTTTCCTGTAATTGTTTCCTATCAATCTTTTGACAAGGGGATATTTTCTAGGGTGTTAGTGCCACTTTAAAATATCACGCCGAACTATTCTCAACGCAAAGTTTTTAATTTTTCTTTAATGGTATGCAACATTAAGAGATACGAAAGTGAGTGATTAAGACTGAAAATTAAAACATATAATTGCTATGACAGTCAAATCTAACAGCTAAAGCACACGTTAAACTGAGTGCTACGTTGCACTGAAGTCGGATTCAAATTTTTCTCATGCTTCTGTAAATTTGGAGTGCACAATGACTTGTCAATAATAGCTTCTCATTTAGAGTCTAAAATACTCAAATTTAAGAAGGGGACTCAAGTTCGAATGCAAGAGACTTTTAATCTGGGAATCACCCGTGTTTATGTCAGCTTCGTGCCTAGAAACAAAGACTGGGGAGCAAACCTGATTGGAAATTCTACTACGTTTCCACTAGACCACTCGCCATGGTTAAACTCAAATTCTAGTTTTGTAGGCTTGTTTTCATAAGTTAACTAAAAATTAACTTAAACAAAACTTATTTGATGAAACCACAAAAAATACGTTTTTAGAGTTTTTATACACCAAACAACCTTCAAACACAAATCAACTTTGGATACAGCCTAACCCTCAATCTTTTCCATATCCTCTCTCTACAAAGATAGCCACCAACGTCCTCTCTTTCACCGAGAAGATCGTCGCGTCTCTCTTCTAAAAAAAAAGACTATTTTTGCTCACCCCTTAACCCAATTTCTCAGTCAACTTACTGTAGATACTATCGTCAGTTAAAAAAAAAAACAAATAAAAAACCAAGATAGTCCCCCCTACCAAAAATCTACACTTGTCACATTTACTAACCATGATTATGTTGTGTATTTGATTAAATATTTATGGAAAAATAAATAAACGAATTAAAAATAAAACTTACCATTTATTCCTATTCTGTCTCCTTAAATAATAAATGATTGCAATCTTTAATTTCACACACCCCCCCCCCCCCCCCCCCCCCCCCCCTATCATAAAATAAAAGTTCACGCCCGCACCATACCAGAAAACAATAAGAATGTAAAGCAAATATGGCAATTTCATGAGCCACCAAGTTGTCATCAAAATTGCAAACCGAAACCAATCCAGTTGGATCTAAAACCGATCAGGTCGGTTAACCGAATGTGGTGGGTTGATTTGGATTGGTTCTTGATTTGTGTGAAGACGAAAATACATAATAAATTTCTCTTCCAAAAACTATAGAACATAGCGTCAATACGAGTGATTGCTCAAAGGAAAGCACAAATGAAGCAATCCAAGAATAGCACCAAAGCAACAATTGCTACATTCTCCAAATGGTGCTCCTGTTCTTCTCGAAAGGGACTCTTAAACTAATCAGGTTTTGTTTTCATGTGGTGTAAACACAAATAACTAACCATTTATATTACTACACATATTAATTATGATTAAAAAAATAAAATTAAATATATGTGGGTCGGTTCGGTTAACTGCATCTTAAGAATTTTGACAACCGATTGCCAAATCGATTAAGGTCGGTGCGGTTTGGTTTCACCAGCGAAAATTAAAAAAAAATTAAAATAATAATAATAATAAAATTAAAATAAAATAAAAACCAAACCGTCTGTACAGTTCTGGCGGTTCAATCCGTTTTTTTTTTTTTTTTTTTTCTAAATGCCCAGCCCTCACTCTCTCTGCCACAAAAGCCTACCAGCGCCAACATAAGTTCAGTTGCACCAACGCTTAGATGCACTTGCACCGCACACCCGAGCCACGAACTCACCTCTATCATTTCGAATCACAACATCAATCCAATAATTTAATTGGTGGGTTATTGATGAAAGAATAAATATTAAGTTTTTTAAATTTCACTATATTATTTTTCTTTTATATGGAGATTTAATTAAATACATTGCTTAACCGTGGTTAGTAAAAAAGACACGTGGCCCAATTTTGGAGAGAAATAACGGTCGCCTTGGGTTAGGGGGTGAGAAAAAAAAAAGTCACCCTCCGCGAAGATCTCTGCCAGCAAATTCCTTAAACCAAAAAATTGAAACAAATTATTACCAAAAAAACAAAAAAAAAAAAAAATTGAAACGAAGTGCACATTTGATAACCGAGACTCGAGTTGTCGAAGAGACTTATATGAAACCATATAATTCAGAGGTAATTGTTGAGACCTTCAAACCATTCTGAACGATTTATACAAAGTTCCGGTAATACGTGTGTACCTGTTTGGTACCATCTCAACATTTGTTCATTTTGAATTAGGAATATCGGTTTCAGAGTTCCAACAGAAGGGTCTGGTCAGAGCGCCAGAGCTCGGAGACGAGTGAACTGAAGCACTTTGAGAAGCATTTGTTCTTTCTGGCCGCTGGTGACGCTGCAATAACTTCACAATGGTTGCATCATCGTGCAAGGAGAAGGGTGTACTGCCAAAAAGACAAGTTAACTAGTAAGAGAACGATTATTCAGAACTACTTTAAAGTGTCTGCAAAGCAACACAAAGTATGGATACCTATTGAAGTCGAAGTACACCATGCGCATGTCTTCGGAAATCTCAACCTCAACACTAGCATGAGAGCTTGTCTAGAGAAGGAAAATAATTGAAAACTGTGATTATGGTCATACACATACACAAGCTGTTGAATACATTGCTTATAATTGTGAACCCTATGTATTTATGTAAGTTAGAACCCATGATTCTAATCCTTGTAAAACCAATAGTTCTCGCACTTGATTTGAATGTGTTAAAGAATTTTGGAGACGTTACACGAAATTGAACTATAGGTACAAATGGTTGATTGATGGTACAAACATTAGGAACAGGGTATGCCTTCCTTTCAACATACTATCCTTTCCTACACATTCCACCTAAGAAGCCTAAAGACTGGGCTCATATAAACCATTTTTGACCAAAGGAAAAAACAAACACAACCATAGTCTCTAGCAGTGCAAGACACTCTGGTATTGCAGATTGATTTCCAAAAAAATAAAGCCTAAAGTCTATACAAGTGTGCACTAGGTACATAGTCTATGCATCAGCTGAAATGCGAACGAAACTAGTGCCCTTCTGACCTAATCCACAGAGAAGATAAATTTGAGTATCATGGCTCTTGGTCATTTGCCTTAAGTGGTAAAGAGCAAAGTGAGGACATAGAAATGCTCAAATTCAACTCAAAAGGAATGAGAACCGCATGCTTCAGTTGTGCGATCATTAGAACTTGGAACAGATTTTTTTAAACTTTAAACAAGTCATAGTATGCAAAACAGACAGAGGACACTAACGTCATATACCTGAACCAGTATAAATGGCAACGAAAATCCTTCAGGAAGAGTGTTCCCATTCTTGAGCAACTGCTTATTGTGCAACATTAAATCTTCGAGATCTGCAATCTTTAACATATTTCCACAAAAATAAAAAAGACGATTAGAACATAAGCCGGTAGAGTATTTTCTTTGGGACAAATTAAACAATGCTAAATTCTATATTTTCTAGTCTTTATAGATTTTTTACGAGAAATCATGCCCACTGGTTATTGCAGTTTAACAACTAATGTTCCAACACAAGTCATCTAAAAACACAGAAGACTCCAAATAATGAACGAAGAAAATGGGGCGTAAGTATGTCAAACTTCATTACTTGCTCTTCTAATTCTTTCAAGTATGCCGTCTTCCTTCCAATCCTATTCATCAATTTGACACACTCTTCCTGAAAGGATAAAAAACCAAGTCAATATTGTCCAATTATTCCATCCCATTATTGTATGGTACGTTGATGTATCACATGATCAAGATAATGACATTCACTAACATTCATCCCTTCCAGATTCATTATACTTCTGTCTGGACGCCCCTTCCACTTGATTTCCTTTTTAGCTGTTGTGACGATATCCAGTGCCTCAAGAACATGGAATACAGTATATACTCGTCGTCGTACATTTTCAAACTGAGAAGTTGAAAAATCATTTTCACAACATGCTTGAGTAATTTTCATGATGGAAAAATAATGGTAAAAGTAATGATTATTATAACTCAAAAATCAGTTCCATGTAATGTTCTGAATCAAACCTCTTTCGAACACTTTGCTGTCTCACAGTCATTTCCAGAAAACTCAGAAATTATCTCATCTGCAACCTGAACATCATCACTATAAAAACTGATACTCAACCACTCACTTGTCAAATAAGCCAAAATAAATTACAGAACTCTGAAGATTGGGTGGCACTGGAAAACTTTCCTTCACATACCCACAACGAACTCCAAAATTTAATTCAATGAGAAGCCATACCCATTATCCGCAATGAAAAAACATACATACACGATCCTACAAACAGTCACTAGTTACTACGTAAGGGGTCTCTTAATTATTTTCCCCAACGCTCCTTCACCAAACAAACTTCATAGTTACTCTAGAAAAATAAAGAAAACATACCTTAGATAAGGTTGTTGTTCCCTTGCTCTCCAGTATGTTGCAAACTGAAAAAGAAGAAGAGAATAAGATGTTGACTAGCCCCATCTCCTACAAGTAGTAATCTATGTCAACAAATACGATAGTCTTCTTTCATTTCACAGACACATACACACAAATCTGAATCGTTCATATGAATTACTGACCTCTTGAACTGAACTCTCGCAGACCTCCCGCCATTATTGCCGATGCCCCTTTCTTCTTTGGTGCATTTCTGCAGGGACAAAAAGAAAAGGAAAAGAAAAAAAAAGGTTTTTGAGAAACAAATGCCATTTGATGCAGCCATCAAGCAGCTGCATTTCAGAACTCAAAAAATTTCAAATGATAAGATATGGATACGAAGAGCGAATAAACGCATAAGCCATTTGACTCACATCTCAACAGAACTTCGGGCACTCTCGGAAGCAGCTGCATTGTTCATCACAGAAGCTGAAACAGAACTTGCTGCACTAGAATCTTTCTGAGAGAACCCACTAGAAGAATCCCCTGAGTAATTATCATCCATATTGTTCTAGCATCTACACTTGGCAGTGATCCTCAAATTCCTAAGTTCCTGCAAATTCAACATAAATTTTTTTTAAAAAAAAAAACTAGGTGTTTTCAGTTTGAAATTTGTTTCTTGCATCATGAAAGGAAGAGACCAAATTGATGAGTTTCCCCAAAAAAAAAAAAAAAAAAAAAAAAATACAGAGTGAGCAAATTGATGAAGTTCAAAATTTACTAGAACAATGAGAATCCAGATATTGTTCATCAATCAAAAAAGTAGAGAAAATAATTAAAAAAATAATTTCAATGATCATGTATTTGTGGGGTTAAATTTCAAAAGATAATGAAAAAAATGGAGGCATTCAACTGGAAAAAATAGTGAAATATCGAACCTGAAGAGGGAAGGTGAAGCTTTTTGAAAGGAGGAACGCGAAACCCTAAAAATAGAGGGATTTTTGCAGCATATTTGGAGTTCCCGCTTTCCGCGAATACGAAGTAGGAACAGTCCCAGATGAAACCCAAGGGAAGCCCAGAGACCAATTGACGAAATTGCCCATCCAAATGGGCCAGCCCGTGTTTGATTTTTATTTGTAGGTTTATAAATTGTAGTGCGGGATTAGAACATCAAGGTTTCGTGGTGTAGTTGGTTATCACGTCAGTCTAACACACTGAAGGTCTCCGGTTCGAACCCGGGCGAAGCCACTAATCATTTTGATTTTTTTTGCTATGAGGTGAAGTTCTGATTAACCTACGACTGTCTGATCAGTTTGTTTTGTTTTTATTTCTTTTCTTTTTGTGATGAAAAAACTTTTGTTATGAGGTGAAGTTCTGATTAACCTACGACTGTCTGATCAGTTTGTTTTGTTTTTATTTCTTTTCTTTTTGTGATGAAAAAACTTTCGTCTACGAATCCTTAGTTGTTACTGTTGAATAGAGCAGTTTGGAGCTTGAAGATCAACAATGGTATGACAATCCGTAATACGGATACATTGCGTCCTATCGTAGCAGAAACGATTCATAGGGGGACAAAGCTTAACAAGACTATTTACACTGCTTAGGCCTGAAATGTTCGGAATCAACAAGTTTCACAATGAGTTGCTCTACCCTCTTTTAAACTAGAGTTAGTTTTACAGCATTTGAACTCTCGTACACTAAACACAGATTTTTACCTATATTTCCTAAGCACCAACCACCGGGAGTGAACTGGCCGCTTGGTCTCCTCAAGAGTAATAGCGGAGCCAGGATTTTTTTTCTTGGGTGGACTAGCTAAAATTAGTACCATAAAAGCATATGCTTATTTTTTTTCTTATATAAAATCTTAGGGTAAATTACATAGTAGCCCCTCAGGTTTAAGGTCTACTACAATCTCATACAACATCTTTAAAACATTTCACTTTCATACATCACGTACTATTTTATTTCAAAATAATACCTCTGTTACATTTTCCATCCATTGATCCGTTAAGCGCTGAAGTGGCTGCCAAATATGTGCCACAAGGCAAAAATAATAATTTTTAAATTTTTTTTTAAAAAAAAACCTAAATCTTCTAAAAAAAAATCAAAAGCTGAAAAAAAAAAAACCCCCGCAAAAGGAGAAACCCAGAAACACACACCCACCCACCCACCACCCCCCCCCCCCCCCCCCCGGTGACCGTTTGATAATTTTTGTCTTTGTTCTGGACCTCTGGTGATGGAGAACTCAACCTTGCCGACTGGAGAATTCCTTGGGGAGGACAAAGATGAGCAAGTTCCAGAAGAAGGCCTGACCCCAGAACCAAAATCAAACTTGCTGATTAGCCAAAAGTTTGAACATTATGCTGCTGCTTCTGTACCTGAGAAAATTGAGAACCAACGCCCATCGAAAAAAGATAATGGACAGACTGACATTTCATGTCTTTTGTCTGGACCCTCCCTCGTGCGCGACCCTCCCTCCTCCACGACCTACCTCACCCCAGAAACCCATATCCCTTCCTCCGCACCCACCCTCTTTCCTCCTCTACACACCCCCCACTCCTTAAATCCACACTCGTTCCTCCCACTTGACGAACCCGGCGATGGCGGCCTAGACGAGATCTAGTTTTTTTTTTTTTTTTTTTTTGGGGTTGCAGGTAGGGGGTCGAGGGAAGAAGATGAAGATGGGGGAGAAGAAAGGGGAATAGGAAGGGGAAAAGACGAACTGAAGGATAAGGTTTCATGATTTTTTTTTTCTTTTTTAAAGATTTAGGTTTTTTAAAAATAAAAAAAATATTTGTTTTGCCACGTGGCACACATTTGGCAGCCACCTGGCACAAATGTGGCTGCCACGTCAGCGCTTAACAGATTAATGGATGAAAAATGTAACAGAGGTATTATTTTGAAATAAAATAGTATGTGAAGTATGAAAGTGAAATGTTTTAAAGATGTTTTATGAGATTGTAATAGACCTTAAACCTGAGGGGCTACTATGTAATTTACCCAAAATCTTAAATAATCAATATAGAAGAACAACAATAGAATATAAACAATTCTTGAAATCATAACCCTAACCAACAACTTCAAGGATCATATAAATAATTAACCTACTAAATAAATAAATAATAAGTAAATAAAGCGATTAAGAAAGTATCAAAGGTTACATTCATTGGAAAATCGCAACGAAAAGCGAGGAATTGCAGAGATAGAGATTTAATTGTGAACTAAAAGAAAATTCTTTTTCTTTTCTTGAGTAAGAAGTACGGAGGCTAAATCGCATAGAATAAACGGTATTTTTCTTTAAGTTTAACAAATAGGATAGAAGGGGAAGGGAAGATAGAACTAATTTATTATTTTTAGCATAAAAATATTATTTATTACTTATCCTCTACTAAATATATATGAAATAATAATCTATATTCAAATTGATTGTGCTATATAGGCTACATGCATTGACATAAGTCCTTAAAACATTAGTTTGAAAAAGGATAGTGCTATTCACACACCCTTATTAACTTTTTTGTCATTGATCTTTGTCAATTCATTCAATCCAAATGTCAAAAACTGAAAGGGATGCGTGAGAAATAAAATAAGTGCGTAGATAACACTACACTTACAGAAAACCTCCCTGGGCTACAACCCACCTTAACCTTGTGGGGGGCTCCGCCCTTGCTCAAGAGCTCCTTATCGGTTTTGTTGAGAACAGGATCGCCCCTGGCAAATGTACGGGTAAAAGGAGCTCCACTTTGGACCATGTCGTTGTAATGTTCCAACGTTAGATTGATTGGATTTGCCTCCGGTGGGCTATCCCACCTTATATAATGCAGGTTATGATTCACGCTCGTGTTCTGGTAGTCCTTATGGCTGCAGGCAACCGTGTGGAAGTAGCCCTCTGGGGATGACAAGAAATTGGTGTAGTACATGAGGAAAATATGGGGAAGATTGTCCCACCCCAAACACAGAATTCGAGAAATGACTTCGTCAGCACCACCCACGTCGATCCGGAAAGTAGAAAGTTTTAGGTTCAAGGTGTGCAAAATAAAGTGGTACAACAAACCATCAGCCACAGATAGCGCAACTGGCAAAGATAAATTTATTGAAGTATGTTGTATCAGCCTTTTACCCTAGTTTTAGTCTTTTATCCTTGTCTCAGTCTTTAACCCTAATACAGGACATTAATCACTGGATTATGGCTGCTGCCCGTCTGTTCTGATTAGATTAGGTTGCTTCTTGGTTAAGCATCCTATCTTACAGCCACCCTAATCTCTGATGTAATCCATAAGTCTCGGTGCACACTCCCAAGAACGGATGTTATGGTTTTACCCGATAGGTTGTTATTAGGGTTAGGGTTTTAGGTTGTGCTGTTGTTCCCTTTATAAGTTATTTTGTGTTTGTAATCAAACCATGAATGAAATACAAGGCTTCTATTATTTCAACATGGTATCATAGCAGTGATCCCTCAAGGACCTGCTTCTGTGTTCATTCTTAAACCATTTTCAAATCCAAACCAGTTAAGCCATTATGGCAACCCCAGCAAAAAAAGAAAAAACCTCAGTTTCAAAAAACGAAACCATGGATACCAATCCAATTCAACGTTTGAGCTCTGTGCTTCTAAAGGAATTCAACTATCTGCCTTGGTCACGAGCTATTACACTTGCCCTTGGAGGACATGGAAAGCTCCCTTTCATCCAGAGAGATGACACCATGCCTGAGATAACTTCGCCAGATTATGCAGCATGGGTGTCCCAAGATCAACTTATTATGTCTTGGCTATTAAACTCTATGGAGCCAAGGATGTCTGAGATTTTCAGTTATTCAGAGTCATCCTACCAGCTTTGGAATTCTGTACGAGACATGTATGGGGATCTAAACAATGTTGCACAAGTTTTCCAGCTGAAGAAAGATCTCACAGAATTACAACAGGGAAATCTTTCTTTTGTACAACATCTTGGTAACTTGAAGGCCAAATAGAATGAATTGGATCTCTACAGACCTCACACCACGGACACAACTATCCTTTTAAAGCGTGCTGAAGAAGACAAGGTGTTTCAATTGCTTGCCAGCCTTGGACCAGAATATGAAGATCTTAAAAGTCACCTTTTGATGTCACCTGAGCTTCCCACCTTTCAGATGGTCTACAACGTTATTCAACGTGAGGAAGTAAGAAAGAAGGTCATGAACGCATACGTGGTCGTTGGAGAATCAGTTCCCAGGCCATCAGAAGCAAGAGCCTTTACCTTCTCCAGACTATACAAGGGAAAACGACCAGACTTAAAGTGTTCTCATTGTGAGAAGATAGGTCGTTCAGGCATTGGACACATAAAAGAAAAGTGCTGGATTCTTCATCCAGAACTTAAACCCAAGTTCAACGATAATGGAAGAGCACCAAGAAATCAAACGAAGCCTGCCTACATGCCTAGAGCAAATCATGCTTGTGAAAATGTCACTAGTAATGTGATAAACTCTTCCTCTAATCCCATTACTCTCATAAATGGATTTGCTAACTTCTTGCAACAGAAACAAGGAAAAACAAATCAGGAAAGTCCCTCAGCCATGCTTGGCAAGTTCGCTGGCTTCCTCGCACAATCAAGCTCAGTGTCACAAGATGACATGCCAGGTATTGTTGAAACTATTTCCACTGCATTGGATCTTAGTAGTAGTCGTGATTTTTGGATTGTTGACTCAGGAGCTTTCGATCACATGACCAACGATGCATCTTTGTTAAATGATTTTCAAAACTTCTCCACTCCTTCTTTTGTCTCCGTAGCTAATGGCACCAAAGTTCGTATTGTAGGCAGAGGGAAACTCAAAATCTTCTCTAGTAAAAAAGAATCCCTTGTCATGCATGTCCCTTCCTTCCCTTTCAAACTATTGTCAGTAGGAAAAATAACAAAATTGCTCAATTGTCTTGCAATCTTTTCCACTCACGGTGTGATTTTCCAGGATCAAGTTTCAAAGGAAACGATTGGTAAAGGGTTCTTCCTCAATGGACTGTACTATGTCAACTTCTCTTCAAGTTTTCCAAAAGGTTTCTACGTAAACTCAAACACAGCAGACAAGGAGCAGCTGTGGCACATGAGATTAGCTCATCCTTCATCACATGTTATGTCTTTTCTTTTTCCTAGTTTCTGTAAAGTGATCCCAGATTGTGAAGTCTGTCACAAATCAAAGTTCACCAAGTTACCTTTTCCCCATTCTCTCTCTAGAGCTACCAAAGCATTTGAAATTGTCCATTCCGATATTTAGGGACCTGCCACCTTAGAGTCTTTTGATGGTTACAGATTCTATATATCCTTCATTGATGATTTCTCTAGAACTACCTTTGTGTATTTACTTAAATTCAAGCATGAGGCCTTCCAATGTTTCAAAAACTTCCATAACTTAGTTAAAAATCATTTTGATTCCAATATTGGCATCTTAAGGTCTGATAATGGGTCTGAGTACACTTCCAAAATCATGACAACCTACTTAAGTGAGCATGGAATTTTGCAACAAACAAGTTGTGTAGGTACGCCACAACAAAATGGCATTTCAGAAAGAAAGAACCGGGATTTGCTTGAGAAAACTCGAGCACTAATGCTGCAAGCAAAGGTTCCAAAGAAGTTCTGGTCTCAAGCTATACAAACTGCTGCATACATCATAAATTGTCTTCCTAGCAAAACCTTGAAGTTCAAGTCTCCCTATCAAATTCTCAAAGGGAGAGAAATTGACATAAGTCATCTCCGTGTGTTTGGATGCGTATGCTATGTGCACATTCAATCCATCCACAGAGATAAACTTGATCCAAGAGCTATCAAGTGTGCATTCCTAGGCTACTCAACTTCTCAAAAAGGATACAAATGCTATGATTCTAAGACCAGAAATTTATTTGTATCCAGGGATGTACGCTTTAACGAGACTAATTCTTTCTTTCAGAAGCATGATGATGAACCTCAGGGGGAGCTCTCCTATGAAGTGTTTCCCACTCCTCTCTTTCTTGATGATCCAAGGCAGTTAACACCTCACAATGAAGCAGTTGAGATAGAACCGGCTCCTGGAAATATGGGAGCAGCAGATGGAGAAGTAATTCACGAAAGGAGAGAGTCCCAACTTGAACAACCTTCTCCTCAAAAAGGAATCCTTCTCGAAATAGACAACCTCTAGCTAGCTTGATGATTTTGAAATCTACACGCCTAGACATCTTATCGGACAAGTGGTCTACCATAGCAAGATCTCTCCTTCTCATGCTGCTTTTGTGACTGAATTATCTCAAAACTCTGAGCCTCGATCCTTCGAAGAGGCAAACCAATCTCCTGTTTGGCGGCGTGCCATGCTTGAAGAACTAAAGGCACTCGATGAAAATCAAACTTGGAGCATTGTTTCACTGCCAAAAGGTCAACGTGTGGTTGGGGCAAGATGGATTTACAAAACCAAGTTTCACTCAGATGGAACCATAGAGCGGCACAAGGCCAGGTTAGTTGCAAGGGGCTTCACGCAAACCTTCGGGGTAGATTACAAAGAAACTTTTGCCCCAGTGGCAAAGATGAACACAGTAAGAGTGCTTCTTTCAGTGGCTATAAATTCACACTGGTCTCTACATCAAATGGATGTAAAAAACGCCTTCCTACATGGAGAGTTAGAAGAAGAGGTGTACATGCGTCTACCACCAGGTCATGAACGAGAGAAGGAACAAGGAATTGTCTGCAAGCTTCACAAGGCCATCTACGGCCTCAAGCAATCTCCAAGAGCTTGGTACTCAAAACTAAGCTCAATCCTCCTGTCATCCGGTTTTAAAAGAAGCAGTGCAGACTCTTCAATGTTCACTAGGATTGGTGCACATGGAAGATTGGTAGTACTTGTTTATGTTGGTGATCTGATTGTCACAGGAGATAATCCAGAAGAAATAACTGCTCTCAAAGCCACCTTACATTCAACTTTCTCAATCAAAGATCTTGGCAGACTACGCTACTTTCTTGGAATAGAAATGGATCAATCTCCAACTGGTCTGTTTCTAAACCAACAAAAGTACGTTCTTGATCTTTTAGAAGAAGCCAACATGATGCATTGCAAGCCAGCCAAAACACCACTACCAACAAATTTCAAGGATGAAAACTCTGGCAACCCACTTGAAACTGCAACGGAGTATCAAAGGTTGGTAGGCAAACTTATCTATTTGACTATAACCAGACCTGACATTGCTTATGCTGTTAGCTTTGTCAGCCAGTTCATGCATTCTCCCTCATCTCATCATCTACAACTGGTTAAAAGGATTCTTCGGTACCTAAAAGGTTCAATGTCTACCGGGATTTTCATGCAAAACAACGGACACTTCATCATTGAAGGATACACAGACTCTGATTGGGCAGGCAACGTTCTTGATCGAAAATCCACAACTGGTTACTGCACTCTTGTTGGTGGCAACCTCGTTACGTGGAAAAGCAAAAAGCAATCCGTTGTAGCCAGGTCAAGCGCAGAAGCGGAGCACCGTGCAATGACATCAACAGCATGCGAACTCATTTGGCTAAAGAGTTTGCTACGTGATCTTGAAATCACCTCCTCAAAGCCAATTCATCTTCACTGTGACAATCAAGCAGCCATGCATATTGCTGCCAACCCCGTTTTCCATGAACGCACCAAGCATATCAAGGTTGACTGTCATTTCGTCTGCAACCATGTTCAGTCCAAACTGCTACAAACTGTATTTGTTTGCTCTAGTGATCAACTTGCCGATGTGTTTACCAAGCTTCTTCCTTCTGCTCAACTTGATCGTCTTCTTTTCAAGCTTGGATCGAGAAAATCTCTTGATCCCTCTTGAGGGGGAGTATTGAAGTATGTTGTATCAGCCTTTTACCCTAGTTTTAGTCTTTTATCCTTGTATCAGTCTTTAACCCTAATACAGGACATTAAGCACTGGATTATGGCTGCTGCCCGTCTGTTCTGATTAGATTAGGTTGCTTCTTGGTTAAGCATCCTATCTTACAGCCACCCTAATCTTTGATGTAATCCATAAGTCTCGGTGCACACTCCCAAGAACGGATGTTATGGTTTTACCCGATAGGTTGTTATTAGGGTTAGGGTTTTAGGTTGTGTTGTTGTTCCCTTTATAAGTTATTTTGTGTTTGTAATCAAACCATGAATGAAATACAAGGCTTCTATTATTTCAACAAAATTACAGTTCCATAACCCACTACAAGTTCCCAACAAAGTACAATAAGTTCATTTGCATTAAGTAAATGCATTTTCAGACTCCCAATCAAGGTTGCAAAAACCAAATATATAAAAACGCCAGGTATAATCGAATGACCTCCACTCTTGCGAAACATAGAAATTATATAATTTCATTACAAATGGTACTACGCGCTAAAGCTGCATTGGTTATTTGAAGAAAGCACATTGAACACATAGTTCTAAGAAATACCAGATACTTTATGCTTTTTCTTCTCAAGGTAAATGATGTAATGCAAAATTACAGTACGGAGGCTGTACAGAAAGCTTAAAACTAAGGAGCCGAATTTTTTTTGGGTTTTTCGAAGCAGTATTAATAGGGTTTAGGGTATGAAAATTGTGAAACCATTTCCATGTCATAACTTCCGATTCACCTAACAAAACCCTACCACTAGTATTACAAGTGTTGATGCATACATTGTATTAGCACAGACCAGCATCCATTAGCAGTACTAGCAGAATCCACTCGGTCCTACCTTTCATAGACTCAACTGGAAAATAGGAAATCATACATTTCTATCCTAGCCAGCACAAGATAACCAACGCAGAACAACGTATGCTATGCTTAATTGTAAAGGAGTAGTACCCATGTATAACTTGAACGAAGCAGGAATTGATCTTCTCTCTTTCGCCCAAAACACACCAGATTTCATAGAGTGGTACAAACCAGAATCAAAATAACAGGCCTTGCTCTTTGATTTCCGCAACATTTGCACAATGTGAGAAACTATAAAAACCAAGTCCAACATTCAAACTCGAAACAAACATGTTAAAATTTAAGCATTAAGCTTTACTCACTCTTTCCAACCAATATTGCTTGTGTGCTCCAAGAAATTGAGCTCCCTTGGCAAGAACGAAAATATATGCAACATACCTAGATAACCTAAATAATAATTAGCAAACATAATTAACCCTTAATCAAAAAAATTAACTAGATTTACCACAAATAGTAAAGCTACCGTCTTGGCACATGAGAGGATAATCCGAGGCGCCGAGATTAATAAACCAATCCCAATCCTTCACCCACTTCAGCAAAATCGCAATGGCGTGGAGCGTGGCGGCAGTCATGGTGGGGCCTTGGCAGTGACCAAATTGGCGTTCCCGATCACCATTGCGTTCCGAAACTACCGAATCGCGCCCACCGATTTCACGTACTTGGCCAGCTCGAGCCGCTCAACATCAGAAGCTTCGAGATAGGTGGAGTAAATAGTAATTCCTCATGTAGTAAACCGCCGCAGCTGGGGGCCATCGCCCTTGGAGCCCAATATGAGGTAGGCGAATCTCGGGAGTTTCGAAAGCCCCAACCGGTGGTTGTTTTCGCCGTCGGTGTTCTCCGTCTTGTCTTCGAAATTCCGGTTGAGGGTAGTGAATTCGCGTTGCACGAAGTAAAAATCGGCGGCGGCGGAGGAGGAGTATTTACCGTGTCCGGCGAGAGTTAGGGTGAGGAGGAAGAGGAAGAGGAGGGAAGTGGCGGTCAAAATCATGGAGGTGAGGTGGGTTTTGGGATTTTTGGGGAAATTGGTAAAAAAAGATGAGAGATTTGTGGATTATTTGGGCGCTACATTTTGTGATGTCATAATGTTCCCAGTCAATACCAATGAAATCAAGGATGTTAGTATAACTGAAATCTTGAAGGCGACTGACAACTTAAATCAAGCAAACATCATTGTTGGTGGTTTTGGTCTGGTTTAGTGAGCAACTTTGGCGAATAGGACCAGGCTAGCTGTTAAGAAACTATTAGGAGACTTGGGAGGTGGGTCTGGTGAAAAGGGAATTCAACGCAGAAGTTGAGGCACTGTCCACTGCCCAACACCAGAATCTGGTTTCCATGCCTACCGGTCTCTTGTAACAATGCGAGAATACCCAATAAAATAACCACACTATACGTGCATGGACGAATGCTTCTTATTGTATAGCACCAGAACAATCGTTTTTGGCAAACCCTATTGACAATTTTGATTGTTATCAGGTCCGGAATACAGGAAGCCGGATGGAAATTGGTAACAGCATCAGCCACTTTAGAATCATGAGTGCTCAAGTTGTGTTTGTGCTTTTGCTCTTTGCTCTCACAAACATGTACATGAAAGATATCGACATTGGTTCAGTGGATCGCTCCTCTCGAAAAACAATGTAATTGGGTCACAAATCGCCTGTTTCCAGGGAAAGCAAGCATTAACGTTTTTGAGGCACAACTCTTGCGGTTTTTTGCCCCTTATTCCTACAACTGCTGATTGTTGGTAGATGAGAGAGTCAGAGCAGTGGGATTTTCCATGTGTTCCCCAAAAGTTTTAATTTTGGTAGATGAGAAAAAAATTTAATTTTGAGGGGCATTTAGTTCTATTCACGTGAGTTTTCTGCTAAATTTGAAAGTTTTTACAAAAAGTGACATTTATGAAATTGGGTATTAAATTTCGGCTATTAATGATAAATTCTCTGTTTGGAGGGAGTAGTGCGAAGGCGAAGGGTGGTGGTCGGCGTGAAGTGAAGCTTGCGTCTGTTTGGTGGTTACAGGGGGAAATGGGTTTAGTGGGGGAGGGAAAGGATAGTAGACTAGTAGTTGGCTATTTAATTAAAAAATGTTATTTTTAGTGTCCATTTGTACTATATTTTTGTATTAAAGATAGGAAAAAAACCAACTACTAGTCTACTCAAGAATATAGTAGTCTACTATCCTTTCCCTATGTATTGGTAGGTTGTACGTGTTAGAGAAATAATACAAATAAATTTTAAGTTTAACACCTCTATTTAATTTGAAATGTCGGTTATGATATGTTGTCGTTCGAACTTTCATCTTGAGCTAAGACCCAATTGTGGCTCTATAATCGTGACCGTCCGAATGGGGCGAATTTGGAGATTAAAAAAAACCGTGAATATCATTCGGTCAGATAGATGAGGAGGAATGGGTTTAATTCATAGCTGGCGCCGATGTGTGAGGACGTTAGAGAGGGGATCTCGGGATGGGAGAAGTCGGAGTTGGGCTCGCCATCGCTTGCAAGGTAGAGTGGGTATCTTCGTGTTTCTGATGCGCAAGAGACAAACTAAAGAAGGAAATAGAGATAACATGAGAGAGGGAGGAAGCGAGAGTTAGCGTGTCATTGGCCCCAACTATTATACCGAGCTTTTTGGAAGGATATCCAAGCGAGTGTGAATTGGACTTAAAAAGTGAGACCGAATAAATTATACGAGTACTAGTCAATACATAAGTGCACCAAACAAGTAGGTCTATATTATTAATCTTATTCGGTCACTTGTACGAATTGCCAAACCGAACGAGACTTATCTAATGTAACGTCTCTCAGAGAATTATAGCTTCAGCTTGGCAATACTCTCCTAATATTTTTTAATGTGATTGATGGCCTCATTAATAGTGGAAGAAGGAAAAAAACAATGCTTGTCTACTCAAGAATGATTATGAACTCTTACTCAAAATTCTTCATGTTCAATTCAAAGAACTTCGTGCTTATAATCGAAACCATTTATATAATGAAAAGTACTCTATAAAGACCATCTCTGCAAAAAATGAATTAAGGGGGGGGGGGGTGTATTCAGTTGGGATTTTGAAGGACTTTAATTATTTTAATGAATCTAGGGGTATTCAATCAGGATTTTAAGATAGTTTATTAAAATCCTTATAAATCCGGGTATATTCAATTAGGATTTTAAAGAAGTTTATAACATTCTAGGTGTATTCAATTAGAACTTGATTTTAAAGAATTTGAAAAAGTTGAGGAATTAGAGGGAATTTGAGAGATTTCGTAGTGCATTTTAAGCATCCACAAATCTCACCTCTCCCCATGAGATTTCGAGGGAATTGAATCAAAATTTTATATGGAATCTCTATAAATCAATTAAACTCCATAAAAATCCATGGATTTATAATTCCACTAAAGTCTCTCAAATTCCCGATTGAATACACCCCCTAAAACTAAGATCGTTTAATCAATCAACTGTAAAAACAGAAATAGATTGTAATGCTTTTACCATTTATGTCTCTCAGTTTTCATATAGTTCAATGTCTAAAAGACCTTATTTTTAATTGATTCTTTTTTTCTTAGAAATGATCTTTATATGGTAATTTATAACATGAATGGTTCTGATCATAAATACGAAGTTCTTGTAAACACGAATATTCCTGCAATGAATGAGACAAGAACATGTGTACAAAATAATATTTTGTATTAATTTTGGGGTTACAATCTCTTTTACAATTTGATCATCTGATTCTATCTTCGTATGGTGTAGATCTGTGGATGGGCTGTTGATCCAAAGGGTCGTCGGGGCTTGGTTTAAGGATGAATAATGGTGTAGATTTGTTGATGTTGTTGATCCAAATGGCCGTCGGGGCTTGATCTTAGGATGAACGAAGATGAACGGATCTTTAAGGGCATTCGGGGCTTGATCTTGATGAACGAGGATGAACGGTTCTTCAAGGGCCTTTGGGCTTGATCCTGACAAATGATGAACGGATCTTCAAGGGCCTTGATGAACGAGGATGAATGGATCTTCAAGGGCCTTCGGGGTTGATCTTGATGAACGATGAACGGATCTTCAAGGGGCTTCGGGGCTTGATCTTGATGAACAGTTGTGTGGATTTCTTTAAGGATTTGACGAAGAACGAAGAGAGCTTTCTTGATCCTTCGGGATTCTTGGGAATTTGGGAGGTTGGATGCTTGAAAGCTTTAGAGTTTCATAGCTTCAAGGATTTGGGGAATTCTCTTCCAATTTGGGAGTAGAGAAATGTATATGTCAATTGGTCCCATGAAATGAATGAAATGGCCTTATATTTATAGAATTGTTCAAGGCCTAATTTTGAATATAATATTCATATGAAATAAACCATTTCTGCTAGGTGTTGACACATGTCCTATTTGATGACTTTTCTGATTTTTTTTCGATTTTTCGTTAAGTCACACGCTACGTGTAAGATTTATGTGATACGTGGACGTTGAAATTTTAATGCATTGGTCAACATTTATTTCACCGAAATTTCGATGTCTACAGTTCTATAAATCAGAAAGAGAAAGTTTTGAGTAGAAGCTCTTACTTATCTTTTGAATAGCCTAGTATGCTCCAAAACAAATATAACTGAGGACTGTATGAATCAATCTTGGGGAAAAGTCTTTGTGTTTTCAAGACACAAATAGGATTAGAGTGATGTTATCTATACATTTATTTTTACTTTCTACACAGCTTTGTTAATTTTGTTATTTGACATTCTTCAATTCATTCAATTCGAAGACGAAAAATTAAGAAAATGTGTGAAAGATAAAAATGAGTGAATTGCACCAACCATATGATTATAGGACAATGGATATAGGTTTGGGTACGAAATGGGCCTCGTTATACGACGACTCAATTTATTGATGTGTCATTGGAAATTTCCTCACCAAGTTAGGTTATAAGGGTGCGTTAGTTTGGCCTCATTAAATGGGACTGGACTGGACTGAACTATAGTCCCATGTTTGATAGGTGCTGGGACTAAGTTAAGTGGGACTAAAGGGGACTCGTGTGGACTACAGGCCTCCTTAAAGGTTCTTGGCGAGGCCCTCCCCAAACCATGGGACTTGCTAAGACCGGCTTCTTCCTCCTCCCTGCGAGCCCCTCTATGAGTTCTGGGCACAAAAAATCCCCCATCTCATATTTCCCACCACCATTATCAACCACAAAAAATCCCCCATCTCATATTTCCCACCACCAACCATCACCCATAAGAAATCCCCAATCTCATATTTCCTGCCGCCACCACCGCCATGGACGAGCCATCCGATAAGCTCCAAAACCTTAAGTCGCTAAATTCTTTGCTGCTCAAGGAAACCAAGGACCGCCAGCAGCAGGTGGAGTCACTGGTGCAGGGCAAGGCAGATTTGGAGTCCGAGCTGAGTCGGTTTCGCCGTGGAGATTGAGCAGCTTGTGAGCGAGTTGATTGAGAAGAGCAAGGAAAATGTTAGGTTAGAGTTGGAGAAGAGTGTTTGTGGTGTTTTTGTTCTGACCCAGATGGAGCAAATGATGTGAGATAGAGTTTGAGATTGAGAGGGCGATGAGTAGAGAGATGGTGAAATTGTGAAGTTAATGAAGGAAGTGGAGCAGCTTGCTGGTTTAATTGTGAAGTTAATGAAGGAAGTGGAGCAGCTTGCTGGTGGACTCGAGATCGAGAAGGGAAGCTGAGAGAGAGATTATGTGAAGAAATTAATAGTAAATTAATTTCGACAATAAACTACAGTATTATTTTCATCATCCTACTTGTTAATCCGACACTGCACCAAACGCTTCACTAAGCCAGTCCAGCTTAGTCTAGTCTAAGCCAGTCCAGCTTAGTCCCTGAAGTTAGTCCAGTCTGAAATAGTCTGGTGCAACAAACGCACGAGAATAAGTGAAGCATAACACTATGTGTGGATGAAGAAATGTAAGATTACTAAGGAATTTCAAAATGATGGAAATTGAAATGACAAGATTTTATTTTCTATAATTTTCTTGTTTGGTTAACCTAAAAGAACAATGGAATTGAATACGAAATTTGTTATTTTTAAACTCTCAATCATAGAAATTGGGAAATGACACATATTTACATGGAATTTGAACTTGGGAATTAGAGGTCCCAAATTCCAAGTTTTTTTTCCATGCGGAAATTCTAAATTTCTATGTTTATGAATCCAAACAAGGGAATTGGTACATATCAATTTATAAACTCTGATTTTTACCAAAATTCCAAGTTTATTTCCCCAATCCAAACATAGCATAAAAGATTTTGCCTTCATTTAACCATGCATTTGGAATACCCATAAAGGTGACCTTTTTTTCCTTTGTCCAAATAAACACAAAACAAATATCGCACACAACATTGATCATGTGATGAGCCGAACATATATCCAGTTGTATGTGAAAATATCTCTGCTTTCAAGATAAGATTAGAAGTTACGCATGATCATCCACCTTCCTTTTGAAGGATTAAGTCCTTGTTAATTTCATTACCGAAAGAATATATATTTGAAAGGATGTGGCAACTTATTTAAGAAGAATAATACAGGGGAGATCAAATTTTTTTAACAAAAATGCTACTCTTACCATCTCGATGTACCATTATTTATACGATCTCACTAATTGAGATGGAATCTACATGCGTTGGTGGGCCATGCCTCTATTAGAAAAATGATACAAATAATGGTACAACTAGGGAATAAGTGTAGCATTATCTCATTTCAAACCAAATTGCAAATCAAATGTGTATTAACACTTAGTTAAATTTAATCATCTACAACATCATTTGATTTGCAAATTTGATTACTCACCCATTTATGAAACATCAAATAGTATCATATGGGTTGTTGACAACTCTCCAAAGGTAGGTTCTTGGCAACTTCTTGCTATATAATATTGTAATTGATCAATCTAAGCAATATGGTCCAATAAAAAGTTTGTTAATTTGGTTGTTTATAGTTTTTAATTAAATTTCAAAGAACAATAACACCAATACGTGTAGTATGAACTCATACGGGTTTAAAGAAAACTTTTATGACTCAACCACTCCACTCACTAAGCAAATAAATAAATAAATAAATAAACTTTGGTTAAATCATAAAAATCTCTTAAAATCATACTTTTATTAACCTACAGTAATGAACTTCAAAACAGTAGCAAAATGTTCTCCATCAATAAGCAAAAATCCTCTTCAGTGGTTTAATTTTCTTTCAGTGATTTTAATCAATTATATTTGTATGTGTTAGACTTTGATTTACATTAAAAAAACTAAATGAGAATTAAAATTTAAATGCAACATCATCTGGTGTGTTAACAGATAAAAAACACGAACAGTTTGAGTTTCAAGTTTCAATCTTTAACCCCCAAATATTATATATATATATATATATATATATCCTCCAGCTACCCAGAAATATATGAAAATTCAAATTTCAGATGGTCTTCAAATTATAGAAATCATAGATTAACTACTAGTTCCTGGCATTTCTCCCAACCCCTAATTCTCACAACAGATACAAGTTTACAACTTCTGTCGGCGAGTTTTTGAAAAACTTCGGAAAAGAAAAGGAGAAAAAGAATTAAGCCACCAAAATCCCAGAAAGAATAAATTGTCAAACCATTGCAGAAGCATCAGGCAAACCTTGTTGCAGATCATCACTGCCTCTAGCTCCAGCAGCCGCCGTCCGATTATCACCACTACTCCGATCAACGGCGACTGAAGCTCGACAAATGGGGCAGTTGGAGTGCTCCTTAAGCCACATGTTTATGCACAGAGAGTGGAAAGAGTGTTTGCAGACGCAGAGCTGCCGGACCTCTTCGCCGTCGGCAAACAGAGACAGGCACACAGGGCACTCTGTTCCGATTTCCTTAACGTGGGTTTCCTTCTGGTACTTGAGCTCCGAAATTACGTCGTTTTTGTTTTGGGTGTTGGGTTCAGTTTGGGTGGGGCCGGGGGCGGTGGTGGAGGTCCGGTGCGGTCGCCGGCGAAAAGGGTTTGGAGGGAACTTGATGGCGAAGAAGAAGGCGTAGACGAGAGCAGGGATGGTGATGACCGCGATGAGGCCGAGGATAAATTCAAGGGCGGAGAAGTCGACGCTCCGAGGCGGTGCTGGGAAAGGTGGCGGTGGTTTGTTTAGAAAGGTGGGTACGCTGTCCATGAGGAGGGGTGGCGGTGGTTTGTTTAGAACGGTGGGTGCGCTGTCCATGATGAGAGAGGGAGGGAGGGAGAGAGAGAGAGAGAGAGAGAGAGAGAGAGAGGGTGAGGTTTTGGAGTTCTATTTGTGTTTTTGTTTGTTTGAGGTGTTGTGGTGGAGTTTTCTTTGGTTTGTGAAGAGCAATTATTAATGGGAACGTGTGTGGGGTTTGAGGACAAGTTTCCAAGTAATTTCATGATGGATCCATATTTTACCACAGTTACTATGATCATGGTGAGATATGACTTACTATTCATTCTCTCGTGTCACTAATTATTTATTACGCAACAATGCATATTAGATAGTGTATTTTTTAAACAGTTGGAAATGAACATTTCACATTCAAGATACATATAATTTTGTTATATTTACGTGGTAGAGAATTATTGTTGGCAACCCAAATTTGTAGTCATGCATTCCTCTCATTCCAACTTTTCTTTTGTAAAACAGTAACCGAGGCATACGTTATCACTATTTTGGGGTGTAAAAAATAATTCAGATGCAGTGATATGTCATACGGGCTAATATGGATAAATTAGAAGCATCCATAACAGAGTTACAACCACACTGAAAAATTTATGGATAGATATTCAATAAGTTGGTATATCTTTTCTTTAGGAAGAATGAAGAATACAACTCAAAGAGCAAACTACAAAATATCAGCATACACAAACTGAGCCTGAGGGACTCTAGCAGCATCATCCATGCTTTGGAGGCTCAACAAATACAAGAACGCTAATATCCATATTAAAACTTCAGTTAGCCAAATGATCCGTTACAATATTCTTCTATCTGTAAATGTGTTTCAAACTCACATCTCCTCAATTGTCTCATCATTAATATATAGCTATGCATAATTGTGTCCAAAGGATGGAAATTATCAACGTTTGCTTCAACAACATAACAATAACCTTAGGAACCATCTCAATACTATGATTAGTAGCACCCTTATAAAAAACAAGCTGTAAAACAAAGTATAAACTCAACAACATCACAAACCTTGAAGCTGTATTTTTTACACCAGCTTTGCCTTGGTCGTATTTATAAGGGATCTTGTCTGTACTTGGGGTCCTCTGTGATGGATATGGAACAGACTGGATTAAACCAGCCCATACAAAATTGGGCCAGAGCTCCACTAAGTATGGCCCGGATGAACAAGAAACAAAACTTGAAGTTGACTAGCTATAGAACAACTGGTAATTGCCTATCGCTGTGCAAGTTTGGCAGGTTGGATTGATTGAGAGAGCAATTATAATTCGGCGTGCAACTGGTAGGACGACTTTTACACTAATCCTATAGTCCATCGCAATAAGAGAAAAAAATGACTCTCATTTTTAGGTTTCGCCATTACGAGTGTATAATAATTATAAGATACTCAAGTTAGAGCGTCAGAAGCTAAACTGGAGGCAAAATCGTCACACTAATATGAAACCTCCTCCATTTTTTTTCATTCACCAAAACACCCGCTAATTTGAGCAAGTCTAACTAGATACACTCTTTTAACAAAAGTAGCTTAATCAACTCAAAAATAAAAGCCATCAATCCATGACTCCAAAGATCAAGTACTCATATTATGAACCGCGCCGAAATTTGGCATCAATATCACAACATGTTGTGGTGAAGGCAAAGTATTCTGCGGAGGAGGAGTCACAACATCTTGCGGAGGAGGAACAACGTGCTGCGGTGCTCGTCTAGGAATAATATCAGTTCGACAAAGAGGGCAGTTAGAGTGTGAGCTGAGCCACATGTCAATGCACCCCACATGAAACAAGTGCACACATTCCGGCAGCACACGGATGTTCTCGCCGTCGGTAAATTCACACAAACAAACGGCGCAGGTTCCGTCTCTGCATTCCTTGCTGTACTTGAAAACCGGGATCATCTGATTGTAGGAGGGCGAGTTAACGCTGCGTGCAGTTGTTGATCTGAGGTTTTGGTTGACGTGATGCCCTTGAAGACGCTGTTCATGTTCATTTTGTGTTTGTTCTCGTTGTATGTTGTTTTCTACGCGCATTTGGCTGCAACAAATGTGGTTGACAAGGCATTGGTACGTCGCAATGATTATGGCTCCGGCTGCAACGCCCATTAGGCCGATGAGTTCAGGGGTGAGTTTGAATCCATGGTGCTGTCCGCCGTCGTCCATGGTGAGGAGATGAGAGGTAGAGATGGTGGGGAGGATTTGGGCATGTTAAAATTTGGCTTCGTTTTATAGGTGATCTGGGGAGGTTTGAGATTTTGTCTTGTGACATTGTGACAAAATAATGGCTTTTGTATATGCTTTGTTTAAACGTAGGTGTCACGGATAAAAAGAAAACGACTTTGTTACAAGCTATATTTAGGAATAAGATAACAGGATTAATTTATGTAAGGATGGATAATAGAATTTAATCACATATCATCAAGTTAGCAGTCCAAACACTGCGAAAATTAAGTCAACGTTGCTGCTCAATAGCGTATGGGTCTTATTGTGAAGAAACCCAATCAAGTTAACTTGGCCCATCACAAACATTTAGTCACTTGATCCAGTCCAAACTCTCATAAACGTGTAGTTTAGAAATAGGGTGCAAAGCAGACAGATTGGATCAAAACTTGAGATACAAGTTATGCATGGATGATAGGTTGGAAAGTACTCTTTTTTTCTTTTCTTTTCTTTTTTCAGGTTCAAAAAATTAATACCATGCTATGCTTTGAGTTTTTTGGTAGGCTCAGGGCTCTGGTGGATTTCAGGAGGCTGGCAGCCATGGAGCTTTGAGGAGGATAGCAAGAAAGAGGAAGAGGTTGAGAGACTTGGGGTTTATTTTTGAGTTTTTATCGATAATAATCAAAATTTAACCACCACATTTAACAATTAAATAAATTAAAGGTTTTTTAGCTACCGTCGCCTCAAGCTCCGGTCCAACTTCACCTTCGCTTCTACACTCCACCACCACAACCCTATCCCCTTCAACCCCCTCATCACCGACATTGAGCACCGCCACCGTTACCGTAAGTGGGAGCAACAGAATTTCAATCATGCCTTCAATGTCTTTTTTCTTACTAATATCATTTTTAGTTTTAAATATAAAAATAGTTTTTAAAGTTAATCCACATGTCGTTATATGATTGTATTTGTAAGACTCACATGGTGCCACATCATCACACTAACAGAGCAATTGACAGATTTTTCACGAAAAAAACTAAAATGATCATGATGGACAAATTCAAAGAAAGACTAAAGTGATTCACGATAGACAAATTCAAGAACACTACTATTGATTATCATTAATTGTTAATGACCAGATTAAGGAGTTATGTCAATGTCACGAATTATTTTGGCTAAAACGCCTTTAATTTATTTGATTGTTAAATTTCAGGATATTTGTGTCTATTTAGATGAAATTTTGGATATATTTGAAAGATTTTATAAAAAGTGACATTTTTGAAATTAAGAGTTCATTTTTTGCTATATTTGATAAATACTCAAACTTAACACCTAATTTCATAAATATCACCTTTTTATAAAAAAAAATTCAAAAATAACAGAAAATTCACTTAAATAGACTTAAATACCCTCAAATTTAAAAAAAAAAACAAAATTAAAAAAAAAACATAAACTAAATTCAATGAGAAAAAAGAGAGTCAAAGTTAGCCAAGAACCAACGACCATGAGCATAAGATCTACATAGTCCTCAGATTGTTCCCATCTGCCTTGTCGTAACCATTAGCAACAAATTACAGCCAACAATGAAGGTACCATTAAAAGCCTTTCTCATAGGTACAAGACCGTGGGGGCAATCACTCTTTCGAAGCAACCAAGCTTCAACAACAGTGGCAACAATAGGAATCGATCTAGTGGCAGGAGGTAAGAGCAAGAAGACGAATCGCACTCTGCCCAAGTCCGATGATATCTATCTCAAGCTTCTCGTCAAGCTGTACCATTTTCTTGTCCAGAAGACTGGAAGCAAGGGGACTGCAAAGGCTAGGATTGAGAAGCCAGGAGGAGAGTGCTTGACATTTGATTAGCTTGCTTTGAGAGCACGATTGGGTCAGAACATGGTTCTCCTTAGAGGTCCTAAGAATTCTCGTGAAGTAGTGAAGCACTTCGATCCAGCTCCTGGTGTGCCACACAACCACACTAAACCTTATGTGCGGTCCAAGGGATGGAAGTTTGAGAAGGCTAGAGGAAAGAGGAACAACAAGGAGTTAGGATTGAAAATACTGTTTCTGGAATCCAATTTTGTTTTAGAGTTTAAGCCAGTTAGGATTGATCTTTCAAAAACTTGCATAAGTTTGATATTACCAACTTCGTTAGGGCCTAGGAGATTTATTAAAGTGTTTTGGCTTTTTTATGTAAATGAGTTTTGAATTTTGAGGGTATTTAGGTCTATTCATGTGAGTTTTCTGCTATATTTGAAAGTTTTTATAAAAAGTGACATTCATGAGATTGAATATTAAATTTTGACTATTAATGATAAATATTCTTCTTTTTTTTTTACCCTTGTTTTATTCCTTGAAGCTTTCTCTATGGTTTTACACAATTATTTTTTTATTATATTATTTAGGAAAATGATTCTTACACATATTTTTTTTCTCATTCTACACATTTTTATGTATTAATGTTCGTAAATACTGTTATGATTTATTCAATTTAACAGTCAGAATAAATATAGTGTAGAAGGAGAAAAAGAAGTAAGAAATCACATTCCAAAATTTATGACTCCGTCACTTATTTTGTGGGCATAATATCAAAAGTTTAGGTCCTAGATTTGTGGATACTCATCATTCAAAACCTAAACGAAAGTTAGTCGAAGCAAGATATGCTTAAATTTTCAAAAATAAGAAAAGCGTGTTGGGCCCCTCCTGGAGCACAATTCTTGCTCCTCCGTTGATCACATAATTTCAATAATGAGAAAGATAGAAAGATGATTGTATACACCTGTTACACTTGAAAAGATAAATAGATGATTGTATACACTTGTTACACTTAGAAATTTTCTTTGTTAAGAGGAGTATAAGCTGAACTTGATTGACGAATTACCCTAACCCGAGCGCGTTCTAAGCCCGGGTGGGAGGTTTGGTCAATCCGAACAAATACAGTCCCATCCACTAATCCAAGAGCTAGGTCGGTTGATCAATTCCGACGATGTTCATATTTTCTATTATGTTAGATGGGCCCCATAGAGATTCCTTTTGATCAAGGGTCATTCTTCCTCTAATTGCATATTCCTTGGGGTCCACACCAGATGGTAGATACTAGAATTTGTGATGAGTAAAACATATAGTTGAAATAGAATCAACCCTAGGCTAGGCATAGGGCATACTCAAGGTCAAGGCACTGCTAGTATTGCTCTCTCACTTTCTCTTCATGTCACAACACTTTTCTAGCCTCCTACTTTGACCTAAAATACGTTCATAACTCGAGTTGTATCGAACCAATTTGTAGTCGCATCAGAATAATTACCAACTTACGTTGCTTATTCGTTGTTTGAAAAGCACTTCTTGTTTCCTCACATGTAAATTCTTCCGAAAGCAGTTCAAAAAGTAAAAATAACAAACAAATAAATAGAACAAATTGTCGTATCTCATCTTTATTTTTATTTTTTAATACAATAATATATTCACAGTAAATTGTGGTGGATTTGAATACATAATAGATGAATCATAATAATTTAGTTCGAACTCATCGTTCACGAGAGTCAACATAAGCCATCCTACTAACGAATAAGGATAAATACCACTAACTGTGCTACTTAGTGACGTAAACAACAAAATTAAGTATAAAATTAAGTACAAAATTAAGGATAAATACATCATGGATGATGATACCTATAAAGATTCGATTCCAACCAACTCTCAAAAACCAAAAGATGGTTTCAACTTGTTAGTAAGATGTTGCTTTTCCACGTAAAAAGCTCTGCACTTTTTGTACGTGTGGAGTCGAGTAGGATCCCAAATGCCACCAATCCCCCCTCCAGAAATCTTCACGCCTCGTTTTCAACATCTTATTATAGCCTATACGAGTTGCCTCAATTATTGTGGTTTTTTAATTATTACACAGAATTATTTTATAAATATTTCTTTTTCCTAAGTTTTTTTTATTATTTTTTCTTGTTTGTTTTATGTATTTTTTTCGTTTGGATCTGCAAGACGTGTCGGAATATCATGGGAACGGCCTTGATCTGCATATACTTCTTCCTTTTCAGTTTTCCACTTCACATGTTACTTGTCGTTGCCGACGACACATATAGGCTGCCGACGTTACTGATGTTGCAACTTAAATGCTCCGCTTCTCCTTCGCCAGTCTACAAAATGAGAGGCAATCGGATTGAAGGCAGCTGCAAGGGCTTGCGCCCTATTTGAAGCCCAGCAGACAGTGAGGACCCCCACGTGATGCCCAGAGTTGTTGTTGTCTGTTACACTCTGTGAAATGTTCACCAACTCTCCCACTTCCCCACCCACGTGCCTCCTTGTGAGCTTTTGATTTCAAAAAATTGTTCAGTTCAACCGTTAGGATTAATCAACTATAAAAAATTAAAAAAAATCATAAAAATTACCAAAAAATTATGTGAAAAATTTAAAAACTTACAAATTCACACTTTAAAAATCTTACAAAGTTCAACACACTTACAAATTACACGTATAAAATTACGGCAATAATGATATGTGGAGATAAGACGAAGAAAACATTAAAAAATTAAAAAATATGTTTGTGAATAGTAATCACCCTTGCCCTTGTCCTTCCTCATTCCAAACGAATGGACTTGCACAAAGATATTTACTGTTTAGAGTGAATAGTGAGGCAACTTTATTGTCGTTGCTCTTCAATTGCCATTACCCTCCACCAAGTGGTGGAGATGCTCACAAGGTTTCTACCAACAAACATCATGATATTCCACTTCAACTTTCTTCTTACTCTTGTTAAGAAATCGTTTGATAATTATGTTGTTGTATTAAGTTTTTTCTTCTTTGTTTATTTTAGAAACTAAATCTAAAAACTCGTTGGCTAATCATGTTAAAAAAATGGGGTAAAATGGATTGATATAGTTTCAAAATCATATCATTTTATAAAGATTTGACTTGATTTGTATTGATTTCAAATCAAGTCAAATTTTGAAAACTCAGAAATTCAAACATACGAGTGAAAAGAACATACTTTTTTTTTTAACAAACGATGTTATCTACACTAAGAGAGTGGGAAAGAGGGCTAATCTTTCCAATGGGCTAAGCAATAATGTGGTTCAAATTTGCCTTTGGCGAGAATCGAACCTAAAACTTCTTACTTACAAGTGAAGAGGAATAACACTAGATCATAATGTTAAGTGGCAAGAACATACTTGCTGATAAGATTTTTACCACCTGCAAAAGTAGGGATAAAAATACTTACAAAAGTACAAGGTTATCGTAGTATAGCAGCTCAAGCAAGGTCGTTTTTCACAGGGATTAAATGAATAATTTATGTTAAACCCAAATCTTAATTAATTATTTGAAAACAAAGTTTGGAAAAAGGTGATTTTATGACCTAAAATATTAAAAACGAATTTAATTAAAAATAATTAAATAAATTGGGAAAGTAAAGAAAACAAAAGAAAATAGTTTTTGAAAATAAATTTGAGCACTATGGTTCCGCTGTCTTCTTAAAAATCCTACATAGTTCTTCCAATTACTTGTGATTTAAACATGCATGTTTGAAGGTTAGGTTTTCCTAATATATATCCTCCTTGGAACCTCAAACATAGAACGTATATCTAACATGCAACCCGTCCGTGGCGTCCAGATCGAATGTGAACATGCAAGACTCATTAAGTTTTGTGAAAACCTTTTGAAAAACCATATAACCCTTGAGACGTGTCGTCCATCCTAAGAAGTTACACATATTAACCACAAGAAGCCTACGCCAATTTCAAGGACAACCCTCCGCCAAAATTGAATCAAATTACTTTTCTAAATATCCTAATGGTGGCCAATCATCAAGACAATTAGATAGTTTAAATCGGTGATTAATAATTCAAAACCTGCCTGCATAACAACATAAGCAAATTGAAAAGAAACATATTCTTGTTAAGGCTCGTGGCCTCGCCTTATCAAACGAAACTAGTTACTAACAATCATAAAACAAAATATTATTAAGAACATGGATAGAAAATACCTTGAAAATAAACTTGATTCTTCTAAAGTAGTGCGTCCCTAAATTTTACGTGTTCCCTTCCTTTTCTCTCCTCCCTTCAAAACCCTAATGGCTAATAAGTCTTATTTATAATACTACAGAATAAAATCCTTACTTAAAAAGGTTTTCTAAAAACTAGGAAACATAATAAAATAAAATAACTAGGAAATAAAAGGTTTCTTATTTAAACTGAAATTCGGACTGCAGAGAAAATCTATATTTTGACCAACCAAATCAACTCTGATTTGATCCCAAAATGTCTTTTTTAAAAGCTTGAGACGTCCCTAACAAATCCTCAGAATAAATCTTGCTCAAAATATGTCATATTGACCTTCAAAATACCCAAAACGTCCAGAAACGTCAATCTAGGAAAGCTGCGCGCTGGACCTTTATTTCATTGCCACGGTCAAACGGCTTGATAGAAAAATCTGGAATTTTGATACAATCATCTTGAAAAGTACACGAACATCCTCCAATTGGAATCACTCCAAAATTCATCTGTTTGATCACTTTTTGCTCCAAAAGGAAGTCGAATGTCCTATATCGAAAATATATAACAAAGTATCAAAATTTTACCAAAATAACCAATAAATTATAACTAAAATTAGGGTAAAATATATAGTATAATAGGGCCTGATCACTTGCTTTTAAAAAAATTAATTTAATTACTAAAAGAGCCAGGCGGTCTCATGTCCCACATTTTCCTCGGACGTGCCTGGAAGAAGGAACTCTACCCTTGCCGGGTAAGTTCCACTGTTCCACGCACACTTCCACCGTACTCTCACAAACAGAAGGCACCTGAACTGTATGTAGGCGATATCTGAGGCCGGCTTTTATACAGTACATATGTGGCCATTATTCTGCATTTCATGATTAAATAAAAGAAACCATATTTTTTTAATTTAAAGTGGAAATAATTGAAGATCCAGTTTCATTCCCCTTTGTTTGTGCCCTCAACAATTTTTCTAGGGTTTTTATGGTCTGTGTCGTGTGTTCCCATTAAAATTTTGAGTCAGTGCCTGCCTGGAAAGTGTTTGTCCTGATGAGACTGCACCTATACTTTTCCATATTTTCCAGGAATCTGTATGATTATGTAAAACCATGTAGATTATGTAAAACCATGTGCTCTTATCAATATCCATGTTACGTTTTGTGAATCATAAGTTCTACTCAGGACTGTTCATTACGTGAAAATATTGAATCACTTATATCCGAGATATTTTAATTTCGAATCAATTAAATCACGATTTCGATACCAATTTATTCTTTCACCCATTAATTTAAGTATATCGTTGTGAAAACAAAAAGTTTTGATTCATAATTTGATAAGTTATAACACACACAAATGTTTGGTACAAGGACATTTAATTATACAAATAACATAAGACAAATCTTGGGGACATGAGTGGTCGGTTGATCGATTGTATTGTGTTAGCCAACTAGTTACTCGCATCCTGTCACAGCCCGTCCCAAAACCTTATGTATCGACGGTTATGAATTGACGAAATTGCCCTTGTACGTTATTTGTTTTGTTGAAGTTTGGAACCTAAATAATTCTAAGGTTTTGGATAAGTAACCTTAGTTAGTTTTGAACCATTTTTGGGTGTGGTTAGGTTAAGATGTGGTGTGTTGGATGTGTGAAGACCACACATCACAAAGCTACCTCTTTCTCTCTCCCCAACTCTCGGATCTCTCTTTCTCACACTCTCTTTCCCGAGTGTTGTACGGACAACCCCAAAACCAGCCTAAAACTTGGTAGATCGAAGCAGGGAAGAGTGGCATTCCACTCCTCAGGTTCACACAAGCTCAACCATACCAGTTTCGAGCCACAAAACCCTCAAAAACCCTAGCTGGAAATTGAACCGTGGGTGTACAGTACACCCAATTTGTTGGAGCAGGTTTCACAGCATTCTAAGACCCAAAAGGTAACCTCCTAGATCCCTAGTTCATTTTGGCATAGTTTAGAATGGTTTTGGACGTCGGGAAACGCTGAAAAACGGACCTCCTACTTGAGTACTATTCATCGACTTTTAAACCATTGAGTTTTTGTGAATTCTAGGATCACAGCAAGCTCAAGGAAGTCCTCACGATGCTCGGAGTGCATCGTTGGTAAGAATTGGCGCACGGGAAGCTCGAGAACGGAGTGTTGCAGGTTGGTGCCGGAGTTCGAGGTAATTTCTGACGTGATTTCTTACGTTTTAGGGCTTAAAACCTTTGTAACGTGATACAAGAGGTCTTAAGCTTCTTTTTGGCGTTTATTTCATGCGATTTGGGTAAAAAATGAAAGAGAACAAAGACTTAGAAAATTGCCCAGTTTTCCGACGCCGGTGGCACTGTTCCGGCGTCTGGAGGTTGAAGATGACGCGCGTGGGGGCGCGTAGGTCCATGCTCTCCTCGGCGCGTGAGGGCGCGTGAGACTTAGGAAAATTTTTCTAAAAATATCACGTTGTTCCTGAGGTTGTGTAGATCACGTTGGTATATTCACACACCTCATTTGAGCTTTGTTTGAGAAGTTATTAGCTAGTTTCGTTTATGTGCTTTCAAATAACGTTTTTATAGTTGTTTCTCACATAGACGAAACCTATCTGGACGACGAGCGTAGCCAGGCTAGACAAGGAGGCTACGATCCATCTACTTATCAGTGAGTGGGCTTTTGTTTTCCGTATATACCTTATACATTGAGTTTTCCCAGAAAACTTGTGAAATGGTTTATGAAATGAAATGCCATGCCATCATACCTTTGTTATATTTCTTGAGTATGCATGATGAAATAAGTGTGCATCATGATATTATTATGCATTATGGAGTGCCAATGCATCATGAAATTGTATGCGCATGATTGTTGGTGCTGTGGACGCTAAGGTAAGTTCAGGTAAGCCTCTGAGTGTTTAAATAAATGTTGAGATAACGAGATTGACGAGATGTTGAGATGCATCGATAGCTCATAAACCTGCACCCCCGGTGTTAGTGCTCCCGCCCAGGGCCAGGGCCAGTCTTTCACGTGTTGTTCACCTCTCCGCACCGCACGCTCGCCTTGGACCCAAGTTAGGTGCACAGTCCTGTCGTATAGACCACCTTGAGTGGGTTCGACTCGTAGGTGACCCGCGACTTATTCGCACAGTCTTCACGTGATTGTAGCACTAAAGCGTAGTAGATTACACCCAGTCTTGTCGTATAGACCACCTCGAGTGGGTTCGACATGTGTGCAGGATATATATTAAGATGAGATGATGAGATTGATTATGAGCTATAGTTCCAGTCGTGCTGATCACACGGTGGACATGTTATTATCGATGATGAGTTTACTTCACTTGAGTTATGATTTGATGGTATGATAGAGCATATGCTTGATTCGTTGGCATAGTTTGGCATATGTTGGATTGGTTGGCATACTCATGATTTGATAGTGTGATTGGCATATGTTTGATTCATTGGCATAGTTTGGCATGTGCTTGATTCGTTGGTATGGTTTGGCATACATTTGGATTCGATGGCATATTAATGACTTGTTAGCATTTTCATGTTTTGAATCATTTTAGCATGATGATTTTCAGATGAGTTGAGTATATGTATATACTATTATTTTTCTGGGAAAGTATACAGGTTTTACGGCGAGGGGTTAGAAAGTTAGTTTTTGAAAAAGTTTTTGAAAGATTTGTTTTTGCCCACTCACGCTTTTGTTTTACGCCCCTCCAGGTATTAGCTAGCGTTGTCGGTGGCATCTGAGGCAGCAGCAGTTATTCTGACAGACCTTCACTCATGTAGGACCCTTCGGGGATGTTATGTATAAATACTCTTTATGTTCGACTGCACCTAGACTTTATGCCCTGAATGTGTGTTAACACTCTTGAATTCGGTTTTCGATTATTCGTATTTCTTATTACTTCAATGCTTCCGCACTATGCACATGGCTACGTCACCTCACGTGACGGCCAGCATGCCTCGATCTCGGTCGGGGTGTGTCACATCCCACAACCATTGGCGAAGCCAGAAATTGACGGGTGAAGGAGTGAAATTTTAAAGGGTGCAAGGTTTAAGAAAAATGTAAACAACCAAATCTTTTTAGATAGTATACAATATTATTGTTGTTCATAATTTATCAATAAAAACAAGTTACAATTGTTGCTGGCGAGATTTCATGTCATAAAAATGTCGCATAATAGACTCATTATTAATAAACGCAAAAACATTTGTCTCGATGTAAACAATCAAGCTATCACTCAACCATTGATCTCCCATTTTGTTACAACTCACACAGTGGTGTTTTGATAATATTCATAGCAGAAAATGCTCACTCCATCGAAGTGGTTGCAATTGGTAACACCAAATTCAATATAAGAAGTTTATACACTAATTTGTAGCTTCCACGCCTCCCGATCTAAACCAACTCCTTTGGAAGATTCATGGGTGTGTGAAAACATATGTTTCCAACTAATCAATAAAAAATGACTAATGAGGAAACTGAATTGAACAATTGGAAGGAGATAGAATGGTGATGGGAGCAGGGAATTGCCGTTTCATTTTGTTTCCATGGTTCAGAACGACGTCGTTTTAATCTGGGTGTTAATAAAAAGGGATTTTTTTAACTTTAATCGTTCAAAAAATTTAAATTTAAAATAAACATGATATTAGATTACATATTGATTATAATCCCTTGATGTGTCCTTAATTCAAAATAATTAATGTGCATTTTATTTAATGTCTCCATTAAATATTTAAATTTATTAACATGCAAATTTTAATTTATTTTTTTATCAAAAAAGAGTTTTTTAATTTATTATTTTTATTTAACATTCCTCAAACTTGAAAGACTTAATTAATGTACCGAAATGTATTATATTAAACTAATGTACCTAAATGTGTGTACCGAAATATACGCACCGAAATGTTAGTACCGAAATGTATTATATTGAATTAATGTACCTAAATGTTTGTACCGAAATGTGTGTACCTAAATGTATGCATCGAAATGTATTATAATGAATTTAATGTACCTAAAAGAAGAAGACAAAGTACATCGAAATATATTGTGTAATAAAGATTAGTTTATCTAAATGTTTACAACAAAATATATTACGATAAATGAAATAAAAATGAAAATTAATACATTAAAATTAGGAAGAAAATGAGAAATAATTAAAAAATCAAAATATAATTAATAAATAAGGTTATTAATGTATCAAATGACTAAAATTAGATTTTGATCTTACTCATGGTCTTAATCTAAAAATCATATTTTCCAAGGATTAAAATAAAGTTTTCTATAATAAAAAAGGGCAACACGCAGCAACGCCGCGACAGAGAAGCAAAATGTAGTAGTGCAGCAACAAAGCAGCAATAGCCTAACAGAAGGGCGAAAATGTGGGTCTTAGGAGCGAATATAAGTATGTATCTCTCAAAATTCTATACATCTATATAATAAAATATTTTATTGTATTCACTTTTATTGGCAGAAATTGATCGTAAATTCAGCATGAGCCCATAAATGCATACCTTTGACTAATTTGATTCGACAACTGAAGATGCAGTCGTACCTCCTTGCACCTCTGTGCTTCGCCACCGGACACAACTATCTTGTCAAGCGACTCGATGTAATAGTGCACATTCTACTTTATTCATATTGAAAAGATTAGCAATATTAGAATTTATTTTTCTTGATCAACTTGTACCACGTAAGTCCTTCTCAGACTAGGTGGGATGTACTTAATATGAACGTTACATTATTGCATGTATTCTATTGGCTTGCGTCTTTGAATTTGACTCCAAAAAGAAGCTGAGAAAAAGCCAAGGGAAAAACAAATAAATAAAAAAAGAAAAGGTGTAGATGAGCTGTGTGATAATTGGATGCGAGTATCAAAACTTTGCACCCGAAATAAATAAAAATGTAGATGATTCTGTACTTAATAACACTATAAAATTGAAATATAGTTTTATGTTGTTAGCATATGAGGAAACTGTGTTTGCTTGTCACCATTTGCTTTTTGCAGTTAATGGACCATGAAACCATTATCACACATTATTGCACTTGTGGGACAAATGCAATTATACAATTTTTGTTTTATCAAACGTGATCCCATTAGGAAGATGGACTTAGATGGCATCTATACACAATTATTATGACGTTTTGTGTTAATGATACGTCGTTGTGTAGTGTATAATTTACACATATCGTTGTATTATTAGCATAGGACGCTGCAACGATAATGTACATGTATTATTTATTTTGCCCATTGTATTGCTTCACATGATCAATCACAAGATGAGCGAGATGTGAATTATACACATACCGATCACGTGAGAATAACTGAAACAAGCCTCACTAAAATGGGCTTAAATAGTAACTAGTTTTGTGAGAATGTAATTAGTGAGACCATGTAAGAGCTTAGAAATAAGTTGGAGTACTTCTCATATTGTCCATTAGTTTTATGGTGAAATCCCAATTTTCTTCATGTTATTAAAATATATTAGCCCACGTATAAAGCTCAACAATCATACGTGCTCTATGTCCTCCTATCCATTTTAAAATGCAACAGAGATATGAGAGAGCCTTATCTTTTGTTACATGAACCATAACAAAAGTTGAAAAAAAAAATTGAATGTGCACCACAACGTTGAACATTATATATAAAAAAGCAATGCCACTTTTTTCATTGGGTGGGATGATAGATTTATGGGTGTTTGGGGGGAGTGGCCGGGAGGTCCCTCAAAGATTGATAGCCACACCCACCACCAAATACTAAAAGAGGAGATGGACTGGTAAGACAACACTTTCTTCTTTGAGTTGAGAGCCACAAATAGTAAATTGATGAACATATCGATCCCTTAACAAACATATAAAGTGTTTGGAATGAAGAAACTCGATCGATTAGGAATCTTTAAAAGTTCATTCAATCAATCAAACGATGTATTTCTTTTCTTTTCTCCCACAGTGATTATATGTGAGAACAAAAAAACTCTTGAATCATGTTGAGACATACAGTATGATATACCATGGATCGAACATCACTTAATCACCACTATGGCTCCAGAACACCAATTTAAGTAAAAGCAGCAAATCAAACATCTTCACCATTTCACACATAGATATGAAAGAGATCCAGCACACCAAGAAAAAAACTAAAATGAAAGAACTCTCATAAGCAGGAAAACCAAAACCATCAAACTCCTAGTGAGTTTTCTGAAAACAATTAAACAAAATCAAACTAAAAGGACAAAACAATACTACCATGTATCCCGAAGATAGCCATATGTTCGTACCAACTAAAACCATAGTACCTTACTCACAAAACCCAAACCCGGCACAATGTAAGAGCTTTCATGCGCTTCAAGCCCATATCGAAGGTGACAAGTGGAGCCAAAACCTTTGCGTTTGGCTATGGATGTGAGCCAAAAAACAGTGATTATACTTTGATGGCGGCAATTTTTGCATAAAAACAAGAGTAAGAAGAAGAGAAGAGAGAGAAGAGACAAATAAAGATTGCCAATAAGAATTTTCACGATCCAAGACCAAATACGGGTGCCGAAGACAAAAGATTTTTCTTTGTTTTTCGTTCTAGATGGCTAGAATTTTTTTTTTTTTCACAATGTCGAAACTTAATGTTTACACATCAAGGATTTTACATCATTATTTGCATTAAGTTGTGAGTTCATGGTTTTCCAATACCAGATTCTTGATTTAGGGTTCAAAGATTGTTTTTCGGGACAGAAGATGCAGTTATCTAATATATTATTCTTTCTCTAATTATAGTAAAAAGAAAATACTATCAAATCAAGAATTTAATCATAACACCCCCATCCAAAACTAAAAGCTATGCCTATATTTCAATATTGTTTGGTTATACACTATTTTAATTTTTTTTTAATCATATTTTTTGGTTTTCGATGTGGATGTTTTATGGTTAAGTTGATAATATTTTACTTTCATTCATAATATTTTGTTAATGTTGCTTGACGTCATGTAATCAAACATTTGTTTCATTAATTATAACAAGAAGAAAAAATATTGATGAAATGGATAACTCGTTAATTAATGAGACTTTGTTACTTAGCCGTATTATTATGGACAATACCTCATGATTAATTTAGTAATTATAAATATAACTAATTTTTACGGTTATGAACTTTATGGGAATGGATATGATACATTTCTATTTGATATGAACAATACTAATTGGTAGTTATTAATCTAAACTACTATTAAGAAAAGGATAATGCTAGAGACAACAAATTTTTTAAACTAAATTTGCAAATCAAATGATGTGGTTGTTGATGATGTTACTTAAACATTGATTAACGTGCTTATTTATAAATACTGATGCATTATTTGGTTTGCAAATTTAGTTTAAATTTTGGTCTCTCTAGCATTACTCATTAATAAAACTCTCTTTGGGAGGAGTTGACGGAATATTCTCCTTCTTCTCCGATGGTTCGCCGGATTCCGGCGCCGGCCGTCGCTGCACTCGCCGGTTTCTGGAAAAACTTTGAACTTAATTATCTTTGCCATTTCTCAACCAAATTCCATAAAATTTGTACCAAAATGAAGCTCTGGACGAAAAGAACACATTCTTACCACTTTTAAGTCCTAAAACTCACGAAAAATGGCCGGAAAAAGTCTCGATAGTTCGGCCAAACCTGCAACTCGACGAACTCGAGTGTCCCGACGTCCAAAACCTTCCAAAACTTCTCCAACAACTTCGTAAAGTAGTTTTAAGACCTCCTAGAACTTTAAAACTCCACAAAACACCCGCGATCACCACGGAGCAATTTGCACCCCCTGCCAGAGCTCGGGTATCTCGAGTTTCCGAGGTCCTTCCTCCCAACTAAAGGTATGGTTCGGCTCCTAAGCTTGCAAGGAACTTGGAAATGGCCTCCGCGATGTCGATCCGTGCAAGATGAAGCTGGTTGGGTGTGGTGCGTACGGACTGTACAGACGGAGAGAGGTTTCGAGAAAGGGGGTGACGGATGCAGGTTACACATGTGTATATGTGTGTCTGTGCTGATCCAGATTGGGCACCCATATTCAAACCTAAAACTCTAATTGGGCCACCAATTATGAACTAAAAAAAATCATCCAAAACAACCCCAAAATTTCTATTGAGTCCAAAGAAGTAGGACCTAATATAATTGGTCCATTTTTTTTAGCCCATTTATACATTCACAATCCAACCGCTCAAGGGAAAAATTGATATTTCCACGTTATCGGGGATAAAATAAATAGAAATTCGGGACGGGTCCACAACCTATGCCAAGCGTCACCAAATTGTAATACAGAAGCTCTTAGCATATCCTCCAACGTCTGAATAGTCCTTTCAGATTGCCCATCTGTCTGAGGATGATATGTCGTACTATAGAGTAACCTCGAACCAAAAGCCTCCTGAAACGCCACCCAGAACTTAGAAGTGAACCTAGGATCTCGATCAGAAATGATACTAACTGGAACCCCATGATATTTAACAATCTTTGATATAAATAACTCAGCTAATCGGCTTAAAGAATATTTCTCCCGTACTGGAATAAAGTGTGCAGATTTAGTAAGCCGATCCACTATCACCCAAATACCATCATAACCATTTCGCGTACGAGGAAGCTTGTACACGAAATCCATGGTAATATATTCCCATTTCCACTGTGGAACGGGAAGTGGCTGCATCAGTCTGAAAGGCTTTTCCTTTCCGCTTTGACTTGCTGACAAATTGCACATCTGCTTACATATTTTGCAATTTCTCTTTTCATACCAGGCCAATAATAAAATGGTCTAATGGTATGATACATTTTAGTACTCCCAGGATGCATGACATAAGCCGATACGTGCACCTCATCAAGAATTTCTTTCTTTAATTCTGCATTATTTGACACGTACATTCTTTTCTCCTACATAAGCATACCATCAGACTCTCGAATTCAGAGATCTTTCTTTTTCCCTTGCGATCTTGCCTGGATTAGCTCCTGAGTTTCCTCATCATTCATCTGAGCCTCGAGCACACAATCAATTAAAATTGGTCTGACTTGGAAACTGGCAAGTAAAGCTTCTTCTCGATCTTCCACACCTAACTTCATTCCAGTGGATCTCAAATATGTAAGAAGAGGAATATGACAAGCGTATAAAGCATTGGTTCGGCCTTGAGATTTCCTACTAAGTGCGTCTGCCACCACATTTGCATGACCAGGGTGATACTCAGTCGTGCAATCATAATCACTAAGCAGTTCTATCTACCTCCGCTGGCGAAGATTAAGATCTCTTTGGGTGAAAAGATACCAAAGACTTTTATGATCCGTGAAAATCTTACATTTTTCTCCATAAAGATAATGCCTCTAAATCTTCAAGGCAAAAACAATAGCTGCTAACTTAAGATCATGAGTAGGATAATTCATCTCATGAGGCTTCAACTGTCGCGAAGCATAAACAATCACCCTACCATGCTGCATCAACACACAACCCAGACCATGCAAAGAAGCATCACTATAAATCTCAAAATTACCACTATCATTTGGAAGCCCCAAAACAGGTGCGTGAGTGAGATAATACTTTAGCTGCTGAAAACTCTGCTCACAATTATCGTCCCACTCAAATTTAACATCCTTCCTCGTCAACCTCGTCAATGGTAATGCTATGATTGAAAAATCTTTAACAAACCGTCTATAATAACCTGCTAGGCCAAAAAAACTTCGTACCTCGGTGACGATTCGTGGCTGCTCCCAATTCTCAATGGCTGCTACCTTCTGAGGGTCCACCTGAATACCTTGGGCTGATATAACATGCCCCAAAAATGCCAGTTGATCTAACCAAAACTGGCATTTGCTAAACTTAACATATAATTGGTGTTCCCTCAATTTCTTCAGCACCAAAGTGAGATGTCGAACATGCTCTACTTGAGACTTAGAGTACACCAAAATATTGTCAATAAAGACAATAACGAATATGTCTAGGTATAGTTGGAATACTCGATTCATCAGGTCCATAAAAGCTGCAGGTGCATTAGTTAACCCGAATGACATCACAAGAAACTCATAATGACCATATCGAGTCCTAAAAGTCACCTTAGGAACATCTTCATTTCTAATCTTCAATTGATAATAACCAGACCTCAAATCAATCTTAGAAAACACACAGGCGCCTCGAAGCTGATCAAATAAATCATCTATACGCGGCAACGGATAACGATTTTTAATCGTTACCTGATTCAACTGCCGATGGTCAATACGTAGCCTCAAAGTCCAGTCTTTCTTTCGTACAAATAAAACTGGAGCTCCTCAGGGTGAAGTACTAGGCTAAATAAAACCCTTATCAACCAATTCTTGTAACTGGATTTTTAATTCCCTCAATTCAGCAGGAGCCATTCGATAAGGAGTTAAGGATATAGGGTCTGTACCTGTAAGCAAATCAATAGTGAACTCCACATCTCGGTCTAGCGGTAGTCCAGGTAAATCATCAGGGAATACGTCAGGAAAATGCTTGACTACTTATACATCCTCCACACTGCTAGGAGTATTGTCATTCAACACCACATGAGCCAAATATCCCTGACAACCTTTCTTTAATAACCTTTTAGCCCTCACGGCAGAAATAACGTCGTGTCTCACTCCACTACGCTCGCCCACGGATATCACCATAGGCAATCTTGGATGATGGAAAATGACTGTCTTCCAGTAGCAATCTATCTTGGCACGATTGTAATGTAACCAATTTGTGCCCAGAATAACATCAAAATCAACAATATCTAACGAACGAGGTTAGCTGGCATAATGACATCCTCCACCAACACGGGACATCCAGGATACATCCAGCTAACATAACATGTCTCCCCTCTAGGCATCGAAAACTCTAACTCATACCCAAGAGGTGTGGGATGAGATTACGTCGTCTGAGCAAACATATGAGAAATAACGGAATGTGTAACACCACAATCAATTAATACTCTAGCAAAATGACCAAGAATATTTAACGTACCCATGATCAAGTCAGGATTATTTTGAGCATTCTGCAGGGTAATATGGTGAATATGACCATGTGCCTGCTGTCGTCCACCACGACCTCTACTAACATGATTTCCACGTCCCTGCGTACCTCAACTGGGCTGGTTAGGCTGCCTCGATGACCCTGCACTACTCGAAGCAACCTCCACATTCTGGAACTGTCCTTCAGGATGCCATTGTGACCCACCTGCTGGATGTGGCAGATATGGCATATAACCTCCAGAATACTGGGAGTAACCACTCTGCTGATACGGGTCTTGTAGATACTAATAATGTCCTCCAGAATATGGAGCTATATCACCCTGATAGCGATAAGCACCTCCGTGACCCGTCTGAATATAACCACTAGGCCCTGGAACCTGCTGAATTGGAACTGGTGGTGGTAAGAAAGGTGGCTGGGACTTCTGCTGGTTATGAGGGCACTGAATAGCTCGATGTCCCATCTGGCCACAAGTGAAGCATCCGCTGCTACCTCGCCTACATTCCACAAAATGCCGATTATTGCACCTACGACACAGGGGAGCACCTGCACTGCCAGAATCCCTCTGTCTCTAGAACCAAGAACCTTCTGAAAACCTGCCACCTCTCCTCGGTGCAGTAGCACTCAAACCCCCACTAGAAGAACTAGAACTAGTACCACTTCTATTAAAACTCTGGGTCTTGCAAGGTCTTTGTGATGACTGGACTTTATCTCTATTATTTTTCTTCTGGTTACCATCGTTTTCTTCTTCTTCCTCGCTGTCACTGGTATATTCTCATAAAACTCCTTATCGGTAGCACAAGGAGTCGTGGTCGCCATGGAACGCCACTTCTTTCTAGTACCCAATCTAAAATGGCGAAGCATCTCTACAGGATTAGCAGCAATCTCAGGGCAATAACAAGACAAATCAGTGAACTTTCTATAGTACTCATTAGCTGACATCTTCCCCTGTTTCAAGTGCGTGAATTCTTGTTTTTTACGATCTATATACTCTAGAGGAATAAATCTTTTCTGAAATAACTACTTAAAAATCTCCCAATTTGCAGCTTCCTCTGGTGACAACTGAAAAGATTCCTACCTCCACCAGGATGCAGGCTCCTCACTTAAAAACCAAGTGGTCATCTCAACCCACATATCCTCAGGAAGATTTCCCTGTCTCTGCATCAATCGAAAAGTTTTCTCAAGACGATTGAGCCAACGCTCAGCCTCCCTCGTGCCCCTTATTACCCACAAATTTATTCAACTTCAGATTATACACAGTCTCCAGGGGAGTCCTCTGGGGAGGACGAAGCGAAGACTGAATGGCATTGGCAATCATTTCCCCAAGTTGAGCAATATCGGGGAAACTAGACTTAGATGAAGTACGTGGCTCTCTACGAGGCGGCATGGTTCTGATAGAAAACAACAAAATAATTAGAATACTCACAAAGTATGCAGGACTGCCAACCCTAGGCTCTGATACCAAACTGACACACCCCGACCTAAATCAAGGTGGCTGGCCGTCACGTGGGGGTGACGTAACCATGTGCGCGGTGCGGAAGTGATGATAATATAAAAATGTGAGTAAATAAAAACCAAGCTAGCGAATTTACACTAGACAATTATATAAGTGCGGGTGAAGCTATTTAAGTGAAGTTACATAAAATTAGAACGTAGGTAACCTAAGTGCAGTCCAGCAGGACAAAAGCTAATTATACAATACCAGAGAGATAATCCTAATTTAATTACAGTCTGTCAGAACCGCTGTCGTCTTCTCGTAAGCCACCAACAAGCACGCCTACCTAGAACCTGAAGGGGCGCAAAACAAAAAGTGTGAGTGGGCAAAAAACAAAGCTTTTGAAAACATTTATTTCCAAAAGTAATAACCCCTCGCTGTAAAACCAGTATAATTTCCCAAAAAATAGGATAAATACATATCTCAAAAATCATCTCCAAATTTCAAAATCCAAAATCCACACATATATGCCATGCCAAATATCACAAGAATAAATAAGCAAACCAGGTGAAGTAAATCAATGAAAAATAATATGTCAGCCGGATCCACCCAGTGTGGCATGTACGGCTGAACCTATAGCTCATCAAGTATGCATGCATACGAGTCGAAACCACCTAGTGTGGTCTGTACGACAGGGCTAGGTGTAATAAGTACGCTCAAGTGCTACGATCACGTGAAGGCTGAGCGATAAATCGCGGGTCACCTACGAGTCGGAACCATTTAATGTGGTCTGTACGACAGGGCTGTGCACCAAACTTGGATCTAAGGTGAGCGTGCGGTGCGGGAGGTGAACATCACGTGAAGGACTGTGTCCTGGCCAGGGGAGGAAGCACTAACGCCGGGGTGCAGGTTAATGAGCTCTAAATGCATCTAAGTATAATTATAATCACGCAATTCACCATCCACAACATATAAACTCAACTGGAACTTACCTGAGCGTCCGCAACATCAACAATAACATATGCGACTATTAAATGCATATTCTAAAATATAAAGCATTTGACATGGCATTTCAAAGCGTAAAACCATTTAAGTAAATTTTCTGGGAAAACGTAATGCATATATATATATATATAGAAAACCAAAAGCCCACTCACTGTTATGTGGCAGGGTCGTAACCCCCGAGTCTCGCTTGACTGCGCTCGTCCTTTGGAAACGTCTCACCTATATGTGAAACAACTATTTTAACGTTATTTATAGGCACATAACCAAAACTATGTAATAACTTCTCATATATTGCTCAATGAGGTGTGTGAATATACCATCGTGACCTACTCAACACCACGAGCATCCCCATATTTTTAGAATAATTTTTCAATGTCCCACGCGCCCTCACGTGGCACCCAGGCGCAGGCACGTGCCTGGCATACTGACGGATTCCTTAACGGCGTTAGGGAATATTCCGTTAAATAACAGCATATTCCGTCTAAAAACTAATGGTGTTACCTTACGCCATTAGCATATTCCGTCAAAAGTTGATGGAATATTCTCCTTCTTCTCCGATGGTTCGCCGGATTTTGGCGCCGGCCGCCGTTGCACTCGCCGGTTTCTGGAAAACCTTTGAACTTAATTATCTTTGCCATTTCTCAACCAAATTCCATAAAATTTGTACCAAAATGAAGCTCTGGACGAAAATAACACATTCTTACCACTTTTAAGTCCTAAAACTCACGGAAAATGGCCGAAAAAAGTCTCGATAGTTCAGCCAAACCTGCAACTCGACGAACTCGAGTGTCCCGACGTCCAAAACCTTCCAAAACTTCTCCAACAACTTCGTAAAGTAGTCTTAAGACCTCCTAGAACTTTAAAACTCCACAAAACACCCGCGATCACCACGGAGCAATTTGCACCCCTTGCCGAAGCTCGGGTATCTCGAGTTTCCGAGGTTCTTCCTCCCAACTAAAGGTATGGTTCGGCTCTTAAGCTTGCAAGGAACTTGGAAATGGCCTCCACGATGTCGATCAGTGCAAGATGAAGCTGGTTGGGTGTGGGTGCGTACGGACTGTACGGACGAGAAAGGTTTCGAGAAAGGGGGTGATGGATGCAGGTTACACGTGTGTATGTGTGTCTGTGCTAATCCAGATTGGGCACCCATATACAAACCTAAAGCTCTAATTGGGCCACCAATGATGAACTAAAAAAAATGGGTTAATCTCTGTTTACTACGCTCATGTTTCGTGGTTTTCAATATTTAGTACATCAAGTTTTTTTCATCCCAGAGTCATACCTAAAGTGTTAATTTTGGGACAGTCTCATACATCCATTAGTCAAACTGTTAATTCTCCCGTTAAGTGATGACGTGGCGCCCATGTGAACAATGACTGGGCGCCACGTGTCATTAAAAATATTAAAATAATTAATTTTAAAAAAAAAACAAAAACCCTCTCTTCTACCACCTAACCCGCATTCCTTCTTCCCTTCTTCCCTCTGCAACCCGCACCCTCTCCCCAAAACCAGTCTCCCCCAACCTTCCTTCTTCACTCCAACCCCCTCCCTTCCTATTTTCTCATGTAAGAAATGGTTAAACTTACTAGCGATTTTCATATCACTTTTTAAAATATCTCAGTAAGATCAACAGAATAAAATTCAATAGCAATAAGAGCACAAAGAGGGATCTAGTCATCATTAGAAGTTCTTCTAAATGTTTTCTGTAGCAAAAGTGAACATATAACCATTCATGCAGGTGAAAGACGAGGAATTAGCTAAAAGAAAGGAAAATAGGAATACAATAAATTTCAATTATGCTTCGCAACCTCAATAATTACAAAAGATTTCTCAAAAAGTATACAAAATGAAAGAGATTAATGCAAAATAGAATCCCAGAAATCCAAAAACACCCCCTATTCAGTTGAATTAGCATAAAAATTTAGCAAAATAAAAACCCAGATCAGCAGAATGGTTAAATATTCGTTCTTGGCGATACCCATTTGCATTTTCCCCAAGTGGGCACAGAATCTGAGCACCCAAGATGATCAGATGCGCGCACACGCAATGAAAGTGCAGAAATGAATTGAAGAGAAGGAAACTCACTTGGTGGAGGAGTGAAGAGTGGAGGCCATTAAGATTTTGGGAGATCTGAGATTGTAGGACTTGGCAGTGAGGTTGTGAGACAGGAAGGTCAGCATCGAATTCAGACTCAGAGCTATCGATTCTCTCTCTCTCTTGCTTTCCGCTTTCGTGAATCTCAGGGATGTGCTAATTACGAGAGTTGGGGATCTTCTAGACGCAACTCGCAGCTCGATTTGGGGATTTTCTAGCAATTTCGTCCCTTCGCTAAAGGAACGTCCCCCCCCCCCCCCCGCCCCGGCGACCCATTTCCCGTCCCCTCCCTTCCCCCCTCCCCCCCCCCTGCGACCCACAACCCACTTCCCTTCCGTCACCCACCCCCCCTGCGCGACCACCCTCTCCTTCTTCCTCATTCCGCCCCCGCGCGACCCATCCTCTCCTGCTTCCTCCTTCCCCCTGCGCGACCCACCCTTCGAGTTGCAGATTCTTTCTTTTCCTTTTTTCCCCCCTTTTTCTCCTTCCCTCATCCCCCTCCTCCTTCTTCTAGGTTGGGAGCTGGGGGAAAGAAATGGGTTTCCTCTTCTTTCTCTTCTTCTGGTCTTCTGGGTTGGGGGCAGGGGAGAACAGACTTTTTTTTTTTTTTATATAATTAATTATTTTAATATTTGTAATGACACGTGGCGCCCAGTCATTGTCCACATGGGCGCCACGTCATCACTTAACGGGAGAATTAACAGTTTGACTAACGGATGTATGAGACTGTCCCAAAATTAACACTTTAAGTATGACTTTGGGATGAAAAAAACTTGATGTACTAAATATTGAAAACCACGAAACATAAGAGTAGTAAATAGAGATTAACCCAAAAAAAATCATCCAAAACGACCCCAAAATTTCGATTGAGTCTAAAGAAGTAGGACCTAATATAATTGGTCCATTTTTCTTAGCCCATTTATACATTCACAATCCAACCGCTCAAGGGCAAAATCGACATTTCCATGCTATTGGGGATAAAATAAATAGAAATTCGGGACGGGTCGTCACACGTGAATAACACAACCTTTATAAATTCTAGATTAAATTCAATGAACTCACACTTCAAAAAGTAAAAAGAAAAAAAAAAAAAAAATATATATATATATATATATAATGAAAAACCAAAGAAAGTGCACAATTTGGAAAGAAAAAAATTAAATAAATAAAGCCAAAAGTGCAAACACCTTCACGGCGGTAACGGAAGCCCAAACGGGGGCGTTAACCCACCGCCTCTTAATCTATAAGTAGATGCTCCCACACGTCTCCGGTTTCCCTTCCTACTCCCAATCCCATTCCCCTCCCCACCCCACACCAACCAACAAACCCTAAATCCAATTTTTGCCCTCTTTCTTTCACCCTCCCCCAAATGTCTCTGTATTTTCGGACGGCAAACTAACCCAAAAATTAAATTAAATTAACAATTAAAAATTACAGATAAATTAAAAATTATTAAAACTGGAATAGGGAAGAGCAAACATGGTAGTTGATGATTTGCTGGAGATGAGCATCATGGTCGCCTCTGGAGTTCCCTCTTGCTTCCGCTTCCCCGATGCTTATCCCAAAAGGTAATCTCTTTCAGGATCCCTGCTTCGTTTTTCTGCTTCTGGGTCTTCTGGGTCCTCTGGATTTTTAGCCCCTTTGTTTTTGTAAAATTTGTGCTTAAAAAAAAAAAAAAAAAAAAAATTCATGGATTTGATGGGTATGATTCAGTGTCTTCCACCTGGGTTTGGTGGAATTCAGGAGATTCTTGGGCTAGGGTTAGATACATTTTTTCTATAGCGCTTTTATCTCTCTCCCTCTGTGTTTGAATTTAAATTATATACCATCAGTTCTTCTGAAATTCTATTTCTATTTATAATTTATTTAGTGGGGGTATTGAATCTTGTTTTATATTGTTGAATATTTGATGTGGGTGTGTGAAGAAATTCTCATCTGGTTTGATAAATCTAGGGTTTTGATGGAGGGGAGATACAGTGGGGATTGATTGATATGATGTTGTTCTTTCTTTGAATTGTTTTTGGAAAAATGGCAATATTCAATCCACCAGCAACAATCCCCACCCAGGAGCTGTTCAGCTGAAACGGGAGATTCGATGCTCACGGCCCTGTCAATGGAGAATCACCACCCGTCCACGCTCTTGTCCATGGATTCCAGCGCTTCCTCTCACGACGAATTGGATTTGGAGATGAATCGACAGATCATACTTTCCGGTCCCCCTGATATAAATTTGCCCCTGTCAGCCGAGCGCAGCCCACCTCCACCTTCGTGGAATTCAGACGCTTGTGATATTCTAGATGTTGGCCTTGGCCCACAGGTGTATGAGACTGAGAGCTTGCTAACAATGCCCAAGGTTGGACGGAAATGCGCCAAGCGAGTAGACAGCATATGGGGCGCTTGGTTCTTCTTCAGTTTTTACTTCAAGCCCGCATTGAATGAGAAGTCAAAGTCCAAAATTGTCCGGGACAGTAATGGTGTTTCTGGGTTTGAGAAATCTGATCTCAAGCTTGATGTTTTCATGGTTCAGCATGACATGGAGAACATGTACATGTGGGTTTTCAAGGAGAGGCCTGAGAATGCTTTGGGGAAGATGCAGCTAAGGAGCTACATGAATGGGCATTCCCGCCAAGGGGAGCGTCTGTTTCCATTTAGTGTCGACAAGGGTTTTGTTCGATCTCACAGGATGCAGCGGAAGCATTATAGGGGTCTTTCAAACCCCCAGTGTGTGCATGGGATTGAGCTTGTTCGGTCACCTAATCTCATTAGTCTTGATGAAGAAGATCGTAAAAGGTGGATGGAACTGACTGGGAGGGATGTGAACTTCACAATTTCTATGGAAGCAGGGGATTTTAGTTCTTGGAGAAACCTTCCGAATACAGATTTCGAGCTTGAGAGGCCACCTGCTCCAATAAAGAGTGCGCCCAATTCCCACTCAAAGAAACTTCTGAATGGGTCTGGGCTCAATTTGTCTACCCAGCCATCTAACAACAACAATTCTGATGGAATGGACCTATCTCCTGTCAGCAAGAGGAGGAAGGAGTTTTTCCCCCACGGCAATGATGACGATTGCTACCTGGCTGTTAATCCTCCGTCCGATCGAATCCCAGATACGGAAACCCACCCAAATGAGGTGCAATGGCCAAATCAATTTAGTGGTGTAATGAAGAACGTCTACGGGCCTGTTACAGCTGCAAAAACAATCTATGAGGATGATGTAGGTTATTTAATCATCATCAGCTTACCCTTTGTGGATCTTCAAAGGGTGAAAGTTTCTTGGAGGAATACTTTTACTCAAGGCATCATTAAGGTATCTTGTATAAGCACATCTCGCTTGCCATACATCAAGAGACATGATCGGACTTTCATGCTTACGGATCCAGCCTCTGAGCATTGCCCCCCAGGAGAGTTTGTCAGAGAAATCTCGCTTGCCACCCGCATTCCTGAAGACGCTAACATAGAAGCTTATTACGATGGGCCAGGCTCTGTGCTTGAGATTATGGTTCCAAAACTCCGCGCTGGGCCAGAAGAACATGAGGTTCGTGTTTGCCTACGCCCTCACCTCGGAGGCAATGATCTTATGTTGACTTAAGATTAGGCAATTTATAGAGGTCTATAAGGGTTTATTGTCATGGTTGGTGCATTGTTCTACTAACTGTTGTACCATAAAAGCGTATTGCATGAAGGAAACAAAAATGTGCTGCTCACGTTTGTCTTTTCAGTTTTCGCTACTAATTTATGCATCTGGTTATGAATTCACTCTCACTATTTTCCTAATTTATATAGATTTGTCAAAAAATTATTGATTTTTATTCGGTTCGAGTCGTTAAACTGTAGACTAATCTGCCTTGTGGATACATTGAACATGACTTTCTCACTTGAAAACTGAGTGTGTGGTTGTATGAACTGGTTCTGTATTGAAGGGGCATGTTGCCAATGAATCCATGATCACATATTTCAATGTATTTTCAAAAACGACTGAAATGATCAATTTATTTCAAATCTCACTTGCGTAAATGATCGGTTATCAGTATAATTTTTGATATTTGATTTGATCAGTTCAACAATTAGGATATGATTTACGAATATTTTTTGTAATATTTCATTTAGGGTTGAATCCCAGCGCAGAGATCAATTTGTTCATACATTTTCCTTGTTTGTTTGTTTGATCAAGACTTAAAAATCTTTTGAAGCCGGACACGTGTCATAGTTACATATCATTGCATTCTTCTTCGTTTGGATGATATCTTATCAATTTGCATTGCTGTCACCACCCACTTATTAGAAGAGGGACTTTTTGTTGGGGAAAAGAAGGAAATACAAGACCTCGCTTGCTTTAATATACACTCTTAACAACTTGAGCTACAAATCGTTTCTTATAAAGCCGGACAACACCTTGAGTTGCAAACCTGCTTATAATGAAGTCGGCACTCGAAATGGAAGGTCTTGTTAGGGTTTTTAACTCCTTCACACCAATGGCTTTGCTTTCTGATGAGAATAAAATTGTGGCAGCCGCAGGGTAATTGAGGGAATTTCAAAGAGAGGAGATATTTTTTGGGAAGGCGACGTGACATTAGGGTTTTTTATTTGAATCATTGGATATTCCTAAAAGCTGTGGGTTGTGGGAATTCCACTTTATTCGCCAAAAGCACAAGTGATTTGTGTTCTTTTCGGTTCATGGTGGTGTTATTGTAACAGAAATGGGGTCAACAGTGATTAACTATGAACAAAAAAGTAGCTGTCAAATAAGTAGGTGACAAATGTTGCAATTCACTGAAATGATGATAGTATTAAAGAACGAAACTCGTCAACCAGCTCACAATCTAGTGTTGCATTTTTTTTCAATGTTAGAAGAGACTTAAAGTATAAAATTGAATCGCGTGACTTTATTTGGCGTATAACCGAATGTTAGGTTTAGATGATCTTCGACCACTTCTCTTTTTTATTCTAGTACACAATGAAATGGAAAACTAAATAATTCAAGAACACCATTTTTAAGGGTTTGCTACATTAAGTCATGAAAAACTCGATTAGAGACTAACTTTGTACGAATATCAGCTAACTCTTCAAGGATCCGACTATAGGCGCCTCTGTTTTTAATTTCTTGGATTAAACATCTGTTGCTTTTTAGAATTTGATTAAACATTCTTCCTACAATTAAGGTGCCACTTATTTTATAAGTAACATCTTTTTAATGCCATATTACACAATTTGCCATTATAATGTACCATGGTACATTTGGGAAATAGAATTTAGTAGTACATTTTCTTTTAAAGGATAATTTGGTACATTTCAAACCGATATATTGGTACGTTTTAAGTTAGAATGGGTACGTTTTGACACACCCTGACCTAAATCAAGGCGTGCTGGCTGTCACGTGAGGGTGACGTAGCCATGTGCGCAATGAGGAAGTGAAGATAGTATAAAAATGTGTAGTAAATAAAAATCAAACCTAGCGAGTTTATACTAGATAAACAAATAAGTACAGGTGAAGTTAATTAAGTGAAGTTACACAAAATCAAAGAGTAGGTAGCCTAGTTATACGATACCAGAGAAGTAGTCCTACATTAATTACAATCTGTCAGAACCGCCGTCACCTCCTCGTAAGCCACCAACAAGCACTCCTACCTAGAACCTGGAGGAGAGCAAAACAGAAAGTTGAGTGGGCGAAAACAAAGCTTTTAAAAACATTTCATTTGCTCAAAAGTTATAACCCCTCGCCGTAAAACCTGTATAATTTCCCAAAAAATAGGATATGTATGTATATATATCTAAAAAATCATTCCCACAATCCAAAATCCCAACATATATGCCATGCAAGATATCACAAGAATAATCAAGCCAACCAGATGAAATAAAACGATGGATAATAATGTGTCAGCCGAATCTACCTATGGTGGCCTGTACGGCTGAACCTATAGCTCAACAAATATGCATGCACACAAGTCGGAACCACCTATAGTGGTCTGTACGACAGGACTGTGCACCTAACTTGGATCCAAGGTGAGCGTACGGTGCAACAGGTGAACATCATGTGATGGACTGTGCCCTGGCCATGGGCGGGAGCACTAACACCAGGGTGCAGGTTAATGAGCTCTAAATGCATTCAAGTATCATCATAATCACACAACTCACTAATCAAAACATATAAACTCACTTGGTACTTACCTGAGCGTTCGCAGCGTCAACCATAACATATACAGCTACTAAACCCATATTCTAAAATATAAAACATTTGGCATGGCATTTCCAAAGTATAAACCATTTAAATGAGCTTTCTGGGAAAAACGCAATGCATATATAATATATAGAAAACCAAAATGCCCACTCACTAATATATGGAAGGATCGTAGCCCCTGAGTCTTGCTTGACTGCGCTCGTCCTCTGAAAATGTCTCACCTATATGAGAAACAACTATTTTAACGTTATTTATAAGCACATAACCAAAATTAGGTAATAACTTCTCATACGTTGCTCAATTAGGGTATTTGAATATACCATCGTGGCCTACTCAACCCCACGAACATCCCCATATTTTTAGAAAAAATTTCCGACGTCTCACGCGCCGACCAAGGCACGGCCACACGCGCAGGCACGTGTCTGGCATACGGACGGAATCCCTAACGGCGTTAGGGAATATTCTGTTAAATAACTAGAATATACCGTTAAATATACCTGAGCCTGAGCCGTTAATTGTCGTTAGCATATTCCGTCAATTTTGACGGAATATTCTCCTTCTTCTCCTGCGAGTCACCAGCTTCTGGTGCCGGCCGCCGTCGGTATCGTCGGTTTCTGGAAAAATTTCAAACCTTAATATCTCACTCATTTTTCAACCAAATTTCACGAAATTTGTACCAAAATGAAGCTCTAAACGAGTAGAACACATTCTTACCACTTTGAAGCCCTAAAACTCACGGAAAATGGCCAGAAAAATCTTGGATACCCCTGCCACCTCTGCAACTCGTGAAACTCGAGTTTCCTGACGTCCAGAATCCTCCAAAAATGTCCTAACAGCTTCGTAAGGTAGACTTAAGATCCCCTCGAACCTCAAAACATTGGGAAAAGCACACGATCACGACGGTGGCAATGTGCACCTCGTCGGAGCTTATGGTTTCTAGTGTTTTCGAAGGCTTCACGTCCAACCAATGGTATGTCTGAGGTCCTAAGCTTATGAGAAGCTTGAATATGGTCTCTAAAGGTTTGATCTGTGCGTGGAAATAAGGGTTTGGAAGTGGTCCGTACGTTGTACGGAAATGAGAAGGATCGAGAAAGAGAGAGGTGATGTCTGCGTGTGCGTGTACGTGTGGGTGTGTGTCCGGATTGGGCATCCTAAAAATCCAACACCTAATTGGGCCACTAACTAACCAACTAAAAAAAAACCAACCTAACATAACCCTAAAATTCCATTGGGCATGAAAATATAGGAAGAGATATGATTGGCCCATTTTTCTTAGCCCAAATACACATTCGCAACCCAACGCTCAAGGGCAAAAGTGTCATTTCCACGCCATCAGGGTTAAAATACATTATAATTAGGAACGGGCTGTCACACGTTTCAATTTAGCATCGGTACGTTTCAAGTTATTATTGGTGTGTTTCAAATTGACCTGAATACGTTTCAAATTGATTTCAATTTAAAATTCACATTTATATATTTCATGGCGAATAGCACTAATCCCAGTCCAAAGACTCCAAACTCATCCTTTTTATCAACTACTTTTATATTTCAATAATAATTTTATGATGTGAACGAGCCAACAAAAGGGGTATAAACCCTGACGCCAAAAAAAATTCAAAATTCAAAGTTTATAGATAATATTGGTGATTTATTTAATAGCCATTAATAATATCCCTAAAAAAAGGTATAAATCCTGACAAGCCAAAAAAAATCCCCTTATGAACTAAAAGGATAAAGTGGGAAATCAACATATAACATTTTTATTTTAAAAAATAAACTAATGACATGTAAATAAAATAAATTTAAAAATGATTAGGTGGACACTAGTTAAAGCGTTTTAATCAAAATTTTAAAAGAAACAAATGTTTAATAAAAATTATGTAAAAAAAGAGTGGGGGATTCTAATTTTCTCTTTCTTTTATAAAATGTATATCACCAAATTAAATATCTCAAGTTCCGACTTTTCTTGTACAAATAGAAAATTAAATATCGCAAGTTCTGATTTTTCTTGTATAAAATGTACATCACAACGTAAATCCGTAAATCTTTTTCTTTTTGAATTTGGAATGAATAGGTGAAGGATTTATCCACAACTTGATTTATATGATTTGATAGGGTTGCATTTGATTGTTACAAAATTGCTAGAGGCCCAACCTTTGTCCGTCAGGGGAGTTGGCGGAGGCGAGTAAGGCTAAAAGGGCACGGGCAGGCAGAGAAGAGGTCAATGGTGGCGTCTGGCCTCTTTGAAGCGAGACCTTGTTGGCTGTTGTTGCTTCAAATAATTTGATGTCAGGTTCTAAGTCTTCCCGCCTCCAGTCAGTATCCACACTTTGCTTCACGCACGGAAATGCAGCGCCATTGGATTGCAAATGGATGGTTAAAATGGGTCAAGGAATTGCGTGATCATCATCTTTTCGTTAGTCATTTTAGTCAACATAACGGTCAAAATATGTGTCCATATCTTTTTTTCTTTTTTATTAAAAAGAATAAATTGATTACTTCATCACACTAGTCTATCATCAATACTATAAATCAAACTCAAAATGTATGAATTATGAGCTTGAAATTCGTTCCTACATTAGCCGCACCATCTTTGTCGACAAAACTAAGTGTCAGCTAAAAACTTTTGAGGTGAAATCAGTTCCATTTCAAAATCTTAATTTACCAATTTAACAGATTTGATAATTATTTTTGTATAATAACGATTCTAACAAAACAAATAAAAACACGTAGCCAAAAGAATATTCATTTAAAACTGGCTAAAAAGGTGCAAATACAAAAGTTCCAAAAAAATATAAATAAGCGCGGGCAAAAAATTACCAGCGGCCCATATAAAAATTTTGGCAAAATAAAAAAAAAGGCATTGAATATTTCCAAGGCCCCAATAAAACATAAAAACATTAAGTTCCCAAAACACCTAAATAATAATTCCGAAAAACCGACATAACCCTTGCAGCAGAAAACTTAGTCCACCTCCTCGATCTTGGGGCCCGGGCCGCTGGCACTAGGAGGAGCATCATCATCATCAACTGGGCCGGCACCGTCGCCCCCAGCTCCCTGGTACATCTTGGCGATGATTGGGTTGCAGATGCTCTCCAACTCCTTCATCTTGTCTTCAAACTCATCGGCCTCCGCCAGCTGGTTGCTGTCCAACCATTGGATAGCTGTCTCGATCGAGTCCTCGATCTTCTTCTTGTCGGCCGGCGGCAGTTTGGCCCCGATCTTCTCGTCCTTGATGGTGTTCCTCATGTTGTAGGCATAGTTCTCCAAGGCGTTTTTGCTCTCCACCTTCTTCTTGTGCTCTTCGTCCTCCGACTTGTACTTCTCGGCTTCCTGAACCATCTTCTCAATCTCCTCCTTGGACAGCCTGCCCTTGTCGTTGGTGATTGTGATCTTGTTCTTCTGTCCGGTGGTCTTGTCCTCGGCCGAGACATTCAAGATACCGTTAGCGTCAATGTCGAAGCAGACGGTGATCTGGGGTACTCCTCTGGGTGCAGGTGGGATTCCGGAGAGCTCAAACTTTCCGAGCAAGTTGTTGTCCCTGGTTCTGGTTCTTTCTCCTTCATACACTTGAATCAAGACTCCGGGCTGGTTGTCGGAGTAGGTTGAGAAGACCTGTTCCTTCTTGGTGGGGATGGTGGTGTTTCTGGGGATCAACACAGTCATGACACCTCCGGCGGTTTCCAATCCTTGGGAAAGAGGGGTAACATCCAACAGCAGAAGGTCCTGGACCTTCTCGTTGCCCTCTCCGCTGAGAATGGCAGCCTGGACGGCAGCACCATAGGCGACAGCCTCATCAGGGTTGATGCTCTTGCAGAGCTCCTTGCCGTTGAAGAAGTCCTGAAGAAGCTGCTGTACTTTAGGAATACGGGTGGAACCTCCAACAAGAACGACATCGTGGACGGTGCTCTTGTCCATCTTGGCATCCCTCAAACATTTCTCAACTGGCTCCATACACTTCCTGAAAAGATCCATGTTCAACTCCTCGAATCTGGCACGGGTGATGGTGGAGTAGAAATCAATACCCTCGTAAAGGGAGTCAATTTCAATGGTGGTCTGAGCGGTGGAAGAGAGGGTTCTCTTCGCCCTTTCGCAAGATGTCCTCAACCTCCTGAGGGCTCTGGGGTTGCCGCTGATATCCTTCTTATTCTTCCTCTTGAACTCCTGAACGAAGTGGTTCACCATTCTGTTGTCAAAATCTTCTCCTCCCAAATGGGTGTCACCGGCTGTGGCCTTGACCTCAAAAATACCCTCCTCAATGGTGAGAAGAGACACATCAAAAGTACCACCTCCAAGATCGAAGATCAAGACATTCTTCTCACCAACGCTGGTGGCCTTCTTGTCAAGACCATAAGCAATGGCAGCAGCAGTGGGCTCATTGATGATACGGAGGACATTGATTCCAGCAATAACTCCGGCATCCTTGGTGGCCTGACGCTGGGAATCATTAAAGTAGGCAGGGACTGTGACAACAGCGTTCTTGATCGTGCTGCCAAGGTAGGCCTCGGCGATCTCACGCATCTTGATGAGGACCATAGACGAGATTTCCTCAGCGGCAAAGAGCTTGTCTTCTCCCTTGTAGGAGACTCCGATCATGGGCTTTTCACCAGGGCCGGAGGTAACCTTGAATGGCCACAACTTCATGTCGCTCTGGACAGAGGCATCAGAAATTCTACGACCAATCAACCTCTTAGCATCTGCAATTTTAACAAATCAAAGATTATCAACATACACATCGCCACAAATATCTTTAGTTTAAAACAAATCACTGTAAGCATACTATCAAAACAATTATTTAAAATATTAATCTATACAACTAATCCATGTTTTCAACAGATCAAGTAATATTATACAATACTAATCCTGTTTTTAACAGATGAATCATTGTACAAAAAATTTAGCCTTCCAGATAATATCTATGTTAATAAAGAATCAGTTGGGTTCTATCATTTCAATTGATATGTACCTTAATTAAAAAATTCAAATAATTCTCAAATAAATAATCAGTTGGGTTCTATCATTTCAATTGATATGTACCTTAATTAAAAGGTTCAAATAATTTTCAAATAAATAATCAGTTGGGTTCTATCATTTCGATTGATATGTACCTTAATTAAAAAATTCAAATAATTTTCAAATAAATAGTCATATTTTTACAGAACTAAGATCCTGTTTTACTAGATCTACTAAGCAAATTTCAAAACTTTCAAATCACTGATCCAAATTGTTAACTACAGATCCAATCTAAATCAGCAACCATAAACTTCACTACCACAAATCAAATCGATGCATATTCACAAAGTCAATGAACAAAAAGGAATCAAACAGCATTAACAGATCTAAACGCATACTACTAAGAGAATACAGATCTATAAGCTAATTTAAACAAAAAATACAGATCCAGAAACTAGCAAAAGAAACAATACAGATCCATATACTACTGAAAGAGAAAGAACAAGGAGCTCAGGTCTTACCGAAGACGGTGTTAATGGGGTTCATGGCGACCTGATTCTTGGCGGCATCTCCGATCAACCGCTCGGTATCAGTGAAAGCAACGTACGACGGGGTGGTTCTGTTACCCTGGTCGTTGGCGATGATCTCTACACGGTCGTGTTGCCATACACCGACGCATGAGTATGTGGTGCCGAGATCGATTCCGATGGCCGGACCTTCTCCTTTACCGGCCATTGTATCAATCAAGGGTTTTGTCGACGGAAATTGAAGAAAAGAATGCGAAAAACAACTGTGGCTACTAGGGTTTGGAGTATGAATGAAAGGAAGAGGAGTATCGAGGAGGTTTATATAGAGTTGGGGGGTTGGAATTCCAGAATGTTCTATAACCCTAGAGTTTTGGAGCCGTGGGATGTGGGGCCAATGGACGGCTGGGATTGTTTTGGTGTTACGATCGTAGACTCGTGGTCAAGTTTGATTGAGATTCTGCGCTCCAGTCCGCGCGGCTGTGGGTTACTCGGTTGCTTCTTATTGGGCTCATTGGCTCTCAATGCTCCAACCATCGCCGTTCACTTTTACGCGTAGGGGGGGGTCCCACTCCACTTCTGACTCCAGATTGGCGGTGGTAATAAAGAAAACCCTAGGTTTTTAACCCCTTCTAGATTAGCCTAATTACAAGCGTTTGAAATTTACTCTAAGACCTTTTCCCACAAGCAACTGTCATGCCGAAAATTCTAGGAGGGTGTAGTCAAATTAAGATTTTAAAGGATTTTAAAGAATTTTAAAAGTAATAGATTTGATAGAATTTAAGAGGATTTAAGACTCCTATAAAATTCATATGAATTTGAATTGATAGTTTGTAGATTTTGGTGGATTGTGGTGGAATGATTTGAAATCTTAGGGGTGAGGTTGGATTCCTTTTAGCCTTGGTTACATATACTTTTTGCTCTCAAATCTCACAAAATCCACAACTTATAGAAATCCTTTAAAATTTGAATACACTTAAGGGGGTGTATTCAATCGGGAATTTGAGAGATTTTAGTGGAATTATAAATCCATGGATTTTTATGGAGTTTAATTGATTTATAGAGATTCCATATAAAATTTTGATTCAATTCTCTCGAAATCTCATGGGGAGAGATGAGATTTGTGGATGCTTAAAATATACTACCAAATCTCTCAAATTCCCTCTAATTCCTCAACTTTTTCAAATTCTCTAAAATCAATTTCTAATTGAATACACCTAGAATGCTATAAACTTCTTTAAAATCCTAATTGAATACACCCGGATTTATAAAAATTTTAATAAACTATCTTAAAATCCTGATTGAATACACCTTGAATCTCAGAGAATCACTTAAAATCCTGATTGAATACCTCTAGATTCATTAAAAGAATTAAAATCTCTCAAAATCCCAATTGAATACACCCCCTTAGATTTGGATGAATTTTAAAATCCTTTAAAATCTTTTAATTGATTACACTTGGATTCTAAAATTCTTTAAAATCTTTTAATTGACTACACCTAGATTTGAATGGATTCTAAAATCTTGTAACATCTTTTAATTGACTACATTAGGATTTTAAAGTCTTTTAAAATCATCTCAAATCCGAGTTTGACTACACATATTTTTAGCTATTGAATTTTCGGGCTATAAATTTAGCCAGATTTTTAGCTATTAAATTTTTGGCACATATAGGCCAAAAAATCAAATCTATAAAATCTTGAAGCATAGTATAAAATCTTCAGTCGCGCTCACCTTCAAACGGTATAAAATTTCTTACTTTCATAAACAGCAATCATGCTCACCCTTAAACAATATACGGGTCTGACTTTCAATTGTGAAATGTTGTTGTTCATGAACTTAAGAAACCCTAATTCTTAAGTTCCTATCCGTTTGGTTTTTTTTTTCACCAAAAATCGCTTCATTTTAAAGCTAAGCAATACAAAGTGTTTGGTAAATCTATAATATCATGCTTATTTTGAAAGTTGCATGCATAAAAAATTGAGTTGAGTCGTTAATGCATATTTTCAATTCTGGTAAACCCTCATTAATTCCTAAAAATGACATTATTTATCATTCTTTACATATTTTCTTCATTGGAGAATAAAATGACCACCACCACCTACTAATACCACCACCATCGTTGCCTTCCCCACCGCTGCCCATACCACAATTGTTACAACTGCACCCCACTATTGGCACCATCACAATCGTCATCGCCGCCCCATTGTCGTTGTCGTCATCGCCCCACTACTACCTCTACACCCTAACCACCACACTTTACTATTGGCATGACCACCATACCCCTACCATTGTCGCTGCCATCACAATCACTACCTCAACCACCGTTATCGTCGCCACTACCCCACGATTATCTTCATTTTTGTCATTATATATGATTGTATCACTTTTACTTTAAAATTGGCCAAACAATTTTACACTACTATTCATATTCACAGCACTTAAAAACACGGTTTATCAAATAGTCTACTACTTTATTTTGCAGCTGATTAGTTATAAAGAACAATACAAACAATTTTTTTTAAGCACAACAATCCCAGGCTGACCAATTCTTAGGCCTCAGAAAGCCTTTGGATTATGCCACATTAATGTGAATAGGACTCGATTTCTTTTTCTTCCATCTAATGGTTTTAGGGATGCAAACAACATTTTGCGCAATATCAAGTTGTTTTCTTACAAACATTCTTTTAACGACAAGCGGTGTTCAATAATGATAAGATCTGAACACGGGACACAATATGTAAAAGCACTTTAAAAATCCTATTTGCACTGTGAACATTTTAAAATATAAGCGAAAAATACACTTAAAAAGGGATGTATGATGACTTTTTAAAAGTATCTTTTAACAACTCTCTAAAATCATGACACATCAATTTAGTAACTCACTTTAAACGTATAATCAAATGCCCTTCACATTTGCAAGTGACTTTTTACCATAGTAATAGAAATGTGTTGAGTCATTGCATGACGGCGTGGGTTCAAATCCCGTTAGTGACTAATATAATATCTAATATAACAAAATCTATCATTTGACAAAAAAATAAAAAGAACCCTTCACATTTCTTCATTTTCATTTGCTTATGTCATGGCATATCGGGCATGGCTACTCCATCCATCAGCCTGCACCTATCCCCTCCACCAACCTCTCGCCTCTCTCGTCACCCTTCTTCTGCAACACCGATCAAACTGATGAATCTGATCCATAAGTTGCTTAATCATCATGTAAGTGTGATTTATCAAACTTAGAAATCATTATCACTTATGAACATTTGATATATCATAAAAAGGAATAGTGATAGGTATTTTACCACATGCAAAAGTAGGGATAAAAACACATAAAAATACTTGCAAGAGAACAAGGTAGTTGTAGTATAAACGGCTAAAGCAAGGTCGTTTCCGCTAGGATTGAGTGAATAATTTGTATTTAAACTAATTCATAGCTAATTATTTGAAAACAAAGATTGGAAAAGGTTGATTTAGAATTTAAAAATAATAAAAACGAATTTTAATAAAAGTAATTTAGGAAAAACAACTAATGACCAATTAGAAAAGAAACAAGTCAAAGAGAAGGTTTTGAGAAACAAATTTGGAAAAACACTAGGGTTCCGCCATCCCTTTAACAATCCTATATAGATTTATGAATTATCCATACAACTTTGAAGGTTAGGTTTTCCTAATGCATATTCTACTCGTGGTATTCAAGTTAGAACGTATATCAAACATGCAATCCGTCTGTGGTATTCAGATCAAATATAAACATGCATGCCTCATTACGCTTTATAAAAACCTTTTGAAAAACCATGCAACCCCTAAGACGTGGTATTTATCCTAGGTGAAATTACAACTACTAATCACAAGAAGCAAAACTCAATTCCCCGGTGGTATTTCGACCGAATTACATCCAATTACTTATCTAAACATTCTAATGGTCGCGAATCATTAAGACACAAAGATAGTTTAAAGCACAGTGATTAATAATTCAAAGCATGCATGTATAATATCATAAGCAATTAAGTAAAAACTACATATTCATGCTAAAGCTCAGGCATCGCCCCTAGCAAAAGAAAATTAGCTATTCATATTCGTAATTAAAATCAACATAATTACATTAAACTAGAAAAAGAATGAAAACACCTTGTAGAATAAAGTCTGAAAATCTCTAAGCTTTGCACAAAAACTTCTCCCAATCTTGCATACGTCCCTCTCGAGAAACCCTAGGTTTGCCAAAAGGCTTATTTATACTACTCTAATTAAAATCCCCCTAATAAATGGTTTGCCAAAAGGCGTATTTAAAGTTTGAACTATTTTGAACACTTCTCTAGAAGGCCACAAACCCATCCGAAGTCATATTGGGCTCCAAAAATGCAGTTTAAGCCCAGAAATGTCACTTTCCAGCAACGCGCACTGCTCATTCATTTAATCGCCAGAAAATAACCGCTTGGTAGAAATTTCTGAAATTTTGACACGAATACGCCAAGAGACACACAAACGTCTTCCAATTTAAATCACTCCAAAATTCGTTTTTTTGAGTACGTTTTTCTCCAGAGGAAATCGAATGTTCTATGTTGAAAATATGAAGCAAAGTATCAAAATTCTACCAAAATAATTACCAAATTGTACTAAGAATAGGGTAAAATATATAATATAATATTGAATCATCAAATAGTATGTTGGTTACGGGGGATGAGAGATAAATATTTAGTTATAAACGAAGACGGAGTAGGCTTCAAACTCGAAACGAAAAGAGTTAAAAAAGACAAAGACACTAACCATTAGGGCAATTCCCTCCTACGATTGCACAAATTCTCGTAAGTGAAAGGTCTTAGTTTTGATTCTCGTCAAAAGAGAATTTAAATCGCATTATTGCTGGCCTATTATGAGGCTAAGCCTACCATTTCCCGTAGATAATATCATCGTTTGTTAAAAAAAATAAAATAGGAATTTTGAATTAGGCCGTCCTAGCTTGGCCCATTCTCTGCAGGCTCGGTCCAGCCCGTCGCTGATGCTAGAGCTCTGGAAGCTTAAAACGGTAAAAACCCCAACTCCGAAGCTTCTCCAAGTATAAAAACATCAAATCTTCCCCCATCTTCCATCTTCCATCTTCCATCTTCCATCTTCGTCCTCTTTCTATCATTGTTCATCGCCCCAAAATACGATCACAACCTGAGGGGATGAAATGGAAGCTACAAGTGAGGCAGGGAACACCGATGAGCTCGAAGCTATGTGCATGGAAGACTCCTCTTGGCACCCATGCCAAGTTTCTCTCAGGTGAGCCATCTATCTGAAGTTAAACCAACCCACTCAGCATTGTTCCAAATAGATTGGGATCCTGATGTTTATTGAAGAAAATCAGCAATGGGTTTTGTTTTTAGTAGATTTTATGAGATGGGTTTTCTCAAAGTTGTGATTTTTGTAGTGTTTTTTACTAGATGATCACTGGGTTTTCCTTGGAATTATGATCGGTTTGGATCACGAAATGAAATGAGTCTTTTTTCTTGACTATCCCATGTGCATGTGTGTGTATTACTGATTCTGTTCATGTGTGACTACGCCGAAATAATGCTAAATGATATTTCTTAATGCATTGTCATGTGTGAATTAGTATCCAATCATCTTGTGCGCGTGCAATGAGCTGGTGGCCAGTGATTTCATTTTCTTTTTAAGTGTGATTACTTAGTGATGTTTACTTCCCAAATATTTTTCTTTCTGAATTGGTACTAAAGAAAGTTTGTAAAGTACTTCTGCTACTCTTGTCCGGTAAGAGTGCCATATGTCATGACTGTGTATTGGGATGACTACTCTATATGCTGATTCTCTACAGATCATGAGAGATTTGATTTTAACACTAAAGTAAATTGTCCTGAATTTACGGAATTAAAGTCTGATACTTATGTCTTCCCCCTCCTTTTGGGCATGTAATTAATTGTTGGATATGCGTACAAAATGTGTTGAGGTGGCTCCTGATTGTGGTCCACAGCTCTACTGGAGATAGCCTAATTGTAGAATTTGGGCGCCAGGAGTTAGAAGATATGGTGTTGAACAAGGATGAAGCACTTTCCCATCTCCGCTTCCGTTCTACTCCTCTTGAAGGCAATGACTGCGCTCACATTGAAGGAGAGAAAGTTCTTGCAATTAACAAGTCACAGTTTAAGAGCCACTTATATGATGCCAAGGTGGAAAAGGTACTTATCTGCTCCTTAATTTATTCAGAGCTTCCTTGGAACCAGGCTATCATCTAATCATAAACTTTCTACTTTCTTGAATTAATTGTTGCTCATTATATAAGTGCTTGATCATATAAGGCCTAATCAACCTAAAAATATGTATATATATAGTGGTTAAAAGGATGTGTCCTTATAAATTTACAGCAGCAATGGGAATGACATTGGGTTCTTATTGAGAAATCCTTTGTGTATCTGGTTAATAGCTTTAATATGAAAAAAAATTAGACTGTTTGTGTTAACCATATCATGTTCTAGTGGATTATAATGTACCGCAATCCTCGGCTTGTGTGATAATTATGATTTACAATACATGTTATGCCTTTTGCATGCAAAAAGCCATTCTGTTAATTGAGTTCATGTCCCAACATCATGACGACTAGGTGCTCAGAGTGAGACACTCACAGAGGGTCTATTGTAGATGCACTTTCATGATCCAATGGCTTCACCAAGAACTCAAGGGACAGACCGTGACTGTCCCCTCTAGTTCAATTATGAAACTAGCAAGCAAAAGCATCATTGTCCATCCAACTGTTGCTGCATTCTTGAAATCAGTCAAACAAATGGGTCCAAATAGTGCTTCTCCCTTTCCAGTCGTGCATGAGGAGTTTGGATTTGAATTGGACCTTAACAAATTGCTGGAGAAGCAAATAGAAGAGATCAATATTTCAACTAATGGATTCAGAAAAGAAATCACAGAAAACATTTTAGAGGGGGTCAAAGGTAACCAGCCGTTCTCGCTACTTCATATGTTTGATGAATCAGGCTTCTTGTTTCAATATCTTGTCCTGGATATCTTTTTTTATTGTTTAAAGAAAATTATTCCCATAAGCGATATCTATCAACTGTTTGCAACCACATATTTCTTGCATCTGCACCTTGAACCTGGAATGCCCTTCTTAAGTTGAATTAGAGGAATATGGTACTTGCAAACTAATGAGCAGTAGATGGGCTTCACATAGTGTATCATCCATGCCATATGCATAGTCGGGTAAATGTTCTCCCTCCTTTCCCCCACCCCCTCTAGCTCTCATCAAGAAAATGTGGTTGACATCAATGTTAAAGCTGAAGGCCTACATGGGAGTTATTCTTGCAAGAATTAACTGCTTGATACCCAAGTATGCTGGAGGTGACTCTATTCGAACTGAAAAAGTTTTCTCAGTTAGTCCCTTACTCTTTTTCTTTCCTGTAAGCTTTTAACTTCCATTTTACTCTTAAAAGGCCGATACACAAAAATCAGGGGGAAAAAAATTCTACAACGCCTCTCCCACCCTACCCTAGGCTGTTGTGTTGGCCATGGTCATTTTGAATGTTTAACCTTTTGAAGTTTCAAAAGAAACTATTAAAAAAATAAAAGTGAAAAGAGACAATGAGGGGGATATATAAGTCATTTCATTAACAGGGAACTTAGGGGGTGCTTGTTCATCAGTTTTCTTTTGGTTTTACATCAAATCTCCCTTGAAATTAAATACATAATTACATTTGCATTGCTACAAACATTTAGATTATTCCTAGTCGTGCATGCAGCTGATAACAAGGGACACATTCTACTCAATCCTGTTGCTGCATCCGAAATATGCATTTCACATGCTCAGGTTTCTCATGACCAAGATCAATCAAAAAGTACTGCTCAGAGTTCTATTGAATATGAAGTAAACATAAAAGATGAGGGTCTACAAGCCCCTCGCTCGTCCATGCAAGAAGAGCATTCAGAATACAAGTCTCGCCTTAGTCCTCTTGGTGCTCGTGCAGCTCTGGCCTTACTAGTATCAAGTAGTCACAAGCATATTGCTATAGGTGGGACTGAACTTTTCAAATCTTGTGATAGTGACAACATGTCTATTAAAGATACTAATGCTCATAAGAATGAAAATAAGACTTCAGATGCTACAAAAACGAGTTCAGTTGTTCAGAGAGGTTTTGAAATTCAAAATAGTGATACTTACCTGAGAAATTCTGCCGAAGAGATTAAGCCAAGGGCCTTAACCAGTGCAAGAAGGTTGACACGCTCAGCAATCCAACAAGAAAAAGATAAATTAACTGTGACAGTTGAACAAGGGTTGGACGAGAGCAAGTCAGCTCATGCTGCAGGGTCATTTTCTTCGCTAGGAAATGTCACCATTCATGAAAGCAATGTATTGAAAGAGAAGAATGATGTATCAAAAAAGAAGAAAGTAGTATCTTCGCCATTTCATGTCGAGAGTAACATCCCTATGGAAAAAAGTGATAAAAAGCTGATGTCTGGTGATGCTGGAGCCATTCAAGATATATGTGATCCAATTAAGACTTGTGGTAAAGAGTCTAAAAACACTAAGTCAGCTGTTACAACCAACATGAGGAGGTCAACTCGTTTGACATGTTCTTCTGAAGAGAATGTAACAGTTCCTGAAAACCATGGAAAGGAAGAGAAAAGTGGTGGACCAAGAAAGAAAACAGCTGTCTCTCCTTCAGCTGACAAGGACAATAATATGCCTGGCGAAGAAAGCAATGAAAGGCACATGTCTGGTGCTGTCACAAGATCTGGAAACACTCGACAAATTGAAGGTTACATATGTTATATTCACATGTGCATGTGTATTATTCTGTCTAGTTATAATCATTTGTGTTATGTTACTTGGCTAGAACATAGAAAACAGATCTGATTTGCAGAACTTCTAAAACATTTAACACAGTTTGCATTCTGGTCTTCGCCACTGTGTATTGTGTTAGAACTGACTTAAAAGTGGTTTGTTTGTTGTCCCTGATCGAATTTCCATTTATTTAAACGCAGGTCAAATCTATTTGATTACCTTGTTTTAAAAAAAATCATGTCTACTCTACGGTTTTCCTTTTTCTTTCTTATTGCACGCCTCAGGTCAAATCTATTTGATTACCTTGTTTTAAAAAAATCATGTCTACTCTACGGTTTTCCTTTTTCTTTCCTAGTGCACGCCTTAGTTACTGTTTAACCCCCTTTTAATTTCAGCATTCTAAGCTTAGAATTATGTAAAGTGCAGGAAAAGTTTCAGGAAGTGGTGGTAAAAGCCAAGGCCAGAAGAGGAAGTCTACTTCCTCCAGTAAGCAAGAGCTGCGATTTTCTCCACGATTGAAGTTTCTCCCTCAGACTCGCTCACAAAAGAAGTCTTAAACTAGCTTTCTTCATCAGGATTACTCACAATCAAGTGACGCAGCATTTTGGGGACTGGAAAGAGGTAAACCTGTTTTTCCTTCTTTGCATATGTTTAAAAGAGAGAACCGGGACCATAAGTGAAATGAACACAAAGTACGCTTCTTGTATCTTGGATCATCTATGTGAATTGGTTGCATGAGCAAACATATCAACAGCTTAGTATGCTTGTTATATCTGTTATAGTTCTTTCCGTTTTGGTATTGCCCTTTTGAATGGGTCTTGTTGGCTCCTCTACGGCTTATGGATTTATTTGTCATTTCCTCTTGGAGGAATTATTTATAATTCCAATTCCATATGTCTTGCCATTTGAACCCAGCCCACCACGCCACGCTATCGTTGAGGCAGTGTGAATGGCGACAAAATATGAATCAGTTCAAGATAATACAGCATTGGCCTCTATTTAACACATGATTGCAATTTGATGCAGTAGGTTCATGTGTGTTAAAATGACATTATGCGTGGAGCAGCTCGTATTAGCCAGTTATGGAGGTTTTGGGAGCTAATAGTTTAACTGTTGGGGTATATTTGTATATTTATTCTATATTTTGAGGGAATTAGGCATTTTACTTGTTATAAGTTTGTTTTCTTCTTCTTAATCGTATGACATTTTACTTGTTATAAGTTTGTTTTCTTCTTAATCGTATGAAGTCACATCAAAGGGGACGAATCACATCGAGTCAAATTTACACCAACTGTGAGTCAGACCCTATTGCCTCAGACTACTACCCATCCTGATGCTTCCAAGTTTAGGAAGGTAACTAGCATGTTTGTTTCCATGCATTGCTAAAACATGAAATTGTGTTTTTTAGACAAAATAGATTGAGTTCATGTATGCTTGCAGTTTCTTGTCTTTGTGAAACTAGTTAAAAGGCTGTTAAGTGGAATTATACTTGAATGCCGGGTCATGATTCTCAGTCTGACAACATACTATTACTAGGAGCTCTCACACAAAATATTAGATCCTCGTGTTAGGCATCCATCTTGCAAAGTTCCAATTCCTAGAATCGTGTCCAAATGTATGGTTATAGTAACATAACATGTCAGATTGTCTCGTAGGAAAGCGCATTAAACATATACAATAGACAATTGTCGTTGTTAGTAGTCGTTGTCGTTGTCGTTGTTAGGTCATACAAGCATGTTACCAAGTCCTTTTCAGACATGGTGATGGTGCGCGTCCCATGACATATACTTTTGGATGGATTGGATGTATAACGGGAAAGTCACACTCAATGTTGCTTCACGATGATATACTTTATGTGAACGGGCCTCTAACATGAGTCGAATTTCCCTCTCAAATCTTTTCTTATTTATATTCTTGTCCAAACACTTTGGATTTTTTATATTTTTTATATTTTGTTGTCAAAGTCTCTTTCTATTTCTTAATTGAACCAAAAAGAAAAGCAATGACGTGATTGAAATTCAAATTCTTGTAAGCTTATAATACTTCGTTTGTACTTTTGTTTTTGTTTCTTAAATTGATTTTAATTTATTTTATTTTAAAAATGTGAAAGGAAACTAACCCCAAAACGTGGGGATTTTTCAACTAGCACCATGGAAGTTAATTACTATTTTGTCCTTTGTCAAATTAAATTGTTTTCTTTAAAACTTTGTCATTTAGGACTACGGTCTAATGATATTTTTCTTCACTTGTAAGTAAGAGGTTTTAGGTTCGATTCTCGCTAAAGGTGAATTTAAGTCACATTATTGCTAAGGTTTAGCCTACTTCCTCACATTCTTAGTGTAGATAATATCATATCGTTAAAAAAAAACACCTTAATATGACAAGAACAATTTTAGCTGAAATCTTTCCTCTCTTAAGGTGTAGGCTTTATATACACAGATATAGATACAGATATATATCCCATTACCATTCTGGTATAAGGTGGTGGTTGGTTATGGATGGACTGTTGCCTTATTTTATTTTATTTATTTTAATTTTTTTATAAGCTTATTTTTAGCTACGTTCATTCGAACTTTATTTTGATCTCACTTGAAAATGACCATTTTACTCTCTGAACAAAATTTGTTCCCCTTTGATTTGTGGACTCTCTCTTCTCTTTGAAACTTATAGATCGCCTCCTAAAACATATGTGGGATCCATCAACTAATAAGGCTAGCCACATATGCAATAAATGTGATTATAAATCTCCAGTATGCATTAATATTCAACAATAAGTGAATATTAAGTTTAAAAGAAATTGAAGAGATGAAAAAAATAAAAATGAAATTGATTAGTCTAGCACACCCAAATCAAACCCAAACAAGAAATTAACAGATCTAAGATAATGTGGAGCGAATTTTGAGTTTTATAGAAACGACTTTCAAGTTTCAGGGGGTAAAATGAGATCAAATTCGAGTTTCAGGAGGCAAAAGAAGCAAACTTTGAGTTTCAAGGAGTAAAGTGACGACTTTTAAGTTACAGGGGCAAAGTGAGATTTAAATCGAGTTTGGATCGTAGCTGACAATGTAGTTGTGTAACCTAATCCTTTTGAGTCTAAACAAAGAGATAATATGTCTCATAACCGGTACACATGATAAGAAATATAGACTAAGAAGATATACGGTCGGAGATATCTAAGAATGCCTCCTTGATAGGAAATGTTAACTTAGATATTGTCATATTATCATGGTTGGAAAAATACTAATCACAGTCGAACACATGCATATTGGAGTTTATAAGTCGTTCATGCTTTTAGAGTGATTGTTAGCTATTCATATTTGTAGAATCTATTATTTCACATCCATCAACAATTAATGATCGTTTGTACGTGATATTATATTTGTTAGAAAGTGATTTTCACACTTTTTTTTTCTGCACACGGGTGTTTATTTCTGATCTTTAGATTAAAGAAATGAATTTTTTTATTGAACCTATATTACCTTACTTTACACCCAACTTACTCTCTACGTCCATGTTATTTTTAATTAAACCATCGATTTCGCTTTAAACCTAATTTTTTTACCTAAACTACCCTCACAAACCTAATTCAATTTGTTAATTTATCTTTATACGCATTTAAACCTCATACGTGGCTGTTGGCGATCCATCATGCTGGTTAAGGTGTTTGTTGATGGGAAAGTGAGAGGAAAACATAGAGAAGGAGTCGGATGAGCAGGAAGAAAGGGGTGGCGGTGGAGGCGGAAGCTGCCATACATTCGATAGGGTTGGGGAACGCATTTGATGAGGGACTTGAAGCTCAAGTACTGTAAGAGACAGCAGCAGCATCTTTGAGAGAATCATGCTTCCGCACTAACCCACGAGGCTAGGAAGAAGGCCAGTAACAGGTTAGGAAGCAAAGAGTATTGGGACCAAAGTGCACATCTTTGACAGACATAGTTTTCAAAGAGGGAAGAAGCTTTTTGTTACTTGCTTCTCCTGCTTTCAGCTCCTCGTGAATGCCTTTCAGAAAAAAAAGATCAGCTGATGGCTTCACCACCGCAGTCCATATTTTCGGGATCGAAAAGACTCGCAGAGACAATTCAGCATCCCCACCATTGTGAATGGCTTTCGTCCTGACCTTTTTTTTTTTTTTAATAAAAGCCTACCAATATTGATAAAACCAAGTCATGTGTACAAAATTTACTTAAAAAGGAGAAATTTATGCGCAATATATTCGTCAAAAGAGACTGTTTTTCTTTCTATGAGAGCGTTTTAGGATTTTAATCAAAATATAAAGTAAGAGAAAGATAGTAAGGGTTTGATTAATGGGTATGTGTTTATTGATAAATTTTATTTTTATTGTTAATTTCTTCTTGTACTTAATAGTAATTATATAGTAGGGTAAAAAAAAAACAATTCACATTTAAAATATAAGTTGGGTGTATTGTGAGATTATATGGGTTCAAATAAAATATCCTTAAAAAAATTAAAAGAGAACCAAGAGACCGATTTATACAAGGGTGTTAAAAAAGAGAAAATGATGTGCAAGAATCATTTCTCTACCTATTTTGCCTCCCTTCAACTGGGTTGAAAGCTTCGATAAGGTTTTTATCGAGGATTATAATTAAGTCACTTAGTTGCAGTCGGCCGACTAAATTATGGTGATTAGTCACTTAATGACTACAGTTCACTTACTCATAATCTACATGCTGGTTTGTGGTTCACACATTCCTGTCCATTTTTACACAAAGCAGCTTCAACAATTCTCAAAGTATTTAACTTGTCCGGCAAAATTGACCAAATAAATAAATAAATTGTCCAAAAAAATATACGAGAATTTATTCTAAAGACAAAAAATTTGGTATTCTGGTGCCGACGCTAAAGGGATTGGAAACAAATTTACGTTTGTGATGAAAAATATTCCTATTCCTGGTGAAATTATTTTTTTCATAAAAATTAATAAATTTTTTTATTAAATAAGTAGTTCCCCAGAAGTTGGGTTGTACAAGGGGCACGATCACAAGGTCTCCAAGATCGATGATTACAAAAACTAGAGGACCGAATTGACATAAGATTCTAGTAGCTTAAATCTAAATGGCAGATTTATGCTACAATTAACCAAATAGTAGCTTAAAAATGAGAAACAAACTATACAAAGATATCACAAGGTTCAATCTTGATTAGGAGATTTTAGTTGCTAATGATCTACATTAATCAAAATTTTAATACTTCTCAAATGAACGTAGGTATGGAGGAGGGGAATCAAACTCGAGTACACGTAAGAGGCCTATGGTCTAGCCGATGTGTCTACATCCACATATGCTTCTAATATTTTTTTTAGAAAAGAAAAAAACCAAATTTATAAGAAGAGTCTTAAGTTTTAATTAATTTACAAAGATTTCATAAAATAGGTTTAAAGTCAAATGCCAAATAGGATGTGTGTGTGTGTGTGTGTGTTTTACTCACTTGGCCCTTTTGGCTAATCCATCATTAAAAACATAATATCACTCTGATGGCCTATTTCTTTTATTTATTTATTTATTTCCCAACTCTTATTTTCTCCATTAGCAAAAAGATGAAACAAGAGTCCCACAAAAATAAAATAAAAAATAATATGCCTCAGATTAAATGTTGAGATGGGACAAGCTTCTTGTATAAATATAATACAAGTTGCTCCATGAGAGCATATATAATGTGTAATTCCTCTCCTCCAAACTTACCTTTCCTCCCAACCCTTATTTCCTCTCATCAGGTTGTATGCAAAAGCAACAAGCTTCCCAACACTTGAAGGGCAAAAACCCTTTCATCTCATTTCACACCACTAATTCCTTGTTTCAAAAGTAATTCGTGACATAAATTGTCGGTCTCCACGACAATGGGAGATCACCAATCCCAATCGTTGTGGCGGATGCGCCTAGGCTCAGCCCTACGCACAGCTTTGGCATGCATCATAGTCGGCTGCACCACCCTCTATGGACCTCCACAACTTCAAAAGTACTTAACCTACTCGTCCTTTTCGTACATCACCACAATCCTAATAGTCCCGGACGCAACGGTTGGGGACGTCATGAGAAGCTGTTGGCATGTGATCTTTGCCACGGCACAGGTACTGGTGTCTTCTGTGCTGACCCTTTGGTTGGTGGAGCCTAAAAACTTTTCGGTGGGGGTAGCGGCAGCGGCAGTAGCACTGAGTGCTTTTCTGGTGGCGTTGCCAGAGTCCACGCACTTGATGTCTAAGAGAATTGCATTTGGGCAGTTTGTGAATGTTTATGTTGGCACTGTGATTCACGGTGCTCAAACTGGAGTTGTCATGCACCCACTTGGTGTTGCATCCAGCACTGCCCTTGGAGCTCTAGCTTCTGTTGTGGCCGTCTTGTTTCCTTATCCTCGGCTATCTTACTACGAGGTAATTAACTCTTCACTTTGCTTTCTTTTACTCTTTACACATGCAGTTTACGATTCATATGTTCAGTGTCGGACTTATATTGCTAGTTAAACCAGACAGTTCTTAAACTTCCCATCTTTCTTTCTTCATTTTCTTACTCACTTTTGTGTCTAAAGGAAAATGCTAGGGACTTAATCTTTATAGGCCATATGGCGTAAACTATTGGGTGTGACGGTTGAACTCATTTTTCAATGATTTAAAGAAGTGATCCAACTATCAACAGTCACATTATGTAGACTACAACACAATATATGGTCTAAAAAGATGGTCTCTTTAACATTACCCAAAAAATGATGTTGAGTTCCGTATATCTGTTTTGTTAATATGAATGAGTATTAAATTATTAATAAAAAAGTAAACAAAAAAATTTAAAGAAAACACTGACAAAATTAGGCAAGTTTTATCAACTAAGTTGTAAGAAATCAAGCTAGTTTTGTGGTGCTTCCTCTAAGTTAAATTTCCTCCCTGTATGCATATAATATTTGTGTTGTTAGATTGTCTATCTGAGTAGCATGCATTTAAGAAATACAAATTGACCACTGAATCATATTTCAGTCTAGTAATACAATTAAGAATCTTACGTTGGCAAACAACGCAATAACAAAATCTAATATGCGGATGGAACAAAGCAAAGTTCATTCCCAGTTCCCACTGTCTTACTGGAGTGGTAACGGTCCCTACAACTGATGTGTTCAATGTGTCCATGACCTTGGCCGACAGTTCCGCGTAATCTTTTATTTGATGGTAGGGCGCTTAAGTACTGTACAGCCATCATTACGTAAAGCTCCTATACAGATTTATCATTAAAAACTACTAATCAAATGTCTAAACTGTATTAGTGTAGAGCTTTGACACCTGGACCAATCAGATTGAAGGAAATTATAATATACATGCATCCAGCTAATTTGGAAACAAAGTTGACTACAAAAAAAATGTCGTACGACAGATGGCAGCTTGTTGGTATCGAGACTGCCGGAATGCAACCAACAATAATCATGATTTGTCTAACAGAATTAACCCAGAATATAAAATGGGATTATTTAGAGTCTTAGATATGAATTAAAAGGAATCAAGGGGCATGACATAGTCCATGACAGTTGCCTAGTTTGGGATTCGTGGTCCAATCGAAGGCCTTTGGTCTTGTCTAATTGTCTCTTAAACAACATCGAAAACGGTCTAGGTAAGTCATTAGGGTTAGTTCATGTGGTGACCACGAGTGAGAAAATAGATTATAATTAGATTATGTCAAAAGTTTATTTTCCTTTCTTTACTAATAACGAAAAAGAGAATTCATATAGCATCTAACATTTGTGTGCATGTAAAATGTGAGTTACGTCAGTTGATTATAGTAGTTTAGAATAGTGTAATTCCAACATTTTTTATCATATCTCCCTCTTGATATGCTGAAAGATCTGTTTAATTAAAGATGTAGAAATCGAATATAACACCACACTGAGGTTTGGTTGATTCTGTTCAGCACAAGCTTGTAGGGAGAGAACAAGAACTAATGATTCTAAATTCCCTAGCTAAGATCACTCTCTAGGGATACTGCAAATAGTAGGGAATAAATTTTATGTGCAGATTATGTAAACTGAACTGGAAATAATGCGTTCGCAGGTCTGTAAATCGTGGCGTCTGTATGCCGGAAATGCTTCCCATAGGTTAACTCACTTCGTCGAGGCCATCGCTTCCCGGGACAAGAGCGAAGCACTCGAACTCCTTTCTCAAGGACAATCTCTCTCTAAAGAAGCAGCTAAGCTTCTTCATAGCATCAGTAATAATCTGGTAAGCTACTATTAACTCATGTTAACTCGTAAAGGACATTGCTTTGCTTTTGCAAATTACACTTTGACGCAAATACAGAAATAACTCATCAAAAACACAAAATGAAATCATTTTTACACGTGTCAAACTGTGATAGGCATGTAAGTTTAAGTTGCGCAATTAGTTCAATACAGTAATTAAAGGCTTTTGTTTCCTTGTAAGCAGGAAACCATGGTGTGGGAAAGACCACATATCAAATTTCTGAAACCAAAATATATGGACTTGGGTGAAAGGTTGCAAGAAATGGAGGCTCCACTGAGGGGGATGGAGATAGCTTTATCTAGTTGCTCTTCACATCCTGTTAACCTAATTGATGAAGAGCTAAGAGGCAATTTACAAAGTTCAGAAGCACATGTTAGACAAAGGCTTCTGCAAGCTAAGTATTCTATGCCTTCCGATGCAACATTGGCTCCAGAGTCGGACAGAGAAATCTTCGACAAGCCCCTTTGGACCGAAAAGCCCACCACCAAAAACCGTGAGGACCTTCCGGCTTTCTTCTTCTTGTACTGCATGGAACTCCTACTAGAAAACCAGCCCATTGCCCGAAATCCTGGAAACACTAGGAAACCTAACCAAGAACCGAGCGATTCACAAAATCAACAGCGGTGGAACTTCAAAAGGGTTTGGAGAAACATAATCCCGAGTCGCAGGAGTTTAATTTTTGCTCTCAAGTGCTCACTTGCATTAGGCCTTGCTGTGTTATTTGGATTGTTGTATAACAAGGAAAACGGATACTGGTCAGGCCTCATCATTGCCATCAGCTTTGTAACAGGAAGGCAAGCAACATTCACTGTTACGAATGCCCGCGTTCAAGGAACGGCACTGGGATCGATATACGGGATCTTATGGTTTTTTATCTTCCACGGACTTGAGAAATTCAGGCTCTTACCACTCATACCTTGGATCTTTTTCTGCCATTTTCTTAGGTACAGTAGGATGTATGGCCAAGCGGGTGGCATCTCAGCAGCCATTGGGGCTCTACTAATCTTGGGTAGGGACAACTATGGTGCTCCAAGTGAATTTGCAATTGCAAGAATCATAGAGGCTTCCATTGGGTTGCTTTGTTTCCTGACAGTAGAGATCGCCTTTTATCCAATGAGAGCGGCGACCCTAGCGAAAAACAAGCTCTCACAAAGCATGGGGGTGCTTCGAGATTGCATCCAAGGCGTAAATCTGTGTGTACCGGCTTCTACCGGATTAAGGGATAAGCAGAGGAAGCTAAAATCCCATGTCAAGGAACTAGAAACATTCATCCAAGAAGCTGAAACAGAGCCTAATTGCTGGTTCTTGCCCTTCAAGGGTTCCGGTTACAATAGGGTCCTAGGATCTTTATCGAAAATCACCGATCTTTTACTATTTGTGGCCTATAAAACGGAGTTTCTCGCACAAGTTGAGCAGAACTTTGGAGGTGTTTGGGAGGAACTAAGGCAACAAATGAATGCTGATCTACGACTACTAAAGGAAAAAATGAACTCTCCATTAAGATGCCTTGAGGAGGCCACTTCGATCAAGCCTCTGCCGGTATCTGAGACAAAGTCGGAAAGTGATTACCACGATAGCGAATTGGGCAACCCACCAAGGGGATTTGCGAATTTGGGTACTGATGATGAAGAGGTTGAGACTATTGTGAGTAATTTTCTTCAACATTTGCAGGAAGTAGCTGACAAGGTACATGCTAGTGACAGTGAAGAGAAACACAAGAGCCAAATGGTTCTTTGTTTAACTAGCCTGGGATTCTGCATTCAAAGCGTTACGAGAGAAACAATGGAGATGAAGAAAGATGTGAGAAAACTAGTCAAATTTAATGCACATACATAGCTTGAGAGATGGTTATCTTTGACAATACATCTAACAGATTGGCAAATGCCACTAGATTTTTCAATATTCTATTGACCTCAGTACACATTGTAATTTCCCTATATCTTTCTTAATATTCACCAAAAGGAATGTTCTTTTCCATGAACCCTAAAATGTGCTTTTCGCACTTTCTACAAACAACGGATCACTTGTTTCACTACCACAGCCAATGGTAACCTTCAAAACACAGCCCGAACACGGTCCACACCCTTAACAATGCAAAGGCGTGGAAAACTAAAATGAAGCACAGATAAACTAGAGAAAGAAAATGAAGCACAGATAAACTAGAGAAAGAAAATCATGTGTATAACAGCACACGGTCATATTGTATACCAAAACTTCTCACTAAATCAAGTTGTATCCATTCTGAAATAGTTCACGCTACAAAATTAATAGCGTAACTTTATTAGTCGCGAGAAAATTGCATATCCATTGCAAATACATAAAAAAGAAACAGATCATTAGTTGCCTTCATATTTTGGGTCGGCCATCACAAAATGATACACTATTACCAGTAGAAATATAAAGATGCCGAGAAAATTGGCAAAGAAGCCCAGGTCCTGATCATCCATCACCTGTCACATCAAAATGGAAAAACTAGAAAGTTTAGCAGAAGGATTCAGTGTTCCTCAGTATCATGTGAAATACTTGTTAAATAGGTTATCCTACACACACTTGTTAGAAACGCTAATGGCACGTTTACTAATCCGTAGTCAGATTGAGAGTAATTGAATCTAGGAGGAATTGAATTGAGTAGGAAAAGCATGTGGGGAGAATTGAATAAGGGTGAAGGAAGGATGGGGGAATAAATGTGAAAGGAATGTGTAGGGAATGACACACCAAATGAAAACTAAAACCCAAAAACTGTAAACAATTTTTAAGTTGTTTTCACTTTCAAGCTTCTGTTTTCATATATTCTCCCTTCATTTCTCCATCCTTGCTCCCATCACCTCCCTTCATCCCTCCCCACTCCTCGTTTCTCCCACATACTTTTCCTCTATCCAAAGCACATAAAATGAAAATTCAAATTCAAAACCAAAAACGAAATGATTATCAAACGTGCCCTAGTTGACCCAACAAAAAGATCACATCTAAATGAAGTCCAAACTCAAAATCACTGTTGGAAAACCATCAACCATAAAACAAGCCACATCCCAGAAACTACTGAAAATCAACAAATAAAGCATACAGAGGAAATCGGGTTATGTTTATAACTTGTAAATTAGTCGGAAACGCTTAGTGTTCTAAGAAAACAGAAAATCAAACCCAACTAAAACTTTCATGTGAATAACTCACATTACTACAAATATTCATTCCCAATTTTGTTCCTATGGCAACATTTTCTATATCATAAAACACCCATTACACTTAAATTCTCCACGCCATACAGCGATTAGAAAATTTTATGCTTCCCTTGAATTACCGCTCGTTCTTCACCATAGACTTGCACTAGCAAAAAAAAATGCTTAATTTCGTATCCGTATTCAGCTAAGCATCCAATTTCCAAACCCAACTGCATTAAAACTGGATTCTTTCAAATTCAAAACCCATAACCAAAAGGCGCAAAAAATTTCCAAATGACTGCGCACAGAAATAGATCTACGAAACAAATAAACAAAACCACATCTGCTTAGCAAAACAACACAAAAATTTCGAATTGGAATAACGAATTTCGACATCTTAGGGATCGAAGCGGTCATAATTCAAAGAATTGAGAAAGAGATCGAGAATCTAACAGTTTCTGGAGTCGATTACTCGGTCAGTGACGAAGGTAGGAGCCTTCCGAAAGAGTGAAGAGGTGCTGTTTGTGTTGTGCATTGAGGAAAAGGGATATATTTGCGGTTTGGGCAACGACGTCGTATTGTTCATAGCCGTTGAGAATTAAAAAGGGAAAAAAGAAGAAAATATAAAGTGTGGCTGCTGGGATTCGAGCCCAGGTCTCCACGGCCACAACGTGGAATTCTTACCACTAAACTACAGCCACTGTGTGATAACTTGTCCACAAGCAATATATAATAAATGAAAGAGGAAATTTTTTCATCTCAATCACATGATCGTTGCACGTTATTTAGAATTGTACAAGTTATAATCGCTTTCGAGTTTCGACCTCTCTACCAATTCTCTAGATTTTTGTATGATTTGAAAGTGTATTAAACAGACTTTGAATGAACGAGAAATGAAAGGCATGTAATTTTTCTTTGAATTCCTCAGTTCGATTCAAATAATATGGGGTTTGTCTATCCTATACTCCAATAATTAGGTATCATTCTACATTTATCCAATATCATTTTCATACATAAATATGTATGTAAACATATGCCCTTACTTATCGATGTTATCACACTTGACTCATAGTAGGACACTTGACTCTTAGTAGGAGGTACGGGTGGGAAATTTTGCCATAAACTGATTTATCAACCGAACAATACAAATCGGTTCATAATGGTATGATATAGTTTTGGCATTTTTTCATAATCGGTTGGCATTATACCGAACCGACAATTAATGGTATGGCTTTGGTATTAGATTTTGTATACTGGTGGTGTATATATATATGGTATTGGTATGATTATCGTACCAAAACCCATGTACCAATTACCATACCAAACTTTCGGTATGACAAAATCTATTACCATTACCGTGCCAAATTTTTAGTATACCAAATTTTAGCATGCCAAATAGTTCGGTTGACATGGTATGGTAATGGTAATTACCACTTTATTTTGGGCCATTCTTGTCACATCCCGACCAGGGCCCCCACCACATCGCGGGCTCGACTCCGCCGTAGCACGATATTGTCCGCTTTGGGCCTCGACCACGCCTTCACGGTTTTGTTTCTGGGAACTCACCCGAGCAAAACTTTCCAATGGGTCACCCATCCTGGGAATGCTCTGCCCTATTCTCGCTTAACTTCAGAGTTCCTACGAAACCCGAAGCCAGTGAGCTCCCAAAAGGCCTCGTGCTAGGTAGAGATGGGAATATACATATAAGGCTTACATGATCCACACCCCTGGGCGATGTGGGATCTTACAATCCACCCCCCTTAGGGGCCCGACGTCCTCGTCGGCACACTTTCGGCCAGGGATTGGCTTTGATACCAATCTGACACACCCCGACCCGGGAAGGTCGAAGCATGCTGGCCATCACCGAGAGGTGACGTAACCATGAGGATATGTGACTTGAAAAGTGAAATAAATTTAAACTAAACTAAATAGAACTAATAGTACTAAATGGTGTTAAAGTGCGCAATCGTGGGAGTAACCCACTACAAATATTCAAAGCGTTAAGACAGTAAGACTACGTTAGAGTAGTCAACTACCAAAGTACACTTATTACATAATTGTGATAAGTTCGTACGTCAAATTAAGAAGCGAATGTCAGAAACTGCCGAAAATCCTCGAGTGCCAAAAGTGTACATCTGTCTAGGTCCTGGAGGAGCGAAAAACAAGGTTGAGTGGGTCAGCAAAACAATGCTTATAATAAAACCTTTGTTTTCGAAATGTACTAACCCATCGCCGTAAAAACTAGTATAGTTCTTCAAAACGTAATAAGTACATAGGTAAGAGCAATTACGTATGACAGTAATATAATTTATGATATGCCAATATGTGATATGTCAAATGCCACGAAGATATATCATGTGATAATCAATTATAATCAATTTGCTCATCATCTAAGCTAGCACACGAGTCAGAATCGCCTAAAGCAACTCTACCCTTTTTATAACCCAACCCGTGCACCCCATTACTCCACACCTTCACATCTCACCCACAAATCCCTTTCAGTCCTACATTCTAGCACCAATAAGAAATCTTCCAAATCTTCATACCCTTCTCTCTCCTATTTCTTCTTCTTCTCTCTCTCGCCGTATCTCTCTTCTTCCTCTTCTCTGCAAGTTTTTCAACTCACACCAAAGAGTCCAAATGTGTTAAACAAATTACACCATCATGCTCAGCACGTCCTCACGAACACAACCATACTCTTGGTTCATGAGTTGACTGAGTTTTGGACGTCCAACTCAGAAGGTTTGACTCGGTGAAGTTTCGTACAACTTCATTCACGGCCTAGGTAAGCACCCGAGAAGCTCTAAGAACCTTCATTTCATCTTTATAGGTTATTTTTGAACTCATATACTTGCCTTGGATGAACACAAGCCCAGAAAACTCAAGGAGAAGAAGTTGCTCAGTTTTCTAACGAAGGAAAACCGTGGCCTTTTGACCACTTTCAACTCAGATTTCTAGTCAACCTCGACGACGACTGGGCACCCAGAAGGTTTGGATTTGTTCTTCATATTCCTAACTTCAAAATGGCTTTTGAATCACTGCATTTGGTTAAAGTATTGAGTTAGTTATAAGCTCTGTAAGGTGGGAAGAAAATTTCAAGTTTCTGGAATTTTTGGCCGTGGCCATTTGGCCACTTTTAGACCCAATTTCCGGTCAACACGGACCACCCATGAACTTTTTGTGAAGGTAGATTAATTCACCACATTCCTAGCTTCATTTTGGCTTTTGTATAAGTGATTTTGGTTGAGAAACGAGCACGTTAGAAGCTCAGGAAGTTGGGCCAAAAATCTGCAAAACTGCAAATTTTCGCAAAGAAAGAGAGTACTGTTGTACTCGTCGGGGGCTACGACCCAACGACGTATTTGTGAGTGGGCAATTTTTTTTATTTTTTATACCTATACATATTATAATTTCTTTAATTGCATAATTACTTTAATTTACGTTTAAATTGCCAATTATTCATAATTGTGATATAGAATTGTGATAAATGTTGCTATATGGTTGTGATATTACTGTCATAACATTCATACATAATTGTACATGCTCATCTTGCTGCACCCCGGTGTTAGTACTCTGCCCTAGGCCAGGGCCAGTCTTTCACGTGTATGTTCACATTTGCACCATTCGTTCGTCTTGGATACAGGTTAGGTGCCAATCCTGTCGGGTAAATTGCATTAGGCAATCCGACTTGTATGTGACCGTGTTTCTACACCTGTCGGGCCCTTAAGGGGGGTGGATTGTAAGATCCTACATCGCCCAGGGGTGTGGATCCTGTAAGCCTTATATGTATATTCTCATCTCTACCTAGCACGAGGCCTTTTGGGAGCTCACTGGCTTCGGACTCCGAAGTTAAGCGAGTAGCGTGCGAGAGCAATCCCATGATGGGTGACCCACTGGGAAGTTCTCGCATGAGTTACCAGAAACAAAACCGTGAGGGTGTGGTCGGGGCCCAAAGCGGACAATATCATGCTACGACGGAGTCGAGCCCAGGATGTGGTGGGGGCCCGGGCTGGGATGTGACAATTCTTTTGGGCCAATTTTTTTTCCAACCCAATTCAAGGCCCAAACGTGTTTTGGCCACTCCCTTTGGGGTTCTAAAACTTTTTTATTTAATTATGAGAATTTTATAGAGATTCATTTAAGAAACAAGAAGTAAATAGATAAAATAATTGCTGAAAGAACCCAATATGTCACATCCCGGCCCGGGCCACCACCACACCCCGGACTCGACTCCACCGTAGCACGATATTGTCCGCTTTGGGCCCCGACCACGCCCTCACGGTTTTGTTTCTAGGAACTCACACGAGAACTTTCCAATGGGTCACCCATCATGGGATTGCTCTCGCGCGAACTCGCTTAACTTCGGAGTTTCGATGGAATCCGAAGCCAGTGAGCTCCCAAAAGGCCTTGTGCTAGGTAGAGATGAGAATATACATATAAGGCTTACAGGATCCACACCCCTGGGCGATGTGGGATCTTACACAATACAGTGCAAGAAGGTTTAGGTCTTTTTATTGGGAAAGTAGAGGTTAGAGGGTGAGATGATTGGATAAATGACAAGGAAAAAAATAAAGTGCATATATAATGATAATAATACGTAATTATATATAAATGAATAAATAAATGATATAATATTAATAGTAGTGATACGGTACGGTATACCATTGGTAATGGTTTTGAATACCATTACCGTACCATTACCATTGATATAAATTTTTTGGCACAATTTTGGTATGGTACGGTTGGTAATTCAATTGGTATGGTAATTTGGTAAAAAATTACACCCTTATATATTTCTTTTCTTTCTTATTTAGATATTTTTTACATGCTTAACTCCTCTGTTTTAGAGTTTTAGAAAATAAATGACTCCTCGGTTTTAGGGTTTAAAAAATAAAGGTTGTTCAGTTTTTTTTTCTAACTCTTGCACGACTTCGAGTAGCCTTGATCTTTCAGTTTTCTTCTCTTCAACGCACACCTCCCTGGTTATAAGGGGGTCTTGTAACCAGAACCATACTTTTGAGTTTTGAGTTTTTTGTTTATGCATTAGTTGCTACAATTGATTTTAGACAATTATATTAGTTAGACTTTTGAGTTTGTGAACTTATAACTATTTGGATTATGTTTGCTGACAATTGTTGTTGGCTTTTTAAGTTTTGATTTGATTTCCATTTTAATTTTTTAAGTCATGATTATGTTGACTTATCATCAATTGAAAAATAGCGGCAACAACTTATTTTTCTCATTTCTGGTTTGTTGTTTACGGGTCGGTGCATGGTCTTGAGCTGTTGTTTTTGTAGCTTATTTGCAAACCACCGGTTGTGCCATTTACCAATCGAACCAACCACTAATTTTGGCTGAACCGATTTTTGGCAACCGCAAGAAGACGGTTGGTTAGTGGTAACTGATTTTCGATAATTATGTATATATGGCTGGCACGTGGCATAAGAAATTTGGCACGGTTTGTCAACCGAACCCAGCCCTAGTATGAAGACACATGACAATCTGTTGATAGGAAGACGGATATCCACTAAATTGAATTGTAGTAAGTAAAAATGCTCCCAAAAATATAATTTTAAATTTTCATATCTCTCGTGACATATACACACAATTGCATTGATAAAGATATAATAATACTGTAGACATCGAAATTTCGTGAAATAAATGTTGACCAAAAATTAAAATTTCAACGCTCATGTATCACATAAATTTTATACATAGCATGTGAATCAACGAAAAATCAAAATAATTCAGAAAAGTCATCAAACAGGACACATGTCAACTCCTGGCAGAAGTGACTTATTTCATCTGATTATTAAAACCCAAAAATCAAGTTTTGGAATTCTATAAATAGGAAGCCATTTCATTCATTTCAAGACACCAATTCACATTACACAAAAGCGTTGAAGCTCTGAAACTCCAAACGCTCTCAAGCAAATCCCGAAGAATCAACGAAGTTCTGTCCGTTCTTCATCAAAGATCAAGCCCCAAGGCTCCTCGAAGTTCTGTCCGTTCTTCATCGAAGATCAAGCCTCAAAAGCCCTTCGAAGCATCGTTCATCCATCCTCGAAGATCAAGCCCAAAAGCCCTTCGAAGATCCGTTCATCCACTTTCAAGATCAAGCCTCAAAAGCCCTTGAAGATCCGTTCATCCACTTTCAAGATCAAGCCTCAAAAGCCCTTGAAGATCCGTTCATCCACCTCGAAGATCAAGCCTCAAAAGCCCTTCGAAGCATCGTTCATCCATCCTCGAAGATCAAGCCCAAAAGCCCTTCGAAGATCCGTTCATCCACTTTCAAGATCAAGCCTTAAAAGCCCTTGAAGATCCGTTCATCCACCTCGAAGATCAAGCCTCAAAAGCCCTTCGAAGCATCGTTCATCCATCCTCGAAGATCAAGCCCAAAAGCCCTTCGAAGATCCGTTCACCACTTTCAAGATCAAGCCTCAAAAGCCCTTGAAGATCCGTTCATCCACTTTCAAGATCAAGCCTCAAAAGCCCTTGAAGATCCGTTCTTCATCAAAGATCAAGCCCCAAGGCTCCTCGAAGTTCTGTACGTTCTTCATCAAAGCACAAGCCCCAAAGCCCTCGAAGATCCGTTCAACCACGTTCTTCATCAAAGCACAAAGCCCCAAAGCCTTCGAAGATCCGCTCATCCACCTTCAAGATCAAGCCTCAAAAGCCCTTGAAGAACAGTTCATCGTTCATCGTTCATCGTTCATCCACCTTCAAGATCAAGCCTCAAAAAGCCCTTGAAGAACAGTTCATCGTTCATAATTCCTCGAAGATCAAGCCCAAAAGCCCAAAAGCCCTTCGAAGATCCATTCATCCTCAACCTTCAAGATCAAGCCCCAACGGCCCTTGAGGAAATCATCCACTGTTCATCCCAAAGATCAAGCCCCGACGGCCCTTTGGATCAACAGCCCATCAACAAATCCACATATCCCCGTTCATCAAGATCAAGCCCTCCAAAGGCCCCTTGAAGAATTGTTCATCAAAGATCAAGCCCCCGACGGCCCTTCGGATCAACAATCAAACCACCAAATCAAGTTCTTACGGAGATAGAATCAGAGGCAAATTTTCAAAGAGATTGTAACCCAAAATCATCAAATACAAATATCACTTTGTACACGTTGGTTCTTGTCGCGTTTCGTTTCAGGAAATTTCCGTGTTCACAAATTTGGCACGCCCGGTGGGATAATCTCTACCTCTCATCTCTTTCTTCGTTCAAGAAATCAAAAAAAACACACCCCAAAATCAATGGCATCAAAAGAAGGCCAAGTCGTTCTTACAACCATTGAAGCTTCCTCCATTCAACAAAAGCTGGCTCAAATGAGGGAAAAAGTTGCAAGGCTCACAAAGAAAGCAGAAGAGCAAAACTTGCAAGTCACCGCCCTCACAACCACCATGGAAGGAAGGAGCCTGAGCACTTCCGTCACAAACGGAGCATCCATTGGCGCCACAATCACTCCTCAACATGCCGCTACAAAGTTTGTGCCATCAAGGGAGCAAGGTGAACATCACAAACGCGAGCCTGTCATCAACCTGACCTCGCTAGGAGCACCAAAGCATGCTGTTGAAGGAAAACCACGTATGTTGGTTGCACAAGTCCTGACCATCGGCGCAATTTCAGTCGAAGAGAAGCTGGCCCAGATGAAGCAAACGATCACAAGGCTCACAAAATCCGCAGAGGAGAAGGACTTGCAGATCACCGCACTCACCAACAGATTGGGAGCGCAACACGAGGAAGGAGACAACTCTGGCGTGAAGAAAGATACCGAAGAAGAGGAGCCTCCGGTGGAGAAGCCTGAAGAAAAGCAGGAACTAGACCAACCGGCGGCACTTCTGGGAGCTCTTTCTATCCAGCAGCTGCAAGAAATGATCGCCAACACCATCAAGGCGCGGTACGAAGGGAGCTCCTATACCTCCATGTTGTACTCAAAGCCTTACTCCAAGAGGATCGACGCCTTGAGGATGCCGAGGGGTTACCAGCCGCCAAAGTTCATGCAGTTCGATGGCAAAGGCAACCCGAAGCAACACGACAAGCGGCTAAACATCGCCCACCATGGGAAGAAGGAGCCGATCACCGATTTCAAGGTGTTCACCCCAAAGGTAGACAAGACTGGGAAAGAGCCTGCCAAAGAAGCTCCTACCACCAGCACTACCCCCGTCAAAGCCTCATATGCGCCTGTCAACACGTCCTCCAAAAACAAAGTGAAGGAGATGAAGAAAGACGAACCTTTCCGCACCCAAGACAGGAACAGAAACACCTTGAAGGAGCTCGAGCAGAAGACTTATCCATTCCCCGACTCTGATATGGTTGCCATATTGAACGACCTGCTGGAAAAGAAGGTGATCGAGCTACCGGAGTGCAAGCGCCCTAGAGAGACGCACCGCGTCAACGATCCAAAGTACTGCAAGTACCATCGTATCGTAGGCCATCCCGTCGATAAATGCTTCACCCTTAAAACGCTCATCATGAAGCTGGCACAACAAGGCCGGATTGAACTCAATCTAGAGGACACGACCGCAATGCATACCGCTACGATCATGTTTGGATCCTTCGGTCCTGTTCCCCTCCAAATGATTCATGATCATTCCCGCCAAAGCTCAAGTCACACGGTACCTTCTGCACAACCACCGCTGGGGGCAAGCAACCAAGACGCACCTACCAACGATGAAGAAGGATGGACATTGGTAACCTACAAAGAAAAGAGGAAACCAAGACCACAAGCCGCAAGACACACCGCTACGATCATGTTTGGATCCTTCAAATCCGTTCCCCTCCAAAGGACTCACGATCGTTCCTGCCAAAGCTCAAGTCACAAGGCACCTTCTGCACAACCACCGATGAGGGCAAGCGACCAAGACGCACCTACCAACGAGGAAGAAAGGTGGACATTGGCGACCTGCAAAAGGACAAGGAAGCCAAGACCACAAGCCACAAAGCCAAAGGCGGAGCAAGGGAGAAAACACCACCGCCGCAACAAAAGAAAGTCCAAGAGAAGCGCAAAAGCCGCTAAACCAAGATACAGTGGGGAACTCATGGAGCAAAAGCCACGCATTCCTGTCTCCTTACACGAGTATTTCCCCAAAGACTTCTTCAATCACTCGGTCAAGGCTCCTTGCTATGAAGATTGCGAGGATCGCCTTTCCTACACCGCTTGACAAATCAAAAAAAAAAATGCTCCTCGTTCGCACGAGCCTAAAAGGCGACACCAAGGCTCCTTGCTTGCACGAGCCTAAACTGCACATGACACACCAATGCTCCACGTCCGAATGAGCATAAAAGGCGACACACCATGCTCCTCGTTCGCACGAGCCTAAAAGGCGACACCAACACTCCTTGCCTGCACGAGTTGAAACTGCACACGGCACCAACGCTCATTGCCTGCACGAGCTGAAACTGCAAACGGCACCAAAAAAGATATGTATTTGAACTACGTTTTGACTTGATCTCTTCTTTTGGAAGGGTACGTAGGCAGCTCGAACATTCAACTTTGAGTTCAGTCACATCAAAATAAAAATTAAGGTTTTATTAAAACATTTGACTATTAAGAGTCAATTCTGTTACAAATACAAGCAGAATAAAATCGTCGAAATCAAGCATGCCTCCCCCACAGCAACCTATGAGCCTTGTGGCGATAAGCAACGGTAAGAGGGACGGAGACGTCATCGCCGAGGACAGTTGTGAACAAAGCACAACCGCGCACGATCAAGTGACGCCCTTCGACAAGCAGCGGCAAGAAGGACAACAAGTCATCACACTTGATCAAAATCGGCGAAGAACTTCAAGTGACCGCCGTCAAACGACTAGCCGGTCACCAAGCTTGACTCCAGCTCTCTGTTTCTTCTTCATCCAGACGGCAATATCAAAGTCGGCGAAAAACTTCAAGTGACCGCCGTCAAACGACTAGCCGGTCACCAAGCTTGACTCCAACTCTCTGTTTGCCCTTCGACAAAGCTCCAAGAAACGGCAAGGGGCATGAGGAGGTCACCATTGAGGGAAAATTGTGAACAAAAGACATACACAGCATTAATTCGCTGCAGTCTTTTGCATAAGCTCCAAATAGCGGCAAGGGGCACGACGGAGTCACCACCGAGGAAAATCGTGACCAAAAGACATACACAGCATTAATTCGCTGCAGTCTTTTGCACAAGCTCCAAAAAGCGGCAAGAAGGAGGGCAATGTCACCACCTTGGTCAAAGTCGGCGAAGAACTTTAGTGACCGCCGTCAAACGACTAGCCGGTCACCAAGCTTGATTGCAGCTTTTTGTTTCTTCTTCATCCGGACGGCAACGTCATCACGCTTGATCAAAGTCGGCAAAGAACTTCAGTGACCGCCGTCAAACGACTAGCCGGTCACCAAGACTTGACTCCAATTCTCTGTGTCAGCAAGAGGAACGGCAAGTGTCACCACCTTGATCAAAGTCGGCAAAGAACTTCAGTGACCGCCGTCAAACGACTAGCCGGTCACAAAGCTTGATTTCAAAACTCTCCGTTTCTTCTTCGCAAAGGGAAATTCCTAAAAAAAAAAAATATATATATATATATACATATATGCATGTATGTATGTATGGATGTGTATATAGGTGTACTAAAAAAAAAGAGAGAAAGGGTCAATTGTATTAAAAAAAAAAGAGAATACAATTTCTTTATAAAAAAAAAAAGAAGAATAAGGGCTTTACTAATAAACCCAACTTTCCCAAAGCAGGCCCAAGCTCCAGCTTGTCTTCTTCTCTCAACCATTCTCGGCCCACAGTGCACAAATCCAGGCCCAGCTACATCAATGGCTTTTCTTCTTTTAGCTGCGGGCACCAAGGGACCCTCGGCACACACAGAGCTCTTCCCCAACTGCACATTGTCTTCCTCCTCCATCTTCTTCCTGGTAGTCTGCCTGGCCGTGATGTCGCTGGCGCCCTCCGGTGGGATCTCGCTGATGAAGACAAGCTGCCCTAGCAAGATTCCGATGCTGCTGGTCTCGGGTCTAGTCTCGGATCTCGCTGAAATGGATCAGCAAACACTCGTCAGCTTTTCCAGCATCACCACCTTCGTGGATCTCTCTGTAAAGCTCTCTCCTTCCACAGCTCCGGCACCAGCCAGTCCGCCATTCTTCTCCAACTCGGCCCTGAACTCCCCTGTCCAGTCCATGGTGAGCTCCACCGAGACCGAGGGAGGCAGCTGCAGCAGCGGCAAGGAAGACTTCCAACCTCGACGAACTGGCCACTGCCGGAAATTAAAACTCCGACGTTGGCGTCGATTTCGGCTTCTCAGTCGCCATCCATGATACGGCGAAGCTCGTCCAACAATCGGATACGGCAGTTCTCCCAGGAGCTCAAGGCCGAGGCTGTAGCAAAAGCGAAGCAATTTTCTCAAGAGCTCAAAGCCGAGCTGAGGAGGTTTTCATGGAATCAAAGCCACGACTCTAGAGTTCTCTCCACTTCAACTTCTCAGAATGCATCAGTCGGTGGTGGCGGAGGCGGTGAGTTTGACTCGGCGCTGGCCGCTCGCGCTCTCAGGCGGCAGCAAGCGCAGCTTCATTGCACTCGCTCCGGCGCTCAAAAAGCGCTCCGGTTGTTCAAGCTCGCAGTCAAAAGCTTCGGTTGATACGCCAGAGATTTTGCAAGGTCCTCCTTTGAAACTCCAAGAGAAGTGAAAAACTCAAGCTTTGGCAAAACGGTCCTCTCAGGGTGCAATTGGAAAAGTCTTGGGCATGACCTGACCATCTTCGAGATCTGGGTTGCAGAGAATCCATGGTTTCTGAGAAAGGACAAAAGGTAGTCTGGTCTTTCCGGAGAACGCAGCTTGACCCTCTTGGAGGCTGAAATTGCATCTTCTGGAAACACCCCAGTTGCTCCTCCACCATCATCATGCTCTCCATCCGCCACCGCCGACAGCTTTGAAGAGCCTAGCTGCCCCAGATCCAAGGGCAGTGCTACATATGAATCCACCAGCACAGCAGCACCCAAGCCCATGCACTGCTCTCGCACCTCCGCTGCCAACAACCTCAAACGACTGCTGTCAAACGACTAGCCAGTCGTGAAGTTCTTCTGCTCCACCACTGCAGACATCTCTTCTGCAATTCCTCCACTTCAAGCTTGACACCATTGCCGTTGGGCCCAGTCATCGACGGAAGGCAGTGCGACGGTAGGCAGTGCAGTGGTTGTGCTTGATGGTTGTGCTCAGTGGCTGTGCTCAGTGGCGGTGCTCAGTGGCTGTGTTTGGTATGCAGTGCAGTGGTTGTGCTTGGTGGTTGCGCTCAGCGGCTGTGCTCAGTGACCGCTGTCAAACGACTAGCCGGTCAGCTCCAGCGGCTTCAACAGCTTGGTGGTGGTGGTTGTGCTCAGCGGCTATGCTCAGTGACCGCTGTCAAACGACTAGCCGGTCAGCTCCAGCAGCTTCAACAGCTTGGTGGTGGTGGTTGTGCTCGGTGGTTGTGCTTGATGGTTGTGCTCAGCGGCTATGCTCAGTGACCGCTGTCAAACGACTAGCCGGTCAGCTCCAGCAGCTTCAACAGCACATGCAGCTCCTCCTGGGTTTTCACCCACAAATCCAGTCTTGCAGAGCACCATATATAAAAGAAAAAAAATGGTGGAGCCTCAATGCTTCTCAGTCGTTTGATCGACGCCACAGCTCCACCATCTTCAGTGTTGTGTCACAGGAAAGCAAAGGAAAGGAAGCAAAGGAAAAGAGATGCACGGCACCAAAAAAGCAAAAGAAAAGAGATGGGCGGAAAGTAGAAAAAAAAAAAGAAAGAAAAAAAAAAAACACAATGATGATGCATTTGGCACCATCTGGAAGAAAAGAAAAGAAGAAATCAAAAAAAAAAAAAAAACAAAAGAAAATGATGATGCATCTGGCACCATCTGGAAGAAAAAAAAAAAAAGAAAAAGAAAATGATGGTGTCTGTGCCACTTACAGAAAAAACAAAGCAAAAAAAGAATGATGGGTGCGTGGGCACCAACCAGCAGAAGAAAAAAAAAATAAAAGAAAAAAAAATAAATAAAAAAAAAAAATGATGATGACAGTTTTTTTTGAGTGTTGGATGTCGGCAATGCATATATGAATAAATAAAAAATAAAATATGCATGAATAAGGTTTGTGTTTGGTGTGTATATGTATGCATGTATACTTATATATGTGTATATATAGACATCGAATGAAATAAAATAAATCTTATTTATTGACATCTCTGAAAATTTACATTTTTTTACATGAGAAGAAAAAAAAAAAAAAAAAAAAAAAAAAAAAAAAAAAAAAAAAGAATGTGCAAACAAGCCTTCATTGGCCAGGTGGCGTCTCATTACTCGGCGGAACCCCAGGAGGCGCTGGAAGTTGATTATTTTGAGCCTCAACACTCGGCGAAGCTCCAGAAGACGAAGGCCTTAAATGCCTTTGAAACAAACCCACAAACCTCTGATGATCACTTAAAGACTGACCATCGGAGTCCTGCAGCTTGTCAAGTTTTCTCTTCATGTTTGTAGAATAGTTATGTGCAAGCCGGTGCAACTGTCTATTCTCATGCCTGAGCCCTCTGATCTCTTGTTGGAGACTTATCACTTCAGCCGCCAATGATTCAACTTGGCGGGTTCGAGCAAATAGGCGCTGGGCCATATTGGAAACAGAAGCCGCGCACTGGACACTGAAAGCCAGAGAATCCTTAACGGCCAACTCATCGGACCGCCCGGCGAGTAATCTGTTATCTTTGGGAGTGGACATATTCCTGGCCACCACCGCAGCAGTCATGTCACTCTTCATTACAGAGTCCCCAATGGTAAGAGGACCAGAAGGGGATAAGAGAGATGGACGCCATATATTGTCTTGAGGAGACGCAGATGCCTCTTCACTAACATTCAAGTCAAGACGATGATCAGATGGGCAAGCCATTTGTGAAAATAATGAAGGAAGGAGAGGTCGGGCAAATTGAATTCTCAGAAATACAAAAGAGGGGAATTCTTTGCAAGCAACCAACTTTCTGAACATGCTTTTGGCGCGCCATCGACACCTCCATAAAAGAAGAAGCAACAGAGGCGCCGGTTCAAAAATCGAAGAGGCACCTCTCCCCGAATATCAAAAGTCGGGCCGTTTGTTCAAAAATCGAAGAGGCACCACTCTCTGAGATTTTAAAAGCCGGATTTTCCGGATCAAATCTGTCGCCACTCTCCTGATCTCGAGAGCCAGACCGCCAGCACGACGCCTTTCTCAGAAATCGAAGAGGCATACTGCTTTTCAAACCTCGAGAGTCGGATTCAGCACCAGCTTTCCGGAAATCACGGACCACTTTGTCAAAAGCCTCTGACAAAGTTAAAACGCGTGAACCCCGCCACTCTCACTACATCGCTGTGACCGAGAAGGGTAAAAGAACAGCATTACCACTTGTCGATAAAAAATTCTACATATGTCGACCTTCATCCTCCACAGACGGGCAGACCTGCAAAAAATGCTCAACCCTTCCTCACTTCCGAGGGTAACACTCCCAGCAAAACCCCAACAAAGCTTTCTCAAAATGCTTGGCTCTCTTCCTCCCGAGAATACCTCTGCAAACAAATCAAACCAGAGCAAAAGTATCTCATATCAGCAGGGTCGAAAGCAAGAGTACCTCATATCATGCTTTCCCCCTAACCTTTTCTTTGTCCTCCCTCTTCACTACAGGACAAGGAGAAAGAGAGCGATCAACGACACTCGGAGCCAAGCTCCCAGTCAGGAACGGATTGTTGAGAAATCCTTCCCTGATGGCTTACCTAGCCTTGCTCTCGAGTACTCATCTGCTGGGGAACAGACAAGACGAGTGACAATGAAGCATCAATCTTGAAGATTCATCTCCTGACCCTCTTCAATATGAATTGGGGAAATTGAACAAAGAAACAGGCCATCATTTCCACCTGATGTCTGCTTGCCAAGTGCTCAAATCCTGAAACCGCTCGTGGTCCCGTTTCCATTCATCAAGATCAAGCCTCAACGGCCCTTGAAGAAATCACAAGCCCAATTCAAGATCAAGTGTCCACCACCCTTGAATCGAGCCCAACTCCAGGTAAAAGGAGTAAATTCAGACATTTGTAGCAAGTCTACCAGAAGAAGCCTCCTAGCCCAGTTCAAGATTAAATCTGTGGAAAACGACTTCTTCGAAAGCAAAGGTATCTCATATCATCAGGGTTGAAAGCAAAGCTATCTCATAGCATGCAATCTCCCTGTCATTTCCTTTGTCCCTACTCTTATCTGCAAGACAAGGATAAAGAAAAGCAATATGTCGAAACCTCCACTCAAACCTCCAGGAAGATACCACATCTGCCTGAAGAACAGATAAGGCAGACAGGTGAAGCTAGTACATTGAAGCATGTGGAGACAAGCGCAACCAATATATATGTGTTGGTTCATCCGTTACTGCTTCAAAAGCAAACGTATCTCATATCATCAAGGTCGAAAGCAAAGGTATTTCATATCATGCTTTTCCCTTTTCTTTCCTTTACCCTTGCTCTTACCTGCAAGATATGGAGAAAGAAAGCAATCAGTCGGAACCTGAAATCAAACATCCGATCTGGAACTGATTGCCCGGAACCTTTGCCTGGTTGCTTACCGAGCCTTGCTCTCAAGTACTCATCTTCAAGTGCTTTGACGGACCATTTAAATGCAAAGGTTGCGCACCACTTCTGCTATGCAAAAAGATTGAAGCAGAAAGTTCAACGACGAGCTGGAACAGATCACTATAGCATGACGCCCTCGTCTGCAGAATCGCATGATCCATCCGGAGGAAACCAGAAAATCCTTCAAACCCAGTTCAAGATCAAAGCTGTGGAAAGTCAACAAGCACAACAAAGCACGTGTCGATTCGTCGGCCACTTCGTTGAAAGCAAGAGTATCTCATATCGTCTCTCTTCCCTCTCCTTTTCTTTGTCCTCGTTGCTAAATGAGAGACAAGTAGAAGGAGAATGATCAACCGGAACCCGAGATCTCCTAGCTCGGCGACTTGAGGAACTCCTACTATATGGTTTGCATAGTACCTGACCAAGCCCGAAACCACAAAAATTTGCAGTTCATTCGAGATTCACGCCTCTACGGCCCTTGAAGAAACTTGCAACACAAAAAAATCAAGATTCACGCCTCTACGGCCCTTGAAGAAATTTGCAGTCCAAGGTCAAGCCCTCTACGGCCCTTGAAGAAACTTGCAACACAAAAAAATCAAGATTCACGCCTCTACGGCCCTTGAAGAAATTTGCAGTCCAAGGTCAAGCCCTCAGGCCCCTTGGAGAAATTTGCAGCACAAAAATCAAGATTCAAGCCTCTACGGCCCTTGAAGAAATTTCCAGTCCAATTCAAGATCAAGCCCCGACGGCCCTTGGATTGACATCTACATTAAGAAACTTCAAAACACATCGCCTACAAGTGACAAGCACAAGTATGCGACGCGCCTTGAAGTGGGGGCATTTGTAGACATCGAAATTTCGTGAAATAAATGTTGACCAAAAATTAAAATTTCAACGCTCATGTATCACATAAATTTTATACATAGCATGTGAATCAACGAAAAATCAAAATAATTCAGAAAAGTCATCAAACAGGACACATGTCAACGCCTGGCAGAAGTGACTTATTTCATCTGATTATTAAAACCCAAAAATCAAGTTTTGGAATTCTATAAATAGGAAGCCATTTCATTCATTTCAAGACACCAATTCACATTACACAAAAGCGTTGAAGCTCTGAAACTCCAAACGCTCTCAAGCAAATCCCGAAGAATCAACGAAGTTCTGTCCGTTCTTCATCAAAGATCAAGCCCCAAGGCTCCTCGAAGTTCTGTCCGTTCTTCATCGAAGATCAAGCCTCAAAAGCCCTTCGAAGCATCGTTCATCCATCCTCGAAGATCAAGCCCAAAAGCCCTTCGAAGATCCGTTCATCCACTTTCAAGATCAAGCCTCAAAAGCCCTTGAAGATCCGTTCATCCACTTTCAAGATCAAGCCTCAAAAGCCCTTGAAGATCCGTTCATCCACCTCGAAGATCAAGCCTCAAAAGCCCTTCGAAGCATCGTTCATCCATCCTCGAAGATCAAGCCCAAAAGCCCTTCGAAGATCCGTTCATCCACTTTCAAGATCAAGCCTCAAAAGCCCTTGAAGATCCGTTCATCCACCTCGAAGATCAAGCCTCAAAAGCCCTTCGAAGCATCGTTCATCCATCCTCGAAGATCAAGCCCAAAAGCCCTTCGAAGATCCGTTCACCACTTTCAAGATCAAGCCTCAAAAGCCCTTGAAGATCCGTTCATCCACTTTCAAGATCAAGCCTCAAAAGCCCTTGAAGATCCGTTCTTCATCAAAGATCAAGCCCCAAGGCTCCTCGAAGTTCTGTACGTTCTTCATCAAAGCACAAGCCCCAAAGCCCTCGAAGATCCGTTCAACCACGTTCTTCATCAAAGCACAAAGCCCCAAAGCCTTTGAAGATCCGCTCATCCACCTTCAAGATCAAGCCTCAAAAGCCCTTGAAGAACAGTTCATCGTTCATCGTTCATCGTTCATCCACCTTCAAGATCAAGCCTCAAAAAGCCCTTGAAGAACAGTTCATCGTTCATAATTCCTCGAAGATCAAGCCCAAAAGCCCAAAAGCCCTTCGAAGATCCATTCATCCTCAACCTTCAAGATCAAGCCCCAACGGCCCTTGAGGAAATCATCCACTGTTCATCCCAAAGATCAAGCCCCGACGGCCCTTTGGATCAACAGCCCATCAACAAATCCACATATCCCCGTTCATCAAGATCAAGCCCTCCAAAGGCCCCTTGAAGAATTGTTCATCAAAGATCAAGCCCCCGACGGCCCTTCGGATCAACAATCAAACCACCAAATCAAGTTCTTACGGAGATAGAATCAGAGGCAAATTTTCAAAGAGATTGTAACCCAAAATCATCAAATACAAATATCACTTTGTACACGTTGGTTCTTGTCGCGTTTCGTTTCAGGAAATTTCCGTGTTCACAAATACGTTGAGATAAATATTATTAATTATGTAAAGAAATTTGTTTATGTGTTAAAATTGCATCGATTGTTTATTTTTATAAAAAAATGAGTAAATTGTAGCAATAGTCCTTCAATTTTAATTAAATTGGAGCAATGATCTATCAACTAAAAATTCATTACCATTGGTCCCTCAACTCATCAAAATGTGTAGTTATAGTCATTTTCATTAGAATTTTGTCAAAATGAGTTATGTTGGAATGACCATTGCTATAATTGGGGTCCCTCAACTCATCAAAACGTTTAGCTATAATCATTTTTGTCAATTTTGTTAGAATTTTGTCAAAATAAGTTATGTTGGAAGGACCATTGCTACAATTGAGTTAAAGTTGAAGGACCATTTCTGCAGTTGGATTAAAGTTGATGGACCAATGATAATGAATTTTTAGTTGAGAGACCATAGCTGCACATTTTGATGAGTTGAGAGACCAATGGTAATAGATTTTTAGTTGAAAGACCATTGCTTCAATTGAGTTAAAGTTAAGGGACCATTACTGTCTTAAAAAAATAGGGTTAATCTCAATTTACTACCCTGAATTTTTTTGAAAACATTTGGTACATGAAGTTTTTTTCGTCCCAGTCTGGTACCTGTTATGATTTTGGAACACTTTCATACATCCGTTAAGTTTTCCGTTAGAACTTCTGTTAACTGATGATGTGGCACCCACGTGGACAATAACTGGGCGCCACGTGTCAATATGGGCCCATTACCTCATCCCCCCACCCTCTACCTTCATTCTCTCTTCTATAACCTGCACCTCTTCCCTCCCTTCTCTCTTATGCAACCTGCACCACCCTCATTTCTCTCCTCTACAACCCGTACCCACCCTTTCCGCACACCCAACTCAACAAAATCCCACCCAAAGGAATTCCATTTCAACAAGAAACCCATCCAATTTATGAAATTTATCCAAAACCCAGTTTACCTAAATCTCTAATTTGGATAAATTCCCAAATACTAACCGATTCTTGAGCATTCCTAGCCCATGCTGCCACCCCCACTTAACTCCGACAACGGCACGTGGTGGCTTCCTTGCTTCGAATCTTCTCTCTCCTCAAGTGGCTCACGAACCATAGCTGCTCTAGATCGAATTTCGAATTTGTGTTCCTCAGATTTTGGGGATTAGGGTTTTTTTTTTTGCAAAGGGTGAAGGTGTAGAGGATGGAGGAGAGAGAAGGGAGGGGAGGTGAAGAGGGTGAAGGTGGGTCGGGTATAGAGCGTTGGGTAGGGGCAGAAGAAAGAAGGGAGGGAGCGGGGGTGAGGTGAGGTAGGAAATGTGGGTGTGGGTTGCAGAGGAGACGAGGGAGGGTGGTGCGGGTTGCAGAGGAGGGAGGGTGGGTGGGTAGGGGTTGCAGATGAGAGGAGGGAGGGTGCAAGTTGCAGAGGAAAGAAGGGAGATAGGGGGTTGGGGGAGGTAGAAGACAGGTGGGTATATTATTATTATTATTATTCTTGTGTTTTTGTATTTTGTATTTTTTAATATTCAAGTGGGCCCATGTTGACACATGGTGTTCAGTTATTGTCTATTTGGACGCGATATCATCAGTTAACAGAAGTTCAATCGGAAAATTTAATGGAGGTATGAAAGTATCACAGAATTATAACTTTAAGTACCAGACTGAGACGAAAAAAATTTCATGTACCAAATGTTGAAAAGAAAAAGACTTTGGGTAGTAAACTGAGATTAACGAATAAAAACTTGTAAACTTTAAGTACCAGAATTAACCAATAAAAATATAACACTCGAGCCCTATTTTCGTCTTTCCCGATTGACCCATTACCCGAGCTTTACTCTCATGAGCCATGGCTTCCACTCCTGCCGCGAACCCAACCGTCCACGGCGGCGACAACGCTGATGGCTCCTACTTTCAGAAAACAGTAACTCCTTCATCTACTTCTCTAAAACTTAATTTCTGTCATTTCTTGTGTGTGTATATATATATATACACATATAACTATTGAAAAATATTTTTACCCTATTTCGCTTTTGAATTTCTAAAGGTATGTCTGCACGATTGGTGGTTGATTATAGCCGAAAATGACGTCGGAGGGAAGGGGCTAGCCGTCGCCGGCGTGACTTCTAGAGAGTGAGATACATTTCACTGTTCTAGGGTTTTATTATTTTGATTTTTGTAATTTGATTATTTTGAGCTCTTAGTTTTTATAATTCTGTTTTTGAAGGACTTAATTGTTAATTGTGCTGTTGAATTTCAGGAACGAAGCCAGGAGAGTGTTTTCGTCTGCACCAATAAGTAAAAGATTCGATATTTTCACTCTGGAGACGGTGGATGGCATCTGTGTAGCCATCAAAGGGTTCATAAACGAGCAGAAGACTATCGAAAACGGGTTTCCGTCTGAGGTAGTACTCGATAGTTGTTAATATTGCTCTTCTTTACTGATTTTGGTTGACATTGCGAATATTGTTTTTTAATGTTTTTCGGTACAAATTTAGTTTTGAATTTTGGGTTTGACTGGATGTGTTGAAAAATATATGCATTTGAGAGTGTTGGGGACTCACAAATGCTGTAGGTACTGAGTATTGGGAACCGTCATTAATTCGGATCCATATTGGGATATTGATGCTTTGAACAATCAATTAGTGGTAACTTAGTATATTAGCTATGAATATTGGCATTAAGTATAATTATGGAGAATGCGAAATTACCCTTTGTCTTGGTTTTACAAGCACAAGTGAATGATGAGCACTCAATGTGTCTGTATCAAAGTCTAGTAAATTTACTTTGGCCAATTCAGCCGTTGCTTTGCTTGTTCGTGCTACGAGCCCTGCTAACCAGTAGAAGGGTCGACCTGTAATTTTTTGTTGTTGCATAACATATTCTCAGAAGTTACAAGTTTGGGATTCCATCTTATATCATTAAAATTTGGGACATTCCCAATTGATGTTTGCGGCTGATCCTAAACAGGTTTTCAGTCATTTTGTTTTTGGCTTTCCTCCTTACTGGGAACAATGTGTTGTAAAGTTCTTTGGAGGAGATTATAGCATTGCTGGAGCTGGTCGTGAAAGTACTTCTCATTCAGGCAAGTTAGCTGTTCCTCCGGGAAGTAACACATTAAAATATCCAAATGTGTACTATTCATTCCTAAATTTTCTTCGCAAACTAATTTTCTACATTAGTCATTTAAATATTTTCTCTCTTTCTCAGGAATGGATGCAGGCACAGAAAGTTCTGCTCCAACTGCTGTGCATTTTGATCTGGAAGAACCTCCACATGAGCAGCTCTCTTCTGAAGATAGGCATGATGTTGAAGTCGCAAAGCAATCTTCTAAGCCGTTTATAAATGTCGCTGTTGATGACACAAAAGTTGATGACATGCCCAAGCATGCTGCTGAGGAGGAAACAGGAAGAGTGAATTTTGGATCAGGTGATTTTCAGAGTATTGGTAGACCAACGAATCTGGAAAGCAATCAGAAGAAACCCGTATCCAGATGCTTTACGAAGAATAAGATTACAAAATCTAGTGTGGCGTCAGAGGCCATTGAGAACCTTGGTGGAGCATCAGTTGCAACCACTCAGTCTGGAGAGAAAGTGGACATATCAGAGGAAGATCCAAGACTTTCTTTGAGTGAACTATTCAGAAGTTTGTCAAATATTTTAAGGAGTAAAGGGAAAGAGAAGCAAATGCTGGAAAGTGGACTGAACTGTGAGAGAAATACACTGGATTCTGTTCCACTTCCATCAGTCTCTAAAACTGCGAGCAACACTTTAGAAAATGACAATTATAAAGGGAAGGGGAGAAGTATGTCCCATCCTTCCGCTTCTGAGCTTCAAGAACCAAGTACAGTGGATTCTGTTCCAGCAGTTGCTAAAACTGTGAGCTGTTCACAAAATGGTAATTGTGAAGTAGGAGGGAGAACTTTGTCTTGTCCTTCAGATCCTGAACTTCAAGAACCAACTACATTGGATTCTGTTCCGGCAGTCTCTAAAACTTTGAGCAACACTTCACAAAATGATAATTGTGAAGTAGGAGGGGGAAGTATGTCCCGTCCTTCAGATCCTGAGCTTCAAGAACCAACTATAGTGGATTTTGTTCCCACAGTCCCTAAAACTCTGGGTGACACTTCGAAAAATGATTATTGTGAAGTAGGAGGGAGAAGTATGTCCCAGCCTTCAGATTCAGAGCTTCAAGAACCAAACGGCTTGAACGTGATAACAAGACTAGATTTTGACTGTCTAGAAGATTTGGAACCCACCGGCATTGGAAAACAGGGACTAACAACTCAAGGTAGGCTGCATGCTGGAAACAATTTGATAAGCTTTTTCACCCTTTGGCCTTCTCTTGAACTAATCAAACTGACAAATTCATATTGCAGCTGGAGATGGGGCAGTTGATGCCATAACAGAAAACACATCCAGGAAGAAAACTAGGAGAAGAACTACCAATATTGTAGTTGGAGAAGGACGAATTGATGCCAAAACAGAAAACACACCCAGAAAAATGAGTAAGAGAAAAACTACCAATATTGTAGTTGGAGAAGGACAAATTGACACCAAAACAGAAAACACATCCAGGAAAAAGAGTAAGAGAAAAACTGCCTATATTGCAGTTGGAGAAGGAAAAACTGATGCCAAGAAGGAAAACACACCCAGGAAGAAAGCTAAGAGGAAAACAACCTTTGATGCTGCGGTAAGCTGGCTGTAGTAAAAGCAAGTTAATTGTCACGTATCTCCAATGGTCTTGTTATTATCACATTTATGTTGACTTTTTAACGTCTGCTTAGGAAACTTCCACTCCAGAGGAGAACAAGAAAGTGTCTATCGTTTCTCCAGAATCTTTGAATTTGAAACGGTCCAGAACAGGTGAGTTTGTGCGACTCTCTCTCTCTCTCTCTCTCTCTCTCTCTCTCTCTCTCTCTCTCCTTCACACACATTCAAGCACACAATGGTTCTACTTTTCTTTTACTATATTTATCCTTAGTCTGTCAGTTAATATCATCGCCAAATGAAATACACAAGCCCAGTTATAGTTACCATGGCTAGATATATGAGGGAACTTTGGATGCACACTTCTGTTCAAATGAATGGTTCATAGCATTTGAAACATGTCTGTGTGGTATTTTCAGTTTTGTATTTTGTTTAAAAACAGAATTTTAATTTGTATTTTTTGTCAATATCACTTTGTTTAATTGATTTTGTTTGTGACCGTGTATCAGCAAACAATGAAAGTTATAAAAATGCGATTTCTCTATGTTGCAGGGAGACTACTTCTACCCACCATGGAATTCTGGCGGAATCAAGCGGCAGTCTATGACTTGGTTTTTCCCTACCTTTCCTTTCTTGCTTTATTCATTTTCCCTTTATGTTAGCTTTCACCTGCAACTATGTATGCTGCACACTCACTGGTGGATAGGTGGAAAATATGTAGTAGGGTTTGATTTATCAAAATTACAAATCACACCAACTTATCCAAAGAGAAAAATAACTCTTTTGAGTAGTACTCGTACCACACCAAGTAGGGGGGTTTGCTACACAATTTCTTTTTATAATTTATGTCTACTTCCATAATTTTATAGCCTGACTAATTATTAGTACATTGACACTCTCTCGGGTTTTATTTTTAGGATCGTAACATTACTGGAATTCAGGATGACCGACCTGTAGTGACACCATCAAGAGGTTTGTCCCTTATAAACTGTATTTAGCTGGCAACTCTTTTCCCTCCTAAACATAGTAGCGTATAAAGTTGACTGCTTCTGCTATTCTATAGCTGGCTATATATCAATAGAATAAAATGCAACTGGGGGGATTGATACTGATTTTAACTTGGTGCTTTCCGGGTTTCTTTCATTGACTACCGACTCTATAGATTCCTCTACCGTTTTGTGGATTTAATCTGCTTCTTGGTTTGGTTTACTGTAATACATGCTGATTATTGCATGCGTCACATGTTTTCAGACAGTAAATCTGGGTCTCAGAAAAGCAGAATACAATGATAGAGGTTGGTTTCTAGCAAAATTTTAGACTCATTTCCTACCTTGTTGTACGAATTGTTGGTATCCAAAGTGAGCTGAATACAATCTCAAAAAAATTCAAATTACGTTGACAAGAATCACCAGTTTAACATTTGACTTTGTCATTGTAGAATCTGAACACAGGTTACGGGTTGGAACAAGAATCTCAAGGAGTTTGGGGCGTACTAAAAGCAAAGAGGCACGTGTCGGTCATTTTTGCAGGGATTCTAACACGGATGGGAGAGATTAGAGGCGTTAGCTCATGTCAAAGCTGACCGCTACTCGATGATAACCATTTTGGAAAACTGCACGAGTATGTATAGGAGACAACCTGAAATTCTGAACTCAGGATCTATCGTTTCTACCCTACGCATTGGATCTAAGTTTTCGTTGTATTGTCGTGATTATTTAGAGTGCTTTTGTAACCCATGTAGACTAATCATTGCAATTCAATGATAATGACTTGTTTCCTTCAGTCTAATTTTTTCTCTGCAAATTTGGAACTCTGCGGCAGATACGGATTTGCCGCAGAGTTAAATTACGTATTTGCCGCAGAGTTAAATTACGTGCAATTTTTATCGAACAATGAGGGAAATGACGTCTCGTTTGGTATTCAGACGTCAATTGGAAGGATTTTCAATCTTGCAGTTGATCCATTTTCAAGCATCAACTCAATCCCAGTCACCCCGATTTCTCGGACGCAGATTACACTTATATCCAACGGTTCACAGCCATTATTATCGAAACCACACAAAACTCGCCACGTCGTTGATCCTCGTGAACCCACAATCCGCAAAGCATCTACAAACTCCACACCCATCGTCGAACCAAACACAATCCACGGTCCCCCATCACCTAAACCCACGGCACGGATCGCAACCCTTAACCGTCGATTGCGACCAATCCAACAGTCCTGACGTTCCCCCCAAATCTCACGTAAAGAAGCACAAGCCACGTATCAAAGCTCCCAAACCTCTCTATATAAACCCCCTCCACCTCACCTCTCTGTCACGGCAACTCGCTTTCTCAATTCGAATATCCGTTGCCATATCAAACCCTAATTTCATTTCCGCAGCAATGACTGGACGCGGCAAGGGAGGCAAGGGGCTGGGCAAGGGAGGAGCCAAGAGGCACAGAAAGGTGCTGAGGGACAACATCCAGGGCATCACCAAGCCCGCCATCCGCCGTCTAGCTCGCCGTGGCGGCGTCAAGCGTATCAGCGGCCTCATCTACGAGGAGACCCGCGGAGTGCTCAAGATCTTCTTGGAGAATGTGATCCGCGATGCCGTGACTTACACCGAGCACGCCCGGAGGAAGACTGTGACGGCGATGGACGTCGTCTATGCGCTCAAGAGGCAGGGCAGGACCCTGTACGGGTTCGGGGGTTAGCTTGTTAGGGTTTCGGATTGTGGGGATTTCTGTAAATTGGTCGGTTGGGTAGATTTAATGTTTTTAGTTTGGATTTTAATGGAACATGAATCTATTTCCATTCGAACTGATGAAATTTCTGTTAATTTTATCTATTTTGTATCTATCGAAATTGTATTTCGATGCTGCTTTGTTGGGTAGTTATGTTGACAAATTGTTACAAAGTTATTCGTACAAAATCAAATGACAAGTTGAGTCGGGTTTGGTAGCTGTTCAATATTGAGATCCAATTGTTGGCCCACTTGCCTAGCTTGGGTAACTGGGCCAAGGTAGTGGGCTCGTTGAATCGTTGAAATGGGCTGAAAAGATTATATTGTTAGAAATTTTTGGGCTAGGAAACGATAAAATCCAGTCAAATGGCTCAGCAAAGCGGTGAGTTTGCTGGTTCCGTTGTTCTTTTGGAAATGTCGGGTCATAGGCCGAAAACGGACATTAGAGCCCAAAGCATCTATCGGATGAATCCGATGTAACACCTTTCCATAATTATATACACAATCCAAACTATATGCACACGTGGCAATAATCAATGCTTTTCAATTACTTACCTTGGATTCTCTTGTGGATGCTAATGGCATCAATTTTCATGTTTAATTACGCTCGTACTAATTAGGGTTTGCGGGAAAGTTCTATTATTATTCAATTACTCAAGGAGGTGATGAATCTTATGTAGTTATTCTCATCAATAATTACATGCTTCAAAGTGTAGAGTAATATTTATTTGGTGAAATTCAAATTTCGTCACTTAATCCTCTTGAAACTCGATTTTTTCTTCACTTTGATGAGATTATGTTTATGCTGCCAGACGTATAAGGATTCGTAAATTCCTCTAGTTGGCACTGTTGACCACTAAGAGCATCTCTAATTGAGGCTTCAATTCCACAGTGGAGGCTCTAACGTTAGTTTTTGACAACATATGCTTCCCAACCTATTTGTCAAAACTGAGGTGGAATTTGACATCTAGCTGCTAGCGTCAAATGCTTTATTTTAATTTTTAGATATTTTTCACCACTACAAAAGCAACTTGTTTATTTTTCATTAGTCTGAGTTCTCACCAAAAAATAAATATAACATATTTCTAGGTGATTGAAGTTAAAAAAAAATTAATTGGAAACTAACATTTCTATTGGAGAACGAAAATTTAAAAATGTTATTCTAATAACAATTGAGCCATAAAATACAAATTAAACATATGCTTTTTGGCATCCCCACTAAAAATGCTCTAAAGCTGTTAAGTGCCACGTGGTTTTCTTCTCCTTTTTATTGGTCAATCTCTCGCCCTTTGTCGAAGCCCACCGAAAACTCAAAGATTCCAAAAACCAAAGTTTATTAGTCTCCTATGGCGATGTCCTGCTCTCTTGTTGGGCACCCCAAAGTACTCTCTTAAGACACCAATTGGTCCAATTTTCTCTCAATTTGTTCTCGCCTTTTTTATTTTTGTCCAAAACCTAATCCCCAATTATTTTTCCCCTCAGGAACTTACAAAATTCCTCTTATACATCGTCACATTTGATAGAATAAATAGAATCTATTTAAAGTAGAGCAAATATTGAGTTTAATGCAAAGTGACTAAATTTGAGTTCTACAAAGAAGGAAGTGAAATTTAAGTTGCGTTCGCCGACATTGCAAAGAATAAGCCTATTTGTATAAATTTTACCATCAATCTTTATCGAAGGAAGGATGACGAAGCAAACATATGCTTCCTTTTCTTCTCTTGGATACTCGAGAATCTGATTATTTCCTAATCTATGGTATACTTTGGATCTAGCTACTAGCACGTAGTTCAATAATGTTAAGTTGTTTTGTTCCCAAAACAAAACAAATCAAAAGAGATCCCTTGCGTTCTTCCTTCCTCTCTCTCTCTCTCTCTCTCTCTCTCTCTCTCTCTCTCTATATATATATATATATATGTCATTAGTTTTCTTATTTGTTTATGATAATCATTGCTTATAAGTTATATATTATTTCTTAATCAAACCTAACCTAATCAGCACCTTTATTGCAGATAGGTTTGTTTTTTGAAAAGTCATCAATCATGCGTGGAAAAATCATTGAAATTCACTATATAATCGTCGCACATAGATCTTACATGTGCATGTCTAGAATATGTATGCCTTATTATTATAATTTATAAATTATTTTTTTATCTATGTTAAATTTGATAGAATACGACATTGGTAACTCAGTTTTAAAATTATCTAACATGATACCAAAATTCTAGATGGAAGTTGAGATTGCACCCTAAAACATAAAATTGCCAGTGATGTAAAGTACTACAGTACTACTAGCCAACTAGCTTAATATATTTGATGAAAAGTGAAAACGCATGAAAGTTTGTCCCTTTTGATTGAACCACAACGTATGAAAAAGTGAGGGTCTATTAATCCAACCAAAGAACACGATTCACACAACATGAAATAGCCGGCAAAGATCCTCAATTTGTTCGGATGGCTTCGTGGCACCACACTCGATCAGGCTTTTGTTCTCTACCTTATGGAAGATTTGATCATTTGGGCTTGCATGCCAATTAGAGCAAATCAGTACTAGTATTATTTCCTAAAGAACAATAATTGTATTTGTTAGGATTCTAATGGGATTACTAATAACTAAGATGGTTGTGATTGTGCCAGATGGCATTATTTGAAAGTAGTTATGGAAAGTTGCTATATAGCTGGGGTTTGTAAGTAATAGAAAATGGTTATGAAATAATATTGAAATTCCTTTGTCATTCTCTCTCTTCGAGTTCTCTCATGGCTTCTCTGAGTTAAGGTTGATCGAGGGATCTATCATTGGTATCGAGCCAGTCTTGACTCCTCCATCCCTTCTCTGCTGTCGTATGACTAGTACGTCGACGAAGAAAGCTATGGAATCGCATAATTAGCTTGCTGCAATCAGCAACACTCTCAACACGTTACTCCAAAGGTTTGACGCCATGGAAGGGCGTCAAGATTCATCAGATGCTCGAATCGAAAAGCTTCATCGCAATTTTCTGGAAAAAAGGGTGTAATGGGTTGTCCGAGAGATTCATCAGAGGCAACTCAATCTGACCCCAATTTGCGTGACGGTTCAAGAACTCAACATTTCAACCGCCATGAATTGGGATTTCAACCAAGACCCCCTCTAGTTAAACTTGATTTTCCTCGCTTCTAGGAAGGGGATGATCCTCTTGGGTGGATTTATAAGGCATAGCATTACTTCGATTACTTTGATATTCCGGCCGACAAGAAAGTTCATATGGCTTCCTTTCATATGGAGGGGGAAGCGCTTCAGTGGTTTCAATGGGTTAACTGCGTCAAGAATTATCCTAAATGGGAAGATTTCACAAATTTTTTTTGCAGGGAATTTGGTTCATCTGATTTAATGGATTGCACTGAAAATCTGGTTAAACTTCGCCAATCTGGGTTGCTAAGAGATTACATCATGGAATTCCAGCGATTAGCAAATCGTACCGTCGAAATGACCCCCGGACTCTTGAAAAGTTGTTTTATTGGTAGATTGAAACCAGAAATTCGCCATGATTTCAAGATTCTGAGGCCATTCGATGTCCATGAAGCAATTGCTTACTTTCAACATGTAGATGCCAAACTGGTAGAATTAAAGGTCAGATCTTTTTCAAGAAACTCCTCATCCGCATCTTAGTTCAAGCCTACACCATTATTTGATGTTACTAACACACCAAAGCCTGAGCAGTTTTCAAGAAATGAGAATTTTAGGCGTCTCACAGCAGTATAAATTGAGTTTCGTAGAAAGAACAAATTGTGTTTTAACTGTGATGAAATTTTTTCCAGAGAACATGTTTGTACTGCTCCAAAACGACAAGTGTTACTCATGGATGTGTAGGACAATGGAGATCTTACTGAGCATCATTCTGATGACAATGATGAGCATGAGGTTACTGCCTGTGCAGTTTATGGGATGCCTGCTCCAAAGTCCATCAGAACAATGAAAGTCAAGGGGTTAGTATTCAATTGTCCTGCTGTTTTCTTGGAGATTCAGGAAGCTCGCATAATTTCATTGATATCTCACTCGTTAAACAGTTGAAGGGTCACTTAGATACCACACACCCATTCACGGTTAAGATTGCAAATGGGGGATCGCTTACTAGTACAGGTTGTTTAGCTAAAGTGTCTATTAGAATACAACATTATGCAACTGTGCTGGATTTTTATGCTCTTCCATTGGGTGGTTGTGACATTGTTTTGGGTATACAATGGTTGAGAACATTGGGACCAGTGCTATAGGACTTTGACAAGATGATTATGCAGTTTGTAATTGGCAATACCACATTCTCCATATCAAGTCCTCAGACCCAAAAGCCTCAATCCATTTCATCCTTACAAATGGACAAGTTATTCACTCATGAACATTGCTTAAGAGCTGCCTTAATTGTTTTGCAAGTTGGTGCAGAAACCACACCTCTATCCACTCATTCTCAGTTGACTATTCTTCAAGACAGTGATTTGCAAGTTCTATTAGCAAAACATCAGCCTATTTTTCAAACCCCATCTAGACTCCCTCCACCACGATCCCATGATCACAGGATACCATTGTTGGAAGGGAGCAAACCTCCGAGTGCTAGGCCTTATAAGTATGGTCATTTTCAGAAAACTGAAATAGAGAAGTGTGTCAATGAGTTACTGGAATCTGGTTTTATAAGGCCAAGTCATAGTCCTTTATCATCTCCGATGCTTTTAGTAAAGAAGAAAGAAGGTACTTGGAGGATGTGCATGGATTATAGGGCACTCAACCTAATCACAATCAAGGAAAAGTACCATATACCATTGATTGATGAGTTATTGGATGAACTTTTTGGTGCAAAGTATTTCTCAAAACTGGATCTTAGGTCTGGTTACCATCAAATTCGTATGCACCCCAAAGACATTGAGAATAATGCCTTTAGAACTCATGAAGGGCATTATGAGTTCCTTGTTATACCTTTTGGCCTCACAAATGCCCCTGCATCATTCCAGAGCCTAATGAATGAGATTTTTAGGCCTTATTTGAGAAAATTCACCTTAGTTTTCTTCGATGATATTCTGATATATACTGCCTCTTGGGAATTGCACCTGCAACATTTGAGTATTGCCCTCAGTTTGCTCCAAAATCATCACTTGTTGTGAAACTATCTAAATGTGTTTTTGGGAAAAAAACAAATTGAATACTTGGGCCATGTTGTTCCTCAGAATGGAGTAGCTGCTGACCCTTCCAAATTAAAAGCTACTGCAGATTGGCCATTACCTACTTATGTGAAAGCTTTACGGGGGTTTCTTGGTCTAACTGGATATTATAGAATGTTCATTCCTCAATTTGGAAGAATTAGTGGACCCTTGACTCAGCTCACTAAGAAGGATGAGTTTAAATGGAGTCCTGCAGCCAATGCTGCATTTCAGGAATTGAAAACTGCAATGTTGTCTCCTCAGGTTTTAGCACTTCCAGATTTTTCAAAACCATTTATTATCGAAAGTGATGCATCGGGCACTGGAATTGGAGCAGTCCTACAGCAATGAGGTAGACTTATTGCATTTCTCAACCAAACTCTTGGACCAAAGAATCAAGCACTATCTGCATATGAAAGAGAGATGTTAACTGTGATTCATGCAGTTAAAAAATGGCAATCCTATTTGCTTGGGAACCATTTCATTATAAGAGCAGATCACCACAGTCTCAAGTATTTCCTTCAAAATAGAGTTAATTCTCATGTCCAGCAAAGATGAGTTTCTAAGTTACTTGGATTCGATTATGAGAGCCAATACAAGAAAGGCAGTGACAATAAAGCAGCTGATGCTTTAACTCGAGTGTTCAATTCTCAGGATAGTGTAGCAACTGATACTGGTAATGTCATTGCTACAACCTCTAGTATGGTTGTGGGGAGTGATCAAAGTAATAATGATATAGTTCAATTCGAATGTACAACTATAGATAGTGAGCTACTTGCAATTTCGTACCCTTATATGTCTTGGCTTGATGATCTACGACGACACATCGAAAAGCATGACTGGATCATAAAGAAGTATCAGGCTGTTTTACAAACGCCTTCGAATTCTGCTCCATTGAATTTGCTCAAATACCATATTGATAATGGATTTTTGAGGTATAAAAATAGGATTGTTATCAGTCCTACCAGTCCTTGGAGAGAAAAAATATTTGAAGAACACCACCATCTGTAGGCCATGAAGGGTTCCTTAAGACCTATAAGAGGATATCTCGTTCCTTTTATTGGGAGGGTATGAAGAGCAATGTCAAGGAAATGGTTGCTGGATGTGATATCTGTTAGAAGAATAAGTAAGAGACACTTGCCCCTGCTGGACTTCTTCATCCACTTCCTATCCCTCAGAGAATTTGGTCTGATATAGCTATGGATTTTATCACAGGACTTCCTCCCTGCAAGGGCAAATTAGTTATCTTTGTCATTATTGACAGATTCTAAAAAGCTGCCCATTTTTTACCCTTAGCTCACCCATACACAGCTCATGCAGTGGCCTAAGTCTTCACTGAACAAGTGTTCAAATTACATGGAATGCCTTCTTCCATTGTATCTGATAGGGACCTAGTTTTCATCAGCTCATTTTGGAAGGAATTTTTAAAATTCCAGGGTTCCAAGCTCTGTTTTAGCTCCGGGTTCCATCCCCAAACTGATGGACAAACTGAAGTTCTAAATTGATGCTTGAAAACATATCTCAGATGTTTCTGTAGCTTATAACCCAAGCAATGGTTGAAATAGATTCATTGGGCAGAATGGAGCTACAACACATCATACCATTCTGCAACGAAAATGACACCTTATGAAGTGGTGTATGGACAATCCCCACCACATGTTCCACTCTATGAACTGGGCACAACAAAGGTTGATATGGTGGATCAATGTTTGAAAAACAGGACTCAAGTTTTATCACTCTTGAAAACCAACTTGGCAGCTGCTCAAGAAAGGATGACAACTCAAGCAAACAAGCACAAAATTGAGAGATCATTTGATGTGGGTGATTTCATTTATCTCAGATTGGTCCCATACCAACAGAAATCTTTAGCTTTGCATCCTTTTCATAAACTGCATCCTCGATTCTATGGTCCCTTTGAGATTCTTGCTCGAGTTGGTTCTGTGGCATACAAATTGAAGCTCTCAAGTCACTCCAAGATTCACCCAGTGTTTCATGTTTCTTGTCTAAAAAAGAAACTGGGACCTTCAGTCGTTCCTACTATCCCCTTACCATTAGTTCAAGAGGTTGGCTTAATGCAATATTAACCAGAACCAAAAGCTATTTTGGACAACAAAGTGGTTAAAGCAGGAGCAACTTCAATCACAGAAGTGTTGGTGCATTGGAAAAATCACCATGCTGCAGATGCATCTTGGGAAAACTTGGGTACTCTACAGTCGAAGTTTCCTGACCTTCAACCTTGAGGACAAGGCTAATTTCAAAGGGGGGAGTAATGTTAGGATTCTAATGGGATTACTAATAACTAAGATGGTTGTGATTGTGCCTTATGGCATCATCTGAAGGATTGAGCAGTTATACTTGTAATAAGGTTGTTAGCATAGTTATATTGGGATAAAAGTAGTTAGGGAAAGTTGCTATATAGCTGGGGTTTGTAAGTAACAGAAAATGGATATGAAACAATATTGAAATTCCTTTGTCATCTCTCTCTTCGAGTTCTCTCATGGCTTCTCTGAGTTAAGGTTGATCGAGGGATCTATCAGTATTTAATTATTTGTTCACATAGCTAAAACCCTATTGGAATGTTATCTAATAATTGTTTCATTTTCTTTCAAGATTACCATTATCCATTTCATTTTACCTTTTTTTTGAACAAAAAGTGCATCAAAGAATAGTAAATAATCATATACTTGAAATATTTGTTTCAATGCGAAAATAGAGTGGACATATATTGTTCAAGAATGTGGTGAAGAATGATATAATTGTTCAAAATGGGACGTTTGGTTTCTTGATACGCATGGTGGACGACCACTCATGACTAATCACTGTATATTTTGGTGGAGATTCACAAATAAATAATGTTCATTACATGTAAATAGTTATTTCTTTTAACGTATTGTTAGAATTTGATACGAACATCTCATTAATACTAGATAACAAAGATTTATGCCCACATATCAAAATCTAGTTACACTACTAGAAATTTGGACAATAGCTACCCTTTTCCATTGGTGGCTATTGTCATGAGTTGCCACTCACATTGGTGGCAAACCTCTATGGCCACCAAGCACCCACTAAACTAGAGAGTGTGGCCTATGTAGAGGACTCTATTGTAACAATGGCTACTCTTAATACATTGGTGGCATCTAAAAACAATGCCACCCTAATTCACATTGGTGGCAAAGTTGCAAAATAATATTAAAAAAAAAGGATGCCCTTTGTGGGCACCCAAATTGGAGTATCATATTTATTTTTCTGTTTATGGTGAGAAAACAAATTGTAATATCATTAAAATATAAGAATACAACTATAAATTTGCATAACTGAAATTTTATACAATTTTGTACAAATGTTGGAACCAAACTTTAAAAAGTCTTCGAACCCCAAACACCTAATTAAATACACGAACATGACAACCCCAAACATAAACAAAACTTTATATGAATATCAAAACAATGTTAGGGCAAAAGAACCCCAAACGTAAACAAAATCTCAAACCAATTAAAAAAAAAAACTCAGGCCAACCCATGCACTCATCTTTCCCTTTCATTCCCCTCTTTTTTTACCCCCATTCCATTAACTATCTTCCCTCAGAATTATATAAACAACAGCAGGAAAGATTAATTCAATAATGAAAAAAAAAAAAATACCTTAAGAGAAAAAAAACCCAATTACGCATCAACTTCATTTTTATATAAAAGAGAAGAAATTATTGGAGATACATAAGCTTGGTTAGAGTGCAGGAGCAAGACTGAATGAAATGATGAAACTTAAAAGAGAGATATTACATGGATCAATTGTCTTCATACGAAACATGGAAACTGGTAGTGCCGCCCCCACAACAGTTGTAGAACTTGGCAGCGTATGGTGGATTGTCGGGTCCCAATTCATAGTACCTTAAATTGAATACAGAAAAATAAAACATCAATCGAGTAAAGCTGTCATTTCTAATTATCAAATATACCAACCCGTAGGAAATATAGAAGCGTAGTTATAGCAGAGCAATTTCTCTCTCCCTCCCCTCAATATTTCCAGTCGACTGGGAAATAGAAAAATAGAACCCAAAATACCCAAAAAGCAGAAGCTCAAAGACAAAAATAGAAAATAAAAAGGCATTAGAAAAGGTAAAGTCATTGAATTTTACACAAAATTACAGATAAAGAAGGGTGTCATTAAAACAGTGTCCTTAAAACGGTGCCCTATAGCATATTTTCTAGTAGTGAATAATGCATACCAAGGAAGAGAAAAAGTTGGAACGGATCAAGGTGTTTGGGGATTGAAGTGAATTGGTATCTGGGTCTGTTTTGTTTTTTCTTTAAGTTTTTGTAATTTTAATGCACCATCCATTTGTATTTATAGTAATTACCTGCACAAATCTCAATCATCTAACAATTTATCACTATACACATAAAGTTCATACAAAATGGCACACTGTGACCTCTCTTTGGTCAGTAACAATTTTAGGCAAATTCAAGAATTTTGATAGACAAATTGCAGAAATAAATTAAACGAACAAATTAAGAGAGGGGGAGAAATAATGCATACCAAGGAAGAGAAAAAGCTGGAATCGACCTTGCCATGGTATATAGGCATCTCAATTTTCAACACCAAATGCCTTTCTCAAGTCTAAATCTCCCTCTCTAGTCCTCCCTCCCATCCCAAAGTGCTCTCACCAACACATCACATAGTAACACGAAATCAAGTTATTCATGATTACTCAAATGCCAAGTTGGGTGAGTGACTATAAATTCTCAAGGCATCTAGTGACCAAGAGAATGCCACTCACTCTTACCTTCAAAAATTACCATGTTAGGTTACTGTAAAAATTATGATCCACTTTTATCATATTTATTAAACTCTAAATAAAGTATTATGAAACATTGTGTTATTTTCATGCACCAACATGCAGGAAAAGCATATGGTTTCATATTCCAAGAGAAAATAAGTTAAGGAAAAACCTCAACATTTAACCAGAGAACACTATTTGACAACGAAAGAAAAAGAAATGTCTTATCTTTGAGAAAAATTGATAGCATGAATGTTCTTGATCCTTAATAAAAAAAAAAAAGGTACTCATTTTCAGATAGTTAACTAAATCACATACCTTAATTCAGCAGTTACATGATCGATTAACTTAAATAAATATATGGTTGAATTCATAATTAAGCTTTAATTAGTCACTCAAGCTTTTAAACCTCTGCAAAAGCTTTAAGCAATCTTAAATACTTTCCTTTTCAAACCTTTTTCGTCTCTGTACATTGATCTAAACAAAACTTTAATTAAGCATTCAAGCTTTTAAACCTATGCAAAACCCTTAAGTAATGTTAAATACTTTGCTTTTGAAAGCTTTTTGGTATCTGGATATTGATTTAAACCAATAAGGAAAACAACTCTAAAAACTAATTGGAAAACAAATTGAGTCTATTTTGTTATAGAACGATTAGACTCTGAAACCACAACACATACCAATCAGAAGCATAGCGAAAAACGGCATTAACTCAACGCGCAACGCATTAACTCAAGACACAACCAAATTATCAGGGTTTCTTTCAAACAAATACAATTTTGCAGCAAAAAATTATACACACAGTAAACCAATTTGTTATAGCCAGCATAAACACAACAGAGAACCAAATTGGCACAATTTTTTTCAAACAAATATAATTGGGAAGTAAAAAATTACAGAGAGAGAACTAATTTTCAGGGTTTCTTTCAAACAAATACAAACTGAGAATTGAAAATTACACGTAGCTGTTTTAAAACATACCCAAGTTCAATATAATTTATTTGTTAATAATCTGAGCAGCATGCGATTATTCATCAATTTCACAAAAAAATTGTCCCAACCTGCAGATTCGCAGCAAACCCAAAAACAAAGACCTCAAATTTCTTGGCCTAGAGATAGCAAAATTAGGATAAAACATTGAAAATGAAAACAAAACCGAAGTAAAAACCCATATGCAGCCGAATTAAACACACACACATGTTGCGTATACCTTAAGCTCTAATAGGAGCATAGATACAACTCGATAAGCAGGGTCTTCTGTAAGCCGCATGCCTTCCCTCCCTTAAGCTCTGCTTTTCGTCTTCTCCTCCCTCCCTCCCTCCTCTCTGCAAGCTGCATGCCTTCCCTTCACCGAATCCCTCTCTCTCTCTCTCTCTCTCTCCCTCACCCTCTATCTCTCCTCCTCTCTATAAGCCGCATGCCTTCCCCTCACCAAATCCCACACTGAGCCGTCGATGAGGTGATGAGTTGAGCTCAGGGAGGGGGGAGAGAGAGAGAGAGAGAGAGAGAGAGAGAGAGAGAGAGAGAGAGAGAGAGAGAGAGAGAATGGCTGGGTTGAAAATTAGGGTTGTCTTAACTTTGTATTGATTTGGGGGTTAAAGTACTGTAGAATAGGATTATTAAATGAAAAAAAAAATATTTTTGACAATAGAAAATGAGAAGAAGACTGAAAAAGAAACAAAAAAACAAGTCCCAAAGTTGAAAAAACATGTAAAAAGTCTATGGTGTAATTTTAAGAAATAAAGTTAGTTAACAGACACCAATCATTGGTGGCTGAATTTTGAAGGCCACTGATATCAGTGGCAACCCACTGTAAAGACACCAAAAAATAGTAAGAGTGGGTGCTTTATATCTATGGCCACCAATTGCAAATGGTGTGTAAAAAATGGTGTCCAATGATCATAATTCTAGTAGTGTTAGCTAGTTTGTCTACGAGGAAAAATAATTCCTTACATGTTAGAACGCGCAAGTATTTTTCTCCCCTAGTTTGGTGTAGATTGTTGAATATTGGGGGTCAAAAGATGCAAGGTGATGTATATCCTCCTGGCCTAGTGACGAAGGAACGAAAGGATGCATGCCATGTGAAACTAGCAACTTATTTATACTTGTGGACATGAATCTCTAAAACCTCACCCGATTGACCACCCCATGGACCACTTGCAAAGAAGGGAACAAGAAAGTAACTTAACAGACGATTTATATGAAGCACAACAAACATTAAAGCTTATGCACCATGCATCATATACATCGTGATTCTCATCTCCCTCTCTCTCTAAAGTGCCAAACAAAACGGTTCCACTCACATGCAGGCTTAAAAGAGAGTTTGTACTCTTTTGTTCTATACAGAAGCACCATCTTGAGAGTGATCAGATGGAGTAATAATTAATGGTACCTCAATTCAAACGTTTTGAGGGTGAGATAATGACATACAGATCGTAGATTTTCGGTCTCACAATATAATAATATTACATTATTGGACTGAAATATCACAGTTATGAACTCATTCTATACAAATTGCTCACGATCAATCGGTAGGAAAATCCACTCTCCTCAATCCTCGGGCTCCCCTAATTTTTAAGGTCTTGTCAAGAAAAACATGGAGGGCCATGCATTTGATGAGTATTATGAATTATTGCTACTGGTTTGATATTAGTCCCCTTGTGCGTGGTCCAAAATTGATTGTGATCATTAATTATCTTCGTGTACAGGTGCCACGGGTCAGCTTCAATGTGGAGTCGTAAATGAACAAAATTCAAGATCCTATGTACAAGAATCTCGTGATATTCGTTTATCCAAACTTGGAAAATAAATGATTTATCCACGTGAAGTGTTTGGATTTTGGGTTCACTTTGGTTGGTACGATGGAAAGAAGAATGGGCACGGATGCAAATTAGGTCATATGATCCATCCTTATAAAGGATTTCGATTGTATGAGTAAATATTCTTAACCATTTGAGCTCAATTACTTACTTGAATTAACCAACTGGGGTCAAAATGAATGAAACTAACATGGTCTAGAATACGTGAATGTTAAACTGGTTAATATACACCTAAGTTTAAAGTACCAACTAACTATTAGTTTCGTGATGTATTTCTTTCTGATGCCGAAAGAATTCACTAAGTTCAGATCCTCCTTTTGCTTAATAAAACAGAAACAATGTATTCATAATCAAATGCCAAATTACACTTTTGTTGCCCTTCACTACGTGACCTCACTTTAATTACCCTTACCTACTGATAGAATTTTTACCACCTGCACAAAAAAGGATAAAAACACTTAAAATACTTGCAAGAGAAACAAGGTTATTGTAGTATAGTTGGCTTGCAAGGTCGTTTTCCACAGTGATTGAATTAAACAGATTAAAGCGAAATCAATTCTCAACTAATTAATTAAAGCAAAGATTTTGAGAAAGGTGATTTAATGACCTAAATTAATTAAAACGAATTTAATTTAAAAGATTACTTAAAAACTGCAATTGTAAAGAGAAAGAAAGCAATAATTTTGTAGAATTCAAGATGAGAAAATACTAGGGTTCCGCCGTCACCCTAACAATCCTATGTAACTCTCCTAATTCCTCATGAATTACACATGCATATTTTGAAGGTTTGATTTTCCTAAAGTATGCCCTACTTGGGACCCCAACATAGAACGTATATCTAACATGCAACCCGTCCGTGCCGTCCAGATCGAATGTGAACATGCAAGACTCATTAAGTTTTGTGAAAACCTTTTGAAAAACCATGCAACTCCTAAGACGTGTCGTCCATCCTAAGTAGTTACACATGTTAACCACAAGAAGCTTTAGCCAATTTCAAGGACAGCCCTCCGTCAAAATTGCATCAAATTACTTTTCTAAATATCCTAATGGTCGCGAATCACTAAGACAAATAGATAGTTTAAAGCACAGTGATTAACAATCCAAAACTCGCATGCATAAATTCATAAGGAAATTAAAAAGAGACTACATATTCTTGCTAGGGATCATGGCCTCACCCTAGCAAGGGAAAATTAGTTACGCATATTCATAATTAAAATCAACATAATTATATTGAATGAATAGGAATGAAAACACCTTGAATTAGAAGATCCAAAGCCTTGAAAACCCTTGAATTTCCTAGCTCCAAAGTTGTAAAAAAATAGTAGTGAAGAGCGTCCCTAAAAACTCACGGCCCCAGCAATTTATAATCGCTGAGCCTTCCCACAAAACCCTAAAACCCTAGGAAACTTAGTCAAACTAGGAAACTAATTAAATAATAATAAAATATCTTAGACCTAATTAAACTAGGAAAACTGCCCATAAACTGCACAGTTACGTTCTGGACCTAATCCAGCTCCAAAACTGGCCCAAAATTGCTGAATTTAAAGTTTGAACTATTCTGAACACTTCTCCAGAAGGCCACGAACCTATCTGAGGTCATCTTGGGCTCCAAAAACGCAGTTTAAGCCCAGAAACGTCATTAAACTGCAACGCGCACTGCTTCTTCAATAAATCGCCAGAAAATAATCGCCTGGTAGAAAAATCCCAAATTTTGACACGAACAAGCCAAGAGACACACGAACGTCCTCCAATTTGAATTACTCCAAAATTCGTCCGTTTGGTCATGTTTTGCTCCAGAGGAAGTCGAATGTCTTATATTAGAAATATAAAGCAAAGTATCAAAATTCTACCAAAATAATCACCAAATTATACTAAGAAAAGGGTAAAACATATAATATAATATTGACTCATCAAAATACCCCCAAACTTAGCTTTTTGCTTGTCCTCAAGCAAAACAAAATTCAAAAACAAAAATAAAAGCTAACAAACCTAATAACTTAAACAAAAATAAACTAAAACAAAATTTCCACCTTCAAGTTGCAATCCATAGAAAACGTTAAAAATTAGAACATCTTTCCAAGAGTTCCAACTAATCCCACTACAGAGTCTAAGCCATTTAGAATCAATTAGAAAAGAATTCATCAACTTCCTTTGGTGTAAAGTGAACCAACATGGTTAAGGAGACTCGACTAAAACCCTTACCTCTCGTCCTTTTATTTCAACACTTCACATACTTTCATATATTTTTTCTTCTTTTCTTCTTTTCGACTTTTCTTGCTTTTTTTTTTTTTTTTTTTTTTTTTTTAGTAACAGTGGTGGTCATGTGATGCTCGTTCTCTCGGAACCAATCTAACCACCCTGCCCCATGCCAAGACTCTACTGTTTGACGCGAGAATCACTGTTGATTAGACAGGACTGGCCCGGTTACTAGGCAAAATCTCGGGTGGGACAATTATTACTTTATTCACAACAATAACGAACTTTACTTGAAACAAAAATTAAACTTAGACTAAAAGTAAGTATTTCAATCTCACTCCCCACAAACCATGTTGATGTGAACGTGCAAATTTGTCAAAGTATAACTCATGAATTAGTGTCTAAGCAACGATAAATAGAAAAGACTCTAATATGGGATTAATCTTCACCATGTCCATTTGTTCTAACGTTTAAAATAAACTATGGATATTAACTTAAAGAGAATGAAATTTTTTAACTTGACACAAAAATTAAAAATCTAAAATTCTCTTTCCCACCCCCAAACTTAAATCACACATTGTCCTCAAGGTGTGGAAACAAAAAGAAAACAAAAAGAACAATAGAATAAAACATAAAAAAAAACCTGACACTAAAAATAAACGACAAAAGTACAAGAAAATAAAATAAAAGAAAATAAAAAACAAAACGAAAAGAAAGGAGAGAAAAGCACCTGGTTGGAATTGGAATCAATTTGGCAAGTCAAAATGTGGGCCTGGAAAGGAGGACCAGATGGGCCAAGGTAATATCATCTAGGTATGAGACCCAGCCCGCAAAGCGGTGGTCCAATTAAAACGAGAGACACCACATACGAGGCCCACGTCGAGTCCATATGCACGGCACATGTGCTGCAAAACCCTAGCAGCTGTGTGTGAAACATGGGATGCCCTGCTATGGGCGTGCCTCTGTCTCGAGCCCAGCGCCGGAGCCGAACGGCTCTTTTTGTTTTAAATCAAACTTCCTGCTGTCAGAAAAGCATGGGGAAGGATGTCCTTGGGTACACGTGGCAAGCATCCAGACAAGGGGATCCCTAGGATTCGAAATTAAGGGTGAGATTGTTATCTCGGTTTGAATACCTCATGTCACGCACGATTGCAACAGATCTCTCTTCGCCATGCCCTCTGTCTGATAACAAATAGAGATGTGGGTCTCTCGCTGAAAACCCAAAAGAAAAACTCTTGCATTTCTCTCAGTCATCTGTCTCAAAGCCATGAATCCTAAAAAAAAAACGAGAGCCGCGCTCTCTCCCGAAGGGATCCTCACTGATAACTCCTTGGTGCTCGCCTGCTGCTAGGACCCAAGAGGCGTGCCTCTGTCCTCCATCGTTGCGACAGAAGTCGAAGACCCCACAGGTGAAGCTTGTGTCTGAATACAATGAATGTGTTTGATTATCAGTTGAGTTTCCGCAAAAATAAAATAAAAAAAACTCATGCAGGAGTTCCAGAGTCATGGTGGACTACGCAGGCATATATGCGATGTGCAAAGATGCTCCGATTCACAACAAAAAGACGCAGCAACACCCAATCGTCACAGATCCAAGGACATGCATCCAAGATACCATTAGCTACGGTATACGTTCTGGCACCCCCAAACTTCAGCTCTGATGATGACTGCTATTTCATTGTTCGTTTTTTTTTTTCTTGAAAATTTATTTGTGCGCACGAACAATGACAGTGAGAGTTGTAATTTGTGTAGGAGGCGCACGGATCTGTCGTCTAAAGGAAAAAAAAACAGAAGAGAATGCTCTGACTGCATAGATCCGAGCATGCAAAAGGTACAAATGCATGTTGTAAAATGTTGAACGCCGAATGGGAAAGGACTAGTTTAATGTCACTGTATAGCTCAAGTTCGGTCTCTCTGTGCATGTAGGTGACTCGGATCGAGTGTATATTCGAGAGAAAAGGAAACCCAGGCTGCGGATCCAGCGAGTCAAAATGTGAAAACAAACCACCCAGTCGCGAGGACGTAGGATTTGAAAGGTATAAATCCTGAGATCTGCTGTCATTTATGTTGGATGTGTTATCTGGGAAATCACCCCCAAACTTCAGATGAGTAATAACTGGAAACTGTAGTTGCTGATTGTTGTGTTGTAGGATGACGACTCAAGACCCGCATGGGGGCTCGACGGCGGAGGGGCGAGCACACTGAAGAATGGCCGCATAGCGAACCCCAAAGGTATAACTTCTGATTCCTGCACTTTGTAATTTCTGCGGTCTGTTGAAGCATAGGCTAGGAATGTGGTTGATGGTAACGTAGACTTGCTGCTGGGTGCATGATTCCAGCCTAGGATATTCTCTGTATGAATGCTTGCTCTGTCCTGTTTGTGATCTGCGAAAAGTCGAATTTTTAAATCAAAAATAGAATAAAGAAAGTACAAACTGTAAAGGAAAATTAAACAATCAATATTATTTTTTTATTATTTTTTATTATTTTGTTATTTTTTTTTATTTTGAAATTAATTGACAAATTAGGAATTGAAATGCATCTAGATGAAAAAAAAAAAAAAACTAAAAGAGATAAAAAGTAAAGAAAAAGTTAGAAAATTGGGTTGCCTCCCAATAAGCGCTTTATTTAACGTCTGTAGCTAGACGGAATAGAAGCCCAATGATTAAGTTGCTGGATCCTTCAGAGTCGTTGACTCGCTGAACTTCCTTAGGAATGGCTTTAGTAGATATTTCTTGACCTTGAGCACGCCACCCTTGCCCTCTGTTTCAATGTCCACTTTGCCGTTTTGAAAAAGCTGCTTAACCATGTAAGGGCCGTTCCATCGAGACTCTTGTTTCCCTGGAATCAACAACCACACCTTTTTACCAAGCTTTATTTTCTCAAAATGTGGGCCGCCTTGCAACATTTTACGTTTTTTCTTCATTGGCTGGACATCACTCAACACTCTTTGCTGCTGTGGTTCTAAACTTGTGCAATCATGAATGAAATTTGGAGGCTTTATGGACAGATGGTCTGTTGATCTGGTCATGAATGTGTCACAAGATAAACTATCTAATGCATCAACCCGCATGCATTCTTGCTTTTCTGCTGGCTGTTTGGCTGCTTCAAACAAATTAAAAACCACTGATTTATCTTGGACCCTTAGTGTTAAAGTTCCAGCTTCAACGTCAATAAGAGTACGGGCTGTTGCCATGAAAGGGCGGCCCAAAATGATGGGTGTTTTCAAATCCTCATCCATGTCTAGAACCATAAAATCCGCTGGCAAAAATAAGTTGTCCACCTTGACAATAACATCTTCAATGACCCCTCTAGGATAAGTAATTGATCGGTCAGTCAATTGAATAATGCTGGAAGTTGGCTTTAGCTCACCTGCACCCAAACGTTTGAAAACAGAATAAGGCATCAAGTTCACACTAGCACCTAAATCAATTAATGCACTACTAAAATCACAATTTCCAATGGTGCAAGGGATAGTAAAACTCCCTGGATCTTTCTTCTTTGGAGGCAATTTATGTAGTAAAACTGCGCTGCACTGTTCTGTAAGCACAATTTTTTCTGACTCAACGAGCTTTCTCTTCTTACTGCAAACATCTTTTAAAAATTTGGCATACAAAGGGATCTTTCGAATGGCTTCTAATAATGGTAAATTAATCTGAACTTTAGCCAATGTTTGCATGAAATCCCTTAATTGCTGATCTTTTGCTTTGGGCTTCAACCTCTCGGGATATGGCATCGGGGGCACATAAACACGTTCTGACTTTTCTGCAGTTTCTGCAGCAGGTACTACAGTATTTTTGGATTTGTCCAGTGACTGGGTAGATTCTGTAGAACTTTCAGAACCTGTTTGTGGTTGCACAGGTGCTGCCCGTGAAGTTCCAGCACTGTTTTCTGCATTTTCTGCATCACGATTGTCATAACCTTTTCCGGATCTCAATATCCTTATTGCACAACAGTCTTCTGTACCTCTTGGATTTGGAACTGTTTGACTGGGAAATTTTCCTGGTTCTCTGCCTGAAAACTGGAGTGAAAGCTGCCCTATTTGTTGCTGTAGGTCTTTCATGGTTGCTTGTATGTTCTGAACGTTTTGGTTGGTCTTTTGAATTTCTTGTCTTGTTGCATCAAAACTTGCCTTAGTGTGATCTGCCAACTTTTCTATGCGACTTCCCAAGAAGGTTTAACCTGAGTAGCAGGCTGCTGTATTTGTTGAAACTGTGGTTTAACCTGTTGATCTCTATCCCACTTGAAATTAGGGTGATCTCTCCACCCCGGGTTATAAAAATTTGAGTAGGGATCATTCCTGGGCCTTTGATAATTGTTGAATGCATTAATCTGTTCTGTTGCATGTTCTGGATATGCTTCTCTATGCGGGCAGCCCTTAAAATCATGTGTTGTGATGCCACAAATGGTACATGCAGCTGCAGTAGGCTGCTGGACAGCAACCTGCTGCACAGGTGCTGCCATTCTTTGTAAAAGCATGTCAAATTTTACATCAAAATTTTCTAACTTTCTCTCCATCTTTTCTATTTGTGCAGATCCATGAGGGGAACCACTGGACATCTCAAAAACACTCCTGCTCTGAGGTAGATCAACTGCCCATTGTTGAGATTCTGTCGCCATTTTCTCAAACAATTGATATGCTTGCAGTGCATTTTTGTCTGAATATGTTCCTCCACAAGAAGCATTAACCAGAGTTTTAGTCGTCAAATTCAGCCCTCTGTAAAATAAATTCATTTGTGTGTCACCATTAATGCCTGAATGTGGACATCTTCTGAGCAGATCCTTGTAACGTTCCCATGCTTCATGAATAGCTTCATTAGGTTTCTGAGAAAATGTTAAAATCTGAGTGCTCAGATCAAGTGTTTTTGAAGCTGGGTAATATTTGCTTAAAAATGCCGCACTGAGTTGATTCCATGATGTAATGCTTCCAGATGGGAGAGTAAGTAACCATCTCCTTGCAGCATCCTTCAAAGTGTAAGGGAAAAGTCTGAGTTTAATAGATTCACCCGGAAAACCTCTCACCAGAATATTTTTGCACCCCATCAGAAATTCAGTTAGATGCATGTTAGGATCATCTGTTGATAAACCATGGAAAGAAGGTAAAATCTCCAACATATGATGCCTAATCTCAAACGTAGACCCGTCTTCAACTTCAGGATAGGTAATGCAACTCGGGACCTCTGTGGCATGAGCTGCCAAAGATTCTCTCAGCGGCTGTCCCGCTGTTGGTAAAACAAACGCCATGCCCTCTTTGTTATCCAAAACCCCAGTAAATAGATTATGCAAAACAGTTCTCTGCAGTGAGGGTTCCCACTGCAAATTCTGCTCTCTGTCTCTGTCTTGCTGTCCGTTCAATTTCTGGGTCAAATTCTGCAAATTGCTGTTTTTGTGATCTGGTACAGACCATGCAGTGCACAATCTGCAGAAGATAAAAAAAACGAAATTAAATTTTTTTTTTTTTTTTAAATTTATATACGGGATTAATCAATTGAGAATATGATAAACAAAAATCAATTTAAATTCAATCCCCGGCAACGGCGCCAATTTCTTGATAGAATTTTTACCACCGGCACAAAAAGGGATAAAAACACTTAAAATTCTTGCAAGAGAAACAAGGTTATTGTAGTATAATTGGCTTGCAAGGTCGTTTTCCACAGGGATTGAATTAAACAGATTAAAGCGAAATCAATTCTCAACTAATTAATTAAAGCAAAGATTTTGAGAAAGGTGATTTAATGACCTAAATTAATTAAAACGAATTTAATTTAAAAGATTACTTAAAAACTGCAATTGTAAAGAGAAAGAAAGCAATAATTTTGTAGAATTCAAGATGAGAAAATACTAGGGTTCCGCCGTCACCCTAATAATCCTATGTAACTCTCCTAATTCCTCATGAATTACACATGCATATTTTGAAGGTTTGATTTTCCTAAAGTATGCCCTACTTGGGACCCCAACATAGAACGTATATCTAACATGCAACCCGTCCGTGGCGTCCAGATCGAATGTGAACATGCAAGACTCATTAAGTTTTGTGAAAACCTTTTGAAAAACCATGCAACTCCCAAGACGTGTCGTCCACCCTAAGTAGTTACACATGTTAACCACAAGAAGCTTTAGCCAATTTCAAGGACAGCCCTCCGCCAAAATTGCATCCAATTACTTTTCTAAATATCCTAATGGTCGCGAATCACTAAGACAAATAGATAGTTTAAAGCACAGTGATTAACAATCCAAAACTCGCATGCATAAATTCATAAGGAAATTAAAAAGAGACTACATATTCTTGCTAGGGATCATGGCCTCACCCTAGCAAGGGAAAATTAGTTACGCATATTCATAATTAAAATCAACATAATTATATTGAATGAATAGGAATGAAAACACCTTGAATTAGAAGATCCAAAGCCTTGAAAACCCTTGAATTTCCTAGCTCCAAAGTTGTAAAAAAATAGTAGTGAAGAGAGTCCCTAAAAACTCACGGCCCCAGCAATTTATAATTGCTGAGCCTTCCCACAAAACCCTAAAACCCTAGGAAACTTAGTCAAACTAGGAAACTAATTAAATAATAATAAAATATCTTAGACCTAATTAAACTAGGAAAACTGCTCATAAACTGCACAGTTACGTTCTGGACCTAATCCAGCTCCAAAACTGGCCCAAAATTGCTGGATTTAAAGTTTGAACTATTCTGAACACTTCTCCAGAAGGCCACGAACCTATTTGAGGTCATCTTGGGCTCCAAAAATGCAGTTTAAGCGCAGAAACGTCATTAGACTGCAACGCGCACTGCTTCTTCAATAAATCGCCAGAAAATAATCGCCTCGTAGAAAAATCCCAAATTTTGACACGAACAAGCCAAGAGACACACGAACGTCCTCCAATTTGAATTACTCCAAAATTCGTCCGTTTGGTCATGTTTTGCTCCAGAGGAAGTTGAATGTCCTATATTGGAAATATAAAGCAAAGTATCAAAATTCTACCAAAATAATCACCAAATTATACTAAGAAAAGGGTAAAACATATAATATAATATTGACTCATCACCCACAACGACAAAAACCAACACTCGCTCTCCCTCTCTATATATTGCTTAATTTTCCATGATTTCATAGTACACAGCGACTAGCTATTGCATAACACCATGGCTCCGGTGAATATAACTTCAATCAAAACGGCATCAAGTGGATTATGGCAAGGTGATAATCCTCTAGACTTCGCCTTCCCACTTTTAATCGTCCAAACCACCTTAATCATCGTCGTCAGCCGCTTCCTCGCCTTCCTTCTCAAACCCCTCCACCAACCCAAAGTCATCGCCGAGATTGCTGTAAGTCCTACTCTCCTGCTTTATTCTAACGTGAGACATGTTTCAATTTGTACTGATAAAAATATTTTTGCATGTGTCTTAGTTATTCATAGATAGTTAATTCTTGTTATATAGTTCTTTTTTCTCATTAGTCTATTTGTATAGGGTGGAATATTGCTTGGGCCGTCAGCCTTCGGAAGAAACAAATATTACCTACACAGAATATTTCCCTCATGGAGCACTCCAATACTCGAAACCGTGGCAAGCATTGGTCTTCTCTTTTTCTTGTTCCTCGTAGGCATTGAGCTCGATTTAAGCTCAGCCAGACGTCGTAGTGGAAGAAGCGCTTTTGGCATAGCCCTCGCCGGCATATCGCTGCCTTTCCTATGTGGCATCGGCGTCGCTGTCGTCCTCCGGAGAACGATCGACGGATCTGACAAAGCCGGCTTCAGTCAGTTCGTTGTGTTCATGGGAGTGTCACTTTCCATCACGGCCTTTCCTGTTCTCGCCCGCATTTTAGCAGAGCTCAAGCTTTTAACTACTAGGGTTGGCGAGATTGCCATGGCTGCTGCCGCTCTGAACGACGTCGCTGCATGGATCTTGCTCGCTCTCGCGGTGGCCTTGGCCGGTGACGGTGATGGTGGCCATAAGAAGAGCCCTTTGGTATCAATTTGGGTCCTCCTATCAGGTTTGTATGGTCCAGAGTTTCGACAATATCCTCGATATTTTCTCAATTTTTTTTTTCCTTTTCACAAGTTTCATTTTTATTTTTCATTTCTTTTAATTGAACAGTTCGTGTAATTGTCCTCACCTACTCCAGCAAATTAGATATTTTAGGTACTAGTTTACTTAGTGCTCTAAATTTTGTCCGTGTGTCCTCATGTATAGCATTTAGAAGGCTTCCAACTGAGTTGAGTTGAAGTCCCTATAGTAGAGGAACTCTCCGGAGACCTCCCCAAATGTCAGGACCGTATAGGGACCCAAATAGTGGGCTCTTATATTGATTTTAAGTGGGAAACAAACCCCACCACGTGAATGTTACACGGCACCGCCTCTGACTCTCCCTTCACTCGCTGGTAGGCTTGCTCGCCAGGCAATAGCTGCTGCAACATCAGGCGTGGGCCGCACACCGCACTTGTGACTTTTTTCCCAACGGTCTAGACAGCCTTTTGATTTTTTTTTTCTTGTTTGATCAACGATCATCATACTCTACCGAAATTAACAATTTTTTTTTTTAATCTTTTAGTTTCTAAATTCAAGGATTCTACTGTGTGGACCTCTTATTGGAGACAATGTTTCTTTAGGACCACAAAATTCTCTTGAAGCCCCTAAAAGAGTTCTTAAGAATGGTGGTGTAAACCCTAAAGTAGAGAGTCATGTGCATGAAACTATTTCACTCACGTATATGTAACTTTTATTAATTTATTTTTCTCAGAAGTGAAACATACTAATTCAGTCGTCCGCTTATATTCTAACACATGAAATTGTATAATGGTGACAAATTTTTATAGTACACATAAAACTTATTTCTCAACTTAAACTAAATAATTTAATATATCATACAAAATCTCCCCTTACATTGGGTTTCCCATAAGTAAATCTCACTTTTATTAGAGAGAGTATATAACGCGATCACTTATCATTTCTTTAATATTCTGTATTTTTAGACGTTGGTAACATTGGCATTTACTGCCCTGTGAATATCAGGTGTTGCATTTGTTGCTTTCATGATGGTGGTGATCCGACCGGCCATGAACTGGGTGGCCCGCCGGAGCTCTCCAGAGCAAGATGCAATAGACGAAGCCTATATATGCTTAACCCTAGCCGGAGTCATGGTATCCGGATTAATTACTGACCTAATTGGTATCCATTCTATATTTGGAGCCTTTGTCTTCGGTCTAACAATTCCCAAAGGAGGACAGTTTGCGGACAGATTGACAGAGAGGATTGAGGACTTCGTGTCCGGCTTGTTGCTTCCACTTTACTTTGCATCAAGTGGGTTGAAGACCGACGTAGCGAAAATACACGGAGGAGGGGCGTGGGGGCTGTTGGTGCTCGTTATATCGATCGCTTGCGCCGGGAAGATATTAGGGACGTTTGCGGTGGCAATGCTGTTTATGATTCCGGCTCGAGAATCGTTGACGCTCGGTGTGCTCATGAACACCAAAGGGTTGGTGGAGCTCATTGTTCTCAACATTGGCAAGGAGAAAAAGGTCAGCTAATTATTATTGGTTTAATTTTGGAAAAAAAATTATTGGTTTAGTTTTTACCGCAACAATATAAATAAATATAGATCATGTCTATGTAGTGAAATTTAGTAGCCTGGTCACCGTTATCGGATGACTTAGTAGTTGAGAACAAATTTCAGGTTCTCGTATTCCACATAGTATATTCTAAATTCGATTCCTGACGCTCATAAATTATACGATGGTGAGCAGAAAGAAACTGAAATACTTTTGTGAGTGTTCCAATCCCTAATAGCATGGATTGCTGGAACGAATACACCCTCTGATCCTTCAAAAAAAATTTAGTAGCTTGACAAAAGTTCATTTTTCTTGTCCTATTCACACCAATTTACAAATTAATAATAATGGAAAATGAAAACAAACAAAAATGTGAAGATTGTACTAGTTGCTAGAAAGAGAAATTAAACAGCGAAATATTAGCAAAAGCTGACCTCTGTTGCTATCAAATTAAAACATAGTGGATGTGTCATAGTCATTTAGTGTACATTTAGTGTACCTCCTATAATATGACACTTGAAAAATCCATCACTGATTTTTTAACATATAAAAGCATAAAAGAGAAATTGTATATTGAAGACGATATTTTTCTTGTTATATTGTGAGTTTGGAACTTTGGACTCAATAAACGAGTACTATTAATGTCAGTATTCATAGTTACCGTGTAAGAACAAAACATTCTTATACCAGCTCCAACATTTGGGGTTAAAACTTAAATTTTTAGCTTATAAAATATAGGTTCTAATTCATAAATAGTTTTTCTCTGCCAATGATTTTAGCTTAAAATTTTAGCCCAAAATTATAACAGAATGATTTTAGCCTAATTTTTTTGGTAACTTTTCAAAAAATAAAATCTATATAGATTATTCTAATTTTTTTTTACTAACATTTTAACATAAAAATATTTAATTTTTTTTAAATAATGAAAAATCACAAAACCTACCGCATTTGACACACCTCGACGGGAGTTGAGGCATGCTGGCCGACACCCGAAGGTGACGTAGCCAAAAGGAAAATGATGTTTAGAATAAGGGTAAATTTAAACCAAAGCTAACATTTATTTAAGCTAATAAAGAAAGTGCACAGTAGTGGGAAGAACCCATAAAACATAAGTAGTCAGTGCATAGATGACAATGCGACATAAGTAGAGCAATCGAATCTAGTTAAGGTACTTATTACATAACCAGAAATAAGCTCCTATGTAAGATCCCACATCGCCCAAGGGTGTGGATCCTGTAAGCCTTATATGTATATTCCCATCTCTACCTAGCACGAGGCATTTTGGGAGCTCACTGGCTTCGGATTCCATCGGAACTCCGAAGTTAAGCGAGTTCGCGCGAGAGCAATCTCATGATGGGTGACCCACTGGGGACCCGGGCCGGGATGTGACAATTTGGTATTAGAGCCAATCTCTGGCTGGAAGTGTGCTGACGAGGATGTCGGGCCCCTAAGGGGGTGGATTGTAAGATCCCACATCGCCCAGGGCTGTGGATCCTGTAAGCCTTATATGTATATTCCCATCTCTACCTAGTACGAGGCCTTTTGGGAGCTCACTGGCTTCGAGTTCCGTAGGAACTCCGAAGTTAAGCGAGAATGGGCCAGAGCATTCCCACGATGGGTGACCAACTGGGAAGTTCTGCTCGCGTGAGTTCCTAGAAACAAAACCGTGAGGGCGTGGTCGGTGCCCAAAGCGGACAATATCGTGCTACGGCGGAGTCGAGCCCGAGATGTGGTGGGGTCCCGGGCCGGGATGTGACATCCTACATTTATTTGGGGGAATGTCAGAATCGCCAAAGGTCCCTCGTACGCCACAGAGGATTCAGCTAACTAAGTCCTGGAGGGGTGAAAAATAGAAGGTTTGAGTGGGCAAAAACAAAGGTTTATGAAACACATTTATTTTCTGAACATACTAACCCCTCGCTGTAAAACATGTATAGTTTCCAGAAAATCATACTACGTATAAGTCTGAAATCATAGGTAATTCAACAATAATTCAAGAAACACACAAATCAACGTCCACGTCAGGTTCCACTTTGCCAACAAGGGCATAAACATCATTTTACACACTCGGGAAGGAAATTACATGGAAAATTAGGGACGGGTCGTCACATCATTCTTACACATATGTACCACATGAAAGAACATGGAAAATCACACAACCTACCCCATTCTTAAACACAAATACTTTGGTGGGTAGAAAGAATAAAAAGGAAGAATTGTTTGACGAAAGTGAATTTTGTGTGAATGTTTGAACAAATACATAAGTATTTATAGAGTTTTTGGGTGCACTTTGATTTAGATAATTTTTTTTAATTGTTTTAGTCGTTGGATTTAATTTTGGATTGTTAGATCTTCTTTATACTGTTAGATTTGCTCATATTCGATCTTAACTGTTGGAGTTTACTTATTCATAAATTTGATTTAAAAAAAAATTGAATCTAGACTATTTGTTCAACCACGTGGGCAGTCCAATAACAAAAAATTCATTGGTCTTTTCGTAAGTGGCTGACAACGTCAGCAATTGGGTCCCATCCACTAATCTTGGCTTGTTTTCCGGTTAACTATGGCCTAAAAATAAGTTTTAACCCAAAATCTTGTTTAGCCCAATGATTGGACAAGATTTGGACGAGTTTAAAACTTAAACTTTGAGTTTTAACTAAACCATTGAAGTTGATCTTATATATACTAATATATGGCCACATAAAAAGTGTGAGTGAAATTTTTTTATTTTTGTTTTTAAAATTGAAAGAGAGAGGAAGAGAGGAATGGAGAGAGAGTGAAAGAGGTTTAATTTTTAACTTTTTTAATTTCAAATTAGAGATGTTAAAATCACTTGTAGGTGAGGTGTAAACACAAAATATTAAAATTTTGTTTTGTAAATTACGTTACTGTCCTTAATTTTTTTTTGTTGTGATAGAATACCAAAATAATTTTTTCACCATTTTTTGATTAACAAAGAGAGTGGTTTAAATGAATAAACTTATTTAATCGTATCCGATTAATTAGCGTGGTAATTAAGGTACTGGTGGCTTAGGGTAGGGGGCCATGCTGGGGAATCATTTGAAAACAACAACTCAGCTTTTGTCCTCCTCTCTTTGCGATCGCTTGTTTACGTTTCAATTATATAGTAATTTACTAATAAGATCAGGATCAACAACAACAGCATATTCAAAGGTAATCCAAGTGTGAAAACTTTATATCATCATTCCATTTCTTTTGTTTTCTTCTTTTTTGAAGATTTGGTAAAAGCTTTTGACCAATACATGAATCCTTTGGTGCGTTATAACAATTTCTCCAACTGCATGATGGCACACTTCGATAATAAAATGTCGTTGAAAAAGTTGAGTGACACACACACACACTCGCTTTTGACCAATACATGAATCCTTTGGTGCATTATAACAATTTCTCCCCCTGCATGATGGCACACTTCGATAATAAAATGTCGTTGAAAAAGATAAGTGACACACACTCACACTCACACACATTTTTTTTATTTTTGAAAATGACCAGTTAGTGATTTCGTCACGGAAATCTACCTTTTTAGGATCGGAAATACTCAAATAGGCATTTCAATCTCCTTCTAGCCACTGTCGTACCGTCGTGCGATTCACCAGCACCAGAAATTAACTTAAAACGTACTGTGTGAAATACGATCCTGAAATTCGTTACCAACCATCACCTTGTAGTGGTTACCCTCACACTCACATTCACACAGTGCCTTTTTAAAATTGTTTTTTGTCACAAACATACGGTCACTAAAGAATTGATTTAAAGCCTCTTTTGGAGACACACACGGGTTTAGGAATATGATTAAAAACATGAATATTGGGTATAGTTTGTCCCGTCTGCCTAGGCTTGTATTGTCAATCCACGAAAAAAAAAGTTGGGTTTGTACAATCAATTATTGGGCAAAAAGGTTCCATGTGAGGATGCTTTATGTACTTTATAGGAATTGTATGTAGCAGAGCCTTGTCCTTTAAGTTGGTGCATGACCTTTCCAGAAAATGAATGCATCATTCTTAAAGATTAAGGTTATTATGGGGAAGATGGGGTGATTTTCGGTCGGATTGGATCGGGTTGGAAATAAATATTTCAATACTAATTCAAAAAAGTTTTGAAATCAAATGTTAGTTTTATTTTTGGAATTTTGGGTTATTGAAATTTATTGGTAATTTTGAAATCGGTCTTGTCTCGGAATTTCCAGAACATAATTTAGATTTACTATAATATTTTGAAAATCTTCAAACTTTGTATCCGCCACTTATTATTTTTTCCTGAATTTTTGTGATATTTGTTGGCCGTTACGAATGAGCATGAAATAATATCATATTGAACAAAATAAAATAGTACGTATGATTACAAATCAAAACTGTTGGTTGCATAGTATATAATGGAACAACGTATATAATTACTTTTTACTTTTGCATTTTACTCTTAATAAATTACTTTTTGAAAAAAAGAACCTAGCAGCGCGGCTTCCTCTCCTCTCTCGCGAACAACAAAAAGACCATCTTGCCGCCGGCCCCTTAGTTTTTTTTTTTTTTTTTTTTTTCCCAAAGATAAACTTCAATTAAAACCGAAGAGAAATGTTTACATCCTTAGCTAGAATGTTAAACAAAAAATCAGGGCCAATACAATCCCAAACAAAATCACGCCCCTCCTTGAGGACATACTTGGCCATTGAGTGGGCAGCGTAATTACACTCCCTAGACACGAAGTCAAACGAGACAGACATAAAACCCCGAGCAAGAATCTCAATGTCACCAAGAATACACTCCAGACTAAAATCAGTAGGGACTTCTTTCTAAGCATTTGAACAATCGCCTTAGCATCCGTCTCGAAGATGATCTTGTCGAAGCCGTGAGCCAAGCAAGCCACCAGAGCATCCCGGATGGCGCAAGCCTCAGCCGCAGCTGCTGAGTGACAGAGGCCGGACCCCGATCCACCAGCCGCTTGAAGAATGCCGGCAAAGTCCCGGCACACCCAACCCACACCCATGCAGAGGGATAGTTTGCACCAGGCCGCGTCTGTGTTCACCTTCAGGAAACCGAACCTGGGTTTAGCCCATCTTTCCATCGCCCTTGCCTCCACCTGCATAGAGACCGATCGGTGCGAGGAGCCCTCCGCCTGCTCCGTGGCCAGGGCCTCGCGGATTTTCCAAACGTTGTCCTTCCACATGTCGACAATATCCACGGGACTTCTACAGCTCCCCTTAAACACACAATCATTCCTATTTTTCCACAGACACCACAGGCCCAACAGCGAATTCTTGCAGGAGCTCATCGCCTTTAACCCTGCCCTTAATACGCTTGCATATCTTCTCCCAAGAAGCAAGGAAATCACCCTCTACCAGATCCAAAGAATGCAATTGTAAGGGGGAGCATAACCAAAACATAAGACTAATTTCGCATCCAAAAAAAAGGTGAAGCTGCGTCTCATCCATGACACCACAAACTCCACAAGTGTTATCCACTCTCATACCCCTCTTCTTAAGATTGTGTCGTACAGCAAGCGAATTGTTGCAGCAGCGCCAGATAAAGAGTTTAATCTTATTTGGAACCGTGAGTTTCCAGATGGTATTCCAGACCTGGTTTGGTTTCCGGTTCTCACTAGAGGTCCCCCGACCTCTTCTTCCCAAGGCACCGTTTTCCATGAGCTTCACAGCCTCTCCATAGCCGGTTCTAACAGAATATTCACCATTAACAGAATGATGCCAAACTAATCGGTCTTTACATCTAGTCCTGCTAACAAGGATGCTAAGGATGGGAGCAACATCATCCAAGTTGAATCCCGACATGACCATTTCAGCCTTCCACGTTCGAGTGCTTGGCTCAATCAAATCACTAACCATGGTAGCCTGGAGACTGGCAAGGGGAATGACCTTGAAGGTAGAAGGCTTGGGGAACCAAGGGTCCTTTCGGATATTAATACTGGAGCCATCCCCCACTCTCCATCTAAGCCCGCACCTCAACACCTGACAGGCTTCATAAATCCCTTTCCAGCCCCAGGACGTGTTCCTACCCCGAGTAGCCTCCATTAAGTGACTTCCAGGGAAGTATTTTTCCTTTAAGACCTAGGACACGAGGGACTCCGGGTTTTGGATAATTCGCCATCCCAACTTAGCGAGGAGAGCAAGATTGAAGCATTGAAGTTCTCTGAAACCCATCCCCCCATTCCGTTTTTGTTTCATGAGTCTATCCCATGAGATCCAATGGACCCCGTTCCTCTTATCACTACCTCTCCACCAAAAATTACGGATCGCTTTCTCAAGATCTTTACAAACCCCTATGGGGAGCTTGAAACAGCTCATAGCATAGTTCGGAAGAGCCATAGCCACTGCTTTTACTAGGACTTCCTTCCCTGCCTGAGAGAGGAACTGCTCGGCCCAACCAGACAACCTACCTTCAAGCTTATCACGAACATGTTCAAAAATGGCTTTTTTTGACAGACCAAAGTCAGCTTGCAGCCCAAGGTACTTCCCAAAACCGTCATTACTAGGAATACCCAGAATGGAGCCGATTTCCTCCCGAACCCGGCAAGAGGTCTTGGAGCCAAAGTATATGGAGCTTTTGGATAAGTTAACCACCTGTCCCGAACCACGGGCATACTCCCTTAGAATCTTCCGGATACCCCGAGCCTCCAGAACAGTGGCTTTCCCAAAAAACACCGAGTCGTCCGCGAAGAACAAATGGGTGAGAGGACACCCGGACGGCGATAGCTTATAGCCACTAAGCAGTCCGTTACCCAAGCCTCTATTAATAAGCATGGATAGCCCTTCGGTACATAACAGGAAGAGGAAAGGAGATAGTGGATCACCTTGCCTCAAACCTCTTTTGGGCTCGAAAAATCCGTTCGGGGACCCATTGATGAGGACGCTGAAAGAAACAGAGGAGATGCAGGCCTGAATCTAGTTGCAAAACCTCGGGGCAAACCCCAGCTTATTCATCATAAGTAGGAGAAAATCCCACTCAACACGGTCATATGCCTTCGCCATGTCCAACTTTATAGCCATCCCCGCATGGTCCTTTTTCTTTTGGGGTTGGTTCGCAACCTTTCTTCTCCACAATTTCCTTTTCCCCTTCCTTTCTAGAATTATTCCTTTTTCGTTTTCCTTTCGAGAATCTCAGGCCATGCCCTTCGTGGATCGCTTGTTTTCTCGACATGCTTCGCCGTTATCCCGTCGTTCTTCGTCAAAATTTTAGTGTTTTTCACCGTATTTTGTCTTTTGTAGACTAATCCCTATCCTACAATTGCCCTTCTTTAACTCCCAACAGCCATCATCTTCCATCTCCTTCATAAGCTCCCCCTTCTCACACACCATTCCTCCCACAACCTTTGCTCAAAGCTACAAGCGTCAACCTGATTTGGACGCCAGATCTAAATCCTCCCCTCCCTACCCCTTGCCTGATTGGCATGCCAAATATCGAGCCAAGCATGCTGCGGCTTAGCCCAAAGCGAGGGTGGTTTAAATGCCCCCCTTAGCCATCTCCTTCTCAATTGCATGTGTTTTTGGAATAAAAAATATAACTTTTGCAACCTTCTGTTAATGAATTATTTTAAATTTAATCTCAGGTGCTTAATGATGAGACATTTGCTATTCTAGTCCTCATGGCACTCTTCACCACCTTTATCACAAGTCCACTAGTGATGGCCATTTACAAGCCTGCACGTGGCATCTCAGTTCGCGCTCATCGCAAGCTCCGTGATCTGTCAACCACTGTATCCTTCAAGGACGAGCTTCGAGTCCTGGCGTGTGTCCATGAGCCTGCCAATGTGCCCTCACTCATTAGCCTCATTGAGTCCATCCGAAGTGCCAAGAAAGCGCAACTCAAACTCTTCCTCATGCACCTTGTGGAGCTCACGGAGCGATCTTCTTCCATCATCATGGTCCAACGGGCTCGAAAGAACGGCTTTCCCTTCTTTAATAGATTCGGCCGAGGCGCCTGGAGCGACGGCGTTGTTTCCGCCTTCCAGGCCTATAGCCAACTGGGGCGAGTCTCGGTCCGACCTACAACTGCAATATCACCCATGTCCACAATGTACGAGGATGTTTGCCATGCGGCGGAAGACCAGAGGGTGGCGATGATCATCTTGCCATTCCACAAACAATGGAGGCGTGACGGGGATAATCATGAAGCGACGGAGATTGTGAGCCAGGCCTGGCGAGGGGTCAACCAGAGGGTGCTTCAAAGTGCGCCGTGCTCAGTAGCAGTGCTCGTGGATCGTGGATTTGGTAACACCGGAACCCAGCGGATTTGCATTGTGTTTTTTGGTGGGCACGATGATCGGGAGGCCTTGGAGTTAGGCGGTAGGATGGCCGAACACCCGACAGTTAAAGTGACGGTTGTGAAATTTGTTGAGAAAGAGGGTTTGGAGAGTAATGGTCTCATGTTAAAGCCTTCTCCCTCCAAGTCCACCGAGGATAGCTACAGTTTCTCCACAGCTAAAATGGACCGAAAGAAAGAAAAGGTATGCATATTGCATGATGCTCCAACAATTTGAAAATAATTTACCTCTCGTCGGTTTGATACTCTTTCTACAACGTGACGTGTGAGGAGTATGAGGGGTATCAAACCGTTGCAAAGAAGTTTTTCTCCCATCTATTTGATTATTCACAAATGCACCCTTGTCGCATGGCTGTGATACCCTAATAGATTAGTCAAATCCACACAAGTCCGTACAATTTACTAAATGTGGAATCACACAAAAGTTTAGTTTGTTTATCTTGTTTAAGCATGTAGTAATCATTTGTAATTTTGCTCATCAGGAACTGGATGAGGAAGCGGTGGCTGAGTTCAGAAGCAAGTGGGATGGGAAAGCAGAGTGCATAGAGAAGGTGGCAGCCAGTAACATTGTGGAGGGGGTTTTGGCAATAGGAAGTAGTGGAGATTATGATCTGTTAATTGTAGGCAAAGGACGATTCCCGTCACGCATGGTAGCAGAACTGGCCGACCGCCATGCAGAGCATGCAGAGTTAGGCCCCATTGGAGACATATTGGCTTCATCTGGCCATGGTTTGGTCTCATCAGTGCTTGTGATTCAACAACATGACGTAGCTCATTCCGTGGAGGCTCCGGTGTCGAAGGTAGTGTATAGTGATTACGAAAGGTTCGTCGCAGATGAGTCCTCCAGTACTGTGCTTGAGATGTCTAAGGAATCTGTGTGACCTAATTCACTAATTATCACGTACAAATAAGTGGTTATAAGTTCCCTTTTCTGAAAGAGTGAGAGTGGGTTTCCTAGAGATTTGTAGCTTGAGTGATCTTACGAGGACCTCTTCATTCTCCGAAATTCATCGGCAGAGCCACATAGTTAAGAATCAGTGTATGAAATTATACAAAGCGACTTTGATATTCTCTTCGAACACGAGCAGAGTAGGTCCACAGATTTTTAAAATCCAATTAATTTAATGCATATTTCAAGCTCTTAATTTTTTTACTAACAAAAATACCAAAAGATATAAATAGTTCATAAAATTGAAAATACCGCGGTACTATAAATAAAGCAACAATAGTCATTATAGTTCATAAAATTGGCATTTTGGGCAAAAAATAAAGCAGCAATCGTCATTATAGTTCATAAAATTGAAAATACCTCGGTGTACTACAAATAAGCAAAAAAACTCTCAAATTTAGATGTTAATATTGAGTAATTTTGTAGGAAAATTTTATTTGATTATTTAGTCAAGTATATATCAGTTAAGAGAATTTGAATTGTGCGACACGAGTCATTAAAATTACAGGTTTGACATGAATACGACAAATACGAACCGTTTGCCAGAACTAATTCACGTATGCCTTGCAAAAGTTGATGCAAGCCATTAGAAAACATCTAGTCAAAGTAGCGTGGTAACTCCAGATAAAATAAAAGCTTCTGTAGCCCTTGCCTATTTGAGAATCATATTTGATGCTAATGATTTCAATTGAAACGGGCCCGATTCCATTGCCCCACAGATCACATTCCCTTGCCTATTTGCTGATCATACTCCCTACTTTTATTTTGGGGTATTGGGATTAACTGAATAAAGAAGCAAATCTGCATTAACTAGTGGAAGAACCAATTATCCTTTTTCTCATTGGAGCCAATTATATATATATATATATATATATATATATATATATATATGTAGTGATCAGGTGGTGGGTTTGACTTAAGACCACTTAATACTTTCTTATATTCTCTATAAAATCATAGCTGCTCATTTCACTTTCACTTCACTTCACCATTGTCACACATTGCCACCACCAAAAATGGCACTCAATTTTACCAACATGAGAACTTCATCTGATGGAGCTTGGCAAGGTGATAATCCCCTTCACCATGCCTTCCCATTATTAATAGTTCAAACCCTTCTCATCCTCTTCGTTAGCCGCTTCCTCGCCTTCCTTCTCAAGCCACTCCGCCAACCTAAAGTCATTGCCGAGATA